>CM014089.1:31934849-32534849 GCA_004119915.2 Collichthys lucidus | reverse complement strand
CACTTTTTCACCGAGTAGTCAGCTGTCAGATATTCCCTGTGTCTTACATGTATTGATTGGGAATTTATCATCACTACAGTATGCCTGGTACTTTGTCATGGATGCTTGTTTCACGGATATCAAGCATTTATGTCACTGTTATCCGTGATATCCGTGATATCACGGATATCAAGCATTTATGATGTCACTAGTACTACTAGTAAGGTGCAAAAGTCCCACTAGTGCTACTAGTGGACATTTTGGCCATTACTAGTACTACTAGTAGACACTTTGCACTGATATCCGTGATATCACGGATATCCGTGATATCACGGATATCAAGCATTTATGTCACTGTTATCCGTGATATCACGGATATCCGTGATATCACGGATATCAAGCATTTATAATGTCACTAGTACTACTAGTAAGGTGCAAAAGTCCCACTAGTGCTACTAGTGGATATTTTGCCACGGATATCCGTGATATCACGGATATCCGTGATATCCGTGATATCACGGATATCAAGCATTTATGATGTCACTAGTACTACTAGTAAGGTGCAAAAGTCCCAGTTTTCTCGGCGAGTTATGCACTCCGCGTACAGCGGAGCATAAAGTGTCCATAACGCACGAAATACACACTAAAAGACAGGTAAAACTTTAAATAGATTCTATTCTGCAGTCATTATACCGTTGTTGTTGTGATTAATTACAGTACGAATTAGAAAGCGGGGGGGGGGGGGTTGTTTGTTGCTATGGTAACATTTAAATATCCCTTCAAAATACGATACGCGAAGCTGTTTTGACGGCTTCATTGCCTCGTTAGAGTTGCGGTCGCCGCATATTATGCAGTGCGGGCTTGTTATGTGGGTATCACGTACCGGCATTTTCAAAATAAACCATCGTCCAGACTCGTGCGGCCCGATAACAATTGCTCCACGGCCGGGTACTGGTCCGCGGCCTTGGGGACAAAAAGTATTAAAATAATAATTCTGGGCATATTAGCCACTAAATATCTATCTATCTGTCTATCTATCTCTAGATTAGCTTAGAATATGTTAATTCCTACAAATGGAGATAAAATTGATATTGATTTGTAAGTAGTATAATATGTAATAAACATGAATAAACAAAAAATACAAAAGAAAAATAAACAAATGACCTAATTAATAACCATTTTAATATTAAAAATGATTTTAGGTCATTTTCATTTTATAATAATGCAAAATAAGTTGACACATCTTCCAAAATGACTGCTGTTAAACACTCTGGTATTCAGAGCTGCCCCTTTAAGGCCTCAAGCACACAGTTTGAACATTCACCAATCAAAATCCATGTCCCACCTTCTTCATTTGCATGCAGTCCACTAGTACTACTAGTGGACTGCATCTTGCAACTTACATGTACACAAGTAATGGGAAGGATGTCCACTAGTAACACTAGTGAGACTATTACGATGTTACTAGTACTATTAATATGTACCAAACTGTCCACTAGTAGTACTAGTACAGCATTTGTGACCTTACTAGTACTACTAGTGTCGGCCAGAATGTCTACTAGTACTACTAGTAAGGTGCAAAAGTCCCACTAGTGCTACTAGTGAGATATCACGATCTTACTAGTACCACTAGTAGAGGGCAAAGTGTCTACTAGTAGTACTAGTAATGGCCAAAATGTCTACTAGTAGCACTAGTAAGGGCCAAAATGTCCACTAGTAGCACTAGTAAGTGGCAAAATATCCACTAGTAGCACTAGTGGGACTTTTGCACCTTACTAGTAGTACTAGTGACATCAAAAATGCTCACTAGTGTTACTAGTGACATATATTTTTTTTCTTACTAGTATAACTAGTAGAACAAAGTTTGTCTTACTAGTGAGCCTCCGGACCTAACATGTAAGGAGTTTGGTTGTACTAGTATGACACAATACACTACTAGTGCGCAACTAGCGCTCTACTAGTGCGCAATTGCACACTACTGGTGTGCAACTTCATTCAACTAGTAAGACATTTCTGTAACATGTAAGACATTTCTGCACACTAGTAGGACAACTTTGGCGTACTAGTAGGACAACTACATCTTACTAGTGAAGCAAAACTGTGCACTAGTTGACATCTGCACACTACTAGTACTACTAGTGAGGCGGTAGATGCTAACTAGTAGAATTTTATTGTGTCACTAGTAGTACTAGTAGCGCACAGTTGCCAACTAGTGCACAGTTTTGCTTCACTAGTAAGATGTAGTTGTCCTACTAGTACGCCAAAGTTGTCCTACTAGTGTGCAGAAATGTCTTACATGTTACAGAAATGTCTTACTAGTTGAATGAAGTTTCACACCAGTAGTGTGCAATTGCGCACTAGTAGCGGGCTAGTTGCGCACTAGTAGTGTATTGTGTCATACTAGTGCAGCCAAACTCCTTACATGTTGGGTTCGGAGGCTCACTAGTAAGAAAAAAATATCTGTCACTAGTGAGCATTTTTGATGTTACTAGTACTACTAGTGGGCATTCTTACTGTTACTATTAGTACTAATAAGGTAAAATATACGTTACTAGTACTACTAGTGGGCATTTTTGTACTTACTAGTACTACTAGTGGGCATTTTGGTGCTACTAGTAGGGTCCAGGAGGCTACTAGTGCATGACACATGCCTACTAGTAGGGCGTAGTAGTGTTACTAGTGCAGCACAGTAGTTTACAAGTAGGGTTTGATTGCGAACTAGTAGGCCAAAAGTGGCACTAGTAGTGTAAAAAACGTTACTAGTAAGACACAGTCGTTCTACTAGTGTGCTCTAGTAGTTCTACTAGTGCGAAATATCGTCTTACTAGTGAGGACAAAAAGCTTACTAGTACATGGACCTTAAGTCCGATATCAAGGATATTGAATAAATGCTCAAATGGCTTTCCATAGTGGGGCATGCCGGTGGCCACTAGCTTAACAGACGCGTGTGCAGTCGAGAGATGTTTCATTAAATTCGAGTTGCTTACATTTGACGTGGACAAAGTCTTTGGTCTTAGACACAGTGTGCATGTAACATGTACATTTTTACCTTTTACCTCGACGAGGTTAAAATACTGCCTATACTTCCACTGTGAAAACGCTGTCTTAGACTCAGCCTCGGGACTCGCCATCTCATCTGACATGCTGTGTGTGTGTGTGTGTGTGTGTGTGTGTGTGTGTGTGTGTGTGCGTGTGTGTGTGCGCGCGCGCTACGACCGTGTGTTGGTTTGTGTGTATACCCGCCCACCGGGTGTCTCTGGTTGGCTCAACACGAAATCTCTGCTTTAGCCAATCGTCATTACGTATCCCGCCCTTACCAAAGGGAGAAAAAAAGGCATTCCTGTATGCGAGTTGAGTGAGGTGCCAGTTTCTAAACGAGTAGGTTGGTTCAGTAACGCGAGGTAACGGCGTGTTGGTACCGGTAACGGCGTTACAACGATAGATGAAGTAACTCGTTAGATTACCCGTTACTGAAAAAAGTAACGCCGTTAGTAACGGCGTTTATTTCAACGCCGTTATTCCCATCACTGATGGTGTGTATGCTGAATTTCAAATGTAGCTCTTGTAGATACAATGCTTGTTGTAGCATGTTGTAACAATACTGGTGAATATGTGTGTATCTAAAATTTTTTGGTGATTATCATGTCATCTCTTAAACATATAAACAGTTTCGATATTTACGATATACTTATGTGTTTGAATGAAATGTCACTCTATAGATTTATGTTGAAATGCAGTTGTCATCAGCAAAGGAAGCATATTATTATCTTTTATGCATCTTTCCTTGAGTTTACACATTTGATAACTTTAACTTTTTACAATAGAAGCACCCCATAACAAAAGGAACATGTCCAATTTTATGACTGTAGATGGAAAAATATCATGTCTCACAGAGCAGGACTCCTGAACTACATGACTTAACAGTAAAGACACAATCTGTTTGAAGACAGGTGTACAATAAAGACAGCAAGCTGTGATTCTATTTGTAAAAAAAACACCTCAGAGTACCTTTTAATGCAACGAGCAGATTCACAAACACTGTCAGTATTAACATCTGACATGAAGTAGAGATTCACATTCTATTATGGTTTAACAGTGAAAATATAACCAAAGTATTTTCAATGTCCAAACATTCTTATCCTAGACTGATAACAGTGTCTTAAATCAAAGTAAATTGTTAACAGTTTCTTGGTATGATAGAAAGAAAATATCCAAAATAAAAATATCAATCTGTGCCCACACAGCCCCTGAGCTAGTCACATATTCTCCTTACATGCTCTGATACCAAAAAGTGTCTTAAAGCAAAGTAAGTTATCGTTTCTTGATATAATAAAACCAAAATTTTGAAATGTAATAAAATCATTTTTGCACTAATCAAACAGCACCTGAGCTACTGTAATCACATTTTCTCCTTACATGCTCTATCCCACATTCACACAGCCTAAACCTACATCACTGGCACTGATGGGGAAAAGAAAAATGTGTATGTGTTCATAAGCAGGGACGGACCAGCCACCTGGCATACCGTGCATTTGCCCGGTAGGGCCGACGTGCTATTTGGGCCGACAAGTCCCGATATATATATTTAACGAATAGATTACACACCCCAAACACACTCTTGGGCTTAGCGAAGGGGGGGGGGGGGGGGGGGGGGGGGGTCCAAAATTCCAGGGCCAATTTTTTGTTTTCCTCTATAGGTAAATACAGGTGTGCGGTTCCCGGTCCCTGGTTGGCCCCAAACTGGTGCAGGCGGGGACAACATGGTCGTCGGCTGTGCAGGGCCAGGATTGGTGCAGCATCATTCCCGCGCCGCCAAAGAGAGGGCCCCCCGCAGCAGCATTACCGGGATTTAAACCACACCCGCCCGAGCATCGTGGCGGCTTCACTTGTTGTTTTTGTGGTTAGTGAGCTCGCCTAGTTTGGTCTTATCTGTTGATACTCGTTCGTTCATATTTTGTAAACTGTGGAGGTTTCGTGTTTAACTTCGGCTGGGACTGGGCAGGGTTTAGTTGGATTTACTGATCACACTAGAGTATATTTCTGTTAGCCCCATTAGTATAGAAGTGCTGTTTTTGATGTGTTTTTGTTATCTGCTAGTAGCGTAGTTAGTGAGGTTTTTCTTTCTCGTTTTGATTTTCTAGTTAGATAATATAGGCTCTGTTTAGAGTTCTCCTTTTGTTATATTTGTTTGTTCGTTTAACAGCACTTATGCAATGTCCATTCATCATCTTCTATTGTAAGGATGGGCTCATGTATAGGTGTATCATCAAGATCACCTAAAAACGGCCCACTTGTCAAAAGGACCAAAAACGACCTCTGATTTATTACACAAAAATGTAAGATCAATAATCTGAACAGCCGCAGTAGAGACAACAGATGACATTGTGGCAGTGCTTTGCACAACATCTTCGACTGTGTGTATTTGATTTTCACTGTAATGTCTTTTTGGTGTCAGCTGCTCGACCTCCATTGTGTGTTTATTTTGTCCAGATTCTGTTGTGTTTACATGTTGCTCTTCTGTCTGTATATCAGCTCCTTCCTCTCGGTCATCTCCACTGGTCAGGGTCTTTGTGAACAAATAAAATCTTAACAACCCCAATTTGTGTGTCTCATAGTATTTTCCCACACTAACACCCGAACGAACACGAACACCCCTGTTTCAAAGAAATATCCACAGTCCATCATCTTGAGGGAGACCGGG
The DNA here is from genome assembly GCA_004119915.2 of Collichthys lucidus. Taxonomy (NCBI): domain Eukaryota; kingdom Metazoa; phylum Chordata; class Actinopteri; family Sciaenidae; genus Collichthys; species Collichthys lucidus. Next base: position 32,529,169 of record CM014089.1, on the reverse strand, counting down.
GGTTGAGGATGTAGCCATTGCTGGCACTGCAAAAATGTAATTTTCAACAATTAACATAACAATTAACGTTTAAAACTGTCAAGGCCAATTGTATCATAATATTATCATGATATATATGAAGCATAAAATATAAATGGATGTTTCATGTCTTGACTGTTGACCTATAAACACTCTATATCTATAATCATTTGAAAGTCGACCTGTCATTAAACATTTGAATACGCTCACTCAAATCACCACCAAAACTGATTTGTCCTTTGGTGATGAAAGCCTTCACTGGTTATTCATGAGCAATAACATTACTCTGACAGTACAGAAGACTAAACTCAGCAGCTCAGAGTGGGCTTTTATTATTAGTATTATTGTTATTATTATGATTACTATTTAAATAGTCAATAAATTCCAGATTAGGGCTTTGCAATACAAGGTACGAGTAACTTGTTGTACTAGTAAGCAGGTGCAAAAACGTTTTAAATTGTTTTATTCAACATATGGGTCTATTCAAATAATTATGTGCATGGACATTTCATGCAGGATCCTTCCTCAGTGTGTTTCAGGTATGCATGCATGTATTAAATACATAGGAAAAAGCAAAGGAGAGTGAGCCCAAGAGCAAACCACAGCAACCTCAGCAACTCAAAACACTTGTCATGGTCCGTCAATGCTGCCAATATAGTGACTAGTCTACTGGCAACGTTCTGTTTGTTTACATTCCCCATATTAAACAACTTCTATGTTAGTATTCTCATGTTATGTCTCTACAGTGTTACTATTAACATCGTTCTATTTAAGGCCAAGCCAATATAAACGATTCATTTTTGATGGGCAACAATGTCCAGCATTATAGAAACAGTACCCGGCTACTCATTTCCATATGTTTTGGGCGTGCCCTTCCCTGAATACCTTTTGGTTGGAGATTTTTAATACTATTTCACAGGTCACCTCTGTTTCTTTCACACCATCGGCGGTTACTGCCCTGTTTGGAGTTGCCCTTATCGCTGCTATACCAAATTATAAGAACCACCTGGTGGCCTTTGTGACCCTCTTAGCTAGACATCTCATTCTTAGAAAGTGAAAATCCCCGACTCCACGAACTTGTCAAATGTGGATGAAGGACATTTTTTACTTTATCAATATGGAGAAAATCCGCTGCACACTGAGAGGATCGTCAGGATCGACACTAGTGTTTTTTGTTCTGGGGGGGGATTTACATGAATTTACTGGGGAGTTTCACCAGTGAAATGTGCAGACTGAAAATGTGGTTTGACAGAAACTAATTATCCTTAAACTTAAGTAAAACCAAATTCATGTTATTCAGCAATTGCACTAAGAATACACAAGTACAATTACAAATAGATGTGGTGGACGTTGAACGAGTATAATCAAGTTTCTTGGGATAACAATTGATAATAAAATAAACTGGAAGTCTCACATACAACATCTACAAAGCAAACTGTCAAGAAGCATTTCAGTTCTGAGCAAAGCAAAACACATTCTGGACCACAAATCACTTCACATTCTCTACTGTTTATTGATTATATTATATATATACATATTTAGTATACTGTGCAGAGGTTTGGGGCAATACTTACAATGTACAGTGCAATCTCTATCCATACTGCAAAAGGAGCCATAAGAATAATTCATAATACCAGGTAAAACTCACTGATCTGATTCATTTTCAAACTGCACAAAACATGTACAAAGCAAAAAACAATCTACTTCAAAAATAGTTTTTTAACAGAGTTGGGGGTTATAATCTGAGGGGTGAGTTAAATTTAAAACACCAGTGTGCATGTACAACATTAAAACGTAAAGCAATGTCCAAGCATGATCCAGTCTAAAAAGCGGTACAAGCACATGGTTTTCATGAGGTACAGGGAGGAAGAAGGGTTTTACAGTAACAATGGGTGTTTTCATAAATGATTTATGTATTTGTTTGTTTAAAATATTTATTTTATATTTCTCTATTTTCTTTTTTTGTAAATATGTATTACTTACTTGTATTATTTATTGAATTGTGTAGAGAAGGGGTAGGGGTAAGCATGTACTTCATATTAATTGTATTGACTATTGAATTTTAACTATTTTCATTGGATTTGTTGTTAGTTCAGTTACATGTTTGAAATAATCTATCTATCTATCTATCTATCTATCTATCTATCTATCTATCTATCTATCTATTTTCACTTAGTGAAATTCTCAACAGTCAAAGTGACAGAGTCAAAGTCACAAAGTGACACACATTTATAAGGGTGGTGTAATTAATTGTACAGCTGGTTAATGGTCATAACCATTAATAATAAACTGGCACAGAATTATCAACATACACTACAGTGTTCTGAAGAGACACATTACAAACACAAACAGAAACTCTTCAACTACTATCTGCTTTTACACATTCACAAATTAGATTCTGCCTGTTGTACTTCACTTGAGGCGAAACAGACTTTATGTGCATGTGGCACCATCCAGACTGTGACAGCATTACCCAGAGGAAAAGAAAATCTCAATGGTGTTTCATTTATTTCTTAGAGACAACTATGAGAGCTATGTGAAACCAAAATGACACTATGGCTTATTTCTCCTCTTCTCAGTTTCTTCTCAGGAGCAAGACGTTGCACAAAATCTCAATTTAGACTCCTCCCAAGTTTAAAAAGAGATCTCACCAAACTCTAAAAGAATTCTCAGATTTTTCTCAATATTTGTGTCTCTTTTTGATCTCAGACAGAGAAGTAAGAGAGGTCTCTCTGTGAACTCAGTCGGCTCTCATCCAGCCTGGACTGAGATCAACCTGAGATTCATGAGCTGAGGAGCTCTAGTTCGGTAGAACGTGAGACCGACTCAGGCAGTTCTGATGAACTTTGAGAGTGTCTCTAGTTCTCCTTGGCCAAGCATCAATAAATAATACAGCATAAGACATCAGAGGCTCCTGAACACTTTCTTCCTTCCTGACCTCACCATTGACCTTTGACTTCAGCAATTTCTCCACAACAGCGCTCACTCATTTCTCATCCAGTACCTACACAATTATTTAATAATTAATATTGTATCGTTACAGGCTGAATGAAAGTGCTGACCTTTCTCCGGGGGCAACTCCAGAGTGGTAGAGCGTCCAACCCCTCTCAAGAAAACCGGAGGTTCCGGAGTCCACACTGTGGGTCGAGGCGAGCCCGACCATATCTAGCCTCTACCTCTCGACCTTGCGCACCAGCTCAGGCTCTTTCCTTGCCAGAGAGGTGACGTTCCACGCCTCCAGAGCCAGCTTCTGCAACCGGGGGTCGACCGCCAGGGTCCCCGCCTCCGACTACCGCCCATCTTTCTCTGCACCTGCCTCCTGAGATCCCTCCCATGAGTGGTGGGCCCATGGGAAGGGGGGCCCATGTCACCTTTTCGGGCTGTGCCCAGCCAGAGTACTAAGAACGCTGTGCACGCACACCGAAATAAAACTAGTATGTTAGTAACAGTACGAGTTATCAAGTGCTGACAGAGTGTAGATTCACATGTTAAAGGCTTTATTTAGCCAACAAAGAAAGACAGTAACCGTTTTAGCCACAAAAGACAACGCTTAGAATAAAAGGATGGACTTCAAACGCTCTCACTCGTTCTCTCTCACTCTCCACGCACACGTTAAGGCAACATACGAATCAACAATTAACACATAAAACATGGATTACAATAAATTGTCATAACCAGCACAAACACAGCAGAGAATAATAAAGACTTCATCTTTCTTGCACCTTATTTGTTCAGAAAAGCCCATACAGAATCCATAGACTCCCTGGCCTCTACTTTCCTGCTTCTCTCTCTACAGCTCTCGTCCCGTACAGTTCTATGCCCTTTGGCAATCCAAGACTTCACGTATGGAATGGGATTAAACCGGGTAAGCGGCGGGCCGACAAGGCAAAGAAAGAGCAAACAAATTAAGCACTGCCCTTCCGTAATATGCAATGAGAGATTTTATGGATGTCTTGTCATATGAGAGAAATCACTAACAACACAGATATCAAAATATGAAGACTAAACACACTTTTATTTTTTTAATTAATTATTCTATGCTATTTTTCTTTGTGACATGGAGATGGCAGACTCAATTAAATAACTACCGGATCCAACGTCAGAGATTCCGGCTCAAATTAAACCCTGGTTGAATGGTAAGACTCTGCAGAGGCTACCGGAGGAAAACAAACACTGTGGGGGTTGTGCCAAATAAAACTATCAAAGTACAAAAAAAATGGGCTTAGCTCAACCTGTTCTGGGAGTAACAAAAGAACAAACAAAAAGGCCTCACTATCTGTTCTACCAAAAATACCTGAAAAGAATAAAAATACATCGAGGGCAACAACCCATAACCTAGTGAGATAACAACGGATACTATGTGTGCAAGTGTATAGGGTACCCCAGCCTTACCTCAGTTCTATCCCCACCACCACAAACCTTCACGGAGCATGAGTCAGTCAAAAACCAAGGCAGACAGAAAAGAGAGAGAGCAACAAAACAGAGAGGCATTTAAAAAGGTGTCCTCTATCCCTAATTGGACGAGTGATTGGAGGTTGAACCAATCCCAGCCCTTCTGGAGCCCACAGGTGGCAGCCAATCTTCCCCTTCTCACCTGAAGGAAAAAGGGAGAAGAGAGAGACACACAAAAACCTGTACACGTAACACTCCTACCCATACAAGTCCAACCAAAGGTTTGGACAATCAACTAATCCCACCTATAAAGCACGAGACAAGGCGTCATCGAGTACATTTTCAGCCCCCTTTTAATGAGCAATCTCCAGGTTGTAGTTCTGTACAATCAAAGACCAACACATTAGCCGATGGTTACTGTTATACATCCTGGAGAGGAAAACTAAAGGGTTGTGATCCGTGAAAACACGTATAGGTTCAACACTGGAGGCAAGATAAACTTCAAAATGCTGCAAAGCATATAACAACGCAAGAGTTTCCTTTTCGATTGTGGAATACTTCAGTTGATGTTTGTCAAATTTCTTTGAAAAGTAGGCTACCGGATGGTCGATGCCTTGGAGATCTTCCTGTAGGAGTACAGTCCCTGCCCCAACAGCACTGGCATCAACTTCCAGCTTAAAGGGCAAGGAAAAGTTTGGAGCAGAAAAAGGCACTTAAGATCTTCAAAAGACTGTTGGCACTCACTAGACCAAGCAAATGGCTTCAATGGACTGGTTAGTGCAGTCACTGGGGCTGCTACCGTAGAAAAGTTTTTGCACAACCTGTGGTAGTACCCAGCCATCCCAAGAAACCGTCGCAATTCCCGCCTGGTGGTTGGCACAGGAAATGCAGCAATTGCTGTGATTTTCACGTCCGCAGGGCACACCTGACCTCGTCCAATCTGCTGACCAAGATATAATAGATAGAACCTCTCCCAAATTCACTATTAGAAAGGTTAAGTGTTAGTAAGGCATCAGCTAGACGTTTCAAGACATCCCTCAAGGTAGCCATGTGAGAGTTCCAGTCATCAGAGTATACAACAATGTCATCCAAGTATGCCTTACAGTGTGGAACATCACCCAGCACCTTGTTTACTAGTCTCTGAAAGGTAGCAGGTGCATTACAGAGACCAAAGGGCATTACTGTATACTGGAGGAAGTTGTCCGGTGTGACAAAAGCTAAGATTTCTGAGGCACGGGGTGTTGTTGTGTTGGAACCTGCCAGTACCCTTTTAGCATGTCAAGTTTGCTGATATACTCTGCTGGACCAATCTCATCAATACAATCTTCAATAAGTGGCAATGGGTGTGCATCAGGGACAGTCACAGAGTTCACCTTACGAAAGTTGGTACAGAACCTTGGACTGCCATCCGACTTCTGATCCAGGACACATGGGGAGCTCCATGGACTGGAGCTGGGCACAGCGAATCCATGTTCCACCAGATAGTCCACCTCCTTACTCATGCACTCCCTCTTCGCAGGATTAACCCGATAGGCATGCTGTTTGATGGGTCTTGGGTTAGTTAAGACAATGTCATGTGTAATGACAGTCTGAGACGGGATATCATTAAACAAGCAGCGGAAGTCAGAAATTAAGTTCTCAACATCACTACGATGGTCATCAGGAAGGTGAGACAAAAAGTGAGACAAATCGGACAGTAGCTCTGAATTCTTCGCATAACCAACCCATCCTCTTCAGCAGAGCTCACTGTTGAGAAAACAGATATTAGTGACACAACATCCTTTACCTCTGGAACTTCAGATGTTCCACTTCCATCTCCTGGTGTAAAGTATGGCTTCATCATGTTCACATGGCACAATCTGTTTCTGCGTCTGCGGCCGGGAGTTTGGATGATAAAGTTAGTATCACTGACTTTCTTCTCCACAACATATGGACTGGAAAATTTTGCAGATAGAGTGGAACCAGAGATAGGAGAAAGAATCAAAACCTTGTCACTAGGTTGAAATGAGCGGGCCATGGCTTTCTGGTCATAATGTTGTTTCATTTTCACCTGAGAGGAGGATAGAGACTCCTTGGCCAACGAGCAGACGCTCTGCAGACGAGCTCTGAGTTTCATCACATATTCAGGGATGCTATGAACTTTCTTTCCTTCTGGCAAGAGTAGTTGTTCCTTTACAAGTTTTAAGGGGCCACGAACCTCATGTCCAAACACCAGTTCAGCAGGACTAAATCCAAGTGACTCCTGTATAGCTTCACGGGCAGCAAACAACACAAATGGCACAGCTTCATCCCAGTCCTTTAGAGACTCAAAACAGTGTTTCCTGAGCATGGACGTCAGGGTTTGATGAAACCTTTCTACAGGGTTCCCACACCTTTTTCATGAACAAATTCAAGCACCTTCAAGCACCAGTTTTTCCATTTTATCAGCACCTTTAAATAGGTAGCCTATTAGTTGTGTTTGCCATGATGGTCATGGGAAGCGCAGCGTTGACACTGTATGACATAATAATATGGGTCTAATTAGCATTATTTCATATGGTGATTGACTGTTTTGATTTTTAACTAATTGTGAAATTTCAAGCATTTTCAAGCACTTCACAAAAAATTCAAGCGTTTTCACAACCTTGAAAACACTGGATTGAAATTCAAGCATTTTCAAGGAATTCAAGCACCCGTGGGAACCCTGTTTCTAGTGCCCCCTGGCTTTCAGGATGATACAGGCTTGAAGTCACATGCTTAATACCTAAGGTTTTTAGTACCTGGGAAAACACTCGGGATGTGTAATTGGTACCTTGATCGGTCTGAACCACTTTAGGAAGACCAAACATTGTAAAGAATTTCAAAAGAGCCTTACTGACAACTGGAGCTGTGATCTTCCGTAGCGGAACAGCCTCTGGGAACCTAGTAGAAACACACATGATAGTCAAAAGAAACTGGTTGCCAGATTTGGTCTTAGGTAATGGTCCCACACAGTCAACAATCACTTTTTCAAATGGCTCACCCATCACGGGTATGGGACAGAGTGGGACAGGAGCAACCACTTGGTTCGGTTTGCCAGTTACCTGACATGCATGACACAAGCGGCAATGGCGCACCACGTCAGACTTGAGGCCTGGCCAGAAGAAATGTCTAAGGACTTTATCATAAGTCTTTGTGACACCTAGATGTCCAGCCCATGGATTGTCATGAGCCAAAGACAGTACCTGGGATCGATATGCCATTGGTGCCACAATTTGATAAGTTGCATTCCAGTCTCCACCATCCAAGACATCACCACTCCAACGGCGAATCAGCGATCCATGTTCCATGAGGTAGGCCACATTCTTTTTCTTTGCCTCTTCAATACTGAGGACAGAAGACAAACAGTTTTTTAACGTTTTGTCACTCTGTTGGGCTGCAATAAACTCATCTCTTGTGGCCGGCAGCTTCACCGGCTCTGTACTTGATATACCGGATTGCTCACGATTAAGTTGAAATACTGATGGATTTTCAGACTCTGGAGTTTTTGTATCAGCTGGCTGATCTACAAAGAAGGAGTCAGACAGGCCAGCTCCATATCTCTTTGTCTGAGCCCTTGTGACTGCACAAGCCGGAAAAATCTCAGGAGATTCTTGACTGTCACAAGCAGTGTCGGTTGCAAAAGGGACGTCCACTATCACTGGAGTTGGACTCACTTTTCCCCCAGCAATATCATTACAAAGGAGAAAATCAACACCAGCAACAGGCAAGTCAGGGAGAACTGCAACGTCAAACCAACCACTAAGTAGAAGACACCGAAGATGGATTCTGTGTAGTGGAGCAAGTATATTAACCATCCCGACCCCCCGTACTTTAACACTAGACTGACAGGAGGTAGTAGATGACAAAGGTAAGACCCCATCTCTAAAAATGGACTGCGAACCAGCTGAATCTCTCAGTAGGGTGATTGTTTTATGGTCTTTTGAATTTCCAGTCAGTGATACAAAACCCTTCGAAATAAAAGGTTTGAAACAAGAGTCAGGTTTATCATCAACGTCCTCAGACTGTTTGGTAACAGGTGGACACATTTTGATCAAACACACATCTTTTTGCTGAGAAGCTGAGGGTGATTGCTGTTTTCGTTTCAATGACAGACAGTCGGCAACAACATGGCCTCTTTTGTGACAATAGAAAAAAACACGGTTCTCTTGTGTGGGCAACAAGGAACTTTTAGCCTTTTCAGGGGCCAAACGACCAGAATCAGGTCTGGCGGAACATGAAACAGAAGTTCTGTCAAACCGAGGGGGGGATGCAAACACATTTTTATGGGTTAATACAAACTCATTCGCAAGGACAGCGGCTTTTGATAATGAAGAAACTTTCTGTTCATTCAAGAACATTACCACCTTCTCTGGCAAAGAGCCCTTAAAGTCTTCCAACAGAACAAGCTGACGAAGTGACTCAAAGTTGTTTTTGACGTTACTGGCGGCACACCATTTATCAAAGAGCGTGCTCTTCTCCCATGCAAACTCAACAAAAGTCTGTCCATTTGATTTACAGTGTTTCCTAAATTTTTGCCTATAGGCCTAAGGCACGAGCTCATACGCACGCAAAATGGCCTCCTTTAACACATCATATTGCAGACTATCTTCTAAGGACAAGGCAGACACTACCTCTTGTGCTTTACCTATCCGTTTGCATTGGAGGAGGATAGGCCACATGTCCCTTGGCCAGTCGAGTGCTGAGGCTATTCGTTCAAACGCACTGAAATATGAATCGACTTAGGTCTCCCGAAATGCTGGCACAAGAGAAATATTTTTACTGACATCAAAGCTTTGTCTACTGGATACTGTTGGAAAAGATGTGGACCTGTCAGACATGGTCGACGAACGACTGGAGGAGATTTTCAGTGCCTCAATCTCAATTTGCTTTAGTTTTACCTCTTTGTCTGCTTCAATTTCTAGTTTTCGTATCTGTAGGCAGAGATCAAACTCTGCCCTACGTACTGATTCTTTTTCCTGAGCCTCCAGCTGAAGGCGAGTTAAGCGAACATTGAGCTTAGCATTTAGACTGCATCCTTGATAGTGTGGAGGAGAGAAAGGGTCAACACGAGGTAATGTAGCTGGTGCAGATCTCCCAGCATGGTCTGCAGGAGGTGTGAATGGCACAACTGGTTCCTCGAAGCTCTGAACTAAAACACCCACTGCAGTGGAAAGGACATCATTAGCTGAATCCTCAGCCACAGGCTGGGCTGGACTAAGTACATTTAAAATCAACCAACTTTTCCAGAATTTGTTTCTTGATTTCTTCTTCTTGAGTCCATACTTAAACAGGAATCTCAAAGTGTGCTGCAATACACAATAAATCATTCTTGCGACACACATCAATCTTCTTAAACGAAAGGATCATCAACAAAGTCTTGCAAATTGAAACTCATTTTCAATCATGTGTCAAACACCATGAGTAATTTCCCATTGATTATCAGAAGGAAAAGAACTGTGGGGCTTGTGCCAAATAAAACAATCAAAGTACAAAAAAAGGCCTAGCTCAACCTGTTCTGGGAGTAACAAAAGAACAATCAAAAAGGCCTCACTATCTGTTCTACCAAAAATACCTGAAAAGAATAAAAATACATCGAGGGCAACAACCCATAACCTAGTGAGATAACAACGGATACTATGTGTGCAAGTGTATAGGGTACCCCAGCCTTACCTCAGTTCTATCCCCACCACCACAAACCTTCCAGAGCATGAGTCAGTCAAAAACCAAGACAGACAGAAAAGAGAGAGAGAGAGCAACAAAACAGAGAGGCATTTAAAAAGGTGTCCTCTATCCCTGATTGGACGAGTGATTGGAGGTTGAACCAATCCCAGCCCTTCTGGAGCCCACAGGTGGCAGCCAATCCTCCCCTTCTCACCTGAAGGAAAAAGGGGAATAGAGAGAGACACACAAAAACCTGTACACATAACATTCAGAAACACAAGCTGAGCTACCTTTAATACAGAGCTACATGCCTCTCAAATGAAGCTACATGTAGGCGAGGGAACAACGGACAGTCCCTCAACATTACGTACTGTGGCAATTCAACTGAGCAACATGTAGTCCTACTCAATGCTCAATGCAAACACTGAAAAGGCCAATAATGTGGACAATTAGTAGCAATTAAGTGAGTTTAACTGTCTTAAATAATATTAATATTTGTAAGTGCTGTTAATTTTTCTACATAAATGAATTCTACACATTTGGATATCATTACGGCAAAGGACAAAGCTAATACGTGGTGCCAGCTTATGTCTCCTGTGTGAGCCCCATGTAAAAGTAAGTCTTTGAGAACCCGGTGGCGCATTAGACCAGGGGCTCATCTCCTGTTTCCAAAATGCATCACTGACTGCTTGAGAAAACTGTTCTACTTTGATACTTGGTGATTGTGATGATACAGTAAACTAATTCCGCATTGCACAAGGTGCAAACAACCTTAGTCTTTGTGAGGTTTCCATTGGGAAGCTTCTTAAAAATAAACAGAAAATTCATGTAAGACTGTCAAACATGTGCTTTAAGGTGCTGAATGACCAAAACTTACAGCCGTTGCTTACGAGGGTGTCAAGACAAAGTTGAAGACGCTAGGAAAACTTTCATCGTTCATCAGAGCTTTGTTTGTTTACCACTCGTCTATCCCATAATACCTAGCGTATCTCTTAAACGCCTTCAAAATAAGAGCATACCATGAAACGTTGTAAGCAACGTAATATTATCACCTTTTTTTAGCTGTAAATAGTATTTTCTTTTTAACATTTTTAACATAACATGAATTAATTAAAGGACAGATCACAACTTTCACCAGAGGGCAGAACAGTAGGCATACAGGTTTGAAGACTCGTTCTCGCCCCCTACAGTGCAATTTAGCTAGGTTTACAGCCGTGCTAAAATATCAAGGTGAAAGTCATCATAGTTTGCGTACTATAGATCCAGCTCCCAACCCCACTTTGAGAATAGATTAATGGCGATATTTTTTTTATCGCCCGATAAGAGTCTCACGTTAACGCAGCATTAACATTTTTTAAGTCATTTTTTTTCAATGTGCAGGACAATAAAGCAGAACACATCCTCTTAAACCTAAAGCAGATGATTTATCCACATGAGTGTTTAGAGGAATGGGCGATACTTATGAAGGTAGATTAGTGCCATATATCTGAAGAAGAGCAGACTATGATTTGCACTTGTAAAACCCGTAATTCGCAACTTGTGAACGCGGATCTCAGAGTTTGTAAGTGTAACTTCAGATCCACACATCTGCAAAAAGCAAACTGCAAGCATATTTCACAACTTGTGAAAGCGCATCTTCGAATTTGCACTTGTAACTTCAGATCTGCAAAGCTGCACAACATGATTTGCATGCGCAGGTTCCTATTTGCTCGCTCAGTTGCGTCATCCTTCTCACGTGAATTTTGGCACGATTCTCTCGGATGGATTTGAAGGAAACGATTTGCGCGCAGAGACCAGGAATGCCTGTTTTACCACTCTTGTCCAAAAGGTGGCAGTGTGGTTATTGGCCATGCAAAAGTCGGGGATTATCTCAATAAACGGCTGTCCATGAATCATGGTATGCGACACACGGCGCCACGAGAACATGGAGAGAAGTGTTCAACAACGTGTAAACCATAATGTTACTTACACGTTGTTGAACACTTCTCTCCATGTTCTCATGGCGCCGTGTCGTAGATCAAGAGTCATGGCCAGCCACCCACCACCACCACTGAGCCGTTTATTAAGTCCATTTTAAGATTCTCCACAAGATTTACCCTACAAATGTTAATATTTCAAAATATACTGACATAGACCTAGATTTACATTGCTCTTTTTGTAATAAGGAAGATGAAACACTTGTACATTTATTTTTTGAGTGCGATACTGTTAAGAAATTTCTAATAGACCTTAGTTTTCACCTTTTTGCACAACAGGGCCATTATGTCTTCACTCTCAAAGACATCTTCTTTTATTATGAGAACTCTACAGATTCATCATTTGAATTTTTAGTTAACTTTTATGTTCTACAAGCCAAATTTTTCATTCATAAACAGAAATGGCAAAAGAATCAACCTCTCTTTGATATTTTTATTTTAGAAATTTCCTCTCTTCTCAAATCTCTTAAACTTGTACATAATAAGAAAAACACAAAGCTTCTAAATGTTCTTTAAGATATATTCCTCTTGTATGTCTATGTATGTTTTTTATCCCTTGTTTTTTTTTTTTTTACTGACTTTATCTTGATGTAATGATCAGCAATTTCTGTTCTACCTGTCACGTGTCATTGTAATACTCTGTCTTATTGTAATAAAAAAAAAAAAAAAACTGAGCCGTTTATTGATATATTTTCCAATAACCACACTGCCACCTTTTGGACAAGAGTGGTAAAACAGGCATTCCTGGTCTCTGCGCGCAAATCGTTTCCTTCAAATCCATCCGAGAGAATCGTGCCAAAATTCACGTGAGAAGGATGACGCAACTGAGCGAGCAAATAGGAACCTGCGCATGCAAATCATGTTGTGCAGCTTTGCAGATCTGAAGTTACAAGTGCAAATTCGAAGATGCGCTTTCACAAGTTGTGAAATATGCTTGCAGTTTGCTTTTTGCAGATGTGTGGATCTGAAGTTACACTTACAAACTCTGAGATCCGCGTTCACAAGTTGCGAATTACGGGTTTTACAAGTGCAAATCATAGTCTGCTCTTCTTCAGATATATGGCACTAATCTACCTTCATAGATACTAAAGGAAAAAGTTCTCACAATCATAACAGATAATGGAAGTAACATGGTTTCTGCCTTTCGCCAAGATGCTGAGGACACCAGTTCTGATGACGAAAATAGCCAGGCGCTGATGACGACGGGGATGAGGCAGAAGAAAGATCAGTCTGTGTTTGATGTGTATATAGTCTTTTCACTGTTGTAGATTTTTGATATTCAATTTACAAATAATAAAAATGGGGGTGCTGTGGCGCAGCACGCTAATGCATGTCCATAAACGGGCTCATTACCCATGGGTACGCAATAAATAAAAAAATAAAAAAGAATGAAATGTGCCATGTACTGAAAAATACTATGTTATAGAATGTTTAGATTTATTGTCTAATTACAATTAATGAAAACTTTTTGTTTTGTGTTAAAATTCACATATGGAACCTTGGAGAGGACCCCATGTGTTGTCCATACACTTCAGCTCATCGTCAAGATGATCAAGAAAGAACAAGCCATCAGACGCCTCCTGGACAAGGCCAGTCACCTGGTCAAATAGTTTTGCAAATCCTCTGTTGCCACAGAACAGTTGTTTTAACACTGGTTTTCTACTGTAGACCTCCATCTGTTAATTGTTTTTTTCTTTTGAATCGGTCTTTTCTAATTTTTGTGATGTATTATTCAGTACATGTTAACATGTTATCTGTACAGTTTTTAGTACTGTGATCTTTTAAGTTTTTTTTTTATTGGTGTTTCATTGGTTGGTGTTTCTGATAACTATAAAAAATGAAAGTGCATATTGTTTCATACCATCAATTGCGTCACGCCACTATTCGGCCTTACTATTCGGCCACTTCACCGAAAGCCGAAATGCACTTTTGGGCCATTTTCGGCCGAAAATTTTCGGTGGCCGAATTTTCGATGCATCCCCAGGGACGCTGGAAGTAATTCACAGTTGGGAGGGCTGAGAAACGTTCCGATGACGTCATAATGTGAAAGGGCAACATACATAAATAAATAACGTTCTTGATAGGGTGTTACACTTGGTTATTTATATGCCTAGTAATCATGTGATACAGGCTATTATTTACAATGAGATGTCATAACAACCAACCTGTATTAGACCTACAGAGGTTTTAGAAATACATCATAAGGCCAACTTGATGGCAACGTAATGTCTAACTCAGGAATGTGAATGTGCTTCATTGAATCACACATGAAATGCAAGTATTTCTCAGAATATGTCTTTAATTAAGACCTCATATTTAATTTCACGCACAAGGTACTGAGATCAGGCACTAGACAGCGTTATAAACAAGTAATATAGTGTTGACTTTTTAAACCTTCTCTCTCTCCGAACCGTAGTTGGGAACTGGTTTGATGCTAAAACACTCGGGCATTCACATGAGCTAACTCTGCTGTGTACATCTAACACACTGGATGTGTACCCCTGCTCCTGTGTTTACCTGTTTGCACCTGTACGTCACACACATGCGCCGGGCCACAGTCTTAAAGTGACAGGGCTGGCCGGTAACAATAGCCTAGATGAGGCTAACTGATTTTATAGTTTTTACAAACGTTAAGAAGAAAAAAAAAACTCCTTCCTTCTGAACTCCAAACCCTCATTTAAAGTCCATCTCTCTCTCTCTCTGAGAGTCTGGTGGTTTTCAACCACCCTGCCTTGAAAGACCTGTTCAAAATGCTAGTGCTAGTCTAGTTGTTGACGTCCAGAGTGGACGCTTTAAACGGTCGTTACGTGTTTGCGGTACTAAATTTTGTGAATCAAATCATGCTTCTGACATTTATAGTAAAATATGCTATATGTTTGAGTTATGTAAATAAAATGACAATAGTATAATAATAGTGTGATATTTTTTTATTTCAATGGGTTTTTTTTGCATTTCCATTCATCCTCTCACCACCAGGGGTGACTGCAGCCCCCCAGCCCCCCCACTTCCAGCGTCCTTGTGCATCCCTAATTTTGAGATTTTTAGTCGACTAAAATATGACTAAAGAAATGTTTTGTGAAAGACTAAAAGTGACTAAGAATGAACTTTGACACAAGACTAAGACTAAATTGACAAATTTGTGACAAAATGAACACAAAATGACTGCATCTTTAACCAATACTGTGCCTGACTAGGCATAACCCTGAAAGAGACAGACAGAGAGAGCGAGAGGAGGGAGGGGGAGTCCCCTGGTTCTATGGCAGCATAACTAAGGGATGACCTGAGCCAGCCATAACTATAAGCTTTATCAAAAAGGAAAGTCTTGAGTCTATTCTTAAAAGTGTCGACCGTGTCTGCCTCCCGAACCCAGAAAGGTAGTTTGTTCCACAGAAGAGGAGCCTGATTCAAGGCCAACTCACACAGGGCACGGAACGGAAGCGGCACGGTACCGCCGCGGTCACCGTAGCAAATAGAAGTCAGTCTAGTCAATGAGAGTACTCACACAGGGCGCGGTCCAGGAGCGTACTAGAAGCGACTTGCCGTGCCATGGCGCAAGCTTTCCGTTTCAATCCTATTTTTACCGCGAACCGCGGCTGAACCTAGTAAATTTCAATAGAGCACTGCTGAAAACTCTGGCTCCCAATTGACTTGTTGGTACTTAAGATTTTTTTACTTAAATGGACTATGTGTCAAATTTGATTTTAAGATTTTCTTTTATGTGTCTGATTTATGTGGTCAGAAATCCTCAGTACATCAACAGGTTTACATAATACGTGTAACAATAACATTCATCTAGTAACTGGTTTAGATTTAGCAGTTTGCTGTCATAGTATGTGGAGTTGAATTGATTTGTAGCTCCTTGCGGCTTGCATCATGCACTGTAGCACACTGGATGGATGAATGGACATCAGTTGACAAAACTAAGATGAAAAAAATAATCTTTGATAAACAAATGCCGCATTAGACCTGCAAAGACTCTTGCCCTCATACATAAATGCTGCTCAAAGACTGTATTAGTTTTGTCTGAACACTTTTACAGACCGTGTTATAAAAATATAGTTCTTGCTGAGGAGAGGCAAATGTATAGTTGTGATTTTCTAAATGATGAACACGTAGGACTAGCTGTTCTATTACAAGTTGTAGCCTGTTATTCAAAGTCATCTGAAATACTTGTTGTGTTTGGGCCAGTTAAGGAAATCATTTATTTGTGAAAAGATCACCAATTATTGTTGTCAGCTTTAAAGATGAAGTTTTGGGAACTTGTGTATGTAACTGTTAGACACTGTTCTTAAATGACTCAAAAGATAAAATAAAAACCAAAATGAGGCTGAAATGAGAATCTTAATTTTGTCTCCCAAGCCTTTGAAGAAGAACCTTTGCGCGGTAAAAAGGTAGTAGTGGTGTCCAAAACAAACACACAACACTTGTATTAATTTAGAACAGGCAAAACATACAAGCTGCCTGTGCAGCAGCACCAGGGACACACACACACACACACACACAGACCGAGGGCATCCACCAACAACAGACACTTCTTCTATGTGGTTTCCTGCCATGGACAGCTTAGCCTGCCGCCTGCTGGATGGCAGAGGCTTTGAGGTTTTGTCCCCCCACTTTCAGGTGTTATAGTATGTTATAGTAATAACGTGACCATGTCTGAGCCAGGCAATGATGCTGATCCAACCACGCCTTTACATCCCAACAGCATGATGCAATGTAATGTAATGATATGGGTTCAGTTGAAGATCCACCATTAAGTATCACTGTTGGTATTCAGTGTAAGGCTGTCACTTCAGACGTTTTATGACCACCCTACACCAAACGATCAAGATGATAGGAGCACACCACAACTTCATAAAAACCTTCAGGATTTATACTGCAATGGGAAATTTCACAGACAATAAAATCGTTCTTGAAGTTGTTTGGTGTAAGGCCAACATTAATGTAACTAACAACTGATGTGTAGTATTTCTAGCAGCTGTTCTATTGTGTATACATTCGCCTTAAAATTCTGACGTTGATTTGAGTTCCACCACTGTGTGACTAGCCTGCAAAATGTTTTAGTTGCACAAAAATGGTAGACTAGGTTGAAATCGAATGGAAGCTGATGTGAAAAAGTGGTGGAAAAAGCTTGTTTTGAAAAACAGTAGACACAATCCTCTGTACTGTAATGTGGGTGGCTCTATTTGTGACCATAAGTTTCTTTTGGCTTGTGCTAGCAGGCAGTTCAGGCCTCAAGACTCTTCAAAGGAAGTGCTTGTCAGATCATCTAACAGCTTCTGAAACCTCCTTTCTGTTTGGTGGAACCAGCAGGGAGGCTGTGTCCAACACATTCTGTAAGACATCCCAACATACTCTCCTCTTTCATTCTTCATACAGCTGCCTCACATTTACAACTTAGTGCAGCACAAAACGAATGCATTTATGCACAGAACAGATTTGCTTTGCTGTTTTATTTCTTGATTTCTTCTTCTTGATTTCTAAAACTCATTCTTCTGTTCAGGAATGCAAGTAAACAATTACAGTTTGACACCTTTATCAAGCTTCTATATACTGGTTTATTAACCATTACAGAAAGTTAAAAAAATATTTACCAATGCTGTTCATCAACTTTGCATTTGGTGGTGTTCTAATACATTTGTTGAGCACTGTAGATAGAACTCTCCAGGCAGTAACTTTGTAAAAAAAATGTGCATTGTGCATTTTTATCCTGAGAAAGAGACACTACGGTAGTATCTATCATTTAAATCAACTGTTAGAGAATGAGTCTCCTCTCCCTGCACAGAGAGAAGTCATTATAGAGTATTGTGGCAGCGATCTTTCTCACAGTGGAACTACAGGAGCCTCTAACTGAATATGCCCTGTTGTTTGATTAGGAGGTCATGTAGGAGATGTGAGTTTATAAAGCATCCTCCTCTTAACAACCAGCTGCAGGGGCTCCAGCACAGAGACCACCTTTGTAATCAGTTTACTCCATTTCTTGGTGTTGCTGGCTCTGATGCCCCAACAGATGGCTACGAAGAAAATTGCACTTGTAACAACTGACTGGTAGAACATCTGCAACAGTCTTAGAGTTGCACCTCAAGTCCAGTCTGTTGTCTAGGTGCAGACCTGAGTACCTATAGTCCTCCACCTCTTTAACCTGGATGAAAACTGTGCTCAGGTCAGACCTATTCCTTCTGAAGTCTACAATCATCTCCTTCATTTTGGCCACATTCAAGACAAGATGGTTACTCCCACACCGCAACACAAAGCGATCAACTTCATATCTACACTCAGTCTCCTAGCCATCACTGATACACCCCACAACTGCAGAGTCATCTGAGAAATTCTGCAGATGATAAATAGTGCTGAAAGTCTGAGGTGTGCAGTGCAAAGATGAAAAGTGAGAGTACAGTCCCCTGTGGTGCCCCTGTGTTGCTAACTACCCGATCAGACACATATCCCTGTGCAATACTTCTATATTTACAGAACTATAAAATGGGTGTCTGTGGCAGAATTTCTAGAAAAATACTGTGACTAGTTTATGAAACATAAAACAACATAAAACCAGATCACAGAATGATGGTCCCACGTGAAGGGACCATCATTCATGAAGGGCAATCAAGGTAAAAATTTGAAATCTCCTACTATGTGTAGCTCAGTGAGCTGCCTCCTTGTTCATAGTTTTTTCTAGTTCTCTGGAGTGCTCTGGTATCTCATGTGGTAGAGTTCAGGTCCAGCCCATAGTCCCTTAATGTGTGTCATTCCCTTTCTTCCCTGCTTTCTTGTCTGTTTTCGGCTGTCCTGTCAAATAAAGAAAAAAATCTGAGGAACATTATAGATTCATCATGTTTAAAAAAAAGAGAAAATTTAGTTAGAAAAAGAAAAACAAAAATTTTCTAATTAGTGATTAGTGAATGATTTTCTTTTGATTTTGAAAGTCCGGCTCACAGATTTTCTGCTTCATGGATGTCACCCATGGGTTTCTGAAGAGCCGTTGTGAAGCTCAGTGTGGTCACCATCTTGGCTAATCCACAAATAGGCAAAGAGAGGTAGCAAGGGTGGAGCCAAGGTGGGCTGAATAAGGCCTGAATGCTCAAACAATTCACTTGTAATTTCACCTGCCACATGTCAGTCAAACTAAATTACAGAAGGAATGTTTTTTTGAACTGCTGTGAAGTTGGACATTTGAACATGGGGACTTATGGAGACTGACTCAAGAGGACCTAGAGTTAAGAATGTATCTGAAATATATACATAGATACATACATCTTTCCTCATATAACCTCTGTACAAACAACAGGTGGACAGTTTATGCAGAGAAAGCAGTTCAACAGAAATTTATTTTAAACATGCGTTTTGTGATACTAACCCCCTTCAGCCCCCAGAATGAATGACCAGCTGTCACTATTGAGATCTAGCAGGCTAGCTCTCCGTTAATTCCTACAGCTGTTCATTCTCTGTTGTAGTGTGTATACAATCTATCAGCAGAGTGTGGTAGAAATAGAAACATTTCTCTGTACACATTTCTAGTCCATTTTAACACGAGTCAAGCCACAAACCAACAGAGCAGGTGTCAATGTTGGCGTCCTCATATAGCAAATATCACTCTTCATTCTGAGTGCAGGTTGCAGAAATCACAGTCCTTAGTTTTGGATAATGATGTATCTCTCTCTTCATCTTCGTCTCCATGTCTTTCCGTCTGCGTTATTACATCAGTTAGACTCTCTAAAGCTGCAGCACTCACAAAATAACAGGAATAGAAAATGCAGCGCCTTGGAAGCAGTTATGGGTTCATGGTCTCCTCTCATAAGCAGAAACAGCGAGGCATGATGGAAGTTAATGAGCTGTCGCACTCTGTTCTATGCAGCGCTCCAGGACAGGGCTTAATAGAGAACTGCACTTCTTTCTATCTGTCAGTCTTTAGAATTTTCTCTTGCTTTTTCCCTGTGCGTTTCAATTTCATACTCCATCCTTAATACTGTTCTCTTCTCTGCTTCTATCTCTCTTCTCCCTTTCTCATTTGTCGATGCCCTCCATGCTCCCGCCTCTATGTTAAGCACTGAAACTTCGCCTCTCCTTCCTCTCTGACCTTCTCCCTCTGCCCTCAGCATCAATTTATCTCGTTTGAGGAGAGTTTGCAAAGTGGATCTTGATAGACAGCAGCTGGGGATCAGTGTCAAGGCTCACCTCTCTACGAGCAATCACAGAGCACAGCAAAAGCACCACTTTTGACTTCGCAATGATAAAGAGGAAATTGTTTTTTTGCAGACTACCAGAGTACCAAAACTAGCTTGCAAATGCACTAACAGTCAGCATGCTGCAGGTGACTCATGATCACACCGTCAGACAGTAAGGATCATCTCTTGAACAAATAATATTGTGTTTCCATACGTGTGGCTACTTTAGTCTGACTCTGATGGCTGTGAGTTGGCTATTGACATTGAAGCATGAGGTTACCAAAGCCAGGCACCAACTACAAATCCAAACTGTTTTTAGTATCAGGTTGCATCATGCATGTGAGGAGATTTTCTTCTCTCTAATTTCAGACATGCACACACTACAATTGTGCAAGTGGAGATTTAATATGTGTCAAGTGTAGAATATGCTAACTAAAGATAGCCTAAAGAGCTAGAATGTTTACTATGACAACACATTAGCTGCTCCCTCCCCTTCCTCTTATTGGCTGTTGTGATCCAGCTCGGAAAGTACTCATGCAATCATCCAGATTTTAACTACTAAATATCAAATATTTCTTTAAGTTATCTAGGTGGGCATGATGATTCTGTGAGCTTCTCACATTAGCACCTAATCTAGGCCAAACATCAGTACTAGACAAGATGCCAAACCAGGTTTATCCACTGATTGTCGATGAGAGGTGAATCTGAAGTTAATCAGTCCAAAACCCCTGTGGTCTGAGCCCAGTTTAAAGTTGAGTATTAATAAGACTTAACGTTGCATTAATCAATACTTTGTTATTAACAATAGGTCAAATGTGTAGTTAGTAACCCAAAGATGTCAACAACTCTGTGGTTCCTCTCAGCTCTGTGGAGCATTTTAGCATCTTCCAACTCAGACATCCAGTGTTAAACATGCTGACAGACATGATGCTATTAAAATCAGTTTCATTAAAGCAGTATTGATTATATCATTGATCCTCTGACTCATATTTTTAGCTTATCTTTTTAGTCAGATGTTATGCCACTTGAATTTCAAGTGCCCAAAGTTATACCTCTCATTAAATCAGGTGATCCCAACACATTTGGCAATTACCATCCAGTATCTATATTACTGTGTGCTCCAAGAATTCTGGAGAAACTTGTTCATAGAATTTCAAAACTATTTTATCACTTGCAAAGAAACTGCATCAATCTCTGTAGCTGTGAAGTGAAGCCAAAGTGCCAAAAAATGCAGTTCTACAAATGTCTATTTAAGGCTGGCTCCAGATTGGGTCAATCTCTATAAGCCCCCATGTTAAAATGTCCAACTTCACAGCAGAAATAAACAAATTATGCAGAGTTAACAACATTGGCCACTTCTGTAGAGGGCTTGTTGCATTGCTTAGTGAGCAACCAGGCTTCATTCAGTCCGCCTCAGTTCCACATATGATCCACGTATTTTCCAATTTTTAGATTAGCCGGTAGGTGGAAGAGTCAGGACTGCCAACATGGCAACAGCCAAAGACAGCACACAGATCTTCAAAATGACTCTTCAGAAACCTGTGGATGACAGATGCTACATCCATTTTTATACTGTCAATGACTAAAACGTATCAAGCTAGACAACAAAACAAAAAGGCTCTAATAAACTAACTGTTAACTATCTGCCAACTGACAGACTGCAGGCCAAATGCATAAAAGCTGTGGTTCACTACTGAAACGGTGGGTATGCACAAAGACAGAAATAGGCATACTCATTCTTTGCATCAAATTGAGTAGAATTTGTACGTGCACATGATTGTGTTTCATAAATCTCAATTATGTGTTGATTAAACAACACATGATTGAGATTAAGTTAATTTAGTTGATTGAGTTAATTGACCTCTGTAAAAGTACAAAAATCAGAGACTCTTAAACATCAGATCTCTGTCTTCTGAAGCTGTATAAGTAAATACAATAATCAGAATGACACTATGATATTGATTTATTCCGAGGAAATACAACCATACTCAACTCAAGTCTACTAATAAACCCCAAACCTAAACTAAATTATATTTCATTTGAAAGCCTTGGTTTTAGTCTTTCACACCTAACCTGGAGGGTACTACAGCCCATCTTGTGTCACACTAAACTTAGACAAAACTGAAGTTCTGTATTTAGCCTCCAACTCCTTCATAGTTATAAATAAAAATAATGAAATAAATAAATAATAAATAATGTCATAAATAATTCAAATTCATAAATGTGCATTTTTTTCCAGACTTGCATGATTTTCAAGCACTATGTGAAGTCTGCTTAATGACTGAGATATTGCTGCCACTGATGGTTTTTATACATTTCCACAACCACCTGTAACTGTTTTGTGTAATGACAACTGTCCTGGTGTCGTTGGAGAACATCTTCGTTGCAAAGACAAAATTACACTTTGTTCTATTTATTGACTAATGTGTGGTGAAACAGAAGGAAGCACATGAAAAATGTAGAACTCTGATTCACAGGTTTTCTCACTTGTGCTCCCTCTCTGTCATTCAGTGTCTATGTTGCTCGACTACTGCCACAACCAAAATGCGCTAGCCTCAGTCAAATGCATGTGTTTTTGCTGCAGTGCTGGATTTAGTCTGAATTGGGCCAAAGATTTAAAAAAAACAATCATAAACATGCGTATGTCTAGAGTTACAAAAATAATGAGTATTCTTACTTCTGTCCAGTTCTGTCTGTGCATACATAGAGGTTTAGTCACAGATCTTTACGTTTAATGCATCTGGCCCATACTTAAAAAATAATAATAATGATAATATTAATAAAACTCATATGTTGGAAATAAATAAGGTTGTAAGCATTAATAAAAAGCATATTAAAAAGACACAGTGTGAGGAGCAACTTAAAAAATGCTATTGATTCTGCAAGTGGTTGGCGTAATGTTGTAATTTTGTATTATTGGTTGAACCCTTCTTTAAAGTAATTTTCAGAAACTAATTTCCAAACTTGTTTGTTAATATTCCACACTGGGCTGTGGACTTCAAGTACACATCAGTTTCTTGAAGGTTCATTTTGAGTAATGTAGGAAGGATCCTGTAATTTCAGGAAAAGGTTACTTTTTTTGTTCAAATTAATCCCTTGACAGTGGGGACTCATGGCCTCAGCGTAATCTTTTTTTAAGGGCGGTCAAATTCGGATTGGTTGCAGAACAGGAAACAAATGAAGGCAAGGTTGAATTAACCAGTCCACAAAGGTTTTGTTAGACCATCTCTGTATTTCTCCTTCTGTGTTACCCAATCTCCCCCATCCCTTGTTACACTCATACACTTGCATTTACACACATTCTTTTTCCTTTAACGTGTCAGACCGGTACAGTTGGAGACAGAAAATGGCCAGTAATAAAACAGCAGTGGGACTGTCAGCGTTTTTAATGAGCTGTAGTGTCACATAGATCTGGAGGCTCTCACTGTCCCCTCCGGGAAAAAAGACCTTGTCCTTTAGTTTCATTGGAAACTTTTTAATGAACAAAGAACTGGAACTTTATTCTCAGGTAAAGTACAACTGCTGTGCCCTCCCCTAAGGGAAAGTACCTCAGAGTCATGAAAACAGCTTAACCTGTGCTAAAGCACCTATTTCTTTACTCTCCAATAGAAATGTGTCAATACATATACAGTGAATACATTTATTTTTGAGCAAATGAACCGGTTTTGAAAGGATGGCATCATGGATCATTTTGTGCAGCTACTATACTACATTCAGAGCAGAACAAAATAACATGTCACTTCCATTCCTGCTCTCTTTAAATCGAAAGAAAATATTGCATGAAGTCTTTGTAGTTCTGCAAGAACTCATTCTATATCAGCTCACCTTCGAACAAATCATTGCAAATCAAGTCCCTGCACGCTACTGATGCACTTAAGTATATAATTTAAGGACATACAAGAAAACAACAAGTTATACATTTTCATGAGCAGCTAAAAATGTCAAAAAAAGGCCCCACACCTTAACTCCCCTAAACTCCATAAACCCTAGAGGCCTGAGCTATTCTGGGACTGGAGCTGTGTGTTATTTAGCATAGCTATAGGCTGGTGAGACATCAGCAGACACACTTCAATTACTGTGGAGCTACTCTTTAATCCTAATCCTCGCCCCAGTGTGATGCACAGACATATTTCCCAAAATACTCCTGATCATCAGTCATAAGTGGCTGTGGGCAGAGACATCTGCCACTGAATTTAGTGGATTGGAGGAGCACCTGGGTCATGTAAGTCAAATATAACTTTTGACTCCATTTGTACATGAACTCTGTGTACAGAGCCTATGACTCATGTCAACTGTTTGTTATAAATCGTTAATTCCTTGATATAAGTATCTCTAAATAAACTATAAGAGTAATGCATCCCTAATCATAGTTCAGTTATCTCAGTATCCTCAGAATTACATCCATATCGGATGATTATGCATCTTTCAGCCCATTCCGCTCTCAAACTAGGATACAGGTAGCCCTTGTGGATATAGATGTAGAGCACAAACCCACTAACTATTCAAGTAAATACAATGTTTAAGGAAGGTATAATAGAGTGAATGCATGGAACAGATGTATGGAGTTTACGGCTCAGCAGAAAAAACAGTCAGTGTTGACTATAGGGCTATTTTAGGAGTGTCGTAAAAAGGTTTGCACCAGATAGAGCAAAAGGATTGCGCCCTCAAAAGGGAAAATAGTATTTACAGCAGTTAAAGACTAAAGGGACATATAACCATATAAGTTAAGGCAAGAAGTGATGTTTGTAAACAGGTGTGGGGGGTATAAGAACAGGGAGCAGGAAGAACTCCTCAGATCTTACTTGGCGTTTGGCTGTAACAGATGTATGTTCTGTGGTAGGATCTCCAACAGCTGTTGTTATAACTGGAATAAATACTTTGAACGGATCCACGTCTTCTGAGTGCTCATCTTGCATCAACCAATTCGGGGAGGTGAATTAAGATTGCCTCAACACCCTCTAGGATCATTTCTGGATTTACCAGTCTGTGATAGTTCTCTCTGTCATGTGTCTTCAAATAAGGTGATGTCCATGTCAGAAGTCCACTTAAGTACATTAGCCAGACATTGCATAGCAATTACTAATTTGACTGTAAAGCTCTGCACAGGTCAAACTGAGGCTAGGGGGATACCTACAGCATCCAACTTTAGTGTAGGGCCACTGACCAAGCTGCAGTATTCGACAAGCTGGTTGTGAGAATGTTGGCCATGTGTGAGGTCGATTGAATGAATGGTTGTCAGGACAGACATGCATTCACACAGACAGAGACTCCTTCTATTTAAGTTAGATGCCAGTGTCCTATATTATATGCAGGGAAGCAGAAGGTGAGAGTGTCATTGAGAAGAACAGATGTGTAGCCTGTCTGACTCTCATGCAGGAGAGTTCAGTTTCTGTCAGAGACCTGTCATTTTGTTTTAACCCTGTAGACCCCATAGTGTAACCTACCTGCCTCACTACACACGGGGTGGATGCTGTTTTCCAGGAGTGCACCGACGAGGCAGTAGGAAGGGCTGGCCAGGTCACGCTGATTTTACCTCATATAAATTCATCAAGTTATTACATGACTTGCCACGAGACCTCAAAATAGTATGTACCACACCACTGTGGAAAGTTTTATCATTTCTCATAACATAATCATTGTCAGTAAACAGTGGGACTTACTCTCATTGCAAGAGATAAACATTGTTTTTTCCAGGGGAAGTGTGCCAAAAAAGCGGTAGGGAGAACCAAGAAACTACGAGTCTTTATATGAACTGTTTTTTTTGGGGTTTTTTTTTTTAATAAGTTTACAAAAACTCTACCTACTACCACATTAGTGTTGTGTGGGTGGAATTGTGGGATGTTACTATTTTATTTTGTGAGAAATGTTGTGGATCACATATTCATTATAAAATTGACTCAAAGTTACTTTTACTTGTTTTAGTCAGAATAAAATGATTTTCATCATAACTGTTTGCAATACTTTTAGTGCTGCTTATTATTTTGAAAGATGTTCAATGTCAATGGAACTTGGTTAAAAAAAGGTACAAGTGCCACCTTTTTGGTTTTAATTTAACCCTCCTGTCGCCTTTCGCATCCCGTATACATCCAGTGTGCTCTCGCACCGGGTCAAACTGACCCACGCTCCGAGGATGAACAGGAGGAGTTGGCACACGCGGGGCAGTACAGGAGCGCACAGCCTCTGCATATGTATTTCTCGCAGCCACGGCAGACGTTCCTCTTACTCGCAGGGATGGGTGGGTTGACAGGGGCTGCGGAAGTGGCGGCGGCGGCAGCAGTGGCCCGGGCTCGGGCCTGGGTCGAGTCAAGATACACAGAAGAAGAAGAAGAAGAAGAAGGAGAAGAAGAAGAAGAAGAAGAAGGAGGAGGAAGAGGAGGAGTGGTGGTGACCCCTCCACTGCCGCTACAGCCTCCACTGCCTACGATGTCCGCGGTCCGAGTGTGGAACGTGCTGAGCAGCAGCACGTTCTTGTTTTAGAGATAGATATTGTTTGAGAGATATTCCAAAACGCAAATCCACTACCACCTTTTTTTTTTTTCTCAGTCCCAACAGAAAGACAAAACAACAAAACACTGAGACTTTCTGGAACACTCTGTCATTGTTCTACATGTGTGGTGTATTATCCCACCACCGCCATATCTTTTTTCTCAGTTCCAACAGAAAACCTGACATGCTGCCAAGTAACAAGCCAGAAGGTTCTCAGACTTTCTGGAACATTCTGTTGGTTGATCTGCATGTGCAGTTTATTGCCCAACCACCACCACCACCACCACCACCACAACCCCTACAGCTGCCTTATCTTTCTCAGTTCCAACAGAAAATTTGGCATGCTGCCAGGTACCAAACTTGAAGGTTCTGGGACTTTCCGGAACATTCTGTTGGTTGATCTGCCTGTGTGGTTTATCTCACCACCACCACCTCTGTCAAATCCTTTCTCAGTTCCAACAGAAAAACTCAAAAACTTGGCATGCTGCCAGGTAACAAACTAGAGGGTTCTGGGACTTTCCGGAACATTCTGATGGTTGATCTGCCTTTGTGGTTTATTGCACCACCATCCGCCACCTCTGTGATATCCTTTCTCAGGTCCAACAGAAAACTTGGCATGTCGCCAGGTAACAGACTAGAAGGTTCTGGGACTTTCTGGAACATTTTGACGGTTGATCTGCCTGTGTGGTTTATTGCACCACCACCACCACCACCAACACCGCAACCCCTACAGCTGCTTTATCTTTCCCTGTTCCAACAGAAAATACTTGCTGTCAGGTAACAAGGCAGCAGGTTCTGGGACTTTCTGGAACATTCTGTGGTTGATCTCTCTCTCTCTCTCTCTCTCTCTCTCTCTTTCTCTCTCTCTCTCTTTGTGTGTGTGTGTGTGTGTGTGTGTGTGTGTGTGGGTGGGTGGGTGGGTGGGTTTCATCCTTTTGCCTCCAAAAGAAAGACGGACAAAAAAAAACTTTATTGTATTAAAAAAAACGTTTTTATTGATTTATCGTTTGTGTCATCACCTCTGAACGGAACCAGTTGCTCATCCACCGTGACGTGATGCCCAGGCGTCCCAGACCTTTCTTACGGCGGCCAGTTTGTCCGTGGTGCGTCTCTCAGCTCTAGTTTCGCGGTCATCGAATCGCACCAGCTTCGAGTAAACGTGAAAGACACCTCTCACTTTTCTTCTCCTCCTCTTCTTGCTTTGTACTCACCTGTCATTCTTTGCACCACGTTCGCTCTGTATTTTCTGTGGGGAGAGGTTCTTCATGACGACCGGCCGCCTCATCCTGTTCCTCGTCCTCCTTTCCTGTTACGTTTGCTTTGCCCTATCCCCTCCTCATCCTGCTCCTCCTCCTCCTCCTCCTCCTCCACGGAGTGTAAGCGAGGTTCGCTGGGGCAAGCCTGGTCCCTCCGGGGGCCGCCTCGGTGGCAGCGAAACGTGACGGCGATGAGAGGTCGCTGATGTTCCTTTTTCCTGTTCCTTGTCCTGTTCGTCGTTGCTGTTCCTCGTCCTCCTTTCCTGTCGCATTCGCTTTGCCCTATCCCCTCCTCATCATCCTCCTCCTCGGAGTGAGAGCGAGGTTCGCTGGGGCGAGCCTGGTCCCTCCCGGGACCACTTCGGTGGCAGTGAAACGTGATGGCGATGAGAGGTCGTTGATGTTCCTTGTTCCTGTTCCTCGTCCTCCTTTCCTGACGCGTTCGCTTTTTGCCCTATCCCCTCCTCATCGTCGTCCTCCTCCACGGAGTGTGAGCAAGGTTCACTGGGGCAAGCCTGGTCCCTCCGGGGACCGTTTCGGCGGCGGCGAAGCATGACGGGGATGAGAGGTCGTTGATGTTCCTCGTTCCTGTTCCTTGTCCTCCTTTCCTGTCGCGTTCGCTTTTTGCCCTATCCCCTGCTCGTCGTCCTCCTCCTCCTCCTCCACGGAGTGTGAGCGAGGTTCGCTGGGGCGAGCCTGGTCCCTCCTGGGACCGTTTCGGCGGCAGGGAAGCGTGTCGGCATCGAGAGGTCGTTCCTGTTCCTCGTCCTTCTTTCCTGTCGCGTTCGCTTTTTGCCCTATCCCCTGCTCATCGTCCTCCTCCTCCTCCTCCACGGAGTGTGAGCGAGGTTCGCTGGGGCAAGCCTGGTCCCTCCGGGGACCGTTTCGGTGGCGGCGAAGCGTGACGGCGATGAGAAGTCGTTGATGTTCCTCGTTCCTGTTCCTTGTCCTGTTCCTCGTTGCTGTTCCTCCTCCTCCTCCTCCTCTTCTTGCTTAGTACTCACCAGTCTTTCTTCGCACCGCATTAGCTCTGCCCTTTCCCGTTCTCCTCCTCATCCTCCTCCCGACGCGGTCTCTCTGTCCTCTCGTGCTCCTCTTCCTCTGTCCTCCTCTTTCTTCGCTGCCGTTGCAGTCGCTGTACATCCTCTCACACTCCTCCGTCCTTGGAGTCCAGCGCTATAAGAAGAAGGAGAAAAAAAATCATAAATAAAAATATTAAATGTATTTATTTAATTAATTAATTAATTAAGTTATTAAGTCAAAAAGTAAAGACAATATGTAAAAAAAAAAAGACAAAAAGACTCTCTTTGTCATTTTGTCCTCCTTTCATTTCCTACCTACCTTTCCCCAGAGCCTTCTGCCTCTTCTCTGGCTTGCTGATGTGTGAGCTGGTCTGTTTTGTTCAAGGGGCGGGACGTAGTGAAGGGATTGAGAGAGCTCCGTCGGACAATCCATGCTCGCTCAGTGAGTCAGAGTAGGGAAGTGTAGTGGAGGGAGCTGGTCGGACAATCTGCTCTCGGTGGGTCAATTCCTGCTCACTCAGTGATTCAGAGGGAGGAAAGAGAGCCGGCTGGGTGACTGGCCCTCGGTCGGACAATCCATGCCTGCTCAGTGAGTCAGAGGGAGGAAAGAGAGCCGACTGGGTGACTGGCCCTCGGTCGGATAACTCAAACCCTCGGTCGGACAATTCATGTTCGGTCGGACAATTCAATTGAATTTTACAACTGGGAGGAAGGGAGGGGTATGTGTGTGTGTGTGTGTGTGTGTCTCTGTGTGTGTGAGGGAAACTGAGGGAGAGGACACAGAGGAGAAAATAAGCAGGACTAGGGAAGGAAAGCGCAGGGGGGGAGTCAGAGATGCCCGATGCCAACGACGGGGAGGAACGACGAGAGGGAAGTCAAGAAGAAGAAGAGGAGGAGGGAAGGAGAGGAGCGACGTCGCGTCGGGTCACAGAGACCCGATGTTGACGGGGAGGAACGAGGGCGCGCGAAGGTTATAAGAGAGCCAGTGAGGAGGAGAAGAAGAAGAAGTAGAAGAAGAAGAAGAAAAGGGGGAACGAGAGGAGCGACGTTGCGTCGGGTCACAGAGACCCGATGTTGACGGGGAGGAACGAGGGCGCGCGAAGGTAATAAGAGAGCCAGTGAGGAGAAGAAGAAGAAGAAAAGGGGGAACGAGAGGAGCGACGTCGCGTCGAGTCACAGAGACCCGATGTTGACGGGGAGGAACGAGGGCGCGCGAAGGTAATAAAAGAGCCAGTGGGGAGGAGAAGAAGAAGAAGAAGAAGAAGAAGAAGAAGAAGAAAAGGGGTAACGAGAGGAGCGGCGTCGCGTCGGGTCAAAGAGACCCGATGCTGACGGGGGGAGGAACGGGACGGTGTACGTGAAAGGGAACGCCGACGGAGAGGACACAGTGGAGAGGAGCGTCGGGTCAAAGAGACCCGATGTTCAAGGGGAGGAACGAGGGCGCGCGAAGGTAATAAGAGAGCCAGTGAGGAGGAGAAGAAGAAGAAGAAGAACATGTGGAAGGAGAGGAGCGACGTTGCGTCGGGTCACAGAGACCCGATGTTGACGGGGAGGAACGAGGGCGCGCAAAGGTAATAAAATAGCCAGTGAGGCGAAGAAGAAGAAGAAGAAAAGGGGGAACGAGAGGAGCGACGTCGCGTCGGGTCACAGAGACCCGATGTTGACGGGGAGGAACGAGGACGCGCGAAGGTAATAAGGGAGCCAGTGAGGAGGAGAAGAAGAAGAACACGTGGAAGGAGAGGAGCGACGTCGCTTCGGGTCACAGAGACCCGATGTTGACGGGGAGGAACGAGGGCGTGTGAAGGTAATAAGAGAGCCAGGGAGGAGGAGAAGAAGAAGAACACGTGGAAGGAGAGGAGCGACGTCGCTTCGGGTCACAGAGACCCGATGTTGACGGGGAGGAACGAGGGCATGCGAAGGTCACAAGAGACAGTGAGGAGAAGATAATAATAATAATAATAATAATAATAATAATAATAATAATAATAATAATAATAATAATAATGATGATGATGATTCACGCAAAGGAAATAATCCATCCAGGGAGAAAATGTCCAATTCATGATGAGTCGCTCACACACACACACACACACACACACACACACACACACACACACACATACATACATACAGCACATGGATAAAACAGGATAAGATGAGGAACGGGGCTGAAGAAATGATCATGATGAGGAGGAGGCGGCAGCCGAGGCACCAACGGTTTGACCACATGACACACTCCGTCTCCGGGAGCGTAAAAACAAAAGACACGACCCTCTGCTCTGCAAGTGCCTAGTAGCCATGGGAATGTACCACTTGGTTGACTGCTTTGACAATTTTAACCAGTTCATCCGGATGTCTTCGGCTCAGTGTCAACTCTACGGCCCCGAGTTTGTCGTCAAGTATGCCAAATTGCACGCCAGGATAGAGGCGCTGTGCTCCAGCGCATTCTCTGCGCTCGATGACTTTGGGCCACGCGACGTGTTGGACGGGAAGCCCGAAGAAGAAGCAGCAGCAGCAGCAGACGAAGAAGAAGAAGAAGAAGAATAAACAGCACCAGCAGCAGCAGAAAAAGAAGAAACAGCAGCAGAAAAACAAGAAGCAGCAGCAGCAGCAGAAAAAGAAGAAGAAGAAGTAGTAGTTTTCTGTACGGACCCGTTGTGCTTGGTTGACGACTTCTAAGACGCTCAGCCGCCGTTCTGCAATTGCTCGCGCCACCAGAGACTTTGGCGAGAATACTTAGAGAACTGACTTTGTGTGTGTGTGTGTGTGTGTGTGTGTGTGTGTGTGTGTGTGTGACCTTTTGTGACGATGACAACAAAGAAATGGATAACTAAAATAAAGTAGTGGCTCTGTGATACGAAGCGTTTGTGTCATCATTTCCTTTATTCTGTATCTTACTCTGTTCCCATTATTAAAAAAAAAACAACAACAACAAAACAAAACAAAAGATAACCACTTCAAGAATCATCAATGTCATGCACAATGAGAACTCATACTGCACGCACGCACGCACACAAAAAGGGACATTTTCGGCCACCGGGTCACCTCGACCCAGAGGACAACGCAAAGCTTACAATAAAGTAGCAACTCTGTGATATGTCTTCTTTCTCTCTCTCTCTTTCTCTCTCTCTCTCTCTCTCTCTTTTTCTTACTGTCTTCCTATTATTTAGAAATCGAAGATAACCGCTCCAAGAATCACAAATGCCATGTACAACGACATATCCTACTGCACACACGCAAGCACCCACACACACACACAAAAATGGGCATTTTTGAGCCACCAGGTCACCTTGACCCAGAGGACCACACGAGGGTTAATGTCATCAGATTCCGGTTCTAGATTCTAAATTCCACATTCTAAATTCCACATTCTGAATTCTTCATTCTAAATTCCACATTCTACATACTCAAATTCAAAATTCTACATTCTAAAAGATCGAAGCAAAAAAACAAGTTTTGGCTCTGGGGTGACCATGATGTGTGGTGTATCTGAGAAAGGGCCACAGCCAAGACCACAGAAAAAGAACCATGATGTCATCAGATTCTGGTTTTAAATTCCTAAATTCCACATTGTACATTCTCAATTCAAAATTCTACATTCTAAAAGATCGAAGCAAAAAAACAAGTTTCAGCTCTGGGGTGACCATGATGTGTGGTGTACTGAGAAAGGGCCACAGCCAAGACCAGAGCAAAAGAACCATGATGTCATCAGATTCCGGTTCTAGATTCTAAATTCCACATTCTGAATTCTACTTTCTAAATTCCACATTCTACATTCTAAAAGATTGAAGCAAAAGAACAAGTTTTGGCTCTGGGGTGACCATGATGTGTGGTGTACCCGGGGCAGTGCTACAGCCAATACCAGAGCAAAAGAACCATGATGTCATCAGATTCCGGTTCTAAATTCTAAATTCAACATTCTAAATTCCACATTCTACATTCTAAAATATTGAAGAAAAGAACAAGTTTTGGCTCTGCGGTGACCATGATGTCTGGTGTACCCGAGGCATGGCCACAGCAAAGATCAAACCCAAAGAACCACAATGTCATCAGATTCCGGTTCTAAATTCTAAATTCCACATTCTAAATTCCACATTCTAAATTCCACATTCTACATTCTAAAAGATCAAAGAAAAAGAACAAGTTTTGCCTCTGGGGTAACCATGATGTGTGGTGTATCTGAGAAAGGTCCACAGCCAAGACCAGAGCAAAAGAACCATAATGTCATCAGATTCCGGTTCTAGATTCTAAATTCCACATTCTAAATTCCACATTCTAAATTCCACATTCTGAATTCCACATTCTAAATTCCACATTCTACATTCTAAAAGATTGAAGCAAAAAAACAATTTTTGGCTCTGGGGTGACCATGATGTGTGGTGTATCTGAGAAAGGGCCACAGCCAAGACCAGAGCAAAAGCACCATGATGTCATCAGATTCTGGTTCTAAATTCTAAATTCCACATTCTAAATTCCACATTCTAAATTCCACATTCTGAATTCTGCATTCTAAATATCACATTCTACATTCTCAATTTAAATTTCTACATTCCAAAAGATTGAAGCAAAAAAACAAGTTTTGGCTCTCGGGTGACCATGATGTGTGGTGTACCCGAGGCAGTGCCACAGCAAAGATCAGACCCAAAGAACCATGATGTCATCAGATTCCGGTTCTAAATTCTAAATTCCACATTCTAAATTCCACATTCTAAATTCCACATTCTGAATTCCGCATTCTAAATTCTAAATTCCATATTCTAAATTCTACATTTTAAAAGATCGAAGCAAAAAAACAAGTTTGGGCTCTGGGGTGACCATGATGTGTGGTGTATCTGAGAAAGGGCCACAGCCAAGACCAGAGCAAAACAACCATAATGTCATCAGATTCCGGTTCTAAGTTCTAAATTCCACATTCTAAATTCCACATTCTGAATTCTACATTCTAAATGTCACATTCTACATTCTCAATTCAAAATTCTACATTCTAAAAGATTGAAGCAAAAAAAACAGGTTTTGGCTCTGGGGTGACCATAATGTGTGGTGTATATTAGACAGGGCCACAGCCAAGACCAGAGCAAAAGAACCATGATGTCATCAGATTCCGGTTCTAAGTTCTAAATTCCTCATTCTAAATTCCACATTCTAAATTCCACATTCTAAATTCCACATTCTGAATTCTACATTCTAAATTTCACATTCTACATTGTCAATTCAAAATTCTACATTCTAAAGGATCGAAGCAAAAGAACAAGTTTTGGCTCTGTGGTGACCATGATGTCTGGTGTACCCAAGGCCGGGCCACAGTCAAGACCACAGCAAAAGGGCCATGATGTCATCAGATTCTGGTTCTAAGTTCTAAATTCCACATTCTAAATTCCACATTCTAAATTCGACATTCTGAATTCTACATTCTAAATTTCACATTCTACATTCTCAATTCAAAATTCTACATTCTAAAAGATCGAAGCAAAAAAACAAGTTTGGGCTCTGGGGTGACCATGATGTGTGGTGTATCTGAGAAAGGGCCACAGCCAAGACCAGAGCAAAACAACCATAATGTCATCAGATTCCGGTTCTAAGTTCTAAATTCCACATTCTAAATTCCACATTCTAAATTCCACATTCTAAATTCCACATTCTAAATTCCACATTCTGAATTCTACATTCTAAATTTCACATTCTACATTCTCAATTCAAAATTCTACATTTTAAAGGATCGAAGCAAAAGAACAAGTTTTGGCTCTGTGGTGACCATGATGTCTGGTGTACCCAAGGCCGGGCTACAGTCAAGACCACAGCAAAAGGGCCATGATGTCATCAGATTCCGGTTCTAAGTTCTAAATTCCACATTCTAAATTCCACGTTCTAAATTCCACATTCTGAATTCTACATTCTAAATTTCACATTCTACATTCTCAATTCAAAATTATACATTCTAAAAGATCGAAGCAAAAAAACAAGTTTTAGCTCTGGGGTGACCATGATGTGTGGTGTATCTGAGAAAGGGCCACAGACCAGAGCAAAACAACCATAATGTCATCAGATTCCGGTTCTAGGTTATAAATTACACAATCTAAATTCCACATCCCACATTCTACATTCTCAATTCAAAATTCTACATTCTAAAAGATTGAAGCAAAAAAAACAGGTTTTGGTTCTGGGGTGACCATAATGCGTGGTGTATATTAGAAAGGGCCACAGCCAATACCAGAGCAAAAGAACCATGATGTTATCAGATTCCGGTTCTAAATTCTAAAGTCCACATTCTAAATTCCACATTCTAAATTCCACATTCTGAATTCTACATTCTAAATTTCACATTCTACATTCTCAACTCAAAATTCTACATTCTAAAAGATCGAAGCAAAAAAACAAGTGTTGGCTCTGGGGTGACCATGATGTGTGGTGTATCTGAGAAAGGGCCACAGACCAGAGCAAAAGATCGATGATGTCATCAGATTCTGGTTCTAGATTCTAAAATCCACATTCTAAATTCCACATTCCACGTTCTACATTCTCAATTCAAAATTCAAAATTCTAAAAGATTGAAGCAAAAAAAAACTGGTTTTGGCTCTGGGGTGACCATAATGCGTGGTGTATATTAGAAAGGGCCACAGCCAAGACCAGGGCAAAAGAACCATGATGTCATCAGATTCCGGTTCTTGATTCCAAATTCCACATTCTAAATTCTACATTCTAAGTTCTAGATTCTCAATTCAAAATTCTATATTCTAAAAGATCGAAGCAAAAAAACAATTTTTGGCTCTGGGGTGACCATGATGTGTGGTGTATCTGAGAAAGGGCCACAGCCAAGACCAGAGCAAAAGCACCATGATGTCATCAGATTCTGGTTCTAAATTCTAAATTCCACATTCTAAATTCCACATTCTGAATTCTGCATTCTAAATATCACATTCTACATTCTCAATTCAAATTTCTACATTCCAAAAGATTGAAGCAAAAAAACAAGTTTTGGCTCTCGGGTGACCATGATGTGTGGTGTACCCGAGGCAGTGCCACAGCAAAGATCAGACCCAAAGAACCATGATGTCATCAGATTCCGGTTCTAAATTCTAAATTCCACATTCTAAATTCCACATTCTGAATTCCGCATTCTAAATTCTAAATTCCATATTCTAAATTCTACATTCTAAAAGATCGAAGCAAAAAAACAAGTTTGGGCTCTGGGGTGACCATGATGTGTGGTGTACCTGAGAAAGGGCCACAGCCAAGACCAGAGCAAAACAACCATAATGTCATCAGATTCCGGTTCTAAGTTCTAAATTCCACATTCTAAATTCCACATTCTGAATTCTACATTTTAAATGTCACATTCTACATTCTCAATTCAAAATTCTACATTCTAAAAGATTGAAGCAAAAAAAACAGGTTTTGGCTCTGGGGTGACCATAATGTGTGGTGTATATTAGACAGGGCCACAGCCAAGACCAGAGCAAAAGAACCATGATGTCATCAGATTCCGGTTCTAAGTTCTAAATTCCTCATTCTAAATTCCACATTCTAAATTCCACATTCTGAATTCTACATTCTAAATTTCACATTCTACATTGTCAATTCAAAATTCTACATTCTAAAGGATCGAAGCAAAAGAACAAGTTTTGGCTCTGTGGTGACCATGATGTCTGGTGTACCCAAGGCCGGGCCACAGTCAAGACCACAGCAAAAGGGCCATGATGTCATCAGATTCTGGTTCTAAGTTCTAAATTCCACATTCTAAATTCCACATTCTAAATTCGACATTCTGAATTCTACATTCTAAATTTCACATTCTACATTCTCAATTCAAAATTCTACATTCTAAAAGATCGAAGCAAAAAAACAAGTTTGGGCTCTGGGGTGACCATGATGTGTGGTGTATCTGAGAAAGGGCCACAGCCAAGACCAGAGCAAAACAACCATAATGTCATCAGATTCCGGTTCTAAGTTCTAAATTCCACATTCTAAATTCCACATTCTAAATTCCACATTCTAAATTCCACATTCTAAATTCCACATTCTAAATTCCACATTCTGAATTCTACATTCTAAATTTCACATTCTACATTCTCAATTCAAAATTCTACATTTTAAAGGATCGAAGCAAAAGAACAAGTTTTGGCTCTGTGGTGACCATGATGTCTGGTGTACCCAAGGCCGGGCTACAGTCAAGACCACAGCAAAAGGGCATGATGTCATCAGATTCCGGTTCTAAGTTCTAAATTCCACATTCTAAATTCCACATTCTAAATTCCACATTCTGAATTCTACATTCTAAATTTCACATTCTACATTCTCAATTCAAAATTATACATTCTAAAAGATCGAAGCAAAAAAACAAGTTTGGGCTCTGGGGTGACCATGATGTGTGGTATATCTGAGAAAGGGCCACAGCCAAGACCAGAGCAAAACAACCATAATGTCATCAGATTCCGGTTCTAAGTTCTAAATTCCACATTCTAAATTCCACATTCTGAATTCTACATTCTAAATTTCACATTC
Organism: Collichthys lucidus; assembly: GCA_004119915.2. Taxonomy (NCBI): domain Eukaryota; kingdom Metazoa; phylum Chordata; class Actinopteri; family Sciaenidae; genus Collichthys; species Collichthys lucidus. The sequence goes on along the minus strand of CM014089.1, from coordinate 32,491,697 downwards.
TACATTCTCAATTCAAAATTCTACATTCTAAAGGATCGAAGCAAAAGAACAAGTTTTGGCTCTGTGGTGACCATGATGTCTGGTGTACCCAAGGCCGGGCCACAGTCAAGACCACAGCAAAAGGGCCATGATGTCATCAGATTCCGGTTCTAAATTCCACATTCTAAATTCCACATTCTGAATTCTAAATTCTAAATTTCTCATTCTACATTCTCAATTCAAAATTCTACATTCTAAAAGATCGAAGCAAAAAAACAAGTTTGGGCTCTGGGGTGACCATAATGTGTGGTGTATCTGAGAAAGGGCCACAGCCAAGACCAGAGTAAAACAACCATAATGTCATCAGATTACGGTTCTAGATTATAAATTACACATTCTAAATTCCACATTCCACATTCTACATTCTCAATTCAAATTTCTACATTCTAAAGGATCGAAGCAAAAGAACAAGTTTTGGCTCTGTGGTGACCATGATGTCTGGTGTACCCAAAGCCGTGCCACAGCCAAGACCACTGCAAAAGAGCCATGATGTCATCATATTCCGGTTCTAAATTCCTAAATTCCACATTCTACATTCTCAATTCAAAATTCTACATTCTAAAAGATCGAAGCAAAAAAACAAGTTTTAGCTCTGGGGTGACCATGATGTGTGGTGTATCTGAGAAAGGGCCACAGACCAGAGCAAAACAACCATAATGTCATCAGATTCCGGTTCTAGGTTATAAATTACACAATCTAAATTCCACATCCCACATTCTACATTCTCAATTCAAAATTCTACATTCTAAAAGATTGAAGCAAAAAAAACAGGTTTTGGTTCTGGGGTGACCATAATGCGTGGTGTATATTAGAAAGGGCCACAGCCAATACCAGAGCAAAAGAACCATGATGTTATCAGATTCCGGTTCTAAATTCTAAAGTCCACATTCTAAATTTCACATTCTACATTCTCAACTCAAAATTCTACATTCTAAAAGATCGAAGCAAAAAAACAAGTGTTGGCTCTGGGGTGACCATGATGTGTGGTGTATCTGAGAAAGGGCCACAGACCAGAGCAAAAGATCGATGATGTCATCAGATTCTGGTTCTAGATTCTAAAATCCACATTCTAAATTCCACATTCTGAATTCTACATTCTAAGTTCTACATTTTCAATTCAAAATTCTATATTCTAAAAGATCGAAGCAAAAAAACATTTTTTGGCTGTGGAGTGACCATGATCTTTGGTGTATCTGAGAAAGGGCCACAGCCAAGACCAAAGCAAAAGCACCATGATGTTATCAGATTCCGGTTCTAAGTTCTAAATTCCACATTCTGAATTCTACATTCTAAATTTCACATTCTACATTCTCAATTCAAAATTCTACATTCTAAAATATCGAAGCAAAAAAACAAGTTTGGGCTCTGGGGTGACCATGATGTGTGGTGTATCTGAGAAAGGGCCAAGGCCAAGACCAGAGCAAAAGAACCATAATGTCATCAAATTCCTGTTCTAGATTATAAATGACACATTCTAAATTCCATATTCTACATTTTCAATTCAAAATTCTACATTCTAAAAGATCGAAGCAAAAAAACAAGTGTTGGCTCTGGGGTGACCATGATGTGTGGTGTATCTGAGAAAGGGCCACAGACCAGAGCAAAAGATCGATGATGTCATCAGATTCTGGTTCTAGATTGTAAAATCCACATTCTAAATTCCACATTCTGAATTCTACATTCTAAGTTCTACATTTTCAATTCAAAATTCTATATTCTAAAAGATCGAATCAAAAAAACATTTTTTGGCTGTGGAGTGACCATGATGTTTGGTGTATCTGAGAAAGGGCCACAGCCAAGGCCAAAGCTAAAGCACCATGATGTTATCAGATTCCGGTTCTAAATTCTAAATTCCACATTTTAAATTCCACATTCTGAATTCTACATTCTAAATTTCACATTCTAAATTTCACATTCTACATTCTCAATTCAAAATTCTACATTCTAAAGGATCGAAGCAAAAGAACAAGTTTTGGCTCTGTGGTGACCATGATGTCTGGTGTACCCAAGGCCGGGCTACAGTCAAGACCACAGCAAAAGGGCCATGATGTCATCAGATTCCGGTTGTAAGTTCTAAATTCCACATTCTAAATTCCACATTCTAAATTCCACATTCTGAATTCTACATTCTAAATTTCACATTCTGCATTCTCAATTCAAAATTCTACATTCTAAAAGATCGAAGCAAAAAAACAAGTTTGGGCTCTGGGGTGACCATGATGTGTGGTGTATCTGAGAAAGGGCCACAGCCAAGACCAGAGCAAAAGAACCATAATGTCATCAAATTCCTGTTCTAGATTATAAATTCCACATTCTAAATTCCACATTCTACATTCTCAATTCAAAATACTACATTCTAAAAGATTGAAGCAAAAAAAAACAGGTTTTGGCTCTGGGGTGACCATAATGCGTGGTGTACCGTATATTAGAAAGGGCCACAGCCAAGACCAGAGCAAAAGAACCATGATGTCATCAGATTCCGGTTCTAAGTTCTAAATTCTTCATTCTAAATTCCACATTCTAAATTCCACATTCTGAATTCTACATTCTAAATTTCACATTCTACATTCTCAATTCAAAATTCTACATTCTAAAGGATCGAAGCAAAAGAACAAGTTTTGGCTCTGTGGTGACCATGATGTCTGGTGTACCCAAGGCCGGGCTACAGTCAAGACCACAGCAAAAGGGCCATGATGTCATCAGATTCCGGTTCTAAGTTCTAAATTCCACATTCTAAATTCCACATTCTGAATTCTACATTCTAAATTTCACATTCTGCATTCTCAATTCAAAATTCTACATTCTAAAAGATCGAAGCAAAAAAACAAGTTTGGGCTCTGGGCTGACCATGATGTGTGGTGTATCTGAGAAAGGGCCACAGCCAAGACCAGAGCAAAAGAACCATAATGTCATCAAATTCCTGTTCTAGATTATAAATTCCACATTCTAAATTCCACATTCTACATTCTCAATTCAAAATACTACATTCTAAAAGATTGAAGCAAAAAAAAACAGGTTTTGGCTCTGGGGTGACCATAATGCGTGGTGTACCGTATATTAGAAAGGGCCACAGCCAAGACCAGAGCAAAAGAACCATGATGTCATCAGATTCCGGTTCTAAGTTCTAAATTCCTCATTCTAAATTCCACATTCTAAATTCCACATTCTGAATTCTACATTCTAAATTTCACATTCTACATTCTCAATTCAAAATTCTACATTCTAAAGGATCGAAGCAAAAGAACAAGTTTTGGCTCTGTGGTGACCATGATGTCTGGTGTACCCAAGGCCGGGCTACAGTCAAGACCACAGCAAAAGGGCCATGATGTCATCAGATTCCGGTTCTAAGTTCTAAATTCCACATTCTAAATTCCACATTCTGAATTCTACATTCTAAATTTCACATTCTGCATTCTCAATTCAAAATTCTACATTCTAAAAGATCGAAGCAAAAAAACAAGTTTGGGCTCTGGGGTGACCATGATGTGTGGTGTATCTGAGAAAGGGCCACAGCCAAGACCAGAGCAAAAGAACCATAATGTCATCAAATTCCTGTTCTAGATTATAAATTCCACATTCTAAATTCCACATTCTACATTCTCAATTCAAAATACTACATTCTAAAAGATTGAAGCAAAAAAAAACAGGTTTTGGCTCTGGGGTGACCATAATGCGTGGTGTACCGTATATTAGAAAGGGCCACAGCCAAGACCAGAGCAAAAGAACCATGATGTCATCAGATTCCGGTTCTAAGTTCTAAATTCCTCATTCTAAATTCCACATTCTAAATTCCACATTCTGAATTCTACATTCTAAATTTCACATTCTACATTCTCAATTCAAAATTCTACATTCTAAAGGATCGAAGCAAAAGAACAAGTTTTGGCTCTGTGGTGACCATGATGTCTGGTGTACCCAAGGCCGGGCTACAGTCAAGACCACAGCAAAAGGGCCATGATGTCATCAGATTCCGGTTCTAAGTTCTAAATTCCACATTCTAAATTCCACATTCTGAATTCTACATTCTAAATTTCACATTCTGCATTCTCAATTCAAAATTCTACATTCTAAAAGATCGAAGCAAAAAAACAAGTTTGGGCTCTGGGCTGACCATGATGTGTGGTGTATCTGAGAAAGGGCCACAGCCAAGACCAGAGCAAAAGAACCATAATGTCATCAAATTCCTGTTCTAGATTATAAATTCCACATTCTAAATTCCACATTCTACATTCTCAATTCAAAATACTACATTCTAAAAGATTGAAGCAAAAAAAAACAGGTTTTGGCTCTGGGGTGACCATAATGCGTGGTGTACCGTATATTAGAAAGGGCCACAGCCAAGACCAGAGCAAAAGAACCATGATGTCATCAGATTCCGGTTCTAAGTTCTAAATTCCTCATTCTAAATTCCACATTCTAAATTCCACATTCTGAATTCTACATTCTAAATTTCACATTCTACATTCTCAATTCAAAATTCTACATTCTAAAGGATCGAAGCAAAAGAACAAGTTTTGGCTCTGTGGTGACCATGATGTCTGGTGTACCCAAGGCCGGGCTACAGTCAAGACCACAGCAAAAGGGCCATGATGTCATCAGATTCCGGTTCTAAGTTCTAAATTCCACATTCTAAATTCCACATTCTGAATTCTACATTCTAAATTTCACATTCTGCATTCTCAATTCAAAATTCTACATTCTAAAAGATCGAAGCAAAAAAACAAGTTTGGGCTCTGGGGTGACCATGATGTGTGGTGTATCTGAGAAAGGGCCACAGCCAAGACCAGAGCAAAAGAACCATAATGTCATCAAATTCCTGTTCTAGATTATAAATTCCACATTCTAAATTCCACATTCTACATTCTCAATTCAAAATACTACATTCTAAAAGATTGAAGCAAAAAAAACAGGTTTTGGCTCTGGGGTGACCATAATGCGTGGTGTACCGTATATTAGAAAGGGCCACAGCCAAGACCAGAGCAAAAGAACCATGATGTCATCAGATTCCGGTTCTAAGTTCTAAATTCCTCATTCTAAATTCCACATTCTAAATTCCACATTCTGAATTCTACATTCTAAATTTCACATTCTACATTCTCAATTCAAAATTCTACATTCTAAAGGATCGAAGCAAAAGAACAAGTTTTGGCTCTGTGGTGACCATGATGTCTGGTGTACCCAAGGCCGGGCTACAGTCAAGACCACAGCAAAAGGGCCATGATGTCATCAGATTCCGGTTCTAAGTTCTGAATTCCACATTCTAAATTCCACATTCTAAATTCCACATTCTGAATTCTACATTCTAAATTTCACATTCTGCATTCTCAATTCAAAATTCTACATTCTAAAAGATCGAAGCAAAAAAACAAGTTTGGGCTCTGGCGTGACCATGATGTGTGGTGTATCTGAGAAAGGGCCACAGCCAAGACCAGAGCAAAACAACCATAATGTCATCAGATTCCGGTTCTAAGTTCTAAATTCCACATTCTAAATTCCACATTCTGAATTCTACATTCTGAATTTCACATTCTACATTCTCAATTCAAAATTCTACATTCTAAAGGATCGAAGCAAAAGAACAAGTTTTGGCTCTGTGGTGACCATGATGTCTGGTGTACCCAAGGCCGGGCCACAGTCAAGACCACAGCAAAAGGGCCATGATGTCATCAGATTCCGGTTCTAAATTCCACATTCTAAATTCCACATTCTAAATTCCACATTCTGAATTCTACATTCTAAATTTCTCATTCTACATTCTCAATTCAAAATTCTACATTCTAAAAGATCGAAGCAAAAAAACAAGTTTGGGCTCTGGGGTGACCATAATGTGTGGTGTATCTGAGAAAGGGCCACAGCCAAGACCAGAGCAAAACAACCATAATGTCATCAGATTACGGTTCTAGATTATAAATTATACATTCTAAATTCCACATTCCACATTCTACATTCTCAATTCAAATTTCTACATTCTAAAGGATCGAAGCAAAAGAACAAGTTTTGGCTCTGTGGTGACCATGATGTCTGGTGTACCCAAAGCCGGGCCACAGCCAAGACCACTGCAAAAGAGCCATGATGTCATCATATTCCGGTTCTAAATTCCTAAATTCCACATTCTACATTCTCAATTCAAAATTCTACATTCTAAAAGATCGAAGCAAAAAAACAAGTTTTAGCTCTGGGGTGACCATGATGTGTGGTGTATCTGAGAAAGGGCCACAGACCAGAGCAAAACAACCATAATGTCATCAGATTCCGGTTCTAGGTTATAAATTACACTTTCTAAATTCCACATTCCACATTCCACATTCTACATTCTCAATTCAAATTTCTACATTCTAAAGGATCGAAGCAAAAGAACAAGTTTTGGCTCTGTGGTGACCATGATGTCTGGTGTACCCAAAGCCGGGCCACAGCCAAGACCACTGCAAAAGAGCCATGATGTCATCATATTCCAGTTCTAAATTCCACATTCTACATTCTCAATTCAAAATTCTACATTCTAAAAGATCGAAGCAAAAAAACAAGTGTTGGCTCTGGGGTGACCATGATGTGTGGTGTATCTGAGAAAGGGCCACAGCCAAGACCAGAGCAAAAGAACCATAATGTCATCAAATTCCTGTTCTAGATTATAAATTACACATTCTAAATTCCACATTCCACATTGTACATTCTCAATTCAAAATACTACATTCTAAAAGATTGAAGCAAAAAAAACAGGTTTTGGCTCTGGGGTGACCATAATGCGTGGTGTATATTAGAAAGTGCCACAGCCAAGACCAGAGCAAAAGAACCATGATGTCATCAGATTCCGGTTCTAAGTTCTAAATTCCACATTCTGAATTCTACATTCTAAATTTCACATTCTACATTCTCAATTCAAAATTCTACATTCTAAAAGATCAAAGCAAAAAAACAAGTTTGGGCTTTGGGGTGACCATGATGTGTGGTGTATCTGAGAAAGGGCCACAGCCAAGACCAGAGCAAAAGAACCATAATGTCATCAAATTCCTGTTCTAGATTACAAATTACACATTCTAAATTCCACATTCTAAATTCCACATTCTGAATTCTACATTCTAAATTTCACATTCTACATTCTCAATTCAAAATTCTACATTCTAAAAGATCGAAGCAAAAAAACAAGTTTGGGTTCTGGGGTGACCATGATGTGTGGTGTATCTGAGAAAGGGCCACAGCCAAGACCAGAGCAAAAGAACCATAATGTCATCAGATTCCGGTTTTAAGTTCTAAATTCCACATTCTAAATTCCACATTCTAAATTCCACATTCTAAATTCCACATTCTGAATTCTACATTCTAAATTTCACATTCTACATTCTCAATTCAAAATTCTACATTCTAAAGGATCGAAGCAAAAGAACAAGTTTTGGCTCTGTGGTGACCATGATGTCTGGTGTACCCAAGGCCGGCCTACAGTCAAGACCACAGCAAAAGGGCCATGATGTCATCAGATTCCGGTTCTAAGTTCTAAATTCCACATTCTAAATTCCACATTCTAAATTCCACATTCTGAATACTACATTCTAAATTTCATATTCTACATTCTCAAATCAAAATTCTACATTCTAAAAGATCAAAGCAAAAAAACAATTTTTGGCTCTGGAGTGACCATGATGTGTGGTGTATCTCAGAAAGGGCCACAGCCAAGACCAGAGCAAAAGAACCATAATGTCATCAAATTCCTGTTCTAGATTATAAATTCCACATTCTAAATTCCACATTCTACATTCTCAATTCAAAATACTACATTCTAAAAGATTGAAGCAACAAAAAACAGGTTTTGGCTCTGGGGTGACCATAATGCGTGGTGTATATTAGAAAGGGCCACAGCCAAGACCAGAGCAAAAGAACCATGATGTCATCAGATTCCGGTTCTAAGTTCTAAATTCCACATTCTAAATTCCACATTCTGAATTCTACATTCTAAATTTCACATTCTACATTCTCAATTCAAAATTCTACATTCTAAAAGATCGAAGCAAAAAAACAAGTTTGGGCTCTGGGGTGACCATGATGTGTGGTGTATCTGAGAAAGGGCCACAGCCAAGACCAGAGCAAAACAACCATAATGTCATCAGATTCCGGTTCTAAGTTCTAAATTCCACATTCTAAATTCCACATTCTAAATTCCACATTCTGAATTCTACATTCTAAATTTCACATTCTACATTCTCAATTCTAAATTCTACATTCTAAAGGATTGAAGCAAAAGAACACGTTTTGGCTCTGTGGTGACCATGATGTCTGGTGTACCCAAGGTTGGGCCACAGTCAAGACCACAGTAAAAGGGCCATGATGTCATCAGATTCCGGTTCTAAGTTCTAAATTCCACATTCTAAATTCCACATTCTAAATTCCACATTCTGAATTCTACATTCTACATTCTCAATTCAAAATTCTACATTCTAAAGGATCGAAGCAAAAGAACAAGTTTTGGCTCTGTGGTGACCATGATGTCTGGTGTACCCAAGGCCGGGCTACAGTCAAGTCCACAGCAAAGGGGCCATGATGTCATCAGATTCCGGTTCTAAGTTCTAAATTCCACATTCTAAATTCCACATTCTAAATTCCACATTCTGAATACTACATTCTAAATTTCACATTCTACATTCTCAATTCAAAATTCTGCTGTGGTCTTGGCTGTGGCCCTTTCTAATATACACCACGCATTATGGTCACCCCAGAGCCAAAACCTGTTTTTTTGCTTCAATCTTTTAGAATGTAGTATTTTGAATTGAGAATGTAGAATGTGGAATTTAGAATTCTAATATACACCACACATCATGGTCACCCCAGAGCCCAAACTTTTGGGCTCTGGGGTGACCATGATGTGTGGTGTATCTGAGAAAGGGCCACAGCCAAGACCAGAGCAAAACAACTATAATGTCATCAGATTACGGTTCTAGATTATAAATTACACATTCTAAATTCCACATTCCACATTCTACATTCTAAATTTCACATTCTACATTCTCAATTCAAAATTTTACATTCTAAAATATCGAAGCAAAAAAACAAGTTTGGGCTCTGGGGTGACCATGATGTGTGGTGTATCTGAGAAAGGGCCACAGCCAAGACCAGAGCAAAAGAACCATAATGTCATCAAATTCCTGTTCTAGATTATAAATTACACATTCTAAATTCCACATTCCACATTGTACATTCTCAATTCAAAATACTACATTCTAAAAGATTGAAGCAAAAAAAAACAGGTTTTGGCTCTGGGGTGACCATAATGCGTGGTGTATATTAGAAAGTGCCACAGCCAAGACCAGAGCAAAAGAACCATGATGTCATCAGATTCCTGTTCTAAGTTCTAAATTCCACATTCTAAATTCCACATTTCAAATTACACATTCTAAATTCCACACTCTAAATTCCACATTCTGAATTCTACATTCTAAATTTCACATTCTACATTCTCAATTCAAAATTCTACATTCTAAAAGATCGAAGCAAAAAAACAAGTTTGGGTTCTGGGGTGACCATGATGTGTGGTGTATCTGAGAAAGGGCCACAGCCAAGACCAGAGCAAAACAACCATAATGTCATCAGATTACGGTTCTAGATTATAAATTACACATTCTAAATTCCACATTCCACATTCTACATTCTCAATTCAAATTTCTACATTCTGAAGGATCGAAGCAAAAGAACAAGTTTTGGCTCTGTGGTGACCATGATGTCTGGTGTACCCAAAGCCGGGCCACAGCCAAGACCCCTGCAAAAGAGCCATGATGTCATCATATTCCGGTTCTAAATTCCTAAATTCCACATTCTACATTCTCAATTCAAAATTCTACATTCTAAAAGATCGAAGCAAAAAAACAAGTGTTGGCTCTGGGGTGACCATGATGTGTGGTGTATCTGAGAAAGGGCCACAGACCAGAGCAAAAGAACGATGATGTCATCAGATTCTGGTTCTAGATTCTAAATTCCACATTCTGAATTCTACTTTCTAAGTTCTACATTTTCAATTCAAAATTCTTTATTCTAAAAGATCAAAGCTAAAAAACAATTTTTGGCTCTGGGGTGACCATGATGTCTGGTGTACCCAAAGCCGGGCCACAGCCAAGACCACTGCAAAAGAGCCATGATGTCATCATATTCCGGTTCTAAATTCCACATTCTACATTCTCAATTCAAAATTCTACATTCTAAAAGATCGAAGTAAAAAACAAGTGTTGCCTCTGGGGTGACCATGATGTGTGGTGTATCTGAGAAAGGGCCACAGACCAGAGCAAAGGAACGATGATGTCATCAGATTCTGGTTTTAGATTCTAAATTCCACATTCTAAATTCCACATTCTGAATTCTACATTCTAAGTTCTACATTTTCAATTCAAAATTCTATATTCTAAAAGATCGAAGCAAAAAAACAATTTTTGGCTCTGGGGTGACCATGATGTGTGGTGTATCTGAGAAAGGGCCACAGCCAAGACCAGAGCAAAAGCACCATGATGTCATCAGATTCCGGTTCTAAATTCTAAATTCCACATTCTAAATTCCACATTCTGAATTCTACATTCTAAATTTCACATTCTACATTCTCAATTCAAAATTCTACATTCTAAAATATCGAAGCAAAAAAACAAGTTTGGGCTCTGGGGTGACCATGATGTGTGGTGTATCTGAGAAAGGGCCACAGCCAAGACCAGAGCAAAAGAACCATAATGTCATCAAATTCCTGTTCTAGATTATAAATTACACATTCTAAATTCCACATTCCACATTGTACATTCTCAATTCAAAATACTACATTCTAAAAGATTGAAGCAAAAAAAACAGGTTTTGGCTCTGGGGTGACCATAATGCGTGGTGTATATTAGAAAGTGCCACAGCCAAGACCAGAGCAAAAGAACCATGATGTCATCAGATTCCTGTTCTAAGTTCTAAATTCCACATTCTAAATTCCACATTTCAAATTCCACATTCTAAATTCCACATTCTGAATTCTACATTCTAAATTTCACATTCTACATTCTCAATTCAAAATTCTACATTCTAAAAGATCGAAGCAAAAAAACAAGTTTGGGCTCTGGGGTGACCATGATGTGTGGTGTATCTGAGAAAGGGCCACAGCCAAGACCAGAGCAAAAAAACCATAATGTCATCAAATTCCTGTTCTAGATTATAAATTACACATTCTAAATTCCACATTCTACATTCTCAATTCAAATTTCTACATTCTAAAGGATCGAAGCAAAAGAACAAGTTTTGGCTCTGTGGTGACCATGATGTCTGGTGTACCCAAAGCCGGACCACAGCCAAGACCACTGCAAAAGAGCCATGATGTCATCATATTCCGGTTCTAAATTCCTAAATTCCACATTCTACATTCTCAATTCAAAATTCTACATTCTAAAAGATCGCAGCAAAAAAACAAGTGTTGGCTCTGGGGTGACCATGATGTGTGGTGTAACTGAGAAAGGGCCACAGACCAGAGCAAAAGAACGATGATGTCATCAGATTCTGGGTCTAGATTCTAAATTCCACATTCTAAGTTCCACATTCTGAATTCTACATTCTAAATTCCACATTCTACATTCTAAAAGATTGAAGCAAAAGAACAAATTTTGGCTCTGAGGTGACCATGATGTGTGGTGTACCCGAGGCAGGGCCACAGTAAAGATCAGACCCAAAGATGATGTCATCAGATTCCGGTTCTAAATTCTAAATTCCACATTCTAAATTCCACATTCTAAATTCCACAATCAAAATTCTAAATTCCACATTCTAAATTCTAAATTCCACATTCTAAATTCTACATTCTACATTCTTAAAAGATCGAAGCAAAAGAACAAGTTTTGGCTATGCGGGGACGATGATGTGTGGTGTACCCGAAGATGGGGCCACAGCCAAGACCACAGAAAAGGAACCATGATGTCATCAGATTCCGGTTCTAAATTCCTAAATTCCACATTCTACATTCTCAATTCAAAATTCTACATTCTAAAAGATCGAAGCAAAAAAAAACAGGTTTTGGCTCTGGGGTGACAATGATGCGTGGTGTATATTAGAAAGGGCCACAGCCAAGACCAGAGCAAAAGAACCATGATGTCATCAGATTCAGGTTCTACATTCCAAATTCCACATTCTAAATTCCACATTCTAAGTTCCACATTCTGAATTCTACATTCTAAATTCCACATTCTACATTCTACATTCTAAAAGATCAAGAAAAGATCAATTACCTCTGATGAACAGAAATAACAATGGAGTCAGGTCTCCCTTGCCCGGACGCGGGTTACCGGGACCCCCCCCCCCTGGAGCCAGGCCTGGGGGTGGGGCTCGCTGGCGAGCGCCTGGTGGCCGGGTCTACTCCCATGGGGCCCGGCCGGGTACAACCCGAAAGGCCGAAAGGATGACATGGGCCCCCATTCCCATGGACCCACCACCCATGGGAGGGGTCTCAGGGGTCGGGTGCGTAGAGAGATGGGCGGCAGTCGGAGGCGGGGACCCTGGCGGTCCGACCCCCGGTTGCAGAAGCTGGCTCTGGGGACGTGGAACGTCATCTCTCTGGCGGGGAAGGAGCCTGAGCTGGTGCACTTGGTTGAGAGGTACCGGCTAGATATAGTCGGGCTCGCCTGGACGAGAGGGTAGCCTCCCTTCGCCTTCGGGTGGGGGGACGGGTCCTGACTGTCGTCTGTGCCTATGCACCGAATGGCAGTACAGAGTACCCACCCTTTCTGGAGTCTTTGGAGGGAGTGCTGGAGAGCGCCCCCTCTGGGGACTCCCTCGTCCTCCTGGGGGACTTCAATGCTCACGTGGGCAGCGACAGTGAGGCCTGGAGGGGCGTGATTGGGAGGAACGGCCCCCCTGATCTAAACCCGAGTGGTGTTCTGTTATTGGTGCCTGTCGTGGCGGCGGCCCCCGAACCCGCTGGTGGACACCGGCGGTGAGGGATGCCGTCAAGCTGAAGAAGGAGTACTACAGAACCTTTTTGGCCTGTGGGACTCCTGAAGCAGCTGATGGGTATCGGCGTGCCAAGCGGAGCGCGACCTCGGTGGTTGCGGAGGCAAAAACTCGGGCGTGGGAGGAGTTCGGTGAGGCCATGGAGAACGACTTTCGAACGGCTTCGAGGAGGTTCTGGACCACCATCCGGCGGCTCAGGCGGGGAAAGCAGTGCACTGTCAACACTGTGTTCAGTGGGGGCGGGGTGCTGCTGACCTCGACTTGGGACGTCCTGGGTCGGTGGAAGGAATACTTCGAAGACCTCCTCAATCCCACCAGCACGTCTTCCTTGGAGGAGGCAGAGCCTGGGGACCCCGTGGTGGTCTCACCAATCTCTGGGGCTGAGGTCGCTGAGGTAGTCAAAAAGCTCCTTGGTGGCAAGGCCCCGGGGGTGGATGAGGTCCGCCCGGAGTTCCTCAAGGCCCTGGATGTTGTAGGGCTGTCTTGGTTGACACGTCTCTGCAACATCGCGTGGACATCGGGGGCAGTGCCCCTGGATTGGCAGACCGGGGTGGTGGTTCCCCTCTTCAAAAAGGGGGACCGGAGGATGTGCTCCAACTATAGGGGGATCACACTCCTCAGCCCCCCTGGAAGGGTCTTTTCGGGGGTCCTGGAGAGGAGGGTCCGCAAGATTGTCGAACCTCGGATCCAGGAGGAGCAATGTGGTTTTCGTCCTGGTCGTGGAACTGTGGACCAGCTCTATACCCTTAGCGCGGTCCTAGAGGGTGCATGGGAGTTTGCCCAACCAGTCTACATGTGCTTTGTGGACCTGGAGAAGGCGTTCGACCGTGTCCCTCGGGGAGTCCTGTGGGGGGTGCTCCGGGAGTATGGGGTTTCGGACCCATTAATTCGGGCTATCCGGTCCCTGTACTCTCGGTGCCAGAGCTTGGTCCGCATCGCCGGCAGTAAGTCGGATCTGTTTCCTGTGAGAGTTGGACTCCGCCAGGGCTGCCCTTTGTCACCGGTTCTGTTCATAACCTTTATGGACAGAATTTCTAGGCGCAGCCAGGGCGTTGAGGGGCTGCGTTTCGGTGGCCTCAGGATTGGGTCACTGCTTTTTGCGGATGATCTAGTCCTGTTGGCTTCATCGGAACGTGACCTTCAGCTCTCTCTGGAGCAGTTCGCAGCTGAGTGTGAAGCGGCTGGAATGAGAATCAGCACCTCCAAATCCGAGACCATGGTGCTCAGCCGGAAAAGGGTGGAGTGCAGCCTCCGGGTCGGGGATGAGATCCTGCCTCAAGTGGAGGAGTTCAAGTATCTCGGGGTCTTGTTCACGAGTGAGGGAAGGATGGAATGGGAGATCGACCGGCGGATCGGTGCGGCTTCTGCAGTGATGCGGACTCTGCACCGGTCTGTCGTGGTAAAGAAGGAGCTGAGTCGAAAGGCGAAGCTCTCGATTTACCAGTCGATCTACGTTCCTACGTTCCGGGCACGTCCCTCCGGGAGGCGGCCCCGGGGAAGACCCAGGACACGCTGGAGGGACTATGTCTCTCGGCTGGCCTGGGAACGCCTTGGGGTCCCCCTGGGAGAGCTGGACGAAGTGGCCGGGGAGAGGGAAGTCTGGGCCACCCTGCTGAAGCTGCTGCCCCTGCGACCCGACTCACGGACAAGCGGAAGAAGATGAGATGAGATGAGATGAGACATTCTAAAAGATTGAAACAAAAGAACAAGTTTTGGCTCTGGGGTGACCATGATGTGTGGTGTACCCGGGGCAGTGTCACAGCCAATACTAGAGTAAAAGAACGATGATGTAATCAGATTCTGGTTCTAAATTCTAAATTCCACATTCTAAATTCTACATTCAACATTCTTAAAAGATCAAAGCAAAAAAACAAGTTTTGTCTCTGCGGGGACAATGATGCGTGGTGTATCTGAGAAAGGGCCACAGCCAAGACCAGAGCAAAAGAACCATGATGTCATCACATTCCGGTTCTAGATTCTAAATTCCACATTCTAAATTACACATTCTACATTACACATTCTAAATTCTAAATTACACATTCTAAATTACACATTCTACATTCTAAAGGATCGAAGCAAAAGAACAAATTTTGGCTCTGCGGGGACGATGATGTGTGGTGTACACGAGGCGGGGCCACAGCCAAGACCACAGCAAAAGAGCCATGATGTCATCAGATTCCGGTTCTATATTCTACATTCTACATTCCCAATTCAAAATTCTACATTTTAAAAGATGGAAGCAAAAAAACAAGTTTTGGCTCTGGGGTGACTATGATGTGTGGTGTATCTGAGAAAGGGCCACAGCCAAGACCAGAGCAAAAGAACCATGATGTCATCAGATTCCGGTTCTAGATTCTAAATTCCACATTCTAAATTCCACATTCTGAATTCTACATTCTAAATTCCACATTCTACATTATAAAAGATTGAAGCAAAAGAATAAGTTTTGGTTCTGCGGTGACCATGATGTGTGGTGTACCCGAGGCAGGGACAACAGCCAAGACCAGAGCAAAAGAAACATGATGTCATCAGATTCTGGTTCTAAATTCTAAATTCAACATTCTAAATTCCACATTCTACATTCTAAAAGATTGAAGAAAAGAACAAGTTTTGGCTCTGTGGTGACCATGATGTGTGGTGTACCCGAGGCAGGATCACAGCAAAGATCAGACCCAAAGAACCATGATGTCATCAGATTCCGGTTCTAAATTCTGAATTCCACATTCTAAATTCCACATTCTACATTCTTAAAAGATCGAAGCAAAAGAACAAGTTTTGGCTCTGTGGTGACCATGATGTCTGGTGTACCCAAGGTTGGGCCACAGCCAAGACCCCAGCAAAAGAACCATGATGTCATCAGATTCCGGTTCTAAATTCTAAATTCCACATTCTAAATTCCACATTCCACATTCTAAATTCCACATTCTAAATTCGACATTCTACATTCTAAAAGATCGAAACAAAAGAACAAGTTTTGGCTCTAGGGTGACCATGATGTGTGGTGTATCTGAGAAAGGGCCACATCCAAGACCAGAGCAAAAAAAACATGATGTCAACAGATTCCGGTTCTAGATTCTAAATTCCACATTCTGAATTCCACATTCTGAATTCTACAATCTAAATTCTAAATTCCACATTCTACATTCTAAAAGATCAAAACAAAAGAACAAGTTTTGGTTCTGCGGTGACCATGATATGTGGTGTACCCGAGGCAGGGACAACAGCCAAGACAAGAACCAAAGAACCATGATCTCATCAGATTCCGGTTCTTAATTCTAAATTCACCATTCCAAATTCCACATTCTAAATTCCACATTCTGAATTCCACATTCTAAATTCCACATTCTAAATTCGACATTCTACATTTTAAAAGATCGAAACAAAAGAACAAGTTTTGGCTCTAGGGTGACCATGATGTGTGGTGTATCTGAGAAAGGGCCACATCCAAGACCAGAGCAAAAAAAACATGATGTCAACAGATTCCGGTTCTAGATTCTAAATTCCACATTCTAAATTCCACATTCTGAATTCTACAATCTAAATTCTAAATTCCACATTCTACATTCTAAAAGATCAAAACAAAAGAACAAGTTTTGGTTCTGCGGTGACCATGATATGTGGTGTACCCGAGGCAGGGACAACAGCCAAGACAAGAACCAAAGAACCATGATCTCATCAGATTCCGGTTCTTAATTCTAAATTCACCATTCCAAATTCCACATTCTAAATTCTAAATTCCACATTCTAAATTCGACATTCTACATTCTAAAAGATCGAAACAAAAGAACAAGTTTTGGCTCTACAGTGACGATGATGTGTGGTGTATCTGAGAAAGGGCCACAGCCAAGTCCAGAGCAAAAGAACCACGATGTCATCAGATTACAGTTCTAGATTCTAAATTTCACATTCTAAATTCCACATTCTGAATTCTACATTCTAAATTCCACATTCTACATTCTACATTCTGAATTTTAAATTCTATATTCTAAAAGATTGAAGCAAAAAAAAAAACAAGTTTTGGCTCTGGGGTGACCATGATGTGTGGTGTATCTGAGAAAGGGCCACAGCCAAGACCAGAGCAAAAGAACCATGATATCATCAGATTCCGGTTCTAGATTCTAAATTCCACATTCTAAATTCCACATTCTGAATTCTACATTCTAAATTCTAAATTCCACATTCTACATTCTAAAAGATCAAAACAAAAGAACAAGTTTTGGTTCTGCGGTGACCATGATGTGTGGTGTACCCGAGACAGGGACAACAGCCAAGACAAGAACCAAAGAACCATGATGTTATCAGATTCCAGTTCTTAATTCTAAATTCACCATTCCAAATTCCACATTCTAAATTCCACATTCTGAATTCCACATTCTAAATTCCACATTCTAAATTCCACATTCTACATTCTAAAAGATCGAAACAAAAGAACAAGTTTTGGCTCTAGGGTGACCATGATGTGTGGTGTACCCGAGGCATGGACAACAGCCAAGACAAGAACAAAAGAACCATGATGTCAACAGATTCCGGTTCTAGATTCTAAATTCCACATTCTAAATTCCACATTCTGAATTCCATATTCTGAATTCCACATTCTAAATTCCACATTCTAAATTCGACATTCTACATTCCAAAAGATCGAAACAAAAGAACAAGTTTTGGCTCTAGGGTGACCATGATGTGTGGTGTATCTGAGAAAGGGCCACATCCAAGACCAGAGCAAAAAAAACATGATGTCAACAGATTCCGGTTCTAGATTCTAAATTCCACATTCTAAATTCCACATTCTGAATTCTACATTCTAAATTCTAAATTCCACATTCTACATTCTAAAAGATCAAAACAAAAGAACAAGTTTTGGTTCTGCGGTGACCATGATGTGTGGTGTACCCGAGGCAGGGACAACAGCCAAGACAAGAACCAAAGAACCATGATGTCATCAGATTCCGGTTCTTAATTCTAAATTCACCATTCCAAATTCCACATTCTAAATTCTAAATTCCACATTCTAAATTCGACATTCTACATTCTAAAAGATCGAAACAAAAGAACAAGTTTTGGCTCTGGGGTGACCATGATGCGTGGTGTATATTAGAAAGGGCCACAGCCAAGACCAGAGCAAAAGCACCATGATGTCATCAGATTCCGGTTCTAAATTCTAAATTCCACATTCTAAATTCCACATTCTAAATTCCACATTCTACATTCTCAATTCAAAATTCTACATTCTAAAAGATTGAAGCAAAAGAACAAGTTTTGGCTCTGGGGTGACCATGATGTGTGGTGTACCCAGGGCAGTGCCACAGCCAATACCAGATCAAAAGAACCATGATGTCATCAGATTCCGGTTCTAAATTCTAAATTCAACATTCTAAATTCCACATTCTGAATTCTAAATTCCACATTCTAAATTCTACATTCTATATTCTAAAAGATCGAAGCAAAAGAACAAGTTTTGACTCTGCGGTGACCATGATGTGTGGTGTACACAAGGCGGGGCCACAGCCAAGACCACAGCAAAGGAACCATGATGTCATCAGATTCCGGTTCTAAATTCCTAAATTCCACATTCTACATTCTCAATTCAAAATTCTACATTCTAAAAGATCGAAGCAAAAAAAAACAGGTTTTGGCTCTGTTGTGACCATGATGTGTGGTGTATATTAGAAAGGGCCACAGCCAAGACCAGAGCAAAAGCACCATGATGTCATCAGATTCCGGTTCTAAATTCTAAATTCCACATTCCTAATTCCACATTCTAAATTCCCCATTCTGAATTCTACATTCTAAATTCCACATTCTCAATTCAAAATTCTACATTCTAAAAGATCGAAGCCAAAAAACAAGTTTTGGCTCTGGGGTGACCATGATGTGTGGTGTATCTGAGAGAGGGCCACAGCCAAGACCAGAGCAAAACAACCATGATGTCATCAGATTCCAGTTTAGATTCTAAATTCCACATTCTAAATTCCACATTCTACATTGTACATTCTAAAATATTGAAGAAAAGAACAAGTTTTGGCTCTGCGGTGACCACGATGTGTGGTGTACCCGAGGCAGGGACAACAGCCAAGACCAGAGCAAAAAAACCATGATGTCATCAGATTCCGGTTCTAAATTCCTAAATTCCACATTCTACATTCTCAATTCAAAATTCTACATTCTAAAAGATCGAAGCAAAAAAACAAGTTTTGGCTCTGGGGTGACCATGATGTGTGGTGTATCTGAGAAAGGGCTACAGCCAAGACCAGAGCAAAAAAACCATGATGTCATCAGATTCCGGTTCTAAATTCTAAATTCCACATTCTAAATTCCACATTCTGAATTCTACATTCTAAATTCCACATTCCGCATTCTACATTCTCAATTCAAAATTCTACATTCTAAAAGATCGAAGCCAAAAAACAAGTTTTGGCTCTGGGGTGACCATGATGTGTGGTGTACCCGAGGCAGGGACAACAGCCAAGACAAGAACCAAAGAACCATGATGTCAACAGATTCCGGTTCTAGATTCTAAATTCCACATTCTAAATTCCACATTCTGAATTCCACATTCTGAATTCCACATTCTAAATTCCACATTCTACATTCCAAAAGATCGAAACAAAAGAACAAGTTTTGGCTCTAGGGTGACCATGATGTGTGGTGTATCTGAGAAAGGGCCACATCCAAGACCAGAGCAAAAAAAACATGATGTCAACAGATTCCGGTTCTAGATTCTAAATTCCACATTCTAAATTCCACATTCTGAATTCTACATTCTAAATTCTAAATTCCACATTCTACATTCTAAAAGATCAAAACAAAAGAACAAGTTTTGGTTCTGCGGTGACCATGATGTGTGGTGTACCCGAGGCAGGGACAACAGCCAAGACAAGAACCAAAGAACCATGATGTCATCAGATTCCGGTTCTTAATTCTAAATTCACCATTCCAAATTCCACATTCTAAATTCTAAATTCCACATTCTAAATTCGACATTCTACATTCTAAAAGATCGAAACAAAAGAACAAGTTTTGGCTCTGGGGTGACCATGATGCGTGGTGTATATTAGAAAGGGCCACAGCCAAGACCAGAGCAAAAGCACCATGATGTCATCAGATTCCGGTTCTAAATTCTAAATTCCACATTCTAAATTCCACATTCTAAATTCCACATTCTACATTCTCAATTCAAAATTCTACATTCTAAAAGATTGAAGCAAAAGAACAAGTTTTGGCTCTGGGGTGACCATGATGTGTGGTGTACCCAGGGCAGTGCCACAGCCAATACCAGATCAAAAGAACCATGATGTCATCAGATTCCGGTTCTAAATTCTAAATTCAACATTCTAAATTCCACATTCTGAATTCTAAATTCCACATTCTAAATTCTACATTCTATATTCTAAAAGATCGAAGCAAAAGAACAAGTTTTGACTCTGCGGTGACCATGATGTGTGGTGTACACGAGGCGGGGCCACAGCCAAGACCACAGCAAAGGAACCATGATGTCATCAGATTCCGGTTCTAAATTCCTAAATTCCACATTCTACATTCTCAATTCAAAATTCTACATTCTAAAAGATCGAAGCAAAAAAAAAACAGGTTTTGGCTCTGTTGTGACCATGATGTGTGGTGTATATTAGAAAGGGCCACAGCCAAGACCAGAGCAAAAGCACCATGATGTCATCAGATTCCGGTTCTAAATTCTAAATTCCACATTCCTAATTCCACATTCTAAATTCCCCATTCTGAATTCTACATTCTAAATTCCACATTCTCAATTCAAAATTCTACATTCTAAAAGATCGAAGCCAAAAAACAAGTTTTGGCTCTGGGGTGACCATGATGTGTGGTGTATCTGATAAAGGGCCACAGCCAAGACCAGAGCAAAACAACCATGATGTCATCAGATTCCAGTTTAGATTCTAAATTCCACATTCTAAATTCCACATTCTACATTGTACATTCTAAAATATTGAAGAAAAGAACAAGTTTTGGCTCTGCGGTGACCACGATGTGTGGTGTACCCGAGGCAGGGACAACAGCCAAGACCAGAGCAAAAAAACCATGATGTCATCAGATTCCGGTTCTAAATTCCTAAATTCCACATTCTACATTCTCAATTCAAAATTCTACATTCTAAAAGATCGAAGCAAAAAAACAAGTTTTGGCTCTGGGGTGACCATGATGTGTGGTGTATCTGAGAAAGGGCTACAGCCAAGACCAGAGCAAAAAAACCATGATGTCATCAGATTCCGGTTCTAAATTCTAAATTCCACATTCTAAATTCCACATTCTGAATTCTACATTCTAAATTCCACATTCCGCATTCTACATTCTCAATTCAAAATTCTACATTCTAAAAGATCGAAGCCAAAAAACAAGTTTTGGCTCTGGGGTGACCATGATGTGTGGTGTATCTGAGAAAGGGCCACAGCCAAGACCAGAGCAAAACAACCATGATGTCATCAGATTCCAGTTTAGATTCTAAATTCCACATTCTAAATTCCACATTCTAAATTCCACATTCTGAATTATACATTCTAAATTCCACATTCTACATTGTACATTCTAAAATATTGAAGAAAAGAACAAGTTTTGGCTCTGCGGTGACCACGATGTGTGGTGTACCCGAGGCAGGGAAAACAGCCAAGACCAGAGCAAAAAAACCATGATGTCATCAGATTCCGGTTCTAAATTCTAAATTCCACATTCCTAATTCCACATTCTAAATTCCCCATTCTGAATTCTACATTCTAAATTCCACATTCTCAATTCAAAATTCTACATTCTAAAAGATCGAAGCCAAAAAACAAGTTTTGGCTCTGGGGTGACCATGATGTGTGGTGTATCTGAGAAAGGGCCACAGCCAAGACCAGAGCAAAAAAAACATACTGTCATCAGATTCCAGTTTAGATTCTAAATTCCACATTCTAAATTCCACATTCTACATTGTACATTCTAAAATATTGAAGAAAAGAACAAGTTTTGGCTCTGCGGTGACCACGATGTGTGGTGTACCCGAGGCAGGGACAACAGCCAAGACCAGAGCAAAAAAACCATGATGTCATCAGATTCCGGTTCTAAATTCCTAAATTCCACATTCTACATTCTCAATTCAAAATTCTACATTCTAAAAGATCGAAGCAAAAAAACAAGTTTTGGCTCTGGGGTGACCATGATGTGTGGTGTACCCGAGGCAGGGACAACAGCCAAGACAAGAACCAAAGAACCATGATGTCATCAGATTCCGGTTCTTAATTCTAAATTCACCATTCCAAATTCCACATTCTAAATTCTAAATTCCACATTCTAAATTCGACATTCTACATTCTAAAAGATCGAAACAAAAGAACAAGTTTTGGCTCTGGGGTGACCATGATGCGTGGTGTATATTAGAAAGGGCCACAGCCAAGACCAGAGCAAAAGCACCATGATGTCATCAGATTCCGGTTCTAAATTCTAAATTCCACATTCTAAATTCCACATTCTAAATTCCACATTCTACATTCTCAATTCAAAATTCTACATTCTAAAAGATCGAAGCCAAAAAACAAGTTTTGGCTCTGGGGTGACCATGATGTGTGGTGTATCTGAGAAAGGGCCACAGCCAAGACCAGAGCAAAAAAAACATACTGTCATCAGATTCCAGTTTAGATTCTAAATTCCACATTCTAAATTCCACATTCTACATTGTACATTCTAAAATATTGAAGAAAAGAACAAGTTTTGGCTCTGCGGTGACCACGATGTGTGGTGTACCCGAGGCAGGGACAACAGCCAAGACCAGAGCAAAAAAACCATGATGTCATCAGATTCCGGTTCTAAATTCCTAAATTCCACATTCTACATTCTCAATTCAAAATTCTACATTCTAAAAGATCGAAGCAAAAAAACAAGTTTTGGCTCTGGGGTGACCATGATGTGTGGTGTACCCGAGGCAGGGACAACAGCCAAGACAAGAACCAAAGAACCATGATGTCATCAGATTCCGGTTCTTAATTCTAAATTCACCATTCCAAATTCCACATTCTAAATTCTAAATTCCACATTCTAAATTCGACATTCTACATTCTAAAAGATCGAAACAAAAGAACAAGTTTTGGCTCTGGGGTGACCATGATGCGTGGTGTATATTAGAAAGGGCCACAGCCAAGACCAGAGCAAAAGCACCATGATGTCATCAGATTCCGGTTCTAAATTCTAAATTCCACATTCTAAATTCCACATTCTAAATTCCACATTCTACATTCTCAATTCAAAATTCTACATTCTAAAAGATTGAAGCAAAAGAACAAGTTTTGGCTCTGGGGTGACCATGATGTGTGGTGTACCCAGGGCAGTGCCACAGCCAATACCAGATCAAAATAACCATGATGTCATCAGATTCCGGTTCTAAATTCTAAATTCAACATTCTAAATTCCACATACTGAATTCTAAATTCCACATTCTAAATTCTACATTCTATATTCTAAAAGATCGAAGCAAAAGAACAAGTTTTGACTCTGCGGTGACCATGATGTGTGGTGTACACGAGGCGGGGCCACAGCCAAGACCACAGCAAAGGAACCATGATGTCATCAGATTCCGGTTCTAAATTCCTAAATTCCACATTCTACATTCTCAATTCAAAATTCTACATTCTAAAAGATCGAAGCAAAAAAAAAACAGGTTTTGGCTCTGTTGTGACCATGATGTGTGGTGTATATTAGAAAGGGCCACAGCCAAGACCAGAGCAAAAGCACCATGATGTCATCAGATTCCGGTTCTAAATTCTAAATTCCACATTCCTAATTCCACATTCTAAATTCCCCATTCTGAATTCTACATTCTAAATTCCACATTCTCAATTCAAAATTCTACATTCTAAAAGATCGAAGCCAAAAAACAAGTTTTGGCTCTGGGGTGACCATGATGTGTGGTGTATCTGAGAAAGGGCCACAGCCAAGACCAGAGCAAAAAAACCATGATGTCATCAGATTCAGGTTCTAAATTCCTAAATTCCACATTCTACATTCTCAATTCAAAATTCTACATTCTAAAAGATCGAAGCAAAAAAACAAGTTTTGGCTCTGGGGTGACCATGATGTGTGGTGTATCTGAGAAAGGGCTACAGCCAAGACCAGAGCAAAAAAACCATGATGTCATCAGATTCCGGTTCTAAATTCTAAATTCCACATTCTAAATTCCACATTCTGAATTCTACATTCTAAATTCCACATTCCGCATTCTACATTCTCAATTCAAAATTCTACATTCTAAAAGATCGAAGCCAAAAAACAAGTTTTGGCTCTGGGGTGACCATGATGTGTGGTGTATCTGAGAAAGGGCCACAGCCAAGACCAGAGCAAAACAACCATGATGTCATCAGATTCCAGTTTAGATTCTAAATTCCACATTCTAAATTCCACATTCTAAATTCCACATTCTGAATTATACATTCTAAATTCCACATTCTACATTGTACATTCTAAAATATTGAAGAAAAGAACAAGTTTTGGCTCTGCGGTGACCACGATGTGTGGTGTACCCGAGGCAGGGAAAACAGCCAAGACCAGAGCAAAAAAACCATGATGTCATCAGATTCCGGTTCTAAATTCTAAATTCCACATTCCTAATTCCACATTCTAAATTCCCCATTCTGAATTCTACATTCTAAATTCCACATTCTCAATTCAAAATTCTACATTCTAAAAGATCGAAGCCAAAAAACAAGTTTTGGCTCTGGGGTGACCATGATGTGTGGTGTATCTGAGAAAGGGCCACAGCCAAGTCCAGAGCAAAAAAAAACATACTGTCATCAGATTCCAGTTTAGATTCTAAATTCCACATTCTAAATTCCACATTCTACATTGTACATTCTAAAATATTGAAGAAAAGAACAAGTTTTGGCTCTGCGGTGACCACGATGTGTGGTGTACCCGAGGCAGGGACAACAGCCAAGACCAGAGCAAAAAAACCATGATGTCATCAGATTCCGGTTCTAAATTCCTAAATTCCACATTCTACATTCTCAATTCAAAATTCTACATTCTAAAAGATCGAAGCAAAAAAACAAGTTTTGGCTCTGGGGTGACCATGATGTGTGGTGTATCTGAGAAAGGGCTACAGCCAAGACCAGAGCAAAAAAAACCATGATGTCATCAGATTCCGGTTCTAAATTCTAAATTCCACATTCTAAATTCCACATTCTGAATTCTACATTCTAAATTCCACATTCCGCATTCTACATTCTCAATTCAAAATTCTACATTCTAAAAGATCGAAGCCAAAAAACAAGTTTTGGCTCTGGAGTGACCATGATGTGTGGTCTATCTGAGAAAGGGCCACAGCCAAGACCAGAGCAAAACAACCATGATGTCATCAGATTCCAGTTTAGATTCTAAATTCCACATTCCGCATTCTACAATCTCAATTCAAAATTCTACATTCTAAAAGATCGAAGCCAAAAAACAAGTTTTGGCTCTGGGGTGACCATGATGTGTGGTGTATCTGAGAAAGGGCCACAGCCATGACCAGAGCAAAACAACCATGATGTCATCAGATTCCAGTTTAGATTCTAAATTCCACATTCTAAATTCCACATTCGGAATTATACATTCTAAATTCCACATTCTACATTGTACATTCTAAAATATTGAAGAAAAGAACAAGTTTTGGCTCTGCGGTGACCACGATGTGTGGTGTACCCGAGGCAGGGAAAACAGCCAAGACCAGAGCAAAAAAACCATGATGCCATCAGATTCCGGTTCTAAATTCCTAAATTCTACATTCTACATCCCCAATTCAAAATTCTACATTCTAAAAGATCGAAGCAAAAAAACAAGTTTTGGCTCTGGGGTGACCATGATGTGTGGTGTATCTGAGAAAGGGCCACAGCCAAGACCAGAGCAAAAAAACCATACTGTCATCAGATTCCGGTTCTAAATTCTAAATTCCACATTCTAAATTCCACATTCTGAATTCTACATTCTAAATTCCACATTCCGCATTCTACATTCTCAATTCAAAATTCTACATTCTAAAAGATTGAAGCAAAAAAACAAGTTTTGGCTCTGGGGTGACCATGATGTGTGGTGTATCTGAGAAAGGGCCACATTCAAAACCAGAGCAAAAGCACCATGATGTCATCAGATTCCGGTTCTAAATTCTAAATTCCACATTCCTAATTCCACATTCTAAATTCCCCATTCTGAATTCTACATTCTAAATTCCACATTCTACATTGTACATTCTAAAATATTGAAGAAAAGAACAAGTTTTGGCTCTGCGGTGACCACGATGTGTGGTGTACCCGAGGCAGGGAAAACAGCCAAGACCAGAGCAAAAAAACTATGATGTCATCAGATTCCGGTTCTAAATTCCTAAATTCCACATTCTACATCCCCAATTCAAAATTCTACATTCTAAATTCCACATTCCGCATTATACATTCTCAATTCAAAATTCTACATTCTAAAAGATTGAAGCAAAAAAACAAGTTTTGGCTCTGGGGTGACCATGATGTGTGGTGTATCTGAGAAAGGGCCACATTCAAAACCAGAGCAAAAGCACCATGATGTCATCAGATTCCGGTTTAGATTCTAAATTCCACATTCTAAATTCTACATTCTAAATTCCACATTCTGAATTCTACATTCTAAATTCCACATTCCGCATTCTACATTCTCAATTCAAAATTCTACATTCTAAAAGATCGAAGCCAAAAAACAAGTTTTGGCTCTGGGGTGACCATGATGTGTGGTGTATCTGAGAAAGGGCCACAGCCAAGACCAGAGCAAAACAACCATGATGTCATCAGATTCCAGTTTAGATTCTAAATTCCACATTCTAAATTCCACATTCTGAATTATACATTCTAAATTCCACATTCTACATTGTACATTCTAAAATATTGAAGAAAAGAACAAGTTTTGGCTCTGCGGTGACCACGATGTGTGGTGTACCCAAGGCAGGGAAAACAGCCAAGACCAGAGCAAAAAAAACATGATGTCATCAGATTCCGGTTCTAAATTCCTAAATTCCACATTCTACATCCCCAATTCAAAATTCTACATTCTAAATTCCACATTCCGCATTATACATTCTCAATTCAAAATTCTACATTCTAAAAGATTGAAGCAAAAAAACAAGTTTTGGCTCTGGGGTGACCATGATGTGTGGTGTATCTGAGAAAGGGCCACATTCAAAACCAGAGCAAAAGCACCATGATGTCATCAGATTCCGGTTTAGATTCTAAATTCCACATTCTAAATTCTACATTCTAAATTCCACATTCTGAATTCTACATTCTAAATTCCACATTCCGCATTCTACATTCTCAATTCAAAATTCTACATTCTAAAAGATCGAAGCCAAAAAACAAGTTTTGGCTCTGGGGTGACCATGATGTGTGGTGTATCTGAGAAAGGGCCACAGCCAAGACCAGAGCAAAACAACCATGATGTCATCAGATTCCAGTTTAGATTCTAAATTCCACATTCTAAATTCCACATTCTGAATTATACATTCTAAATTCCACATTCTACATTGTACATTCTAAAATATTGAAGAAAAGAACAAGTTTTGGCTCTGCGGTGACCACGATGTGTGGTGTACCCAAGGCAGGGAAAACAGCCAAGACCAGAGCAAAAAAAACATGATGTCATCAGATTCCGGTTCTAAATTCCTAAATTCCACATTCTACATCCCCAATTCAAAATTCTACATTCTAAAAGATCGAAGCAAAAAAACAAGTTTTGGCTCTGGGGTGACCATGATGTGTGGTGTATCTGAGAAAGGGCCACAGCCAAGACCAGAGCAAAAAAACCATACTGTCATCAGATTCCGGTTCTAAATTCTAAATTCCACATTCTAAATTCCACATTCTGAATTCTACATTCTAAATTCCACATTCCGCATTCTACATTCTACATTCTCAATTCAAAATTCTACATTCTAAAAGATTGAAGCAAAAAAACAAGTTTTGGCTCTGGGGTGACCATGATGTGTGGTGTATCTGAGAAAGGGCCACATTCAAAACCAGAGCAAAAGCACCATGATGTCATCAGATTCCGGTTCTAAATTCTAAATTCCACATTCCTAATTCCACATTCTAAATTCCCCATTCTGAATTCTACATTCTAAATTCCACATTCTACATTCTCAATTCAAAATTCTACATTCTAAAGGATCGAAGCCAAAAAACAAGTTTTGGCTCTGGGGTGACCATGATGTGTCGTTTATCTGAGAAAGGGCCACAGCCAAGACCAGAGCAAAACAACCATGATGTCATCAGATTCCAGTTTAGATTCTAAATTCCACATTCTAAATTCCACATTCTGAATTCTACATTCTAAATTCCACATTCTACATTGTACATTCTAAAATATTGAAGAAAAGAACAAGTTTTGGCTCTGCGGTGACCACGATGTGTGGTGTACCCGAGGCAGGGACAACAGCCAAGACCAGAGCAAAAAAACCATGATGTCATCAGATTCCGGTTCTAAATTCCTAAATTCCACATTCTACATTCTCAATTCAAAATTCTACATTCTAAAAGATCGAAGCAAAAAAACAAGTTTTGGCTCTGGGGTGACCATGATGTGTGGTGTATCTGAGAAAGGGCTACAGCCAAGACCAGAGCAAAAAAAAACATGATGTCATCAGATTCCGGTTCTAAGTTCTAAATTCCACATTCTAAATTCCACATTCTGAATTCTACATTCTAAATTCCACATTCCGCATTCTACATTCTCAATTCAAAATTCTACATTCTAAAAGATCGAAGCCAAAAAACAAGTTTTGGCTCTGGAGTGACCATGATGTGTGGTGTATCTGAGAAAGGGCCACAGCCAAGACCAGAGCAAAACAACCATGATGTCATCAGATTCCAGTTTAGATTCTAAATTCCACATTCCGCATTCTACATTCTCAATTCAAAATTCTACATTCTAAAAGATCGAAGCCAAAAAACAAGTTTTGGCTCTGGGGTGACCATGATGTGTGGTGTATCTGAGAAAGGGCCACAGCCATGACCAGAGCAAAACAAACATGATGTCATCAGATTCCAGTTTAGATTCTAAATTCCACATTCTAAATTCCACATTCGGAATTATACATTCTAAATTCCACATTCTACATTGTACATTCTAAAATATTGAAGAAAAGAACAAGTTTTGGCTCTGCGGTGACCACGATGTGTGGTGTACCCGAGGCAGGGACAACAGCCAAGACCAGAGCAAAAAAAACATGATGTCATCAGATTCCGGTTCTAAATTCCTAAATTCCACATTCTACATCCCCAATTCAAAATTCTACATTCTAAAAGATCGAAGCAAAAAAACAAGTTTTGGCTCTGCAGTGACGATGATGTGTGGTGTATCTGAGAAAGGGCCACAGCCAAGGCCAGAGCAAAAGAACCACGATGTCATCAGATTCCAGTTCTAGATTGTAAATTCCACATTCTAAATTCCACATTCTGAATTCTACATTCTAAATTCCACATTCCGCATTCTACATTCTCAATTCAAAATTCTACATTCTAAAAGATTGAAGCAAAAAAACAAGTTTTGGCTCTGGGGTGACCATGATGTGTGGTGTATCTGAGAAAGGGCCACATTCAAAACCAGAGCAAAAGCACCATGATGTCATCAGATTCCGGTTCTAAATTCTAAATTCCACATTCCTAATTCCACATTCTAAATTCCCCATTCTGAATTCTACATTCTAAATTCCACATTCTACATTCTCAATTCAAAATTCTACATTCTAAAAGATCGAAGCCAAAAAACAAGTTTTGGCTCTGGGGTGACCATGATGTGTGGTGTATCTGAGAAAGGGCCACAGCCAAGACCAGAGCAAAACAACCATGATGTCATCAGATTCCAGTTTAGATTCTAAATTCCACATTCTAAATTCCACATTCTGAATTCTACATTCTAAATTCCACATTCTACATTGTACATTCTAAAATATTGAAGAAAAGAACAAGTTTTGGCTCTGCGGTGACCACGATGTGTGGTGTACCCGAGGCAGGGACAACAGCCAGGACCAGAGCAAAAAAAACATGATGTCATCAGATTCCGGTTCTAAATTCCTAAATTCCACATTCTACATTCTCAATTCAAAATTCTACATTCTAAAAGATTGAAGCAAAAAAACAAGTTTTGGCTCTGGGGTGACCATGATGTGTGGTGTATCTGAGAAAGGGCCACATTCAAAACCAGAGCAAAAGAACTATGATGTCATCACATTCCGGTACTAAATTCTAAATTCCACATTCTCAGTTCAAAATTCTACATTCTAAAAGTTCGAAGCGAAAAAACAAGTTTTGGCTCTGGGGTGACCATGATGTGTGGTGTATATGAGAAAGGGCCACAGACCAGAGCAAAAGAACGATGATGTCATCAGATTCCAGTTCTAGATTCTAAATTCCACATTCTAATTTCCACATTCTAAATTCTACATTCTAAATTCTACATTCTAAAAGATCAAAGCAAAAGAACAAGTTTTGCTTGTGGGGTGACCATGATGTGTGGTGTATCTGAGAAAGGGCCACAGCCAAGACCAGAGCAAAAAAAACATGATGTCATCAGATTCCGGTTCTAAATTCTAAATTCCACATTCTAAATTCCACATTCTAAATTCCACATTCTAAAAGATCGAACCAAAAGAACAAGTTTTGGCTCTGCAGTGACGATGATGTGTGGTGTATCTAAGAAAGGGCCACAGCCAAGTCCAGGGCAAAAGAACCACGATGTCATCAGATTACAGTTCTAGATTCTAAATTTCACATTCTAAATTCCACATTCTGAATTCTACATTCTAAATTCTACATTCTACATTCTGAATTCTAAATTCTATATACTAAAAGATTGAAGCAAAAAAAAACAAGTTTTGGCTCTGGGGTGACCATGATGTGTGGTGTATCTGAGAAAGGGCCACATCCAAGTCCAGAGCAAAAAAAACACGATGTCATCAGATTCCAGTTCTAGATTCTAAATTTCACATTCTAAATTCCACATTCTGAATTCTAAATTCCACATTCTACATTCTGAATTCTACATACTCAATTCAAAATTCTACATTCTCAATTCAAAATTCTACATTCTAAAAAATCGAAGCCAAAAAAAACAGGTTTTGGCTCTGGGGTGACCATGATGCGTGGTGTATATTAGAAAGGGCCACAGCCAAGACCAGAGCAAAAGAACCATGATGTCAACAGATTCCGGTTCTAGATTCCACATTCTAAATTCTACATTCTAAATTCTAAATTCCACATTCTACATTCTAAAAGATCAAAATAAAAGAACAAGTTTTGGTTCTGCGTGATGTGTGGTGTACCGGAGGCAGGAACAACAGCCAAGACCAGAACCAAAGAACCATGATGTCATCAGATTCCGGTGCTTAATTCTAAATTCCACATTCTAAATTCCACATTCTAAATTCCTAAATTCCACATTCTACATTCTCAATTCAAAATTCTACATTCTAAAAGATTGAAGCAAAAGAACAAGTTTTGGCTCTGGGGTGACCATGATGTGTGGTGTACCCGAGGCAGGGACAACAGCCAAGACAAGAACCAAAGAACCATGATGTCATCAGATTCCAGTTCTTAATTCTAAATTCACCATTCCAAATTCCACATTCTAAATTCCACATTCTGAATTCCACATTCTGAATTCCACATTCTAAATTCTAAATTCCACATTCTAAATTCCACATTCTACATTCTAAAAGATGGAAACAAAAGAACAAGTTTTGGCTCTAGGGTGACCATGATGTGTGGTGTATCTGAGAAAGGGCCACATCCAAGACCAGAGCAAAAAAAACATGATGTCAATAGATTCCGGTTCTGGATTCTAAATTCCACATTCTAAATTCCACATTCTGAATTCTACATTCTAAATTCTAAATTCCACATTTTACATTCTAAAAGATCAAAACAAAAGAACAAGTTTTGGTACTGCGGTGACCATGATGTGTGGTGTACCCGAGGCAGGGACAACAGCCAAGACAAGAACCAAAGAACCATGATGTCATCAGATTCCGGTTCTTAATTCTAAATTCACCATTCCAAATTCCACATTCTAAATTCGACATTCTACATTCTAAAAGATCGAAACAAATGAACAAGTTTTGGCTCTAGGGTGACCATGATGTGTGGTGTATCTGAGTAAGGGCCACATCCAAGTCCAGAGCAAAAGAACCACGATGTCATCAGATTCCAGTTCTAGATTCTAAATTTCACATTCTAAATTCCACATTCTGAATTCTAAATTCCACATTCTACATTCTGAATTTTACATTCTACATACTCAATTCAAAATTCTACATTCTCAATTCAAAATTCTACATTCTAAAAGATCGATGCAAAAAAAAACAGGTTTTGGTTTTGGGGTGACCATGATGCGTGGTGTATCTTAGAAAGGGCCACAGCCAAGACCAGAGCAAAAGAACCATGATGTCAACAGATTCCGGTTCTAGATTCTAAATTCCACATTCTAAATTCCACATTCTGAATTCTACATTCTAAATTCCACATTCTACATTCTAAAAGATCAAAATAAAAGAACAAGTTTTGGTTCTGCGTGATGTGTGGTGTATCTGAGGCAGGAACAACAGCCAAGACCAGAACCAAAGAACCATGATGTCATCAGATTCCGGTGCTTAATTCTAAATTCCACATTCTAAATTCCACATTCTAAATTCCTAAATTCCACATTCTACATTCTCAATTCAAAATTCTACATTCTAAAAGATTGAAGCAAAAGAACAAGTTTTGGCTCTGGGGTGACCATGATGTGTGGTGTATCTGAGAAAGGTCCACAGCCAAGACCAGAGCAAAAGAACCATAATGTCATCAGATTCTGGTTCTAAATTCTAAATTCAACATTCTAAATTCCACGTTTACATTCTAAAATATCGAAGAAAAGAACAAGTTTTGGCTCTGCAGTGACCATGATGTGTGGTGTACCTAAGTCAGGGCCACAGCAAAGATTAGACCCAAAGAACCATGATGTCATCAGATTCCAGTTCTAAATTCTAAATTCCACATTCTAAATTCCCTTTCGAAATTCTACATTCTACATTCTAAAAGATCCAAGCAAAAAAACAAGTTTTGGCTCTGCAGTGACGATGATGTGTGGTGTATCTGAGAAAGGGCCACAGCCAAGGCCAAAGCAAAAGAACCACGATGTCATCAGATTCCAGTTCTAGATTGCATTCTGAATTCTAATTTCTATATTCTAAAAGATTTAATCAAAAAAAACAAGTGTTGGCTCTGTGGTGACCATGATGTGTGGTGTATCTGAGAAAGGGCCACAGCCAAGACCAGAGCAAAAGAACCATGATGTCATCAGATTCCGGTTCTAGATTCTAAATTCCACATTATAAATTCCACATTCTAAATTCTACTTTCTAAATTCCGGGCTTATTGTCCGTGCGCTGCTGCTGCCCTACGACGTCCGTGGTCCGAGTTCTTGTTTTTCTTGGACAGATACGAGACCAGAGCGGTGTCGCGTGTGAAGGTGAACTTGGAGGAGAGGACCCGTCTCCCTCAGAGCGCGAGCAGGGCGTCCGGTAGCTCGGGTTTGTTCTTTCTGATCGTGCCGAGCAAGGTGTTGTTCCTTTCGAGGAGGAGCCGCTGCGCGAGTTCGTAGGAAGTGAAGAAATTGTCGCAGGTGATGTTGCGACCTGTCAGGCCTTCTGTTACGTCAAGGACCACACGTGTCCCCTGATTCTTCTCTGAGCCTCCTCGTCCCTTTCCCTTCTTTCTCCCTTCATCTTTTTCTTCTTCTTCTTCTTCTTCTTCTTCTTCTTCTTCTTCTCTTTCTTCTCATCTTCCAGCGGCAGAGGAGGCGGGCTTCTTCCCCGTGTAAAGTTGCATTTTCCAAGCGTAGCTGGATCTGGCATCGCAGGCAACCCACGACTTGATCCCATACCTGGCAGGCTTGTTCGGCATATACTGTCGAAAGGAGCAACGGCCTTGGGCGTTGATGGAATCGAGAGACGGAGACAGAAGGGCCTTTTTGACAGCGAAATGCCTCGTGTTCTCCTCCTGTTCTTCCTCATCCTCCTCTCTTCTCTCCTCTAGCTCCCGATCGCCCTTCCCCTGCTGCCGTCGCAGCTGCCTCATCTTCCTATCCTCTCGCTCTTGCTCTCGGCGTTGAGAAATGCTCTCCTCTCGCTCTTGATTTCTCTCCTCTTCCTTCTTTCGCCACCCCCTCGTCCTCCCGTCCCCTCGCTCCCGCCGTAGCGATGCACTCTCCTCTCGCTCTCGATTCCTCTCCTCTTTCTTCTTTCGCCACCCCCTCGTCCTCCCGTCCCCTCGCTCCCGCCGTAGCGATGCACTCTCCTCTCGCTCTCGATTCCTCTCCTCTTTCTTCCTTCGCCACCCCATCGTCCTCATGTCCCCTCTGTTCTTCGCGGCACTTTCGCTTTGTCCTTTCCTCCTCCTCCTCCTCCTCATTCTCCTCCTCCTCCTCGTCGGAGTCACAGCAAGGTTTACGAGCCTGTGTCTCTCCTCGGGCCTTTTTGACAGCGAACGCCTCATGTTCTCCTCCTGTTCCTCCTCATCCTCCTCTCTTCTCTCCTCTTGCTCTTGATCGCCCTTCCTCTGCTGCCGTCGCAGCTGCCTCAGCTTGCTATCCTCTCGCTCTTGCTCTCGCCGTTGAGAAATACTCTCCTCTCTCTCTCGATTCCTCTCCTCTTCCTTCTTTCGCCACCCCCTCGTCCTCCCGTCCCCTCGCTCACGCTCTGGCTCTCTTTGCCGTCGCGTAGAGCTCTCCTCCTCTCGCTCTCGCGTCCCCCTCCTTGCCCAGCCGCTGCGGCTGTTTTTTTGCGGGATGTCCCCCTTTGCATTCTCCTTCTTCTTCTTCTTCGGAAGGTAAGGAGGATGATGCTGATGATGCTGATGAGGAGGACAGATATTATTATTATTATTATTATTATTATTATTATTATTGTCATCATCAGTAATAAATGACGTAATACCACTTACCTTCTTCTTCATCTTCATTTTCTTCACACGGCGAGCTAG
The DNA here is from genome assembly GCA_004119915.2 of Collichthys lucidus. Lineage (NCBI taxonomy): Eukaryota > Metazoa > Chordata > Actinopteri > Sciaenidae > Collichthys > Collichthys lucidus. The sequence continues at coordinate 32,456,715 of CM014089.1, read as the reverse complement.
AAAAAAGCTGTTGTAGGAACCTTTGAGCGGTAATAGGTCGCGCTGTCATGGTTGTTTGCTGTGGGCTTGCTGTGCGGTGACAGAGACGGGTAACGTGGCAGTGGAAGGGGGTTGATATTAGTACGTGTATTTTTTTTTTTTACTCTCCTTTTCTCCTCCCGTCCTTTCCACAACAGCTACCCTTTTTTGCACCGAAAACATCTTGCGTCAGAGAGGTCGCCTCTTGCTCTTCTCCTCTCCTCCTCCTCCTCTTCTTGCTTCGTAACACGTTCACTTTGTCCTTCTTCAGGACAACCGGCCGCCTCCTTCGTGTCCGTTCCCGTCATGGTCCTCGTCGTCCTTTCCTCACGCGTTCGCTTTGCCCTATCCCCTCCTCATTATCCTGCTCCTCCTCCACGGTGTCTGAGCGAGGTTCGCTGGGGCGAGCCTGGTCCCTCCAGGGACCGTTTCGGCAGCAGCGAAGCGCGTCTGTGTCGAGAGGTCATTTCTGTTCCTCGTTCCTGTTCCTTGTCCCTCGCCGTCCTTTCCTCTCACGTTCGCTTTGCCCTATCCCCTCCTCGGAGTCTGAGTGAGGTTCGCTGGGACAAGCCTGGTCCCTCCGGTGACCGAAAAACATCTTGTGTCGGAGAGGTTGTTCTCGGAGACCGGTCACCTCTCACTCATCTCCTCTTCTCTCCTCCTTCTCCTCCTCTTCTCCCCTCCTCCTCCTCTTCTTGCTTCGTACTCACCTGTCGTTCTTCGCACCACGTTCGCTCTGTATTTTCTGTGAGGAGAGGTTCTTCATGACGACCGGCCGCCTCATCCTGTTCCTCGTCGTCCTTCCTCTCGCGTTCGCTTTGCCGGCGACCGGTCACCTCTTGCTCTTCTCCTCTCCTCCTCCTCCTCTTCTTGCTTCGTAACACGTTCACTTTGTCCTTCTTCAGGACAACCGGCTGCCTCCTTCGTGTCCGTTCCCGTCATGGTCCTCGTCGTCCTTTCCTCACGCGTTCGCTTTGCCCTATCCCCTCCTCATCGTCCTCTTCCTCCTCCTCGGAGTGTGAGCGAGGTTCGCTGGGGCGAGCCTGGTCCATCCCGGGACCCGTTTCGGCAGCGAAACGCGTCGGCGTCGAGAGGTCATTTCTGTTCCTCGCCCTCCCTTCCTCTCGTGTTTACTTTGCCCTATCCCCTCCTCATCATCCTGCTCCTCCTCCTCCTCCTCCTCCTCCACGGAGTCTGAGCCAGGTTCGCTGGGGCAAACCTGGTCCCTTCCAGGGCCGTTTCGGGAGCAGCGAAACATGACGGCGATGAGAGGTCGTTGCTGTCCCTCGTTGCTGTTCCTTGTCCTGTTCAATGTTCCTCTTCCTTGTCCTGTTCCTCGCCATCCTTTCCTCTCACGTTCGCTTTGCCCTATCCCCTCCTCATCGTCGTCCTCCTCCTCCTCCACAGAGTCTGATCGAGGTTCGCTTGGCCCCTCCAGGGACCGAAAACATCTTGCGTCAGAGAGCTGGTTCGCGGCGACCGGTCGAGAGGTCATTTCTGTTCCTCGTTCCTGTTCCTTGTCCCTCGCCGTCCTTTCCTCTCACGTTCGCTTTGCCCTATCCCCTCCTCGGAGTCTGAGTGAGGTTCGCTGGGGCAAGCCTGGCCCCTCCGGTGACCGAAAAACATCTTGTGTCGGAGAGGTTGTTCTCGGCGACCGGTCACCTCTCACTCATCTCCTCTTCTCTCCTCCTTCTCCTCCTCTTCTCCCCTCCTCCTCCTCTTCTTGCTTCGTACTCACCTGTCATTCTTTGCACCACGTTCGCTCTGTATTTTCTGTGAGGAGAGGTTCTTCATGATGACCGGCCGCCTCATCCTGTTCCTCGTCCTCCTTTCCTGTCACGTTCGCTTTGCCCTATCCCCTCCTCATCCTGCTCCTCCTCCTCCTCCTCCACGGAGTGTGAGCGAGGTTCGCTGGGGCAAGCCTGGTCCCTCCGGGGACCGCTTCGGTGGCAGCGAAACGTGACGGCGATGAGAGGTCGTTGATGTTCGTTTTTCCTGTTCCTTGTCCTGTTCGTCGTTGCTGTTCCTCATCCTCCTTTCCTGTCGCGTTTGCTTTGCCCTATCCCCTCCTCATCGTCCTCCTCCTCGGAGTGTGAGCGAGGTTCGCTGGGGCGATCCTGGTCCATCCCGGGACCGCTCAGTGGCAGCGAAAAACGTGACAGCGATGAGAGTTCGTTGATGTACCTCGTTCCTGTTCCTCGTCCTCCTTTCCTGTCGCGTTCGCTATTTGCCCTATCCTCTGCTCGTCGTCGTCCTCCTCCTCCACGGAGTCTGAGCGAGGTTCGCTGGGGCGAGCCTGGTCCCTCCTGGGACCGTTTCGGCAGCGAAGCGCGTCGGCGTCGAGAGGTCGTTCCTGTTCCTTACCTCCTTTCCTGTCGCGTTCGCTTTGCCCTATCCCCTCCTCATCGTCATCCTCCTCCACGGAGTGTGAGCGAGGTTCGCTGGGGCGAGCCTGGTCCCTCCGGGGACTGCTTCGGTGGCAGCGAAACGTGAAGGCGATGAGAGGTCGTTGATGTTCCTCGTTGCTGTTCCTCGTCCTCCTTTCCTGCCGCGTTCGATTTGCCCTATCCCCTCCTCATCGTCGTCCTCCTCCACGGAGTTGAGCAAGGTTCGCTTGGGTGAGCCTGGTCCCTCCGGGGACCGCTTTGGTGGCAGCGAAACGTGACGGCGATGAAAGGTCGTTGATGTTCCTCAATGCTGTTCCTCGTCCTCCTTTCCTGTTGCGTTCGCTTTTTGCCCTATCCTCTGCTCGTCGTCGTCCTCCTCCTCCACGGAGTCTGAGCGAGGTTCGCTGGGGCGAGCCTGGTCCCTCCTGGGACCGTTTCGGCAGCGAAGCGCGTCGGCGTCGAGAGGTCGTTCCTGTTCCTTACCTCCTTTCCTGTCGCGTTCGCTTTGCCCTATCCCCTCCTCATCGTCATCCTCCTCCACGGAGTGTGAGCGAGGTTCGCTGGGGCGAGCCTGGTCCCTCCGGGGACTGCTTCGGTGGCAGCGAAACGTGAAGGCGATGAGAGGTCGTTGATGTTCCTCGTTGCTGTTCCTCGTCCTCCTTTCCTGCCGCGTTCGATTTGCCCTATCCCCTCCTCATCGTCGTCCTCCTCCACGGAGTTGAGCAAGGTTCGCTTGGGTGAGCCTGGTCCCTCCGGGGACCGCTTCGGTGGCAGCGAAACGTGACGGCGATGAGAGGTCGTTGATGTTCGTCTTGGTACTACCACTAAACTCCGGCTCGAAGAGCTACATTCATGGCTAACACTACGCTCCACGACAACGAAGTCCTTCTACGAAACGCAAATAAAACCATCACCAACCTGAGGGAAGACAACCGTCGGCTGTCTGATGAACTGAAGAACAAAACCACCCTCTTGTCCACCTGTGTTGAAGTGGCTCATGAGCAGTCCCTTCGGATTTCCTCGCTCACCGCGGCCCTCCAGGACACATGGCACTGGGACCCCACTACCTGTCCACGGCCATCGCTGTGCTCGACACCGGCCCGCCCACCGCCTTGGACCGAGGTGGTCTGTGGCAGAGGGAAACCCGTGGCTGCCACTCTCCCATCACGCTGCCTTGAACTTTCTAACCGCTACGAGCCTCTGTTGCACATGGGATTAGACGCGGACCCTAGTCCGCCCCGCGCAGCGGCTTCACCTGCACTGGCCAGCGGCGTCCTCTACGGCTTCTTGCTCCGGTGGTCGGAGCAGGAAACACGGCAGCACAGCGGCTTCACCTGCGCCGGCAAGCGGCGTCTCTACGGCTTCTCGCTCTGGAGGTCGGAGCAGGCAACACTCCAGCACAGCGGCTTCACCTGCGCCGGCCTCTCGCTCTGCTGGCTGCCTGGCGCCCTCCCCTCCGGCTTCTCGCGCTGGTAGTCCAAACCGAAAGCACGGCAGCGCAGCGGCTTCATCTGCACCGGCCAGCTGTGTCCCTACGGCAGCCCGCTCTGGTGATTGCCCGGCGTTATCCCAGCGGGCGACTTATGGCGTCCGTGGTTGCTCTACTGCGGGACCAGAACAACAGAGACCACGCCAGGTGGCGACCTCTGCAACTCGACGGAGGGCTCCTGAGGGAGGCAGTGCTCCGCCGCTCTGGCAACCCGCATCACCCTAATTGCACACCTGGCTCTCCACCCATGGCTGCGTCCTCAACCCTGCCGCCGTCCAACCCACTACGCCGATCCTCACCCCCCCCCCCCTTTTCCCCCCAACTACCCTGATAGTGGGCGATTCAATAATAAGAAACATCCGTTTCTTCAATGCCACTACAAAATGTTTTCCCGGAGCCACAACATCAAAAATTATGGATATGCTCCCAAACCTACTCCAATCACTCCCATCCTCCGTAGAGCGGGCCGTTCTTCATGTCGGCACAAATGATGTGGCCCACGGAAATTCGGAACAGGTCAAGGAACATTTCAATGACCTATTCAGTATGTTAAAAGACTCTGGAAAAGACATCTTCATTAGTGGCCCTCTACCCACGTTCCAACGCGGAACCGAGCGCTTCAGCAGACTCCTTTCTCTCCACTTCTGGCTCCAGGCAGCCTGCAGGATTCACCGTTTTATCTACATAGATAACTTCAATCTATTCTGGAACAGGCCCTCCTTTTACAGGAACGACGGACTTCATCCTAACAGGCTGGGAAGCCGCATGCTCACGGACAACATACTGCACACTGTACAATACGCCAGGTATGCATGACTATGTACATCTCACGCCCCCCTGTGCTCCTCTCTGGTGTCACCTCAACCCATGTTACCCAGCACTACCACCCCGTACTGGCCTTCAGTGGCTCCTCTCATCCAATACTCCTACACTGACAGTTCTGTGTCCCCAAGACTGAATACCAGAGATAGTAGACCACCGTCTACTGACCAACAGACGATAAACACCGTTACTGGAAATCGCCCATCTCCTCCTCACAAACTTACCGAACTGAGTAGACCACGTGGAGTAAACTTTAGTCTTCTTCGCCATTTTTCAAGACACAGAACTACTCACAAACTCAAAATTGAACTGTTTAATGTACAATCTCTTAGCAATAAATCATGCCTACTTCATGACCATATCCAGGACAAATGCCTAGACCTCATGTGCCTCACAGAAACCTGGCAGAAACCAGACGTTTTCTCCACGTTAAACGAAACCTGCCCTAATGGTTTCTGCTACCTCCAGAGAGCCCGCACCTCTGGCCGAGGCGGTGGTCTCGCAGTTATCCATCGCAGTGACCTGTACATATCCTCATTGCCCCTGCCTGAGCTATCCTCCTTTGAGTGTCTGGCATTTAAGTGTAAGCCCTCCTTTCACATGACAATACTCCTTATCTATCGACCGCCCAAACCAAACCCCGTCTTCATCACTGAAATGTCCAATCTTCTTTCAATATTCTGCACCACTTCCGCCAACCTCGTTATACTCGGAGATATGAATCTTCATGTCGACTCTCCTTCCTGCCACTCAGCAGCTGAATTCCTACAACTACTGGACTGTTTTAATCTCACCCAACTTGTCGATGTCCCTACACATACCAAAGGTCACACCCTTGATTTGGTCATCACTGATTCTGTCCCTCTCAGTAAACCACAGGCCTATGATCTAGGTGTCTCTGACCATAAAATCATCTACATGGAGGTGCTTTCTCCGTCACCACTCACTAGGCCTCAACACCAAATCCGTTTCAGAAACCTGAAAAACATTAACCCTGCATCCATGTTCTTTGACCTTCAGCATCTCCTCTCAGTTAATTTCTCGACAGCCAGTGACGCCGTGGACTTCTACAATAAAACCCTGAGCAACATCCTTGACCACCATGCACCAACAAAAACCAGACTAGTTTCCTTCTCCCGCACAGCCCCGTGGTATAATAGCCAGTTACGCAAAATGAAGACGGCTGGGCGGGTACTCGAGAGGCGTTTCAAAGCTACTGGTCTCACCATCCATAGGCTGGCTTACCGAGAACATCAGAAGGCCTACTCCAAGTCGCTTAGGGAGGCGCGTTCCCTCCATTTTTCCAAAATTATTAATAACAACCCTGGACACTCAAAGCAGCTTTTCTCAACCGTCAATCATCTCCTCAAATCCACAGCCTCCCTTAAGGACAGAAATAACTGAAGAATACTGCAACAAATTCATGGTCTTTTTCAAAAATAAAATCGACTCCATCCGCTCTGGCCTCTCCGGCTCCTCCACTCTGCCTGCCGTGACCACTGAACCACAAACTGTCATCTCCCATCCCCTAAATTCCTTCCCTTATGTCGGCCTTCCCGAGGTTGAGAATATCATTCGGAGAATGAAACCTTCCACCTGCACTCTGGACCCCCTCCCAACACCCCTGGTTAAAGATAACCTCTCTGCAATCAGCCCTCTGATAACCACAGTAATAAACCTTTCCCTCCAGACTGGATTTGTCCCTGCTGCTCTTAAATCTGCCATAATTAGACCACGTCTCAAAAAACCCACACTCGACCCAGAAGTTTTTGCAAACTACAGACCTATCTCAAATCTTCCCTTCCTCTCCAAAGCTCTTGAAAAAGTAGTTGCTGCAAATCTTCAGGACCATCTTAAAAATAACAACATCTTTGAAAAATTCCAGTCTGGTTTCCGATCTGCGCACAGCACAGAAACAGCCTTGGTTAGAGTCACAAATGACCTCCTGATGGCAGCAGACTCCGGCTCACCTTCGCTCCTTGTCCTCCTCGATCTGTCTGCTGCATTTGACACTGTGGACCATACCATACTCCTCAACCGGCTACATCACTCCATTGGACTCAATGACACTGCTTTAAACTGGTTCCACTCCTACCTCACTGACAGAACTGAATACATCTCTTTTGGCAATGCAAAATCCCAGACAAACACGGTTACCTGTGGGGTCCCTCAGGGCTCAGTCCTGGGCCCTATCCTCTTTAATTTATACATCCTCCCACTCGGCCGTGTTATAAATCGCCATGGAATTTCCTTCCACTGTAATGCTGATGACACACAGCTCTACATCAAAACTGGCACACACCCCACCCGAAATTCTCCATCACCACCATCAGCCGCCCTGCTGTCACTCTCAGCTTGTCTGGAGGAGATAAAGGCGTGGATGAATCTCAACTTTCTTCATCTCAACAGTTCTAAAACAGAGGCTATTATTGTGGGCACCCCTAACCAGATCTAGGCATCTCCCATAACCAGCCTCACCCTCTCTGGCCATGACATCCCCATCTCCTCATCAGTAACCAATCTTGGCGTTAGATTTGACCCCCACCTCACCTTTGAAACTCATATCAAACACCTCTGTAAGATCTCCTTCTACCACCTCAGAAACATTGCCAAACTCCGGCCAAATCTCACCTTACCAGACTGTGAAAAACTAGTCCACGCCTTTGTCTCCTCCAGACTTGATTACTGTAACGCACTCCTCATCGGGACCCACAGCAAACACCTTCACCAGTTACAACTAGTCCAGAACAGCGCTGCTAGGATCCTGATGCGAGTCCGAAAATCAGAACACATCACCCCCATCCTTCACTCACTGCACTGGCTTCCAATCTCCACCAGAATCAAGTACAAAATCTCTCTTCTAACCCATCAGTGCATCTATGGCAACGCACCCACCTACCTCAAAGACCTGCTCATCCCTCAAACCCCCACACGATCCCTCCGCTCCAAAAACTTTAACAAACTCTTCTGCCCAAGGACCAAGCTAAGCACCATGGGCGACAGAGCCTTCTGTGCCGCTGCACCCCGCCTCTGGAACTCGCTCCCTGATCATCTCAGATCACCACAGACTATTGAAAGTTTTAAAAAAGGGCTTAAAACTTTCCTTTTTTTCAACATCGTATTTAACATGACTTCTCTTGCTGTGATTTATTTGTTTCTGTTGCTTGTGTGCATATACTTTGTGTGTGTATTGTAGCACTTTGAGATTTCGTTCAAATGTAAAGTGCTTTACAAATTAAACTTATTATTATTATTATTATTATGTTCGTTTTTCCTGTTCCTTGTCCTGTTCGTCGTTGCTGTTCCTCATCCTCCTTTCCTGTCGCGTTTGCTTTGCCCTATCCCCTCCTCATCGTCCTCCTCCTCGGAGTGTGAGCGAGGTTCGCTGGGGCGATCCTGGTCCATCCCGGGACCGCTCAGTGGCAGCGAAAAACGTGACAGCGATGAGAGTTCGTTGATGTTCCTCGTTCCTGTTCCTCGTCCTCCTTTCCTGTCGCGTTCGCTATTTGCCCTATCCTCTGCTCGTCGTCGTCCTCCTCCTCCACGGAGTCTGAGCGAGGTTCGCTGGGGCGAGCCTGGTCCCTCCTGGGACCGTTTCGGCAGCGAAGCGCGTCGGCGTCGAGAGGTCGTTCCTGTTCCTTACCTCCTTTCCTGTCGCGTTCGCTTTGCCCTATCCCCTCCTCATCGTCATCCTCCTCCACGGAGTGTGAGCGAGGTTCGCTGGGGCGAGCCTGGTCCCTCCGGGGACTGCTTCGGTGGCAGCGAAACGTGAAGGCGATGAGAGGTCGTTGATGTTCCTCGTTGCTGTTCCTCGTCCTCCTTTCCTGCCGCGTTCGATTTGCCCTATCCCCTCCTCATCGTCGTCCTCCTCCACGGAGTCTGAGCGAGGTTCGCTGGGGCGAGCCTGGTCCCTCCGGGGACCGTTTCGGCGGCAGCGAAGCGCGTCGGCATCGAGAGGTCGTTCCTGTTCCTTGTCCTCCTTTTCTGTCACGTTCGCTTTGCCCTATCCCATCCTCATCGTCGTCCTCCTCCACGGAGTGTGAGCGAGGTTCGCTGGGGCAAGCCTGGTCCCTCCGGGGACCGTTTCGGCGGCGGCGAAGCGTGACGGCGATGAGAGGTCGTTGATGTTCCTGTTCCTCGTTGCTGTTCCTCCTCCTCCTCCTCCTCCTCCTCTTCTTGCTTTGTACTCACCTGTCATTCTTCGCACAGCATTCACTCTGCCCTTTCCGTTCTCCTCCTCATCCTCCTCCCGACGCGGTCTCTCTGTCCTCTCGTGCTCCTCTTCCTCTGTCCTCCTCTTTCTTCGTATTCGCTGCCGTTGCAGTCGCTGTACAACCAGCGCTATAAGAAGAAGGAGAAAAACAAAAAAACAAAAAAATCATAAATAAAAATATTAAATTTATTTATTTAATTAATTAATTAATTTAGTTATTAAGTCAAAAAGTAAAGACAATATGTAAAAAAAAAAGACAAAAAGACTCTCTCTTTGTCATTTTGTCCTCCTTTCATTTCCTACCTACCTTTCCCCAGAGCCTTCTGCCTCTTCTCTGGCTTGCTGATGTGTGAGCTGGTCTGTTTTGTTCAAGGGGCGGGACGTAGTGAAGGGATTGAGAGAGCTCCGTCGGACAATCCATGCTCGCTCAGTGAGTCAGAGTAGGGAAGTGTAGTGGAGGGAGCCGGTCGGACAATCCGCTCTTGGTGGGACAATTCCTGCTCACTCAGTGATTCAAAGGGCGGAAAGAGAGCCAGCTGGGTGACTGGCCCTCGGTCGGACAATCCATGCCTGCTCAGTGAGTCAGAGGGAGGAAAGAGAGCCGGCTGGGTGACTGGCCCTCGGTCGGACAATCCATGCCTGCTCAGTGAGTCAGAGTAGGGGAATGTAGTAGAGGGAGCCGGTCGGACAATCTGCTCTCGGTGGGACAATTCCTGCTCACTCAGTGATTCAGAGGGAGGAAAGAGAGCCGGCCGGGTGACTGGCCCTCGGTCGGACAATCCATGCCTGCTCAGTGAGTCAGAGGGAGGAAAGAGAGCCGGCTGGGTGACTGGCCCTAACTCAAATCCCCGGTCGAACAATTCATGTTCGGTCACAGAGGAGAAAATAAGCAGGACTAGGGAAGGAAAGCGCAGGGGGGAGTCAGAGAGGCCCGATGCCAACGACGGGGAGGAACGACGAGAGGGAAGTCAAGAAGAAGAAGAGGAGGAGGGAAGGAGAGGAGCGACGTCGCGTCGGGTCAAAGAGACCCTATGTTGATGGGGAGGAACACCGGTGTGTGAAAGCCATAAGAGAGCCAGTGAGGAGGAGGAGGAGAAGAAGAAGAAGAAGAAGAAGAAGAAGAAGAAGAAAGGAGAGGAGAGGAGCGACATCTCGTCGGGACCCGATGCTGACGGGGGGAGGAACGGGACGGTGTACGTGAAAGGGAACGCCGACAGAGAGGACACAGTGGAGAGGAGCGTCGGGTCAAAGAGACCCGATGTTCAAGGGGAGGAACGAGGGCACGCAAAGGTAATAAGAAGGCCAGTGAGGAGGAGGAGAAGAAGAAGAAGAAGAAGAAGAAGAAGAAGGAAAGGGGGAACGAGAGGAGCGACGTCGGGTCACAGAGACCCGATGTTGACGGGGAGGAACGAGGACGCGCGAAGGTAATAAGGGAGCCAGTGAGGAGGAGAAGAAGAAGAACACGTGGAAGGAGAGGAGCGACGTCGTTTCGGGTCACAGAGACCCGATGTTGACGGGGAGGAACGAGGGCATGCGAAAGTCACAAGAGACAGTGAGGAGAAGATAATAATAATAATAATAATAATAATAATAATAATAATGATGATGATGATTCACGCAAAGGAAATAATCCATCCAGGGAGAAAATGTCCAATTCATGATGAGTCGCTCACACACACACACATACATACAGCACATGGATAAGACAGGATAAGATGAGGAACGGGGCTGAAGAAATGATCACGATGAGGAGGAGGCGGCAGCAGAGGCAGCAACGGTTTGCCCGGAGACCACATGACACACTCCGTCTCCGGGAGCGTAAAAATAAAAGACACGACCCTCTGCTCTGCAAGTGCCTAGTAGCCATGGGAATGTACCACTTGGTCGACCGCTTTGACAATTTTAACCGGTTCATCCGGATGTCTTCGGCTCAGTGTCAAGAAGAAGCAGCAGCAGCAGCAGCAGCAGCAGACGAAGAAGAAGAAGCAGCAGAAGAAGAAGAAGCAGCAGAAAAAGAAGAAGAAGAAGTAGTAGTTTTCTGTACGGACCTGTTGTGCTTGGTTGACGACTTCCAAGACGCTCAGCCGCCGTTCTGCATTTGTTCGCGCCACCAGAGACTTTGGTGAGAAAACTTAGAGGACTGACTTTGTGTGTGTGTGTGTGTGTGTGTGTGTGTGTGTGTGTGTGTGTGTGTGTGTGTGTGACCTTTTGTGACGATGACAACAAAGAAAGGGATAACTAAAATAAAGTAGTGGCTCTGTGATACGAAGCGTTTGTGTCATCATTTCCTTTATTCTGTATCTTACTCTGTTTCCATTATTCAAAAAATAAAACAAAACAACAAAACAAAAGATAACCACTTCAAGAATCATCAATGTCATGCACAACGAGAACTCATACTGCACACAATAAAGTAGCAACTCTGTGATATGAGGTGTTTGTGTCTTCTTTTCTTTCTCTCTCTCTCTCTCTCTCTCTCTCTCTCTCTCTCTCTCTCTCTCTCTCTCTCTCTCTCTCTCTCTCTCTTTTTCTGTCTTCCTATTATTCAGAAACCGAAGATAACCGCTCCAAGAATCACAAATGCCATGTACAACGACATATCCTACTGCACGCACGCAAGCACCCACACACACACACAAATGGGCATTTTCGGGCCACCGGGTCACCTTGACCCAGAGGACCATGAGGTGTCTGCGCATGGATGTATAGTCTTATATTAATGTTGAGGCTGTTGTAGACATGTGTTTTATTTTAAGATACCTATTCAGACCACTCTTGAACCAGGGGCCTATTTAACTGGGGGTTACTTCACAATACATGTTTAGTCACAAGCTGGTATATTGTCCACTCCTAGGCTATTTAACCGAGAGGTCAGACAGGTCGGTGCCAACCAGATGTTCAGGAGAAGAAGAGACTTCTTTAGATACCTTGATTAGGAGTCAGGTCAGAGGTTAAGCCTGTTGGGGGTTCTTCCTGGGAAAGGAGTGACTATTGTCTTTCAGCTTCTTTTCTTTAAAGTAACTTCATTGACTTTTTTGCCTTGAGCTGTTGTTAATTACACATCATGGGGAGGCACAAACTGCCTATATAAGAGCTTGTCCGGCATAGGTCAGGGGGGTTTTCTCATTTTTCGGCCAGAAGCTCTCCAAGTACTTGTACCTGCTTCGACACTGTGCTTGTTGTAATAAACTTGTTATACGACTACGACGGTGTCGGCGGCATTTCTCTTCAAACATCTTCATTAGCATCACCACCGAAGATACCACAGAATTTGGCGTCACGAACAGGATCGTGTTGCGGCTGAAGCGCGACGGGACGCGGCTCTGCTTTCCTCCTCTCATCCAAGATGAGCCTTTCTCAGTTTTGCTGTTTGGGGGTTGGCTGTTTGCCTGTTACTGTGTTCCGGCTGTGTTGAGTCGCACCGAGACGGTCCTGTGTGGGTGAAGTGTGTCATGCTGTGTTGATGTTTGCGGAGAAGTTCCGTTTAAATTTGTTTACTCTTCATCGTTTTACTGCGTTGCTGGCAACGGGGTAGGGGGGAGTGATGGTAGAGTAAAATTATAGTTCACATTAGAATAGTAAGGTTGCGCAATAGTTAAAAGGAAAGGATGTCTTACAATTAGTATTGCTAGGGAATTTGGAAATTCCACAGTGTGACTGAGCGTACAGGATTGTAGTCCGAGGCGAAGACATCTTACAATTAGTAACGCCAGAGAGTTGGGAAACTCTACAGTTTGACTGGGCGTGAAGGATTGAGTAGTTAAAGGTAAAAGGCAAGAGGCCTTATAACAAGTAACGTTAGCTAGAAGTTTGGAACTCAGCAGATGGTCTGCGGCAGCGTGAACGTTAATGAGTAAAGAAATAGGAATAAGGATTTAAGGTAGCCGCGAATTCGGTAAAAGCCCTCTGGGAGGCGGTTTTAGACGGGCCCTAAAACCTGGACAGTTCACTAGGTGACGTACAGGTCGGTTATAAAAGTATAACTGGGAGTGTAGGCGAAAATATTTGTAGATAGATGATATTCTGCACTTCATGAGGTAGCAGAAATTTAGATTAAAAAGGATAAGGACGCGGCTGAGCATGCTCAATTAGGTTGTATGAATGAGTTGTCTTTAGAATAGCTTGTTCTTGTTCTGTGTTTGTTTGTTATATTGGGGGATTTTTTTTAGTTAAAAGTTAAATATATTAATAGGCTGGAGAAGGACTCCCTCCTCCCTCTCTTGTCTCTCTCTGTTTCTCTGTCTGTTGAAAGAGATGTCAGCGCTGCAGGCTGAAATTGTGTGTGTGTGTGTTTGGAGTTTGACCACTTTTGTTTTAGAAATGTGATCATTATTCCAGTGTTTATCTAATATAACTATTAACTATTGCTATATTTTTAGGATTTAGTTTATGGTATATATATATATATATATATATACGAATATATAGAATATAGATTCGGAAGACATTTATTTTGATGAATGAAACTGTGAGCCTTTTAAAGACATGTTTATAAATCTATGAGCCTTTTTAATAATTGGTTATGAGCTTCCGAAAAAGATTTATTAACATATATAGAGAGGTAAGATTAATGTATAACTTTTAGAAATAACCATGATTGAGAAGAGTGAAAAGTGCTGAGTGAGTGCTGAGGTGAAGGCTTTAAGAGTGTGGAGTGCGTTGCACGGTTGATGTTGGGAAAAAGGATGTGGAATAAGGTTTGGTGCTGAAGAGCACAACAATATCTGTTATAAATAACCCTAAAAGTGTTGACTGCAAAAGAAAAGGGGGGTTACTAAATAATGTGACATTAAACTGTGACGAAAATAAACGAAAATCTAATTCTTGCTGTTTTTCCATTGTTCTTTGCATCTGTGGGGGAGACACAGAGAAAAGGCGGAGACTAAACAGGGGTTACGCGGACCAGTTCAGTGACGTCAGACTCCTACCCACACTGTAAACCCGAACGTTCAAAGTAATTAAATAAATTAAGTATTGTATACTCAAAGTTTAAATAAAGTTCTACTAACTTAATTATGTCAAGTTCATGGAACATGTTCTTCCTTTTTGAGTAATTTAAACTAATATTATTTGATTAAATGTAATGATTTGTATATTAAGTAAGCATAACTTAAAAACATAACTTAAGCACAACTTAATAGAATTAAGTAATTACATATATGGTAGTCTTCTATTGTTTCAAATAGGTAGGATTTAATAATAAACTTCATTTATTTAGCACATGGTAAATTACAATAAAATCTCAAAGTGCTTCATCCAGTAAAATTGATCATAAAAAATAAATTGCAATCATAATAAAACAACACTAGAAACAATTTGATTTGGGAAATGGTCTAGACATTAATGTATTAATGTAGCCTATTTATTATAATTGTTATGTCTTATCAGTTTATAGATAGATAGATAGATAGATAGATAGATAGATAGATAGATAGATAGATAGATAGATAGATAGATAGATAGATAGATAGATAGATAGATAGATAGATAGATAGATAGATAGAGCAGGAAAAGCATCACTGGACTTACTGTAAGTTTTAAATGTTAATATATTAACATTTGGTTGTATTTTGTGTGTCGAAAAGAATAGCAGAGATGGCGGGTTCCTGTTTTTGTGTGCTTTGCTGCTCTCCTCGAGGGGGGAGCTGCTGCTTGTCTTTACAGTAATTAGTGGGGATGCCCAAAGGCCATTAAACTTTTAACCTTGTATTCAACTTGTAAAAATCTTTTACTGTTTTTAAACTATCCCACTTTAAAGCTGTGCAGGTTTTTACTCAAAATCTGCGTTTAACACGAGTGTGTGTTGCGCCTGCTAGAGTAGATGACGTCACCGCTTCGGGCCCAGCAGATGGCGCTGGTTGCTTGGTAACCTCATCCCTGGGTTGGGTTTACTTCATTCTTGATCGTCATTGGTCAAAGGTGAATGTGGGCGGTACTAATCGATTCTCCTGACTGTCAATCATCCACACTCTGTGTTGTTTTAGCCTTAGCAGCACCGCTAGCTACTGCTGATGCATTCACACTTTAGGGATTAAATGAAAAGGTCATTAACAGGGAAAAATTATAAGTGGAAGTATTTATAATTTGACACTGTTTGGATGCTTTTTAATTGTTCATCAGTTTGCGCCTTCGTATCTCTATGTTCCAGTTTCAAGAAGTTAAGACAAAAGCAGAAGGATTGATTGCTTACCGCTCTTTGGTGAGGAAAAAATAGAAGAACAAAAGGTTGAGCGTAAGTGGCGGGAAGCAGCGCCAAAGAGAGGCAGCACGGGGGACTTCTAGAGTTGGACCTACACTGCACAGCCAGCACCACTGGACTTACTTACTTACTGTAAAATAGAGTCAGAGGTAATATGGATCAGCTCTCTCTTTTAAAGTGAACATTTAATTCTTATTTATTTAGTTATTAGCAGCTTTATAAATGTGTGCAAGATTCTTCAAATTGAACTGATTAAGTGTTTTTGCTGTATTGTCCTCCTGCTGTTATTTCAATGTAGTTGTATGCAGAGTTCCAGCGGATTGCAAATCAGAACCTGCCCAACACATTCTATGCTGAGTTTGACCGCCATCTTCCTCGACTGATGACCTTATTCAGACAGAAGGCATCAAAAACTGGGAAGACAGCAGATGCCCTGGCTGAAATTTTTTAAAATCCATGATGAACAGGTAAATACATCATTACACATTTCATAGGTTGAACAAGTGGAACATTGGACAGGTTCAATGATTCATATGAGCTTTTTGAATTTTGCAATTAGTCCACTTTGTGTTTGCTATTTGTCTGACTGCATTAAAGAATTAGATTAGACTGCTGGGAGTCTCTCTCTCCTCTCTCTCACCATCTCTCCCTCTCTCTCTCTCTCTCTCTCTCTCTCTCTCTCTCTCTCTCTCTCTCTCTCTGCTACTGTAATCATTTTCATCATTCATTGTAATTGTACAATATGTTTGTGTTGATTGTCCTGTACACGTGACATCCATTGCACGTCTGTCCATCCTGGGAGAGGGATCCCTCCTCTGTGGCTCTTCCTGAGGTTTCTTCCACATTTTTTCCCTGTTAAAGGTTTTTGTGGGCAAGTTTTTCCTCACTCGAACCGAGGGTCTAAGGACAGAGGATGTCACTCCCTGTACAGATTGTAAAGCCCTCCGAGGCAAATGTACTTTGTGACTTTGGGCTATACAAATAAAATTGATTTGATTAAAGATGTGAACAGATTATTTGTGGACATATGTTCTGATTTGACTGTTTAAAATCATACAATTCTGTTTTTATCTGGAAATAGGAACTCCATGACATCCACAACAAGCGCACTACTGTCCTCCACGCCCTTCCTGTGTATCTGCGCGAGGACGTCTCCGGATTTTTCAGAACCTGCACAGTAAGTCTGCTTAAGTATCTAACATATACTACTGTGTATTATGTATACAGTTTTATGACTTACCTTTGTTTAGTCTACCTATACACTTTCCATGTATGGTCTGTTTTCTTTCTCCTCATTACAAAGGAACTGAATTGGTGTTTTGATAAGATGTTCAGTAAAAAATTTCCTGTACATGTCCTTAAGCTTAGTTTCAGTCTATCTTACACCACTTCGATTCTTGGGTAAAAACTTAACAACATATTCAGTATTCGGTAATCGGCCAAGCGTTGTCATCTGTTCTATTCTATGGGTTAGACTGTGGTTAATATCTCTTTTCATTTATTCAGGACGAGTCTGATGAGCCAGAGCTTGATGGTGTTGCAGTGGCCCTCCTTAGTGTCGTTAGTGACCATGACACAAGTCCAGTTCACTACCAGCCTGTGAAAATCTCTGTCATCACTGAAAGTGATGCCGTGGTCAGTCTCCCGAGATTTGGCGATGCCTTCCTGGTAATGTTTAGACTGATGTTTTAATGTTTTTCTTAATGGTATTTCTCAGCCATTGTGGGCTGCGCAAGATTACCCAAATTTCACTCTGCATTTGATACTGGTTAATGATTCAGAGTTTTAAGTGAAAATGTTCTTAAACAGTCTGTGGCACTTTTGTAACTGCATCCATTGCTGCCCTATTGCCTTACTAGCTAGGTACTACGTATTAGCCAGAAAGCCAAAAGAACATGTTAAGGCTTTTTTTTTTGTTTGTTGTTGTTTTGTTTTTTGTATAGCTGTAACAAAATAATATTTCATCTTTGTATTATTTATCATTATTTTGGATTACTCTGATTATTTTCCTGACTAAGTATTTTTTGTTCTATTTATTTTCATTTATAAATGTTTATTATCTATTTTCTATTTAATTTCAACTTTTAGCAGTATTAAGTTAGCTATACTCATTGTAATAGAGGCAATCAATTGCCACAAAAAAATTAAGTTTTTAATCAGGTGGTTTTAAGTATACCAACTCAACATATTTGAGTAATCTGGACAAAAAAAATTGCACAACACAAACTAATAAACAATGAGTGTTGAGAACATAAAAATTATGTGGTTGTGTACTGACTTTTTTAAAGTTCTGTAAACTTATTCCTGTGAGCACTTTTGATTCAGCTGTTATCAAAATATTTGAGTACAAGTAAGTTCAGAAAATTGTAATTTTTAAGTTTATCAACTTAAAAAGTTTGATGTAACTTATTACGTCAAATTTTTTGAGTACTGCTAACTTGTTTGGGTTTACAGTGCAGACCACTGCACAAGGCCAGTACTGCTTTTGTTCACGAACTCTTGCTATACCTGCTGGTTTTGAAATATGTGTATATGCATTTATGATCACTAGAAACCGAGATCTATTTGCTTATATATGTATGATTAAATGTTTATAACTGGAAGTGGGAATAGTTTATTCTGCTTTGTGTGCTACTTTGAGCAAGCTTGGCAACTGACTGATCAGTTAAATTGTTGTATTGTGGATTGCAATTGTGATGCGTTGCTGTTTGTGCATTGTCCTGCTGTTTGAACTATTTTGAGCTGACTGGTGTTGTAAGGTTGCATTTGAGATCCTTTTAGAAGCTAGAAGTAAAAAGCTGTGAGTGTGGATACTTGCTTTTTGGTACGTAGTTACTATTGTTATCTGTTGGCATTTAGAGATTTTACAGTCACAATCTGATAGCTTTTTGGGGCTAGAGAGGCATTGTGTGGATTTAGTGGTGTAATTTTATTGCATTAATAGATTCCCTAAAGTTCCTTGGAGTTGGTGACTTTCTTTCTTGGGTTCATTGACTGTGGCAGAAATTAGCGAGACATCAGGAAAATAAAGTAAAGCAGTACTTTAAAGTGACTCCAAATTAACTGATTAATAGCCTCACACACATACAGATTATTTGTTTAATCTATTAATTAGTTGATTTAATTGTTCACGTAGTTGATTGATTTGAGTAATTGCTAAGTTTGATTGACTGGATTAGCTTAAATTGATTTGATTTGATTACTTTATTAATTTGGCTGATTGATTGATTGTTTAATTAGTTCTCAGAAAAGTAACCGGAATCAGCTAAAGATGCCAAAAAAGAATAGCAAATCCGCAAAAGCACTCACGCCTCTGGACATAGTTCAAAATAATAATCCATTATTAAAAGAGGTCTCACGCATCTCAACAAAATGGTCCCGCCGTTGGCCAGGGATTGACCAACCCTGGCCGGCAGAAGGAACCTTTAATCCAGATGTATTAAAAAAATACAGGTGCTTGTTACAGCATATAAGGCAGAGCAGAAGAAAGGGAGAAAGGGAGAGAAGCGTAGAGAAAAGAGGCGCACAGAATTGGCAATGCTCCAACTGTTTGAGAGTGAGGGACAGAAGTGGACCAAGGCTGCAAAGGAGAAAAAAGAGAAGGATATGGAAGAAATAGAAAACATCACCAAACAAACTAAAAAGCTGATGAATGAAGCTAATACCCCATTCTCACATACTGACGTAGAAAAGAAACCTCCCCCTTATAAAAAGAAGGTAGAATTTCAAGAAATATATCCTCAGCTCCCAGTGATTTCACAAGACGGTAGATATCAAATCATAGATGATGCAGATAGAATAATTGAATCCGGACAAGCGGATACTATCATAAGGATGTATCCAAGTACAAAAAACAAAAAGACAGCATTTCGACGAGAAACCAAAACTACGTCACGATATAGAAAGAGACAGGGTGGGGATGACACTGATCAGAGCGACTCAGAGGGGAACTTAGGTGGTTATAGTTCTGCGGTTAGGCGGATATTAGCCAGAGCAGAGAGGAAGGGGGATAAGAAGCCAAGGAAAAAGGCCTTGGAAAAAGACGAGGATGATTCTAACAGAAGTGATGATGGCAATAGTGATGACAATTGGGAGACAGGAAGTGCTTCGGCTTCAATAGGGTTTTACCCCTGTATGTCTAGCACTTGCATGGAGGAAGACAGACAGAGAGCAGTAAAAGATGTTGAGGAGAGTATAGAAGACTGCATCTCAGAGCTGCTTGGTACACCTAGTCTGGATGAGCAGAATGCATTAGGGAAGCGGTTAGAGGAGCTGCGAATAAAGGAGAGAGAGTTAAAGAAGTCAGCAATCCCAAGAAGAGTATAAACCTTGGCAGAGTACAGACATGTCAGACATCCTCGAGAAGCTGCCTACTTTACATGATGGAGCGCATCCTTGGATTTCAAAGTTGGAAGAGATCATGGTGGGGACACATATAGCTATGGGAGATGTTGAAAAAACTGCTGAAAAAACTGTTGGCTAGTCTTCTTGGGGTAACAGGTATGGAGGAGATACTGCAGAAAGCGGGGCTCAATAGGTATGTGAGAACAGCTGTACATGACCCTGAGTTGTTTGCTGCACACAGAGGTGTAATGTGGAGAGCTTTGAGGGAAACCTTTCCGACAAATGTTCACCCTGACAACATTTTCATTGAATCACTAGGATCAGAGGAAAATCCTAGAGCGTATGTTTCAAGAGCTTATCAGACCTGGAGAAATGTCACCGGGAAAGATCCAGATTTAAATCAGATGGAGCAGTCAATCCTGAGAGGGAAAATACAGAAGGGACTGCCTCTGCCAGTGAGGAGCAAATTGGCAGAAGTAGTTGGGTTGGGGAGTATGACCAAAGGTGTATACACCAATCATATAGCCCATCAGGTAGAGCTATATAGGAAGAAGGAGCATGATCAGAGGGAACAAGATCAGGAAACCCTCAGAAAACTCAACCAAATACATTTAGTAAACAATAAGAATAATGAAAAGAAACAGGCTGTAATCATACAGTCTGACTCAGCCTCAGGTAAATCAGCTTTTACCAGTAAATCAGGGTTTGCCACAAGCGCCTCAGCCAACTTCCGTGATACCTGTAGTTTCATACCCGCAGCCAGTTATTGGTCAACAGCAAATTTGGAGAGGAAGAAGAGAAACGTTTAGTCCATATTTTCAGCAGTCTTCTGAAGGATGTTATAATTGTGGACAGTTTGGTCATTTTGCCCGTGAGTGCACTAGGACAGGAGAAGCCTTGGATGGAACTTCAGAGGAGTATTTTGGGCCAAATCAAGACAGATCTGTTAGGGTTCATGGATTAGGATGCCCATGAGGTAGCTTATGTTGCAAGGGGGGAAGTTAAGAAAAAGATTATAATGGAGTATGGATTTTGGACCACAGATTGATTATGTCATAGGCAGATGCACAAACTGTTCAGAAAATAATGTTCTAAGGGGGGTGATGGTTCCACCTTTTCGCAGTCCGACTCTAAGGGGTCCGATGTGTGAGCTAGGTGTGGATTTGTTGATATGATCAGAGTAGTTAAAGATAAGAGGCATATGTTGGTTGTTGTGGACCAATTTTCAGGATGGCCTGAAGCTTGTTCAACCAAGCAGAGGGATGCTCAGTCTTTTGCCAAAGTTTTTGCAAAGTTTTTGCTAAAGTTTTTGCAAAGTTCTTATGTAGAGAGGTCATAAGCAGGTGGGGGCTTCCAGATCGAATATCCTCGGATAATGGCAAAGAGTTCGTGGACAAAACAGTAAAATTGATTTGTAAATTTGTGAATAAAACAGTGTCTTGGTGTAGTGTATCATCCACAGTGACAAGGAATGTGAAAAATGAATGTGGTCATGAACAATGTCAATTGTTAAATCAAATTCTTATACTTTTAACATTTATTTTTAGAGTTATCTAGATACGTAGTAGGAATACTGTAGTGATTACTGATAAAAGGGGGGAAGTAGCCAATGCAATATATATGTTTGCATAGAATTTATATTAGAGATAGAAATATGAATTGTATCCATAATCTGAATTGTATATGTCATTTCTGTATATGTTATTTCTGCAAAGATACTGGTTGGTGTTCTCTTTTTCCCTTAGAAACAACAGTGGGGGAGGACCACCATGAGGGTGGTTGATGATTCAAGAATCCCAAGCTGTTAAAGGGATTAAGAGACTCCAATAAGAACAATCAAAAAGGACAATTAAACCTGAATTCTGAACAAGGACATTGGGAGGATGCTCAGAGCAAACATCAACTCAATCAACACTGTGGAGGAACTGTGAGGCTGATACATAACAAAGAAGAACGGAAATGGAGTAGCATATATATGTAATACATGTATAAGATGTTGTTTTTGAATGTTATGTTATACCATTTATTATGTTGAATTGTATTCAATTTGTGGCTCATATGTTGGAACCTCAGTTGTTATTTTTATTTTTCGGTCCGTCAGGGACATTGGGGATAGGCAGGGACAGGTCCATTGGAGGGTACGATGGGTTGACTAGCCTGAAGGTGGATATTTTTGATTTTATTTGCTGAGGTCTCCATATATATTTGCTTTAATTGATATTGACATACAATGAGTAACATTCATTTTAATTGGATTGGAGTACTATATGTGGCCGCTGAGGCAGAGGGGCCGTGAAAGAGTTTTCCTGTCTAGATTGATGGAAGGACATTTCAGGAAAGATGGCTGCCAGACAGGTTTTTCACTTTGACACTCCATTAAATTACTTTATTGTTAAGATTATGCTGAGAGACATTATCATTGTTACCAAAATGTAACCATGTATCATTTGTTTATCGGGACTCTGTGAAGTCCCGAAGGGGGAAATATGAGGTGTCTGCGCATGGATGCATAGTCTTATATTAATGTTGAGGCTGTTGTAGACATGTGTTTTATTTTAAGATACCTATTCAGACCACTCTTGAACCAGGGGCTATTTAACTGGGGGTTACTTCACAATACATGTTTAGTCACAAGCTGGTATATTGTCCACTCCTAGGCTATTTAACCGAGAGGTCAGACAGGTCGGTGCCAACCAGATGTTCAGGAGAAGAAGAGACTTCTTTAGATACCTTGATTAGGAGTCAGGTCAGAGGTTAAGCCTGTAGGGGGTTCTTCCTGGGAAAGGAGTGACTATTGTCTTTCAGCTTCTTTTCTTTAAAGTAACTTCATTGACTTTTTTGCCTTGAGCTGTTGTTAATTACACATCATGGGGAGGCATAAACTGCCTATATAAGAGCTTGTCCGGCATAGGTCGGGGGGGTTTTCTCATTTTTAGGCCAGAAGCTCTCCAAGTACTTGTACTTGCTTCGACACTGTGCTTGTTGTAATAAACTTGTTATACGACTAAGACGGTGTCGGCGGCGTTTCTCTTCAAACATCTTCATCAGCATCACCACCGAAGATACCACAACCACACGAGGGTTAAAGGAAGTTACGTTTTATTTCGTTTATGATGGTTCAAACAAGTGAACCAGACTGTAGAAGTGTCTTTTTTAACCAAATGATTTTGTGTCAAATAAAAAATACAAAAGGATCTTTCTTGTCAACTAACAGTTTGATAAATACAAATGAATGATTCAAACTGATTAAAGTGTCTGAATGACGTTAACAGTGTTTTGTTCTGTGTTGCAACAGGCAGTTGGGAACACACATATGTTGCCAAAGCAGTTATTCACATGACACCTGAAGCCATTAGCAGCAATCAGAGGAGCACTCAGCTTTGAGATTCAAACATTTGCAATTACTTCAATCAATAACGAACATTCCACCCGTGGTGGAAAAGCAGCATGGCACTGTGGGAGCACTGACAATTACACTGTAATGCATGCATCAAGCTGAGAGTGTGTGTGTGTGTGTGTGCAGGTGTTTGATAAGGATACGAAAAGAAATGACTCAACATTTACTGACATAAGTGCTAGCAGGAAAGGGGACACTGTGACAGGCAGAAGTTGATGATTTTCAAAGATTCGAACGCGAGCTGCAGTGCTATGGAAGAATTATCCTATCTTTATTCAAGAGCGCACATTTTCAGTTTGAGAGCATGATTTCTCCTTCTCGTGCTCAGATTTATTGTCCTCGTGCTCACATTTTATGCTCACACTCAAAACTTATGTGCTCGCGCTCAAAACATGTCCTGTGTGCGCTCAGATCTAATGTGCTCGCGCTCAAAACATGTGCTCTGCGCTCTCAAATTTTTTCTGCTCTCGCACTCTCAAATTTTTTCTGCTCTCACAAAACAGCACGTCCTCTCAGGTTGAGGTGTCTGCACAGACTGAAGGTTGTCCTCGTGCTCACATTTTACGCGCATACGGTGTCTAAACGACGATAACTCTTTTTAGGATTATTTAAGATTAATTATACATAAATAAACTGGCGTCTTAAATAGGTGACGATTCAAATAGCTGGCTAGTATGGTATATTGGTGTATTTTTAAGAAAGGCAGTTTTACAAACAGACCATATACCCGCCCTTGCGAAGCGCCCAAAAAGCGTGAATAAACACACCCAAGACTCTAGCTGTCTCCCTATTGGCTGGTGAAACACACTAATTTAAGCGCAGGGCGGGACATCCTTCAGTCTGTGCAGACACCTCAACCTGAGAGGACGTGCTGTTTTGTGCGAGAGCAGAAAAAATTTGAGAGCGCAGAGCACAAGTTTTGAGCGCGAGCAGAAAAAAACTGAGCGCGCACGACATGTTTTGAGCGCGAGCACATTAGATCTGAGCGCACACAGGACATGTTTTGAGCACGAGCACATAAGTTTTGAGTGTGAGCATAAAATGTGAGCACGAGGACAATAAATCTGAGCACGAGAATGAGAAATCATGCTCTCAAACTGAAAATGTGCGCTCTTGAATAAAGATAGGATAATTCTTCCATACAGTGCAAACTGTGGAGTCCAAAGGAACAAGATATGTGACAGTTCAATACCACAGCATATGATTCACATAATTTTTAAACTGAATCCATCAAAATTCTTTTTATTTCACGACCATTTATTCGGCTTTTTTTCCTTTTATGCGTCACCCATTTGTAGAAGGACGGCGAAGGTCAGAAAAACTGTTGTCATGGCAGCTAAGAGGAAAATGTTTAAATGAGACATTTGTAAGCTACAAATGAAAAATAGCTCCCATGTTGTCCGCCACTTCTCTTTTACTCTTTGTTTTTAACTCTCTGTCATTCTCTGAAGCAATATCCTCAAACATTTGTGTGTGTCCATATGCAGTGCTTGTACCTACACTTAACTTTACTACTACAACAGTCCGGCCAGGGCAAGTAAATTCAGCCAACATTCACCTCATTGTCTGAGAAAAGGCTGTTTTTCCAATTCTATTTAAATAAAAGTGAAATGTTCACATCTTGCCCTGTTAATGTTCTAATTCTACCACCACATTTCTTTTTCAGAATTGAGAATAGGTCAGGATTGAGGCTTTCCGATTGTTTTCCACTTCTCTTTTTGTTTCGTTTGTCCTGCCTCTGCCAAAAACTGCAGTTTGTTAAATGTCCACTTGAGGCTGGTTTCAGGAGTGAGTCAGTCTCCATAAGTCCCCATGTTCAAATGTCCAACTTCACAGCAGAAATAAACATGTTTACTGCCTGGTACAAAAAAACAGTTTTAGGTCTCTATAGCCAATTTCCCCATTCATAGCAACTGTGGGTGGCATCAGAGGTGGCTTCTTCAGCAGCCAGGGAGTTGTTGAGGCCAGATTTCTTAGTCTCCCAAGTAGTAACCGACCAACTTTAGTCATATTTTCTTTGGTCAATCTCCATCAGCATGTCAATTTGTCACTGCTACCAACACCTGCATCTCTTCTGCTCTGTGCATACTTGTTACTCTTTTCAAAAGAAATATTACTTTACTTCCCAAAGTACACATTACATTATTTTAATGTTATGTTGTAATGTCTTGCAAACTTGGTTATCGTGTCCTTTCTCCTCTTGTAATTTAGATTTTAAATTTGTGCCTCTTGTGTGGATGTCAGGCCTCCAAGTTCAGCTAAGGCTTTAAACTAGCATCTGTATGTAGCCTATGATTCCATAAAGGTTACAGGCCAGATGTAAAGCACACCTGGCTAAGGATGGCGTCTCTCTCTCTTTCCCTCTCTTCCTCCACCACCATCTGTAAACATGCATGTCTCATTAATGCATGATTTATCATTCATTGTAATTGTACAATATGTTTGTGTTGATTTGTCCTGTACATGTGACATCCATTGCACGTCTGTCCGTCCTGGGAGAGGGATCCCTCCTCTTTGGGTCTTCCTGAGGTTTCTTCCACATTTTTTCCCTGTTAAAGGTTTTTTGTGGGCAAGTTTTTCCTCACTGGAACCGAGGGTCTAAGGACAGAGGGTGTCACTCCCTGTACAGATTGTAAAGCCCTCTGAGGCAAATGTACTTTGTGAATTTGGACTATACAAATAAAATTTTATTTGAAATGAAAATCATTTCATCTCATTTTATCAATTCAAGTTAAGCTTCCTTGTGAACAAACCACATCTCACCAAAAACGTGTGTGTCTCGTCTAATAAACATGTTGAAGCAATTTCCTCTCGTAAAAAGTGGCATTGGTAACATCTACTGTATGTTTACTTGGGTTTGGGTTCTGTGGCATGTTAGTGCCAGTGACTGAACGAATGAATATGTACCAGGCATGGTTACAATATCTGCTTGTTCCGGTTCAGGCACAACACTAGTTCTGCTTACTGACACATTCCCCTACCCCCCGGGCCAGAAAACCACCTCTTCTTCCTCCCAGTGGTTCAAAATGCCAAAATGTGGTACAAACACTAACACTCTCCCCTCGCTCTGAGCTCACAGTCCCAGCAGCTTGGCTAAACGAACTAAACTAAACGCTATTGATTTCTCGCCGATGATTATACCCAGGGCACGAAGTCTGAGTGATATCAACATGATTTAAAATCTGTTAGTTTATGGCAGAAATATTACGTAAAGGATTAAAATGATTTTTTTCTAATCTGAATGTATTCTGTCTCTCTTCTCTCAGTTTGTTAAATAAAGCGTCGACCTTCATAGTAATTATCACTGACTTTCACATGAAATTTTTGATTTAAAATAGGTATGCTCTTTACTTTCTTTAATTTCAAGGACTTAGCATAGTCCTTTATTCACCAAATTGATGAACTCTTGGATCATTCTAGATCACTTACTGTAGTTACAAAATACTCGCAGATGACACTTCTGAATGTGAGCATCAATGATGGGCTGTTCAGCATTTACCAACATGAAACAGCATGAACTGAGTGGCTGCAGAAGGCTCCACTCAACACAAACCATGCTCAAGTGAACAAAGAATCCAAACATACTACACAGAAATACTGCATTGGCCACATGCACAAACACACACACACACACACACACACACACACACACACACACACACACACACACACACACACACACAAACACACACACACACAATCAAACCTTTTTAAGAAACTTGTGATAGGGTCAAGGCACAGGACACACTCTGATGTTCGGCCTTGGGTTGCTGCATAAAAAGCTCCTTTCTGATGGCTTTTAACAACGTAAGGGGATAATAGGATGACAGAATCTGTGTGCTGGACTGATTATAATGGAAAAAAGCCTTGAAAACAGCTCGGTTGCACACCTGGGTACAATCTGGACTTGATAGAGGTTCAGGCATGTAGTGTTAGAAAGTAATCCCAGAACTTTTCTTAATGTGAATCTTTTTCTGGAGTACCTGGATCAGGGAGAGCAATACATCAACAATAGCTCAGGCTATAACATTTCCACCATTCAGCCTGTTTTAGAGGTCACCTTTTATATTCTAACCATCAGGTTTCCAGATATCTTCTGTCAGTTCACTGGTTTCTTACATGGTTGCAGTTGATGTTCACAAGGAGGCCGTCTCTCCTTTGAGTTTTAAAGTAGTAATCTATCTATCCTTAATCAAGTTGTCCAAAATGAAGTCAGTCAGGACAGCTACAGCAGCATCAGTATGAGCATGGCAGATTATAATGTCCACTCTGTATGAATATGATCAGAATGTGATGAAGCACACGGCTATGAATGAGGCATGTTACCAAAATAAGCTCCAACTAGTGGTATGCAGAGCAATCAACTTTTTATTTATTTCTTTTTTTAATTAAATAATTTAAAAGCATATCATATTGTTGATATTCTTGTGATATATTTTGTTTCAATGTAAGTAAGGATGCTACGTTCGGGGATGCACATATGTCACCCCAATTTGTTATGGATGAACTGTAACCGGAAAATAGGAAGTGAAGCTAAAATGAAAAGTTCTAAAACAAAAAGCAATCATGGCTTAAACAGGAAATATTAGGAAATAAAATGTAGATCAGGACCTGCATTAAGCCTGCGCATCACCGAACCTCTTGTCACCTCTCCTTTCCTCTCATCTGCTTCCGTTTCCGGTTTGTGTGTGGGGTGTCAGTGGTGGTGGTGGTGTTTGCGAGTGGCGCAGAGTTTTGAACTTGTTTTCTGTCTTTTCATCGTGCATGATCAGGTAAGGGCTTTTTTGATATTTTCTTGTCGAGTCTCGGTGAGGGCTCCGGTTCTCTACCGGGTGTTTTTCCATCCATCCGGCAGGGAGTGAGGATAGTCCCGCCGGATGGCAGCGTCAGTGTGGAGGAGGTGTTGTTGGCTGTCGGTGAGCAGGTAGGACATGATAAAGTCCGTTATGCTTCACGGATGAACAAAGCGGTTGTTTTCCTGAAAGATGAAGCGCATGTTCATCAGGTGATAGAGAGCGCGGTGTTTATCAGGTACTTATTCGTACAGGTGTCCCCGCTGTCTGTCCCCTCTGTGCGGATCACCGTGTCCGGTGTGCCGCCGTTCATACCGAACCAGCTGTTAGAGAATGAGCTCTGGAGGTTCAGTTACTTCGCTAGCGGCTTTAAAACGATCAGTTTGGGCTGTAAGGACCCCAAACTGAAGCACGTGCAGTCTCTGAGGCGCCAGGTGTTCATGTTCCTGGACTCACCTGCACAGACGCTGGAAGTGTCTTTCAGAGTGAAACATGGTGACGACTTGTACATGGTGTATGCCAGCTCCGGGCACATGAGATGCTTTGAGTGTGGGGACGTGGGGCATAAACGGTTTGCGTGTCCGCACAAACAGCAGGTGGATGGGGCCGGCACTGGGCCCGCGGTGGCGGATGCTGCCGCCGCCCCCGGTGTCGCAGCGGTGGATGCCACCGCTCCCGGTGCCGTGGTGGCGGGCGCTGCGTCCTGCGGGGCGGGCGGTGTCTCGGGGATGAATTGCGGTGTTGTGGCTGCAGAAACTAGTGGTGTTAGCTCACATGCTCAAGTGCAGTCACAGTCAGCAGGGAATGTGGAGGAAACAGCTTCCACTAGTGCGCTGTGCAATGGACAGTCTGTGGGGAACAGCCAGGCTTCATATGAGGAGGACTTGTCAGAGGCAGAGTCAGACACAGTCTCTGTTGGTGACTTCTCTAACAGGAGCACTGAACTCTATTCTTTAGAGGAGATCAACCAGTTTCTGGATGAAACGTATAAAAAATCTGTAAAAGTGAGCGACTACTTCAATGACACTGAGAAGTTTGTGAGATCTGTCAGCATACTGAAGAGACTGGTTGGGTTTGACCTCCCTGACGAGAAGAAACGGTTCCGTCTAAAAAAGCACATGACATCTTTGAGAAAGGCAGCACAGAGTAGACCTGTTAGAAAAACCAGGAAGTAAAAACATCATGCATCATCACAAGGTGGCTCTCTCTTCTTACTGCGCTCTGTTTGTTCCAGCTTGTCTGCTTCTATTTTCTGTCCTCTTTATGCCGAGCCTAAAAACAGGGTCTCTAAACATCAATGGGAGGAGAGACAGGCACAAGAGGGCTCTAATCTCTGAGGTCGCTGCTCAAAAAAGACTTGATGTGCTGTTTTTACAAGAAACACACACTACTGCAGCAGATGAGGTAGATTGGGGTTTATGGTGGGAGGGTTCAGTCTTCCTCAGCCATGGCACTAATTTCAGCGCAGGAGTAGCTGTCTTGTTTAAAGAAACTGCAAATGTAACGACCCTATCTTTAGCTGAGATTGTGAAAGGTCGGCTACTGATCGTCAGGGCAGAGATAGAGAGCCGTGTGTTCTGCTTTGTCAGCCTATACGCCCCAAATCAGGGAAGAGAGAGAGTGGGATTCTTCAACCTGCTTAAAAATGAACTGAAGAATAATTTTCAAGATCAGCTCATCATTGGTGGTGATTTTAACTGTACTTTAGATTTTACTGTGGACAGGACATGATAGGAACCCCACCCACAGTCAAGTCAGAGCCTTTGCAGTGCCATTACACATTTGGACTTACTGGATACATGGAGAGTTAAACATCCACAGTCCAGACAATACACATGGGTCAGGATGAACAACAACAGAATTAGTGCAGCTAGACTGGACAGGATTTACATATCTAAAGTTCTTAGTTCCAGACTAGTGCAGAGCAACATCAGCCCAGTTGGTTTCACTGACCACCATTTGGTCAGTGCAGAGCTACTGATTACACCAGGTGAGAGGATCGGGTCTCACTGGTCATTTAACAACAAACTTCTGCATGACAGCAGCTTTTGTAAAAATTTTGAACAATTCTGGCAGCAGTGTAAAAATAAGAAACCTGACTTTAGTTCTTTGAAGATGTGGTAGGAGGTGGGTAAAACACAGATTTGTGTTTTTTGCCAGCATAGCACCTCCCATTCCACTGCTAGGATTAAGGCAGCTGTCAGAGACCTAGAAAACAGTATTAAGATCATAGAGGAGAGTGCACACAGCAATACTGATCCCGCTGTTGGTGATCTGCTTCGGGAGAAGAGGTTGGCCTTGAGCTCCTTCCTGCAGGAGAGAGTAAACGGAGCTCTCGTCAGGTCTCGGTTCCTCCATCTAAAGGACATGGATGGCCCAAGCTCTTTCTTTTTTAAAGTGGAGAGGTCTGTGGCACAGAAGAGGCAAATGGTCTGTCTTGAACTTCCAGGGGGCAGAATTACGACCAGTCCTGGGTAGGTGAGGAGCCTTGCTATAGACTTCTATACTGACCTGTTTGGGGCGGAGCAGTGTAACTTGGAGTGTCGTGAGGAGCTTCTGGAAGGGCTTCCGCAGCTCAGTCCAGAGGAGAGGGCTGCTTTGGACTGCCAGCTGACTTTGGAGGAACTCACGGTGGCAGTAAACCAGATGTCATTGGGACGGGCACCAGGGAATGACGGCCTCTCCACTGACTTTTATAAACATTTCTGGAGAATTCTTGGACCTGACCTTCACCTTGTGCTGCAGAAGTTTCTTGTCGGAGAGCAGTGCTTTCCTTACTGCCCAAGAAAGGAAACCCGGCCTTACTTAAGAACTGGAGGCCAGTTGCCCTACTCTGTACAGAATAATTGTGAACCATGACCAGACTTACTGTGTTCCGGACAGGACCATTATGGACAACATCTTTCTTGTTCGTGATATAGTTGAAATGTCTAAATGTTTTAACACTGACTTTGGTATTGTTTTTTTGGACCAGGAGAAAGCTTTTGACAGGGTGGATCACTCTTATTTGTTTTCTGCACTTTTGGTATTGGTGATGGGTTTGTGGACTGGGTTAGTTTGTTGTATAAGGGTGCACAATGTATGGTGAAGATGGGAGCTGGGCTGAGTTGGCCAATCTCTGTACAGAGAGGAATAAGGCAGGGGTGCCCAATTTCTGGGCAGCTGTACAGCCTCGCCATTGAGCCTCTGTTCAAGCTGAGGAGTCGCCTTAGTGGTCTCTCTCTGCCTGCATCCCCCAAACTGGACCGTCCACCTACTGTCTCTGCTTATGCAGATGATGTAAATGTGTTTGTTTCAAGTCAGAGGGAAGTGAAACATCTGCAGGACACCCTGTCACTGTATGAAAGGGCCTCCTCTGCCCGGGTAAACTGGGCCAAAAGCGAGGCATTGTTAGTGGGCCAGTGGAGGGGGAAAACAGTACCTAGTCTGCTAGGAGGTCTTCAGTGGGGAAAGGAAGGCTTGA
Organism: Collichthys lucidus; assembly: GCA_004119915.2. NCBI lineage: Eukaryota > Metazoa > Chordata > Actinopteri > Sciaenidae > Collichthys > Collichthys lucidus. The sequence goes on along the minus strand of CM014089.1, from coordinate 32,425,590 downwards.
GAGTGTTCTCTCTTAAAACTGCTGGTTTAAAAATAACCCAATTTGTAACCCAACGCTGGGCCAAAGTTGGACCCGCCCAACGCTGGGTTGTTTTAACCCAACAGGGTTGGGTTATGGGCTTGACCCAGCATGTTGGGTTGAAACTGTTTACCCAAAATTGGGTTAAAAATGACTCTGCTGTTAGGTTAATGTTACCCAATAAATGGGTTAAAATAGAACCATGTTGTTGGGTTATTTTTACCAAAGAAGTGGGTTAAAATCAAAATGTTGGTTTGAGAGCAAAATTAGCATTAAATAATTACCATTACCTTAGTATTATACAATGAAATTGTTATTAAACATGAAATTATTCAACAAAACAAGTAAATATTAATGCAATAATATTTTATTGGGACATTTCAAGTTCACATTAAAACAGTGGAATATATTTTTAACATTGCTGCATCATAAACATAATGCAAAGTCCATCGATTTAAGTGCTAAACATACATATAATAACCTAAATATTAAAAAGAAGGGAAAAAACAACAAAGTTCATAGGTTTTTGCCCCCTTCACATGTTCAGTCCAAATATTTTGGGAAATTGCATCAGTAAAAACTATAACAATCAAACAGTCAGTTAAAACTGGAATAAATGTAAACATCAGTTTTTGGTACCTGAACTTAACAGGGTGAGAGTGGGATAGCCCTGGAGCATTAGCCTTGGAACACTAGGCCTGGGGACACTGAACACTGATGCTCCTCCCCTAGCATGGGGGCATACGGGGATTCTGTGCTACCACTTACGGTGGCCAGGTACTGTACCATATTTGTTCCAGGCTGAAAAAAAAGAGAAGAAAAAACCCCACAAGATTTAACAATTAGTTTGTACAACAGGTTAGCTTCAACTCCACAGGTAATGCACAGTGCTGCACCAGACACTGTATCTGGAGTCCAATAAGAACATTTCTGTATATGCCAAAATGACCTGTCAATTCCACTAAGTATATTAGTGTCTGAGGATATATATACTAACACAGTATTAATGACGACTGTCTCATTGCAGTGTTTCTTAAAAGTGCGGTCCAGGAATCCCCAAGAAACCTGTGGGCCCTGTGAACCTCTAGAATGCGGGGGCAGTACACTTTCCGTCCAATTTTGTACAATGCAGTTGGGAGCAGCACCGGCAGCAGCTGTAGCACTATGTCACCCTGTTGATCTGTAAAAATAAAACATTAATTAAACGTCTGTTAACATTAAAGGACCACTTCACTCACTCAAGTTTGAAAACCACAGACACAGACATCACTTCAAATTATGTGCTTAAACTCAAACTCACACTGCTGCACTGAGGAAAAGTTGACATTGATAAAGTTAGGGGCCACATGTTACACCAGCTCTATGTGAATACCTGCTGAGAGTAAATCGATGTTTGCAAGAAGGTCTTCAGTCTTCATACGAATGATCTTCTCAGCCAACTCAGGGATCCATTTCTCAGACACCTTTTCAGAACACTCTGGCTGTATTGCTGCAAAATCCTGAGCGACCTAAGGACAGGATAATAAATAAGGGCAAATTAATTATATGAGTCTGGTCATATCAGTGTTCAGAGGTTTAGTGCCAAAAATACGAGTCTTTAAACGGCTACAGGTTGACTCACGCAGTGACATGTTAGACTACTATATGCATGGGAACTGGTCTCCAGCGCACACCGGTACACGCAAACGGAGTTTTAGAACCAGTTCGTACCTTTATCTCCCGTGGTGCGATGGCAGTGTCTCTCTCTCTGTCAGATCCCTGTTGTCTCTGTGCTGATACACACGCAGCGAGACTGCCGCAGGTCTGTCTACTGTCCTCATTCTGCCGCTACACAGCGCAGGCTGTGTTCACACAGCAGCGCTGTCTGTACTGGCCCGTTACGGTTAAATTAATGTAGCTGTGTTGTAAATGAATGCTGTACTGCGCACTATTTGTGGCTATGAGCGGCTTTTTGTTGGTTTGCGCGCGGAAAAATAGACCTCGCTAATGGCGAGGTGCGTTACACTGGGGTAGCTCCGTCCCTCCTGACTCACATCTACACAGCAAAAACCGTCCAGTACACAATATGCTAACGTTACCACAACTGAGTTCAGTACACAATATGTTTACGGAAGAAGTATGCCTGCACAGCTAGACTTTGATAGTCTATCGAAGAGTGTGTGTCACAAGAGACGGAAACAAGTATTTTTATTAGGTGGAATGAACTAGCTAGCAATGGAAAAAAAAAATGGACGAATATAAATCTAGCTAACAAAAACGTCCTGAGTCGCAGAGTGAGGTGAAGTTTTTAAGTAATAACTAAGGCACAGCTATTTGGTTACCACATTAAGCTACCAAAACTACATGTTGTATGATAATAATTTAAGTTTTACTTACCATTTACATTGTTTTCTCTGGTCTCAAACTGGAGAGTGATTAACAGTAGCCTCAGTCTGTTAAAATCAAAGGCCCGTCCAAATCTAAAGACCGGGAAAATCAACCCAGTCGGTTGGGTCAAAATATTTAACCCAACCTTGGGTTAAAACAACCCAATCAGGTCAAAATCCACAGCTACCCAGCAGATGGGTTAAAAAAATAACCCAGCATTTTTTAGTGTGTTGGGAGTGTTTTTGGGGACTGAGGGCTTTCAAGCTAAGAACTGGGAGGGAGTGAAGGAGAAAGTGTGCGCCCGGTTGTCATAATGGAAATGGTTGCTACCGCAGTTGTCATATAGGAGAAGGGTTCTGGTTGCCAATAATCTGGTTGCCTCGACTCTTTGGCATAGACTCACAGCTCTAACACCACCAAGAGGCCTAGTGGAAGACATTCAAAGAGCCATACTGGATTTTTTCTGGTCTGGGAAGCACTGGGTCCGGGCAGCTGTCCTCTACCTGCCTGTGGCTGAAGGGGGGCAAGCTCTTATTAACATCCAGTCCAAAATCGCCTCATTCAGACTTCGGACTGCACAGAAACTGCTGTACAACTGTGGCCCTGGTGTGACACAGCCTGGTTGCTGCTAAGGAAAGCTGGGAGGCTGGGTTACGACAAACAGCTTTTTCTCCTGCGCATCGAAGACGTGGATCTCACTGGGTGGACGTCTTTATACAGCTCTGTGTTGCAGGCATGGCAGATTTTCCAGGTTGCTCGTGTGGAAAACGAGACTCCAGGTATGTGGCTGTTTGAGGAGCCATTGTTTTTTTAAATCAAATCAAATCAAATCAATTTTATTTGTATAGCCCAAAGTCACAAAGTACATTTGCCTCGGAGGGCTTTACAATCTGTACAGGGAGTTTAACAACTTTATAAGGGCCCAAGCACTGCTGTCTGCCAGCCTGAGAGTCAGCCTTAGAGAGGCTGGCTGCACCAAACTCGGCCACCTGATGAGGATGACGGCAGGCTCTGTGGACACTCTAAGGGAGAGGAGTAACATTACCTCAAAAAGACTGATCAGCAGAGTGGTGGAGAAAGTCTGCGCTGCCCTGCCTCCATCCCACAGAGCGTTTGTTAAGAACCCGGCGCTATGTGACCAGTGGAGTGAAGGGGGTGAGTACAGCTTTCCCTCTTTATCTATTACTCCAGCTGTGGGTGAGTGGCAGGAGGGAGGTGGTCAGCTGTTGTCCTTCTCAACTCCTCACTTGGACAAGTTCCAGGATGCAGGGAAGAAGGAGCTATACCAAAACTGTGTGAAGGTTCTATAATTTCCCAGCTTGGGATAAATAAAGTATATCTATTCTATTCTATTCTATTCTATTCTATTCTATAACCTCCTTGGCTGGGACAAATGAGTCGAGGTGGGCTGGGTTTTTTGGTCCAGATATTTCCCTGAAAGGCAGCTGGCGGTCCCTGTACAAGCTGCCTGTTGAAAAATGGGCAGCAGACCTCCAGTGGAGGATTGTACATGGGGCAATAGCTACGAACAGATATAGGGTGCACATGGATCCGGAGCTGGGGGAGGAGTGTGTCTTCTGCTCTTAAACTGAGACCCTGGAACATTTATTTGTTTGCTGCCCTCGGTTGGTGGTTCTTTTCCAGCTTTTAAAAAAGTGCTTTCAGGGTCTAGGGGAAACTTTCTCTTTTGATTTGTTTATTTTTGGTCCTAAATACTGTGTTAAAAAAAAGCTGTGCACACACTGATGAACTTTGTATCTACTACTGCAAAGCTGGCCATTTGGCTGACGCTGCAGGAACCGGACTCAGGGTTATGGCAGTGTGCAGCTGGTGCCGGTTCTGCAGGGGCTGCTAAAGGCCCGTCTGAGGGTGGGGTATGCATACTATCATATGATGGACAAAATACAGGCTTTCAGTGGCATATGGGCTGTTGGGGGTGTGTTGTGCTCTGTGGGGGAACATTGGGAGCTGGTTGTCAATTTTTTTTTGACCTGAACTGATGATGTAAACTGACCTGTTTCTCCTTGAGATTGTTTAAAAAAGGGACTTTGAAAACCAAAACCTCTCCTCTGCTCTTCTCAAAAATTCACTCTATACATCAGAAACAGCAGAAGGACAGTTTATAAAAAGGGAATATTTGCTCGTATTGACGTATGTTGTAAACTCAGTGTAACCAACTGCAAACTCAAAACACGGTGAGGATTGGTGCCCAGGATTTGGAACAGACCATTGGGCTTGTTGTTAGTGAGCATAATCTTGTTCACTTATCTGCCTTAAGCCTTGAGTCAAACTAGTATTTTGTCTCCATAAGAAGGTGTTAGAGAACTTGTGAGTCATTTCACTTGATTAATTGACTCACAGGCAACAGCAGCAGTAAAAGCAGTTTATTAGTTTGATTTGTTTTTCACTTTCAAAGGAACAAGAAAGCTTAGCTAAAGGATTGGACAATAGTCTCTTTATTTCATTCTATTAAAATGTCCTTTCCCCTGACACTCTCACATTGAGAACTTCCCCTGTTACACACACACATCAGAGTATACTTTCATATGAGTACGACTTGACATTCATGTTTGAGTACTACACTGCAGATAGGGAAAAAGCTTTTGACGCCCACATGTATTTGACACCCAAACATTTTGCTTATTCAAAGAAGATTCTTCCCCTGGTGCTGAGATTAACAAGGTTCTGGCCTGCTGCAGGGATTAAAAGGATTATGTGGTATTCACAACACCTTGATGGGTAAGACAGGCATCATAATAACCTTGTTGTTATGCATGAGTTTTGAAGATGATATTTTTGATTCAAGGACATTGCCTTGTTCTCGAATTTGCAGCATTTGAAAGTCTTTTGCATTAGCTGTCAGAAGGAAAACATTGTCTATACATGCTAAGAGCCAAGGACTCATAGTGGGTGTTCCATTTTAATATAAATACTGTCGTATTCAGAGGCAAATACAGATTATCCAAGGTCAGCTCTGAACACGTTGCTATGATGTCTGTACTGCTTTTAAAGAGTTATTCAACTTTATAAACAATCAAATATTTTAATGGATCTTTTCATTTTGAAATGTTAACGGCTGTTTAATAATAGCTCGTCAACAGAATGGGCTGACATGGTCCTCATCTTTTATGCCTGTCCAAACCATTTTTGTGCTTCCACCCACTCGCCTCAGTACCGCATACAGCAGCCTAATATCTGTTTCTCCCCACCGTTTTCACTTAATTCAGTTTTTTTTTTTTTTTTGGGGGGACGCGTGGGAAAGCATGAGAGTGATGCAAACAGGAGTAACATGGCAGCAGAGAGTGTCTGTCATGAAGTGCCCTCGGCACCGGTCTCCAAGGACTTTGGAGGGGAGACGGGGCGTGTTGGGTCCTTCTTGCTCGGGCAATGTGAAGATTACTAATTTCAAAAACATTGGACAGTGACGATGTGCTCAGGGATGGGAGGGTGGGAGTGGTGGTTGTAGAAGTTGGACAAAACAAAAATGAGAAATTACTTATGATTTCAATCCATGCCTCAAAGAACAAAGTACCAGATATAAAAAGAACAATAATAAAATATGGCATTAGCTTTAGGGGGGGTCCATCTGGTACTGGTTTGACTGTGTTTACAGGTTCTGAATACAACTGGAAAAACAACTTTAGTTTTGGAGACTTTCTCAGAAATGGTTAAACTCAGTGGAAAGCAGCCGTTCATCGCAGTGTGGAGGTAACAGCATAACTCTGTCTCCTTCTCGTGCAGATGTTCAAGCAGAATTTGGGGGCCAACCACGTTTGTACATATATATTGGTTAATGCCATTACCAGCTGTATAGACACATTTCTTTTTTATTTTTTTATTTTTTAGAAATGTCCAATGCTTTTATTTATGCAAGTTTAAACAGTCTAATTAACAAGTTTTCATATCTTCACGTGTTCATTAAAAATGCAGTGCTACATATAGTGGAAGAAAAAGAGTGTGTGACTGTGTGAACACTGTATTGTCAGCCGTATTTTTCTGTGTTGTTTTTGAGATTTCATCTCTGACACTCAGCCTACACCCAGAACAGTATGATCCCTATTTAGCCTGACATATCATGACATAATGACACACTGCCAGTCTAATACCATGCAATGGCATCTTTGTTTGCTTTCCCCAAACACTAAGCTGGCACTCAAGTTTAGTAATGATCAACAACCAAGCCTACAAAATAAGCAGTTTTGGGGAAAAAATTGGCAGCTAAGTCATTTAATTACGACCTTCATACCCTGATGGCAGATACACAACTTATCTTGTTCGGTCCAAGGTAAACAAAATGTGATACACAGTATTTGTCTTAGTGCCACTTATGTTACACACCCTGGAAATTACTTCATAATATGTCACAATGCTGCTTCCAACAGTAGGTGAGACACTGTAAAAAGGTAAAAAAATTAAACTCTTTTTTTTTTAGATTTAAAATTTGAAATAAAAAATCCACTGTTTGGGATTCATTCACAGAACAGATATCTGAAAACTGCACAAAACCAGGTTGAAAGTATTATTTTGTTTTATTGATATAGTACAGTTTTTTTCTCTTTTTCTCCCCTATCTCTTTATAATCACTACTTCATAAATCAGAAAATGCTGTCAGCAACTAAACCACAATCTATTTTCTCGATGCTTCTAGGAATAAAATGTTCTCCAAAACAAGGTTATTATTAATATATGAACAAAAGCCTTTAGCATGATCTAATGCTAACTGTTACTGGATGGATGGAACTAAGAGATGTAAAACATCAATGACATTTGAAAAGAAATTTAAAAAGAAAATACATTTTAAATTTCAACACTGGAGTGTTTGGTGGATATAAGAAAACAGTCAAAAAAGTTACAGTACTCATTAACCTAGGGTAAAAAAAATAAATCCCAAAAATATGTGGAACGTTTACTTCTAAATGAACAATCAGACATATGTCTTACGGAACTTATGACACTTATTTTAAAATATCCCGCAAGTGATACAATGCAAAAAATGTTAGGGTTAAGGTTAGAGTGGGATCTATTAAAGGCCATAACAATGCTAGCTGTGACGTAGCTTGACATTCGCTGATTGGCTGGAGAAGGTCACGTGATTCTGCTCCTTCATTGAGAGACGTGGGGCAACATTTAAAAAAGCCTGTGGAAGTTACAATACATTGTTCCTCATAATCTTTAAATCCAGCAACTTCAAAAGCAAATTTTCAACCAATCAAATTTCAGTTTCTCAAAAACTTAACTGTTGTAATTTCTGTAGCCTGATCAAAGGAACACCAAACAATGGAGGCGGACATACTGCAATATCTTCTTGCCCATATTTTTGGGAAATTATTATTGGAACACCAGCTACAAATAAAAATAATGGAAACTATACTAAACATAATCCAACAAATTGCAGGTGCAGGATCACACTGCTCTAGTGTGGATAAGCATTTACTCCACCTGGTTCTGCTAGGGGAATTCAATGCTCACACCATGGAGTCAGGGGGGGCGCAAGATCACAGATCTCATACAGGACTATCATAACAGTTTCAGTATGAGATTTACATCGGGATCAATAACTTCGACACATGGCATCGCCTAGAAAAAGGCATCGGCACCGGTTGCACCATATCAGTTTGCTCTAGTGATGACCATGCTTGTCAAGACAGCAGAAGTGGAATGCAGAGAACCTCTCTCTAGATCTGGCATCCGCCAACCGCCAATCAGAGCCTTTATGGATGACCTAACAGTCACAGCGACATCAGTGCCAGGGTGCCGCTGGCTCCTTAAAGGTCTGGAAAAGCTAACATCATGGGCGAGAATGACATTCAAGCCAGCCAAGTGCAGGTCCCTTGTGCTGAGGAAGGAAAGTAGAGGACAAGTTCCGCTTCCACATGAACGGTCTTCAAATCCCATCCCTGACAGAGAAGCAGGTGAAGAGCTTGGGGAAGTTCTTCGATGCCATTCTGAGAGACACAGCAGCGATCAAAGCTATGCACACAGAGCTTAAGACCTGGCTTGCTGCGGTGGACAGGTCAGACCTCCCAGGTAAGTTTAAAGCCTGGATATATCAGCATGGCATCCTGCCAAGGCTTTTGTGGCCACTGATGATGTACCAGGTCCCAATAACAACGGTGGAGGCCTTGGAGCGAAACATCAACCAGTTCTACCAGGCTAGGCCTGCCAAAGAGCCTAAGCTGCATCGCCCTGTATGGGCACACCAACAAACTACAGCTCCCATTCTCAGGCTTGACAGAGGAGTTCAAAGTAGCAAGAGCCAGGGAAATGTTACTGTACAGAGACTCATCCGACACCAGAGTCTCCTCTGCAGGCATAGAGATCAGGACTGGAAAAAGGTGGCGAGCGCAGGAGGCAGTCCAGCTGGCAGAAGCAAGGTTGCGGCATGCTGTGCTAGTAGGCTCGGTAGCGGTTGGTCGAGCAGGACCCGGCTGCCATAAAACACCACGCTTTGGCAGAGCCCAGGGGCGGGATCGACGGCAGATGATCCAGGGGGAGGTCCGAGCAGAGGTGGAGGAGGAGCTGCGCAGCAATATCACCTGGTCAGAACGTTGGAGGTCAGAGCCAGCAAGACTCAAGTTCCTGATCCAGAGCTCCCGAGTCCATCAAACCTGCATTGCTGGGGTCTGGCAGAAGCACCATCATGTCCACTGTGCCCTGCAAAAGGATCGTTGGAACACATCCTGAGCTGCTGCCCGAAAGCACTGGGAGAGGGGAGGTACAGATGGCGCCATGACCAGGTGCTGAAGGCAGTAGCTGACACCATCTGTGGCGGAATTCAGCAAAGTAAGCACCAGCCCCCAGCAAAGCCAAACATTGCTTTCGTCAGGGTGGGTGAGAAACCTCAGTCGCAGCTAAAGGTCCCTGCTGGTCTCTTCCTCAGCAGGCGACTGGCAGCTGAAGGTGGACCTGGGGAGGCAGTCTTAACATCGGAGAGTTCGAAACAAGTGGTGCTACTGGAACTAACAGTCCCCTGGGAAGACCGGATTGAGGCAGTTTACGAGAGAAGGAGGAGGACTGCAGGCTTAATGGGTGGAGGGCCCGCTGTGAGCCCATTGAGGTTGGCTGCAGGGGATTCCCAGGACAGAGCCTGTACCGAACACTCAGGCTCGTTGGAATCAGGGGGGCGCAAGAGAGGAAAGCTACCCAAAACATCAGTAAGGCAGCCGAGAAAGCCTCTAGGTGGCTGTGGACAAAAAGAGGTGAGACATGGTTTAGTGCGCTGCTTGGACACAAGCCGGGTTCTGATCAGCCCATGCTGGGTCGCCCAGGTGAGGGTGTCTGATGATCTAAGACCCGAAACACCCCGTGACCCTGGGTTCATCACTGAGGATGTGTCCAAACTGCACCACCAAGGTGTTTCTCATAACTACCTCAAGAGAGTGACTGGGAGGGATGGTCTCCCTGATCAGATGCTTTGGTATTGGACTTCTGTGCTAGTCATGGATTGCTAATAACGAACACCATGTTCGAGCATAGAGCTTTTGCTATTGTTTACTCCGGGGAACAGCTGATCACGCTAATGCCGGCCTGTATAGTAGCAAGACCAGCTGTTATACCAGCTGAACTCTGGAGGAAAACACACAGAGGATGTAGAGGAGGGTCGAGACAGGACAGGCTTATAGAGAGGAGAGGTTTTGGGTCGTGTCTCCCCTCTGTTGTTAACGTGTCTCCCCTCTGTTAGCAACAAATGGACAAGCTAACAGCATTAACGCAGAGCCACGCAGAGTATGAATGCAGTCTGATGTCTTCACAGAGACATGGCTGCACAGGGACACTACGGACCAGAACATCTCCGTCAATGGCTTCACACTGTCCGGGCCGACCGGGATTGTACCTGTCACATCACAACCAAAGAACAGCTCTGTACCCCGGATGTTGAACTGTTGACCTGCTAGCGGTTGGACTCCGTCCATACTATCTGCTGAAAGAGGTCCCGCATGTCAGCATCGTTGTCCTGTCCATCCCTCCCCCTGCAAACCAACATCTGTCTGCAGCACCATACACACCCTCCTCTATTCACCTGACTGTCCACTCCGCCCGTCTCACCACCATGACAAGCAGAGCTTTCAGCCGCTCTGCTCCACAGCTCTGGGACTCTTGACACTCTTGACTCTTGACTCAGACAATTGCATTGTCCTATTTTAACCTGTTTTTAATGTTGTATTCTTGTAATTTGATATACTTTTATGGTTCTTTTAGTTTGTTTCTGTTATTTGCTGTCTACTTTCATTTATTATAACGTGTCCTTGGGTGACAGAAAGGACGTCTATGAAATAAAATGTATTATTTTTATTATTATTATTAAACTTTATTTAAACTTATTCATGTCTCATTAATGCACATTACCAACCTAACTACTAGAACTTTTAGAAAAAAAAACAAGGTCCAAACACTGGATAGGCTCAGTTTCTGAGACATTCCAGGCTGACTGTTGATAGTTAAAGTCACAATGTCTATGACTATGTGTAGATAGGGATACAGTTTTACGGATGTTACAGTATAGACTTAGTATATAAAGAGTTGTGAGAAACATAGTTTTTGTTCATTTCGTCACATGTCAGAATGTAGCCTGTATGAGCTCGTATTAAAGTGCTTTAGATCCTGGCCTAATCTCTTCATTGAATCATCAGCTCCAGAAAACCATCATTACACTGACTGTGGAGGTTTGCCCGATCCAAGCATGTGTTTGGTGGCTGGTGGCACATCTCGTCAATCCCCTTAAGGTCATGTGTTTTGTTTTTATTCATTTTATGATTCCTGTTTTCTGTTTTATTGTGAAACTTAGCTCTCCTCTCGTTTTAGACCGCCTCACTTCCTGCCCCTGTGTTTTTTTCCCTCCGGTTTTGATTGTCTGCCCCGCCCTCATTAGATTCACCTGTGTCTTGTTACCACTCCCCTCTCTTGTGTATTTAGGCCCTGTTTACACGTACGCAGGTATTTTTAAAAGCTGAGACATTTCCCTTCGTTTGTACCTATCTTTTACACGCAAACGGTGAATTCGCCTCTGAAAACGAATCTTTCTAAAAACTCTGGCTAGTGTGGAGATTCTGGAAAACTACAGTTTTGCGTTAGGGTTAGGGTGTTAGGGTTCTCCTGTCTGTGTCATAAAAAAAGTTGCCTGCACATTGTATAACCTGTCCGACAAGGGTAGACTGCACAAGACAGCCAACGCTTTTGGTCTTGTTCGATCGTCTATGTCAAAAATAGTAAGGGAAGTGTGTGAGGCAATAGCTGTCCACTTAGGTCCTATGTACATAAAACTGCCCACATCTGAAGAGTCTGCAGACTAATTGAGAAATTTGAAGAAGCACACAGCCTCCCTAAATGCATAGGTGCTGTGGATGGCACACATGTGGAAATAAAGCAACCACCTGTCAATTCCACAAATTATATCAATAGAAAAGAGAGGTACAGTTTGAACATTCAGGCTACCTGTGATTATAAATATTCTTTCATTGATGTGTTAGTTAAATGGCCTGGGAGTGTTCACGACACACGCATTTTTGCAAATTCCACACTTAACAACTATCTGAAAGCTGGAAAAATCCCACTATGCCGCCACAATAAGCATTTAAATTTATAACATGTTAACGCTTAGATGTAATCTATTGACATTGCCAATGTAAATGTTACTTGTTTGGTGTAATGCCATTATCTACATAAAGAATGAGAAATTACAAATGGTCCTGTGTGAAAACTTTCTAAAATACTGGAGGTTGATCTGATTTGACCCATATTGAAGAATCACATACACATCATTTTCAGACATTTTACTTCTGAAGAGATCCAACACTTGACATACTGTACACAAAATCAAATTGTGTGTCATCAACCCTGAAAAGACAAGCATAGTAGTGCAAATAAGTACTGTGTTAAAAAAAATTCAATGTGTGGCGGCGCGAGCTCGTGATCACACAGCTTTTAAAAATTTCTTAAATTGCCTGACAACGCCACCCTGGGAATTTCACCCAGATATTTCTTTTTAATGGACAGATTGGAGATAGAAAGCACTCGTGGTTAAAGGTTACCAAATATTTTATTACAAATTAATTTTCTTTTTAAAACTCTAACATATTCAAAAGCCTTTGCCAACTTTTATAAAACACTATACACCAGTTCAGATGTCTCCACCTGCGAGGATGATATAAAAATGTTCCTAGACCAGATTAACGTAACCCAACTACCCGACAATGTGCTCATAGAACTTGATAAGCCCATCTCCCCCCTTGAGTTAGAAGAAGTCATTAAGGATTTAAAAAATAATAAAAGTCCAGGCCCTGACGGATATGTAAATGAGTTCTATAAAAAGTTTAAAGACCTAGTGTCACCTCTCTTACTTAATGCGTATAATTGCCTTTTGACTGAAGGTAGGCTAGCCCCATCGTGGCGAGATGCCATTATTGTAGTCTTGCATAAAGAAGGGAAAGACCCATCTGAATGTAGTGGATATAGGCCTATTTCCCTCCTTAATGGTGACCTGCGTATGTTTACATCCATTCTGTCCCGTAGGCTTAACAAATACATTGCAGAAATAGTACATCCGGACCAAACAGGATTCATTCCTGGGCGCTACTCTGGGAATAATGTACGACAACTGTTGAATGTCATGTCTAGTGTGTCCACTAAAAATTCTGAAGCCATGGTTCTGTCTCTAGACGCAGAAAAAGCGTTCGACAGACTGTCGTGGAAGTATTTGTTTTTTAAACATTGAAGCGGTATGGATTTGGTGAGAAGTTTATAACATGGATTCGTATCCTCTATTTTGAACCTAGGGCTAGTGTGAGGGTCAATGGATATGGATCTGATTATTTTACTCTGGGTAGAGGCACACGCCAAGGCTGTCCCCTATCTCCGGCCCTCTTTGCTTTATGTATTGAACCGTTTGCCCAAATGATTAGAGATAATGTAAACATTACTGGATTAATAGCTGGTGAAGAAGAACATAAAATATCATTATATGCTGATGACGTACTTCTATACTTATCAGGCTTGTCGCAGTCCATCCCAGCTCTCATGCAATCTGTAAAAGTATTTGGATACTTTTCTGGCTACAAGGTCAACGTTAACAAAACTGAGGCATTGGACATCAACCATTGTATTCCAACTGCGATAAAGAATGCCACAGACTTCCATTGGCCTGCAGAAGGTGTTAAATACCTTGGCATAATAATAACACCTAGAACAGAAAAACTATACAGTGCAAACTATGATAAACTAATTAAGGATATTAAGCAGGACCTTACACGTTGGTCATCACTCCCACTGTCTTTGCTTGGCCGTATAGAATCTATCCGTATGAACGTTCTCCCACGCTTATTATACCCATTCCAAATGCTCCCTATTGCTGTTCCAAGGGGAATTTTTGATATGCTTGACTGTCTGATATCCCGATTTATATGGCAGGGAAGGAGGCCTAGAATTAGATTGAAAACACTACAGCTCCCTAAGTCAGAAGGAGGACTTGCTCTGCCTTCCTTAAGACTTTATTTCTGGGCATCTCAGCTGAAGCCTATAGTGGCGTGGATCACAAATGATGTCTCTACGAGGTGGGTTAATATAGAATCATCACAGTGTGAAGTCACATTACAGCATTTAGCATTTTCAAAAACATCACTGAAAACATGTAAGGTAAATATTTGGACTAGACACACTACTCAAATCTGGAGGGAAGTACAACGAAAATATGGGCTGCCAAATACAGTATCAAGTCTGACCACAATTAAATTTACTCCAGGCTTCAAGCCACTAATGTTAGACACAGGATTTGGTAGGTGGTCCAGATATGGTCTTTCATATGTCCATCAGTTGATCGAGTCAAATAAAACAAAATCTTTTTCCCAAATCACAGAGGAATTTGGTCTTCCTAGTACAGATTTCTTTAGGTTTTTACAAATAAGGGAATTTCTTAGTAAACATGAGAACACTGAAAAAATCCTGGCACCCTCCGCAATAGAACTCTATTTTGTTAAAGCCCAACTTGGTTGTAGCAGTAAAAGGGCCATTTCTTCTTTATATACCAGTCTACAGAGCATGGAGACACACGATACACTATACATAAAATCAAAATGGGAGTTAGAATTGCAGCAGGATATCACCCCAGAAATGTGGACACAAATATGTACTGAGGCACATAGGGTTAGTTCCTCTAATAGCTGGAGGGAATTTAGATGGAAAATGATAGCGAGATATTTTAGGACACCACATATAACAGGGAAGTATGGAGCATCAGCCACCAGCGGCTGCTGGAGAAATTGTGGAGAATTGAATTCCAATTTTGTACACACATTCTGGTCCTGTGAAAAGCTGAATAAATACTGGGAGGACATACATTCAGCGCTGCATGACATTTTTCAAGTAGACATCCCTAAAGAGCCTTTGTTTTCATTGCTAGGTGCAGTCCCAGAGGGCTTTGAAAGCAGAGATGACATTTACCTGTTACAAATCCTACTGGCAGCTGCCATTAAGGGAATTACTGTTAACTGGTTAAAACCTACAGTGCCAACATTGCAAGTTTGGAAAGATATTGTATCTGGACTCTATAGAATGGAAGTAATAACATTTAACTTAAGACTCCAGAGGGAAAAATGTTTGAAGAGATGGTACCCTGCATTTGTATTAATAAGGTAATAACGCTAATGAGCAAGCACCCCTCCCCACCCCCCTCCCATCCCCTTTGTCTTTTTTTTTTTTTTTTTTTTTTTTTTCTTTCTCAAGTGTATATGTATTCAAGTGTGTCTTAAGTCTTGTCTTGTAAATTGATTAATATTTTCAATAAAAAATAAGTTCCAAAAAAAAAAACTCTAACATTAAAATCATTCACTCTGGATGTAAAAAGAGGGGAGGGGACAACCAGGGCTGCGACCTATTGTGGCAATCGGGTCAAAAGAACGGGGATCCCAGGGACACCACACGTGAAATGAGTGCAAACCGTATATATACACACACAAAAAAAGGGACACCACCACCAGGACACCAATCCACCAGCATAGGCTCAGCACCTGGATGTAGGGGACCAGAGACAACAGATTAGGAATAAAGAAACAGAATTAAACAATTGTAATTATCACAAAAGAACTCAAAATTTAAATCTACAAAACAAGCTATAATAATTAAACACAAATTAAGCAAAATCTAAGTAATCACAAAGAAGGAAATCTATTTAATCTTCCAACAATCTATAAAAATAAACTAAATCTATATAATCGCAAATGAGAAAGCAACCAAGAATAACCAAATAAACAACTCCAAAAGAAAACAAACAGGAACAAACAACACAACAGAACAAAATTACATTCCACACTGTTCGACGCGGTTGCGTTGCACTACCACAGGGCCAGCCGGCAAATAGTAAAGGGCCAAGGCAGTGACATGATAATAGTGTAAGCAAGTTGTACATAAAAAATTAAAAACAGACCCAGACATGGTAAAACATGTAGGTATTTTTGACCATTCTTCTTTACAAAACATCTCCAGTTCAGTCAGGCTTGATGGCTTTCGCATGGACAGCCCGCTTTAAATCACACCACAGATTTTCAATAATGTTCAGGTCTGGGGACTGAGATGGCCATTCCAGAACGTTGTAGTTGTTCCTCTGCATGAATGCCTTTGTAGAGTTTGAGCAGTGTTTGGGGTCGTTGTCTTGTTGAAGTATCCAGCCCCGGCGCAACTTAAACTTAGTCATTGATTCTTGAACATTGTTGGCAAGAATCTGCTGATACTGACTGGAATCCATGCGGCCTTCAACTCTTACAAGATTGCCAGTACCTGCACTGGCCACACAGCCCCACAGCATGATGGAACCGCCACCAAATTTTACCGTGGGTAGCAAGTGTTTGTCTTGGAATGCTGTGTTCTTCTTCCGCTATGCATACCACCCCTTGTTATGTCCAAATAACTCAATTTTACATTCATCAGTCCACAGGACCTTATTCCAAAAGGAAGCTGGCTTGTCCAAATGTGCTTTAGCATACCTCAAGCGACTCTGTTTGTGGCATGTGCATAGAAAAGGCTTCCGCCGCATTACTCTCCCATACAGCATCTCCTTGTGCAAAGTGCGCTGAATAGTTGAACGATGCACAGTGACACCTTCTGCAGCAAGATCATGTTGTTGGTCTGTGGGTTGAGTTTGACCGTTCTCACCATCCTTCGCCTCTGCTTCTCTGAGATTTTTCTTGGCCTGCCACTCCGGGCCTTAACTAGGACTGTGCCTGTGGTCTTCCATTTCCTCACTATGTTCCTTACAGTGGAAACTGACAGCTTAAATCTCTGAGCCAGCTTTTTGTATCCTTCCCCTAAACCATGATGTTGGACAATCTTTGTTTTCAGGTCATTTGAGAGTTGTTTTGAGGCTCCCATGGTGCCACTCCTCAGAGAAGATGCAAAAGGGAGAACAACTTGCTACTGGCCACCTGAAATACCCTTTCTCACGATTGGCTTCACCTGTGTATGTAGGTCAAGGGTCAGTGAGCTTACCAAGCAAACTTTGTGTTCCAATAATTAGTGCTAAAGGTACTCAAATCAATAAAACACTGAAATTGCTGATCCGAACAACCAATGATTTATAAAGGAAAATCCTGAAAACGATCAGGGGTACTTTTTCATACCACTGTGTATATATATATATATATATATATATATATATATAAACCTAAAGTAAAAAGGCTTAAGATGCCAGAACTCTCCCTGTAAATATATATATTACCAAACTGTTGGTACAAAAATTGTGGGTAACATTTAACCCTAAACGAAACAAATCAGGAACAAGTTTACGTGTATTTCAATTTTGTGCATCTTCATTAAGGGCTTGGAGATATGAAAATTGACCCTGCATGCCCTCAACAGGTGAATCAGTTAAATTGACCGTGCTGCGTGGCACTGCACTGGGTGGTCTGTTGTCATAGGAGTGAGTGAGTGGTGGTGGTGTTGCTGGTGTGTGTGCATATACTTGTCCATAAGGACCTCTTCCCTGAAATGGCGTAATGTAGTGTGGTTGTGGTGGTGGTGGTGTATGTGGTGGCTGCACAACATGCCACAGGAGAGCAAAGCTATCAGCAATTGATGCTGTTAGCCTATCCAGGGTCTGTGTCATTTTGATAAATGATAAATTGTCAGCTGCCCTGTTTTCAGAGGTCTCAATAATGTCCAAAAGTTTCTTCTTCAGTTGTTTGTCCTCCTCAACGGCATTTAGCCACTGGGCCTCAGCTGGCAGCTTTCGCATCATTTGATCATGTCGGTGTCCCCGTGCAGGATGCATGCTGCCACCAGGCAGAGAGGTTTTTTGAGGAACATGGAGAGTGTTGTTCTCCATCCCTTTCCCCAAATCCGAATGTGACTTTTGGATTTTGCCCGTTTGCTGGCCTCTGCCTTTGCCTAGTCCTTTTGGATTTGTTTGCCTTGTCTGACTTAATACCGTGTACCGAAATTTTCTTCTGGCAAGTAAATTGACTTTAGTTTGAACCCTGAACTGTCTTAGAGTAGTGCTTTTGAGTCCTACTTTTTGTAGAGTACCAGTCTTAACAGCTGGAACATGACGTTGGGCTGTTTTTTCAAAACTTGGATCTGGTTGTGGTTGTACATGCGAGACAGAAAGACAAATGGGTTATGATCAGTGAAGACTACGACAGGCAACGGGCTGGAGTATGAAGTGCCAGCCAAGTGTCTTTCTCTATGGTAGAATAGCTGATTTGGTGCTTAAGTAATTTAGAAGTAGCACACTGATTAATACCATCTTCATTCACATTTTCGAAGACGTTCTGGCACTCGGGAGTCCACACAAAATCTAATTTGGGGCTAAGTAGATTGATTAGGGGACAATGATTAAAAACAATTTCTACAGAATCTTCAGTAATACCCAGCCAGGCAGTCTACTATTGCGGAAATTTTGGCCTTTATAGGACGCACTTTGCCTTGACCCAACCAAATTTGGCATAAATGCGCTTGTGCCAGCCGGGTGAACACCTGTTCTAGGGTCTGTATATCTTCCTCCCAAGTGATGGAGTACACAATCAAATTGCCCAGATATGCGTTGTAGCTGTCCACATCTTCCAAAATAATACTGGCCAACCTCTGGAAAGTTGCCGGGGCGTTGCAATTCACAATCACAATCTCTTTCCGCTTCTTGGATTGCACGTCTCAGTTCATCTGTCTGTGTTCACAGTATCTTCACATTACTTCTTACAGTAAAATGTTCAGAAACTAAACTTTTACTGAATTCCCTACATTCCTCTGCATTATTATATGCAGTAATCCTAATGCAGGCAGGCAGGTAAGGGTGCACAAAAACTCACTTTGATTTAACTAAAAAGTAAAAGAAACACAATGAAACATGGGAGCAGGATTAAAAAAAAAAAAAAAAAACGACAGAACAGCAGGAGTCGGCTGGTCCTCCAGTGGAGGGGTAGGGACTAGTGTCGGCCAGGCCACTGACTGAAGAGTAGGAGTTGGCTGGGTCTCCATCAGATGAGCAGGAGTCAGCCGGGCCACCCATGGAGGGGCAGGAACTGATGTCGGCCAGGCCACCGACCGAAGAGCAGGAGTTGGCTGGGTCTCCAACCAGAAGAGCACAGTCTGTAGGAGTAGGTCAGACCAGCAGGGCAGGAGGCGGCTGGCCCATAGACAAAAGAGTAGAAAGGCACTCAAACCGGGCGTCCAACGCCATCATGTCATCCCTGAGCCCTAAAATACACTGCATGCAGAACGACTCCAGAATGGATACGTTTCAATTTTAGTCAATGTGTCAGCTCATACAATCTCCGGTTCCACTGCGACACGGCTCCAGAACGACTGCGGCGACCGGCAGCCCTCCGCAACACATACGCAGAGCTTCTATTTTTCACGGACGTCGGAGCACGGCACATAAATTCAGCACAGAGCAGATTGTGCAGAGAAGAAAATTGGCTACAAAATAAAACCCCGGTTGATTTTCAAAATAAAATAATCTGTGTTCACCACAGATCGAGTTTCATTACAAAAACACAATGGGTGGGGCCGACCTCAAGTCAACAGGTTAGAGGTTTTCAGGCGTCTTTTCACCCCGTCGACCCTATGGATGAGGAGAAGCTAATTCTGGAGGTCATTTATGACACCTCCCATCCTTTTTAAGGACACCAGAAAAAAGATGCGGAGTGGAATGGTAAGTTTGTAATTTGCATATGCATTTTACATATGTGTCTCCAGTTACATATGTGTCAAACCTATGAAAATTAGCGGCTGTAGGAAGGAGGCAAGGAGGAAATTGTGCAATTGTGCAGGATGCATGCTGCCACCAGGCAGAGGGATTTTTTGAGGAACATGGAGAGTGTTGTTCTCCATCCCTTTCCCCATATCCGAGCCTGCGTTAGACCCCTCCATCAGATGTCCTCCCAAAGTCCCCCACCTGATGCACCTGAAGCGGTAGTCAGCATTCACGAGTGCGAGAACCATGATGGAAAAAGCCTTTTTGTAGTTGAACTACTGACTACCAGAGTTGGGTGGTGCTTGAATGACGACATGTTTGTCATCAAGTGCTCCCAGGCAATTTGGGAAGTTCCACTTTTCCAGAAGCGTTGCGCGATGTCTTTCCATGTTGCTGTAGTCTTGGTAAAAAACTTCTCCACCATGACCTTTTCAATGGCGGCACATCACATCTTCCTAGAAGCAGACACTGAAATGCACAGAATAATTTAGTTTATCAACATATTGCTACTATTATTAATATTATATTAAATGTGGTGTCACTAAGAAGTACAATGTGATGTACAGCTATTTTGTTTTATATATTTTAAAAAAATATTACACTGTGGCCTTGTAGTTTCCGAGTGCACCAACAATAAAACAAATCGAATTGGCCTAATGTTTAAATAATAAAATAAACCTTTAGTTTGTTATCAGTTTCAGACAAAAGGTTATAGCACAGGACCGAGTCGATCTCCTACTGTATGTATGAATGAATGGCTCTTTCTCCAAGAGACTACAGCCGGCAATTTCGCACGATTATGCGTGAATTTGCGAAGATCTTGTCCGTTCTCGCGACGCTTAGTTTCCGGCGGAGCCGCACCAGTGTGCATCACAAACGGACTATGTGTGAGTTGGCGGACGTCAGAGTACACTGTCGTTTGGGGCAGGACCTGTTCCTGAGCCATTCCGCATGCAGTGTATTTTCAGGGTGAGACTCCGGCAGAAAGGGGATAAGGTGGTAGTGAGTGGTGGCTGGTGCTCCAAGTGCCATGAGGAGACCGGATCCATGTTAGGGGAAAAGTAAAAGAAACACAGGGGCAGGATTCACAAAAAAACAAACAAAAAAAAAAAAACAAGACATATCTCCTAAGTTCCTAAGTGCACTAAAAGCATGACAGTGTAAGAACTAAAGGCCAACTCAAGGCCAACTCACACCGGAGGTGGAACGGCAGCGGAACGGCAGCGTCACGGTCACCGTAGCAAATAGCCGCCAGTCTAGTCAATGAAAGCACTCACACTGTGGTGTAATCTGGAGATGTACAGTTTATGTATAGCATTATGCCAGGACACCAGGGGGTGGTATTGCAGGGAAAACCTCATGTTATGTTTGGTTAGACTGAGCCACGAGTTAATGTTAAGTGTGGAAATGGAAGTAAAGATGCTCAACGTACAAATCCATCTCAGCATCTTATTTACCAGATAATGAACCTAACACGACATGGTGTCAGAAGTGCTTCTGCAGTAAAGGGAAGGACAGAGGACATTATACGAGAAATAAATAAGCACGTGAAGTCATGCTTAGCCGAGCTAATTGAGCAAGTATGTCGCAAGAGGAAGAGCAACCGCTGCAGCCTCACGACAACCCACAGACTCATGCAAAGCCTTCGGCAATGTTCTCGATAAACCCGCCAGAATCCTTCGACTTCTCGAAGCCACATGACTGGGAAAAGTGGATAAGACGCTTTGAGCGCTTCCGAGTGGCCAGCGACTTGGACAAGTCAACACAGGCTAACCAGGTGAACACACTTATCTACTGCATGGGAGACGAGGCAGATGATGTGTTGAAAGGGCTTAGATTAACAGACGAACAGAGACTTGTGTACAATGCCGTAAAGGATGGCTTTACAAACTTTTTTGCGCCTAAAAAGAACGTCATTTATCACCGAGCCAAGTTCAACATGCGAGCTCAAGGGCCAACGGAATCTGCAGACTCGTTTATAACTGCTTTGTATGCACTGGCCGACGATTGCGAATATGGAGCACTTCGGGAGGAACTGTTAAGAGACAGGATCGTCGTAGGCATTAAAGACAGTACTCTCTCACAGAAAATGCAGATGGAACGCAGACTGGATTTAGCGAAAGCCATTGACATGGCCAGGCAAGCTGAGGACATGAAGCGACAACAAACAGACTTAAGAGGAGATGCAACACATGCTAATAAAGCAGTAGTGGACGCGGTGCACAGCAACAAAGGGAAAAGGCAAGCATGGCAAAATAAAAAGCAACCAGCTAAGCAGCACAAGGACAAGCAGGAGACACAGGGGGCAGGACGTCTTACCACTGAGATGTGGTAAGACGCCAGTTCATATTAAATTCCACTGTCCTGCAAAGAATGCAGATTGCCACAACTGTGGGAAAAGAGGACATTATGGAAAAGTATGCATGTCTACCAAGCGCGTGAGTGCTGTTTTGGAAGATGACACAGAGGAAGACATATACCTTGGCACAGTTGACACAGGTAAACAGGCATGGACAGTTGACATAAAGATTAGAGACACTAGTAAAATTCAAGATTGATACAGGGGCAGACGTTACTGTCGTACCAGAGCAGGTATACAGACAGATAGGTGGAGGGGCCCTATGCAGCCTCACACCAAGTAACAAGGCATTGTATGGGCCAGGGCGGGTGCCTCTCTCTGTAGTGGGAGTAGCCAGGGAAGTGCTACACTGCGGGGATAAGCACACCACCGAGGACCTGTATGT
The DNA here is from genome assembly GCA_004119915.2 of Collichthys lucidus. Classification (NCBI taxonomy): domain Eukaryota; kingdom Metazoa; phylum Chordata; class Actinopteri; family Sciaenidae; genus Collichthys; species Collichthys lucidus. The sequence continues at coordinate 32,403,288 of CM014089.1, read as the reverse complement.
AGTGAAGCACCTGAACACAGCCCTGTTGAGCAGGCCCGCATCAGTCAACCTCAGACTGGTAGTCAGAGTAGATAGCATTGACTTGGACTCGGTAAAACAAAATTACCCAAAGCTGTGTGAAGGACTAGGACTAGTACAGGAGCCATATACTATTAGACTTAGACCTGATGCCAAGCCCGTGTCTCTGAAAGTGCCACGACATGTCCCACTACCCTTGATGGGAAAAGTAAAGCAGGAACTCCAGCGCATGGAGCAGCTAGGAGTCATTAGCCGGATTGAACAGCCAACAGAGTGGTGCTCCGGTATGGTGGTGGCACCAAAGAAATCTAAGGATGAAATAAGAATCTGTGTCGACCCCTCTCCTCTAAACAAAGCTGTATGCCGGGAAAAGTTCATCCTCCCGTCAGTGGACCAGACCCTAGGCATGCTATCAGGTGCAAAGATTTTCACAAAGTTAGACGCCAACATGCGGTTTTGGCAAATCCCGCTGACAAAATACTGTGCCCATTACACTACTTTTATTACACCATTTGGACGCTACTTCTTCAACCGCCTACCATTTGGCATTGCCTCCGCCCCGGAACACTTTCAGAACCGGATGGTGAAAGTGACGGAGGGCTTAGAAGGAGTCGTCTGTCACATGGACGATGTCCTCATTTGGGGTTTCACACAGGCCGAGCACGATGGCCGCGTGCATGCAGTTCTGCACAGGACACAGACGGCAGGCATCACTCTGAACACAGCTAAGTGTGAGTTCAGCAAGACAACGGTGAAATTCCTCGGATACGTCGTATCGGCAGATGGAGTAAGCTCAGATCCAGAAAAGACACGTGCTGTGCGAGAGATGGATCCGCCACAAAATATTAGCGAGCTCAGGAGCTTTCTGGGCATGGTGAACCAACTAGGCAAGTTTGTGCCCAACCTAGCTGAAAAGGATAAAGCTCTCAGGGACCTGCTGTCGAAAAAGAACCAGTGGTTCTGGGGGCCCGATCAGCGCAAAGCATTCACCAGTCTCAAACAGTAGTTGTCGTCCATGCCGGTGTTGCAGCTGTATGATCCAAACAAGAATTTGAAAATCTCTGCTGATGCCTCATCATACGGCCTAGGCGGGGTTCTGCTGCAAGAACACCGGGGCATCTGGGCGCCAGTGGCTTACGCGTCTAGAGCGTTCACCAGCACAGAACAACGCTACGCTCAAGTGGAAAAAGAAGCACTAGCCCTGACTTGGGCATGTGAAAGATTCAGTGACTTCATCATAGGTCTTCACTTTGAGCTGGAGACTGATCATAAACCCCTTGTGAGCCTGCTGGGTGGTCAAGCACTGGACGCACTCCCTCCTAGAATACAAAGATTCAGGATGAGACTCATGAAATACAGGTACACTATTACACATGTTCCAGGGAAAAGCCTCACTACTGCAGACACACTCTCACGAGCCCCGCTGAAGAACAGTGGAGTCATTAATGGTGATGGCTTGATGGAACAGACTAACATATATGTGGACGCTGTTATGGCAAACCTGCCAGCAAGCGAGACTTACCTGTCTGAGCTGCGCAAACAGCTTAGTGCAGATAGCATCTGTGCTGAAGTCATGAGATACTGCGCAGAGGGCTGGCCAGATCAATTCAATTCAATTCAATTTTATTTGTATAGCCCAAAGTCAGAAAGTGCATTTGCCTCGGAGGGCTTTACAATCTGTACAGGGAATGACACCCTCTGTCCTTAGACCCTCGGTTCGAGTGAGGAAAAACTTGCCCACAAAAAAAGATCGCAGCCGACTTGACACTCTAGTTAGACCCTACTGGGCCGAAAGGGCCGTTCTTAGCACACACAATGGACTGCTATTACGTGGTACTAGACTAGTAATTCCTTCAGTGATGAGGAATAGTGTGTTGGAGAAGATTCATGAGGGGCACCAGGGGGTAGTCAAATGTCGCGAGCGGGCTAAGCAATCTGTGTGGTGGCCGGGGCTAAGTAGCCAAATAGGAGAACTAGTGTTAAGATGTGCTGCGTGTATCAAAGAACGAAGACAAACGCAGCTGAGCCTCTTATGCCTACCAAGCTACCAGACAGGTCATGGCAGAAGCTTGGGGCCGATCTCTTTACACTGAAGAACACAAACTATCTGCTTGTTGTGGACTATTTCTCTAGGTACATCGAGATTGCAAGGCTGAGCCCGACTAGGTGTGCAGATGTCATTGTGCATCTCAAGTCTATTTTTGCAAGGCACGGCATACCTGAGACTCTAATCACAGATAATGGGCCTCAGTTTTCAGGTGCTCAAATGTCAGCATTTGCAGCCGAGTATGAATGATAAATGAATAAGAAAAAGTTATTACCAGCCAAAACAGCCCGATAACTTAACAAGATGGAAAGGTGAGCTATTGGGTTGTAATTTATCTCCTTTTACTTAGTAATTGTGTTAATATTTTACTGTAGTTACCTTCATAATGCCGGTAGTAATTACCCATTAATGTAGAGTTGTTTTTTGATAATACTTGAGATATTTCAAGGCAATTAGTTAGTATTTACTCTGCAGTTACCATCATTTTACCAGTGTTAGTTACCCTGTAATTTCTTTCTTTTACCTTGTAATTACACAGTAAATACACAGTAATTACGGGACTGTAAAACAAAGGGTTACCTTAAACATTCTATGTGACTAAACATTCCATGTCACTAAACATTCTACGTGACTAAACATTCCATGTCACTTAACATTCCATGTCACTAAACATTCTACGTGACTAAACATTCCATGTCACTAAACATTCTACATGACTAAACATTCCATGTGACTAAACATTCTACATGACTAAACATTCCATGTCACTAAACATTCTTTGTGACTAAACATTCCATGTGACTGAACATAGTTTGTGACTAAACATTCTACATGACTAAACATTCTATGTGACTAAACATTCCATGTCACTAAACATTTTATGTGACTGAACATTTCATGTGAACAAACATTCCATGTGACTGAACACAGTGTGTGACTAAACATTCTACATGACTAAACATTCTATGTGACTAAACATTCTATGTGACTGAACATGCCATGTCAATAAACATTCTATGTGACTAAACATTCCATGTCACTAAACATTCTATGTGACTAAACATTCCATGTGACTAAACATTCCATGTCACTAAACATTTTATGTGACTGAACATTTCATGTGAACAAACATTCCATGTGACTGAACACAGTGTGTGACTAAACATTCTACATGACTAAACATTCTATGTGACTGAACATGCCATGTCAATAAACATTCTATGTGACTAAACATTCCATGTCACTAAACATTCTATGTGACTAAACATTCCATGTCACTAAACATTCTATGTGACTGAACATTCCATGTGACTAAGCATTCTATGTGACTAAACATTTCATGTCACTAAACATTTCATGTCACTAAACATTCCATGTCACTAAACATTCTATGTGATTGAACATGCCATGTCACTAAACATTCCATGTCACTAAACATTCTATGTGATTGAACATGCCATGTCACTAAACATTCTATGTGACTGAACATTCCATGTGAACAAACATTCCATATGACCGAACATAGTGTGTGACTAAACATTCTATGTGACTAAACATTCTATGTGACTAAACATTCTACATGACTAAACATTCTATGTGACTAAACATTCCATGTCACTAAACATTTTATGTGACTGAACATTTCATGTGAACAAACATTCCATGTGACTGAACACAGTGTGTGACTAAACATTCTACATGACTAAACATTCTATGTGACTAAACATTCTATGTGACTGAACATGCCATGTCAATAAACATTCTATGTGACTAAACATTCCATGTCACTAAACATTCTATGTGACTAAACATTCCATGTCACTAAACATTCCATGTGACTAAACATTCCATGTGACTAAGCATTCTATGTGACTAAACATTTCATGTCACTAAACATTCCATGTCACTAAACATTCCATGTCACTAAACATTCTATGTGATTGAACATGCCATGTCACTAAACATTCCATGTCACTAAACATTCTATGTGATTGAACATGCCATGTCACTAAACATTCTATGTGACTGAACATTCCATGTGAACAAACATTCCATATGACCGAACATAGTGTGTGACTAAACATTCTATGTGACTAAACATTCTATGTGACTAAACATTCTACATGACTAAACATTCTATGTGACTAAGCATTCCATGTCACTAAACATTCTATGTCACTAAACATTCCATGTCACTAAACATTCTATGTGATTGAACATGCCATGTCACTAAACATTCCATGTCACTAAACATTCTATGTGATTGAACATGCCATGTCACTAAACATTCTATGTGACTGAACATTCCATGTGAACAAACATTCCATATGACCGAACATAGTGTGTGACTAAACATTCTATGTGACTAAACATTCTATGTGACTAAACATTCTACATGACTAAACATTCTATGTGACTAAGCATTCCATGTCACTAAACATTCTATGTCACTAAACATTCTATGTGACTAAGCATTCCATGTCACTAAACATTCTATGTCACTAAACATTCTATGTGACTAAGCATGCCATGTCACTAAACATTCTATGTGACTGAACATTCCATGTGAACAAACATTCCATATGACCGAACATAGTGTGTGACTAAACATTCTATGTGACTAAACATTCTATGTGACTAAACATTCTACATGACTAAACATTCTATGTGACTAAGCATTCCATGTCACTAAACATTCTATGTCACTAAACATTCTATGTGACTAAGCATTCCATGTCACTAAACATTCTATGTGACTAAACATTCCATGTCACTAAACATTCGAAATACGAACAACCGAGTATCATCAGATACGTACAAACGAGGCAAGCTCACAATCACATAAATAACGAGTCAAGCCGCCACGATGCTCGGGCGGCTGCGGTTTAAATGCCCAGTGATGCTGCTGCTGGGGGAGCTCTCATTGGCGGCGTGGGAAAGATGCCGCACCAATCCTGGCCCTGCAGCTGACGAACATGTTGTCCCCGCCTCCTCCAGTTTGGGGCCAACCAGAGACCGGCAACCGCACACCTGTATTTACCTATGGGAAAACACTGCACACACGGCTGCAGCCGTAACAATAAACTTTCACCTGCACACCGGCGCATCAAGCCAAAGGGGGGAGGTGTTTCATGATGTGATTGGGCTGGTCCCCTGTCAGTCAGCGTGTAAGGGCCGGTGGTAAGGAAACAAAGTCTTACACAGCCTTTTTTTTGTGCCTGTAGCCTACAGGCCGCCTACAGGCTGTAGGCGGGACCAAAGCATACAGAGTGGTTGTTCAACAGTGTGTTTGGGCTGCGTGATCTACTCGTTATGGGCCGGTCAGAACAATATTTAAAAAAAAAAAAAGAAATCAGGATTTATCGGCCCAAATAGCATGTCGGCCCACCAGACAAATGCACTCAACATGTTGTAGAACCTGCTGGACTACTGTCAGAACATGTATGAAATGCAACGAGTAGGAGAAAGCCACCCAACCCCTTGATGAATATGATAAAATGTCAGTCAAATAATTCTGTCTATTGCCCTATGGCCAAGTTAGTTAGTTTAATGCAGGTGAAATGAGCATTAGTGTTATTTTGACTCTAAGACATTGTAGGCTACACTGGCTGGATGAGAAAATAAGCCTAGCTCAGTAGCCTACTTTTATGTCTTTCATTCTAAATGAAATAGTCTTTAATGTGAGAAAACTAGTTCACCATTCACCAACAATAGCAATAAGTCTAATTTCTTATTAGACTATTATTGTTTGTGGGGTGAGTACTAGGCTGGCCTATTGGCTAAGTTGCTTTGTTGTCCTGCAGATATAGCAGTTCTTTATGTAGCCTAGGTGGTAGGGACAATGTAGGCTACATAACTGATAGAAAATCTCACTTTTAAAAATGATATCATTTTGTCTATGTTATGTGAATGCAGCTGCAGGTATCTGTACATTTCAGTAATTCTACCCTAGGCATATTTAAAGCCACCACCACTCACCAAAAATGTGAGTGAAAAGTGAAGAGTCAGCACTCTCAGTTTCTTTGTTCAACTAGTAGTCCTCGGGTAAGCTCCTATTTAGGCCTGGAAAACAATGGGCTGTTTTATGTAGCTAGGTGGCTAAAGACAATGTAAGTTTTCCTGCAAGAAAATAGCACTTTTTAAAATGACATAATTTTGTTCATTGCTAGTGTTATGTCAATGCAGCTGTGTGTTTCTTTATATAAATATATTATAAACAGGCTGTATTTATGTCCTGTTGAGCTAGGTTGTTTTAAAGACTTGCACAGTTGCACTGAAAAAACTGAAAAGGTGTGTTTTCAAATGTTGTGGGCCGGTCTGGTCCAAAATGCCAGGGCCGATTTTTTGTCCCAGTCCGCCCCTGCATGTGAGCAGGATTCACAGTCTGGACACAGAAGACTTTTTCTGCAGCGGCTAGCACACTCAGAAAGAACATTTTTATAACAGCTTTGTTTGTGTTTCTCTGAGAGTTATGCTGCTTTTGGTTGAAATTACAACTTGTCCAAGCTTCACCTTTTTTTTTTGGGTTAAAATTGGTTGATCTTGGGTTTTTCTTCGTTTTTTTCTAGCTGGCAGCATTTTGCACAAGGGCTTGTCTGTTCCCAAATAAAAGGGTGCTTTCTTCTGATAGAATCTAAACTTTGCAAAACAAAGTTTGGACTTTATTCTCCCAAAAATGTCTCCACATTAGCCATTTTCTGTTTCTGCAATCACTGGATGTAAATGATTTTTTTCTACACTTTAACTGATAAAAAATGTTCAGATTAAGTAAGGAAGACAGCATCCTCATTCTTAAACTAACCCATAGCTCTGATTGGTTGGTAGATATAGTTTCCAGAATTCTGCAGTCACTGCATGCCTGCTGAAAAGTGACAGGAATGTGGGGAGAGAGAGACAGGGAATGACGTGCGGGAAAGAACCACAGGTTGGATTCAAACCCTGGGCTTCTGCAGCAAGGACTGAGCCTTCACACATGGGACGGCTGCTCTACCAAGTAAGCTAAACAACACCCGAGGCCAGGTCATTAAGATGAGAATACAGGCCAGCTCAGTTTTAGACCCATGCAGAACTGTGCGCCATAAAAATAAACTGTTGAACGTGGGCTATAATTTAGAGGATTGCACAGATCTATTGCACAATCCATTGCACAGTTAAGCTGTCAGATGTGTTCATTTTGGGTTCATAACACTGCAACACAAATAAACTCAAGCAAGTAACATAAGGCAAAACCTTCGCTTCCTATGTGAACACAGGAAAACATGATAGAACACAAAAAACTGTACTTCAACTGCTGCAACTGACATTGAACATTTTGACCATTACATATGACTGAACATGAAAATGCTCAAATATCATAATGTTACTGATACCAATATATCAGTAATATTATTATAATATCAAACATTACTCCAGTAATGCATAATATTCTATCTCAGATGCAGCAGCCGGGATGCAATGGGTCTTAGCTAGATTATCTGAGCCAGCGCCACGGCTATAGTAAGCCATCGCAGACATACAGTGTATTGTACATGGTAGTTATGACCCTTACTGTAAAGGAAGTTGAAATGTAATATGACAGTGCTCCCCAGGTCACAAATAGGTCATTTACAAACCCAGAAGCAGAAGTCCATGGCCTGTGTCTCTCTCTGAGCTTTCCAAACTGTCTTCTCTGAGCTGACCACTCAGTGCTGCTGTCTTGAGAAGGCTGAGCTCTGCTGCCTCTCCCAGGAGACCATGGACCTATGTTTTAGACTCAAAAACCTGACTGAATGTCTCTCTTTCGATAGCGCTGTGTGTGACCTGAGTGCATGCAACATGGCATATGTTAACTGAGGTAGCATTAGTTTGACTTTATGATCTACTGCATAACAGAATCTTCACACATATATAGTAGCAGGGTGAAAAATAACTACCTGAAAAAAATAAAATAAAAATAAATTACCTGAAGTATAACCTGATTTGCCTTGTAGTCAGGGGTGGACTGGGACAAAAAATTGGCCCTGGCATTTTGGACCAGACTGACCTACAACATTTGATAACACCTTTTCAGTTTTTTCAGTGCAACTGTGCAAGTACAGCCTGTTTATAATATATTTATATAAACAAACACACAGCTGCACTGACATAACACTAGCAATGAACAAAATTATGTCATTTTAAAAAGTGCTATTTTCTTCATTTGTAGGCTAACTTACATTGTCTTTAGCCACCTAGCTACATAAAACAGACCATTTTTTTCCAGGCCTAGATAGGAGATTACCCGAGGACTACTAGTTGAACAAAGAAACTGAGAGTGCTGACTCTTCACTTTTCACTCACATTTTTGGTGAGTGGTGGTGGCTTTAAATATGCCTAGGATAGAATTACTGGAATGTACAGATACCTGCAGCTGCATTCACATAACATAGACAAAATGATATCATTTTTAAAAGTGAGATTTTCTATCAGTTATGTAGCCTACATTGTCCCTACCACCTAGGCTACATAAAGAACTGCTATATCTGCAGGACAACAAAGCAACTTAGCCAATAGGCCAGCCTAGTACTCACCCCACAGACAATAATCTAGTATAATAAGAAATTAGAATGCTGCCCACTGACCTATTGTTATTGTTGGTGACTAGTGAACAAGTTTTCTCACATTAAAGACTATTTCATTTAGAATGAAAGACATAAAAGTAGGCTACTGAGCTAGGCTTATTTTCTCATCCAGCCAGTGTAGCCTACAATGTCTTAGAGTCAAAATAACACTAATGCTCATTTCACCTGCATTAAACTAACCAACTTGGCCATAGGGCAATAGACAGAATTATTTGACTGACATTTTATCATATTCATCAAGGGGTTGGGTGGCTTTATCCTACTCGTTGCATTTCATACATGTTCTGACAGTAGTTCAGCAGATTCAACAACATGTTGAGTGCCACTGCCACCAGCACCACTGTCATCAGCGATGGGAGCTGATGGAGCCCTGCTGTGGCAAACATGTCAGTCATTTTAACACACTTCACAGCATCTGCCCGAAGAGCAAGTTTCTTCTTATCGCGTTTTACTGCGCCACCTTTACGTTTTCTCTCCATCTTTATCTGATAGTATTTCACCCATCAACAAACTGCACACCGTCGCATCAAGCCAAAGGGGGGAGGTGTTTCATGATGTGATTGGGCCGGTCCCCTGTCAGTCAGTGTGTAAAGTCTTGCACAGCCTTTTTTTTTGTGCCTGTAGGCGGGACCAAAGCGTACAGAGTGGTTGTTCAACAGTGTGTTTGGGCTGCGTGATCTACTCCTTATGGGCTGGTCAGACCAATATTAAAAAAAAAAAAAAATCAGGATTTATCGGCCCAAATAGCCCGTCGGCCCACTGGGCAAATGCACGGTATGCCAGATTGCCAGTCCGTCCCTGCTTGTAATATTTAGTTAACTATTATATGCCAGTGGTACACTCTTCTATTCTCCTCGATCAAGCTTTAATAAAACCTCCTGCATAAGATGTCTTGGTCTGTCCTCGGTCCTCCAGTATCTGGACCAACAATGCTAAAATCTCTGTTAGTTCATGTTTTCAGCATTTTCTGAGTGTGAGAGCTGCTACAGTCATCTATATCTGGCCCTCACTGTACACTGTACAAAAACACAACTTTAGAACTGTATTCATCAGATCAGATTTTATACACAATGTATTTGCTGCTGCCCCCTCTGATATCCTCCAGCTGCTCAGCTTCACGTCTCTGTGATTTACAGAGTTTCCTGATCGATAACTTTAGCGGAATTACTTGCTAAAGTAGCTAACCACTAATTAACTCCTACTAAATGTATTGTCTGTCAGCAGGGAACAGAACTGTATGCCAGTCTGTACGCAGCTTCTGAGAACAACTGGGAATAATGTCACGCTATACTTCATGACATTCTAGAGGTTGTTTTCCGTCCCAGGTTTAGCCATAGGTAATGGAATGCATATGCTAGCTCGTTTTTGCTCATCCTGCAAAGCATGGCAGTGAGGGTGTGATGCACACTGAAAAGCAATCAACATCCACAACAAGTCTCTTCCTGCCTGGCTGTACATGTTTCCTGTAAAAAGGAGAACAGCACTCTGTTTCCTGTGTCATGGGACTTTAAATGGTTTAAATGTAGAAGCAAGAGCACAGAAAGTGGATCACTCACTATAATCATACTTTAACCACAATCTGAGATTGCAAAATTAGAAGCTCAATGCAGTAAATATATATATTTTTTCACTCCCAAGTGTGAAGTATAATGAGCTAAACCAAAAGTACAGGTTACACCACTTAAGGTCTGAAGAGTTGTTAAAGCTCTATGCCTGAGTTGGGGAAACAAGCCATCCCTCCCTGTTCTGTAATAGTAATATCTGTAATAGGCTCAAAAGTAAAATTAGCAAATCATATTATTAAGAATATAAAAACACCTGCAGAGTTGGCATTTCATCAGTTCTATCATAATCAAGTTTTTTAAATTTCCCATGGGTTATTCACTGCAAGCAACCATTTTCATATTACACACAGTCATTTGATTTACTGTTTACAGAAACATACACTTTATTCATTAGTGGAGCGAGTGATGAATGCCTTTAAATTGTTTGAAGACTGATCAGAACTACAGTGAAGATATCTAAATGCCACAGATACAGGGTGCCCAAGATGCCAGAGCGACCACACTGAGCTTCGCAATGGCTCTTTGAAACCTTTGGGTGACGCCGCAACTCAGATTGAATAATTGAAACATGTCTTAGGATCTGGATGTCCAAATCAACCAAGTCAGTCCAGTCAGAGCCTCATTCTAAGATACTCATTTCACTGTTGCGGTAACCCACACCCTACTGGAGGTTGTTAGGTGCTATTATGCCTCAATAGTAGGACATTTTAATTATACTATTTACTAGCAAGGAACACGCCATCAATGAATGAGGCTGAAAGATTTATGGATCCAGACAAAACAGTGAAATGTGCTGTGGTCTTGGAATCCCGGGATGTGGTTGCATTGTGGGGAGCATTTAATGGAAGTTTCAAATAGAAGGTGTGAATTGTTTCATTGTGCTGATTTTTGTCTCCTAAAAAGAAAAAAACAGGAAGTGATCTTACCCTGTGTATTCTACCTGCTGTTCTTTTCCAAGCTAATAGTCTACTTTGTGCTACGCAGTCTTATTTACAGCACTGTCAATATGGATAAAAGTTTCGATCTGGGTCAGCGTTGTTGCTTTGAAAAACTGTCAGAAAAAGTAAAGTGCATTAGCTGATCATGGATAGTAAAACATAGGATTTCCAAATCTTGATCATTCTTATCCAGATAACATTTTTGGAACAATTGGGCCGATTACCTCAGGACATGCCTTCACTCTGCTCTGCAAACAGGACGAGGTTGTTTGTAGTTCAGTTCATCTTGTCTGTAGTTCTGATCAGCTTCATGGGGATTGGTGGGAGCTCATCTATTTTACAGTTTGAGTAATGTCATTCTGCATCATCACCACGACACAGACCCACATAGGAAAGTACAATGAGTGACTGACAGATGTCTCATGTGACAGGGAAAATCACCACACTCACTTGCAGATATGCATAATGTATTATGAAACATGTACTATTGTTGCACCCCACTATACAGTAGGGGTGCAACAATAGTACATGTATCTGTATTGAACGGTTCGATACAGTGGTCTCGGTTCAGTACGCACTATTAATCGAATAATACGCAATTTTGAGAGCAGATCCACTAAGCTGTGCCTTCCACATTCATTCACACCAAGCTGCTGAGACAAAAGCTATAGACCTGTTGTCCACAACAGAAAAGGGTCACATGTCGACAGCAATAAAAGTAGCAATCGCCGGGTTGATTTCTTTTGCCCTCTTCAATCATGTGCTAATGGCTGTCTAAATGACCCGGGTAAAATTTGTAGCATGTGTGCTTTTTGTTTTTGTCTGGTTCCACTTGTTTTCACATCGTCAATGTAAATGTGTTGTCATGTTTCTTGTATTTCCACCGATGTGGTTTAGAATTGTGTGATACTTGCGACATACCGTTGTATTTTTGTCCATGAAGCGCTTGCCATCAGGGTCATACTTAATACGAAAACCAAAGTAGTTCCAAATGCCAGATCTGAAAGATAGAGCCATGTTGCAATGAGCTAGCTAGCTAGCTAGCGCATGTACAACTACAAATTAAAAAATGCATGGAAATTTCTTTTTTTTGTATCGAAAAAATATTGTCCCGTGACACTAAAGTATCGTACCGAAACGTGAATTATGCGTATCGTTGCACCTCTAATATACAGATCACCTCCTTGACAGTTACAGAGAACATAGATCTTTTAGCAGTTTTTAACTTCATGCTTAAATCACATCACATGGTGTTCTCTGTGTGGTTGTTTGCTCTGTAACAGAGATCAGTTGATAGCTTTGAACAAACCAAACATTTTAGTTTAAACTGTCAGAAATTTGCTCAAAGACTAGAATATTGTGGTTATCTGACTCCTGCCTGTCTTGTAAGGAAAAATATTACTTTCCCTCTGTGGGTCTGAGCTGTGCAAACTTTAATTCCCCTAAGCACTGCTGCTCCACACGCACCTTCATGTTTCCTGACACTCGAGTAAGAAAATGACAATGTTCTCTTTGTAATTCTTTGATAGTTGCTGCTTCCTGACAGGCTAGTGGAATCCAGCTCAGGCTGCACAGACACTAACCAAACAGCCATCCATGTGTCTATCCAGCAAGCCGTTTGCATGAGAACATCTTCGCAAATCAACACGAAGACGGACATTTAGACAACTCTGCTATGAGAGGGCTTAGCAGAACATGCGTGTGCTGGCACACAGCCAGGCCAATCACATTTCCATTCCCCTGCTTCTCACTCCACGACAGCCATCACCACCTGTCAGTCTTGAGTGGACGAGCATCTGAGGCAGAGGCCTCAGCTGTTGGACTCACTTCTCATCTGATCCTGTCTATTAAAGCCTCTCGTCCTCACCTGATGCCCCCGCTGAAAGATGCTGAAGGACTGATCATAGTTACTCTTCAGACTGCCAGGCCTGTCAGTGGCAACAGCCAGAGCTCCTCACCCAGTCATCCTCACGCACATCCAACACTCACACACAGTACCCTGCACATATGCAAAAATGTACGAGCGCACACAAACAGCATGCACGCCAGGCAAGTGGAGTGTTGATGCAGTGACAGATGATTAGATGCAGCGATGCTTGTTGCTATGGAAACTCAAAAAGAGACCCCAGAATGTGTTTGCCCAGTCAGTTTGAGTCTTAAAATATTTTTCTTTAACAGCAACTGTGTTATAATAAAAATAGGATTTATCATATTAAGATACATAAAACACTATGACTGCATGTATGTAAGCACTGTTTTTGAACATATGATTTTGAACATTTGACAAACCAACATATGCAATTGTTGCATTGCTAGAATGCTGGAGGTCATGAATTTGATTCTACAGGGTGATTTAAATAGGAATGTTTACATTTCTAGCTGAGGAAGCTTCCTTTAAGTCTAAATGTAGTAAAGTAGTAGCTCTCCAGGCTCAGCTATGTAAAGTCACTCCACAGAGAAAAGCAGCAGTCGGAACTTCTGTTGCTGTTTAACATAAGGTAAGATGTACTCTTATGTCCCCTTGGGTGGATTTATTCTGGTCTTAGTTTCACAGAAGATAAAATCATACATTCTGCAAAGTAAAAACACATCACTATCTCAACAAAACATGTAGCAGTTTGGTGACATACAGTACTACACAACCCACATGGCCAACATCCTACATCACCTGTTTCTTAGACAGGAATGTATGTTTGGAGGAGTTCAGCCTGTTCTGGAGGACTCTGAATCATCTACCAGAGGGGACAAGCTGGAACTCTTCTGTCTGATAATAGAGGGCCTGTAGATTGTTTGGATTTTGCTCGTAGAGTTTGGAATTTCAGCTGTACAGACAAGTTACCATACCAGGTGTCATCCCAAACAATAACATGAACTTCTGCATGAACCCCATGCACACGTAAAAAATGTATCTGTTGTTGCAGTCTAGAGCAGAGCCTTTAAACATGGTTTCTGCAGCTCAGTGTAGTACTAATATGAACCCTGAGGTATAGAAGAGGACATGATTGATGGATTCAGTATGAATAATCTAAGATCGTCCACTGCCGCTTGGTCAAACACTATCTCCTTAGTCTTCTTCACACTGGTGAAGACTGACTAAGCAAAAGCAGATTAGAAACCAGGTTACATCTACGCAACAGAAATGTTTCTAGGGAAATCAGGTTTCTCTGATCCCCTACCCTAAACACAGACTGCAGGGTTTCTTGATTCCATAATAGTTAATGAATGAGATCATTGCCAAGAGCTAAAGGTTAGTTAGTGTAATGGATGTACACTCAAAACAATAATTAAGCCAAAAACGTGGGCTTTATGTATTTAATAATGTAAATTTTCCATGTAATTTTGTTACATAAGTTGATTGTAAGGTCACATTAAATGCAATGTTTTTTCTGTCATTTATAAGTAATATAAATAAATTAAATAATGTTAATTATTTCTTCAGTATTACATATAAAGTTTATGTATACTTTTACATAAACCTTATGTTTATTCAATATTACATAAAGTTTAAGGGAGGTTTTACATAAAGCTTATGTGTTTATTTAAGCATCTCACACAAGCAGTTCTGAAAAATTGAAATTGATGAAAAAGTTTCTTTATTAAACACAAAACTGGGGCCAAAGAATATTGTTTGAAATTAGAAATTAACACAGCTTACTAAGACATAGAAGATGCATCACATAGAAGATACATCACATAAATGAATGTAAATTGAATGATTGTGTGTTACATTCAAGGCATTAACAAATTAGTTGACACAATCCTAGGGGTGTGACGAGATCTCGTGTGCCCCCCCTCTCACCTTTATCTTGCTTAAGCCCATGCCAATGAAAAAAAAGAGAGGCAATATTGGCAACACAACAGGCTATCTAAACATAATCTAACATAATCTTCGCATTCGCAACCTTTCCATTCACACGTGACATGCAGAAAAAAACACATAGTGGTAGGCTATATTCAATGTCTGTTTATTTCAGAAAAAAAAATTGATTAGGCCTATAGATCAAACAGCAACTTGCATCGCAAACTCATCTAATGTTATAGGGACAATGCTATTCCCATCGCTAAAGAAACGAGCCTAAATGATATCGGCTATCGTTATAGGCCTTTGAAAACAAAAACAATAAGTTTCTCCTTCCCTGCCTTCAGCTCAAACATGCAAAAAGCAACTTTGCAAAGTGTAACATGTTACAGGGACAACAATGTCAATTCCATCCTCAAAGAAACAAAGAAACTTTGTCATCAGAAAGTCTTTCTCTGCCTCGCGGTGAAAAGCGCTTTTTTCATGCATTTCAATTTTTTCAATACCCTTCCTTAAATTTGTGAATCCTCTGCAAGGATCTGCCCACTTACCAGTCTTCTTCTCACCCCCTTTGGCAAACAGCCAGCAGCAAAAGCAGTGGAGACGTTGGCCTTTGGGGGAGTAGACTAGCCACTGTCGGTCAATGCACGAACTCCCGACATTGCGCTTGTACCATGATTTTTTAAATCGCCTCCTCCTCCTTCATCAACATTTTCCAGGACAGCAGGAAGGTGTTCTAACTCCCCACTAACTTCTGTCTCCACAGCACTAGCATCAGCACCGTCCGTCCCTGTCACCTCAGGCGACGTGTCAGCTCGAGCCTGGCAAAAATACCTAGTGAGTGGGGCACAGCTAGATGTGACTGATAGTTTCCTCTGCTGGTCGTCCAGTCTTTCTTTACGTTTACAAGCCCCGGATTTATATCTCCTTTTCATGTTGCTAATTTAAGCGTGCACACTGTTATTAACGACGTCAGGTAGCCACATTGCTTTGAACCCTGAACCTTACTACTTCGTTTTTGAGGGAAATGACGTACATAAACAAAATGTTCAACTGACAAAAATGCATTAGACAACTCGCTATCGGCGGGGCCCCCCCTAGTGGCGGGGCCCGGGGCTGTTCGCGCCGCGGCCCCCCCCAAATCTCCGCTTCTGATATATATATATATATATATATATATATATATATATATATATATATATATATATATATATATATATATATATATATATATTTTTTTTTTTTTTTACTATTTCAACTTTTATAACATTTTATTTTAGTTTCAATCTGTAGAGGAAGAAGTTAATTAAGAAGTTCATTAAAATGAAGTTCATTGAATGACAAGGCTTACATAGTTATCAAAACCATGTGCAACAAAGTTAAATAAAAGTCTGTTGTCCAGGCATTCATATTTGTAATTTAGTTTTCTTAAAATCTCGTCTCGTCTCGATCTCGTGAACCCAATCTCGTGTCTCGTCTCGTCTCGTGAACTGAGTGTCTCGTCACACCCCTAGACAATCCTGATTAAGCCCATCAGCTCCACATAACTCTTATGTGGAGCTGAAAGCTTAAACAGGATTGTGTCAACTCAGTGGTCAATGGCTTAAATGTAACTGACATTCATTTATGTGTAACATTAAGAGAGATACATCCATGTTCAAATAATAATAAAAGTTTTCTAATTTCCCCCAGCATGCCTCCTTTCTTCTGTTATTGACCTGATTGACAGTGTACAAAAGCAAGCAACAATCATACTATTAAAATCTAATAACTTGGCAACCTGTTCAAGGTGTTTTCTTTAAATGAAAACTAAAAAATCTGAAAATATAAGTAAGTTACAGAATTGTCAAGATGACTAATAGTGAACATTTATCTTCACACTTTATTTGCAGGGGTTAAGAAGGTACTTGAGTGATGTGTCGGGTCAGCTTTACCTCCAGCCTGCACATATGGTCATTCTATGCTAAATGGCATTATATAATATAGTCTTCAATGACAAAAGGCAGCAGATGTATGTAAATGAACCACAAACAACCCCTTTAACAGATGTATGTATAGGCAAATAACCTCTCCATTCCTGCTTACACCACCTGCTTCAGCTGTAAATACAATCTAGCGAGGCTGCACCTTGTGCCCTGCAGTCGCTTTATAATTGGAGCGATGGGAGATACTGGAATAGAAAACTCTGCATGCCATGTCAACCTTTTTTTGTGGTACTAAATGTTCATTTGCATGTTCTGTACAAAAACAATATCTTCAGTAGGTGAAGATATGCTGCTTATGGTGGTTATTGAACAGCATAATGATTTTGTCAGTTTGGATCAATTGTCCTCTTTTCCCTGTACAAACATTTTGCTGATTCCAGGCCTGATTGCTTCACTGGGCACTTTAACAAACCTACAGGGGACCATTTCTGTTGAAAACGTGCATACATTTTAGACAACCATTTCTAAATACTTTGAATTTTTGGCACTCCGTTTTGTGTTTATTGGATGTTTATTTCAGCACTGTCTCCTGCGACTTTTCATGAGAGGATGTCTCACACCTGCTGTAATTTAAATCGTGATATCGGCCACATTGACAGTTCTTCAAGAATTGAAAAAATTACCATTGGGCTGGTAGTGCAGCTCTACCTCCTGCCCTCTGTGCTTTGTGTATGTGTTCTGTTCTGTTCCAAGTACTCATCAAGTCCAGCATACTTTACATGGAAGCTTCTTTACACACCTTGGGACCAAGAAACCAACCAGTAGTCAGTACAATACAAATTTTGATGTATTTGTAACTAAGTTTTTCAGGCTTATGCCACTTCTTCTTCTAGAGGGAAATGTGTACTTTTACCTCTAGTTTAGATCTAGTTACTATTCAGCAACAATTTATCTGCCACACCCAGGAAGACATTCAAAATAAATCACACAATAAGTCACTCCTGCCAGGTGATGCGCACACTACCACGACTGATTTCCTACTTTAAGTCTTTAATATTCATCAATGTGTTTTAGGTTTACTTTAACCACTGTAATTTTACATTTTACAAATGTTTTGTTCAAAACGCAAGTTGGTACAGCAGTGCAGCTAGCCACATGTCTGTGTTTTACCTAGCTAGTTAACCTGTTCCTGATACTTGGCGTGGTGGGTTAAACAAATAAACTCATTTTAATTAGGATTTATTTGGCTTGAAGACTGGTTCTCGGCGGGATATCAGAGATGGTGAGGTGAGTTTGCTATGACTCGGTCAGACTTTTTCAGGCAACTTGACTCCGGCTCCAACAAGTGCCAAGCCGACATTTTTCAGTACATGTCTGCTACATTAATTGCCTAGCTTGCTGAAATTGGCGGGCATTTGCTTTTCTGGGCGGGCAGGAGTGGCGGCACTGCTGTCCGCCGCACACACAGCGCCATGTGTGTTGACCGACCGAGGCAGCATGTGTGTGTGCGGCTGTTATCACCTCCATGTCGGCCTCTCAGATTAACAAGTTAAAAACGTTAATTTTTTATGCAGTAATTAATGTGATAAATTAATGATGTGAAGTAAACTAGTCATTTAGCAGTAGCATAGCACAGAAAGTTATCTAGTAATTAATAAATACCTAAAATGACATAGCATCTTATTCCTTACTTAACTCTAATCTGCCATCTGTTATTCCTATAGTACTGAGGCACATTAATGTGGCCTTTTTTTTCATGATTTTATATATTTGTGTTACTTGGTAGGTTTAACTCACTGGATTTCAACCCAAGGTGGGGACCTTCATATTGTTTGGGTAAGTGCATTTAACAAACAGATCCCTCACAGCCATGTTAAACTTGGAAGTGATACAACAATAAGTAATAATAATAAGATAATACAATAATAATAATAATAATAATATAATAATAATAATAATAATTTAACATTCATTTCATAATAACCCCCCCCCCCCCCGGGACGGATTTTTTCTCGTGCGCCCCTGGATGCGCCCTGATCAGTCTGTCCGGCTCCCCCTCTACCTCGTCAACCCCCCGCCCACGGGGGCGCCCGCTCCGAAAATTCGCGAGGTTATTGTCGGGCGCTCGTGGCGCCCCCCACGAAATGGCGTCCCGGGCGGCTGCCCTGTCTGCCCGTACCTAAAACCGCTACTGGCACACACCTCAGTAAACCAAATATTATGTTAATTCATATTTTGGTTTCCTCGTGATGCTTGAATCAGAAGATCTGAAGAAGACAAAGTTTAAAAAAAAAAAAAAAAAAAAAAAAACATACATAAAAGTGGGTGGGACGGATCTACGGTCATTCAAAAGTGGGTCGACAACTTCTCCTTCCTCATATCCTTTCTTTAGTTTGAATCTGTCTCTCCAAACTTGAGCAAGTTAATTTGTCCTTTTGATTTAGTTCTCCAATTTGTCCGATTATTTTTAACTCTCTCCTGTACAGCGGATGGACAAAAGACACATTTTGTCTAGCTACAGCAGCTGCTGCATTCAGGGTTGAACCACTTTCTCTTTGTCCTTCTGTATTATTGGATGCTGTTCCATTTTTGTCCACAGGGTGGTGCTCTTGGGTTACGTTTTGAGGTAGGAGTTCGTTGCTATCCTCATATTTCCCTTTTAATTCGTCAATCTTGTCATTTAGTGCCAGCAAAACAGACATTCCTGCATCCTCCCTTGTGATAATAGCTTCTCCTTCCATGTACTGCAGAATAAACCTTCTCAACTTGCGAGGTAAGTCTTTGTCACGTTCATCCACTGTAAGACTAAGTGCTGCACACACATAATTTAAGTCCGGTACGTTTAGTGTCAATAACTTTTCTTCTATCTCTGCCACAATACATTCCCACTCAGGCGACATCTGTTGTGGTTCCGACATGATAGAAAACGTTTACCTTCACCATATGTGGCTTTAGATGTCTACAGGCTTGGTTAGCAGCTAGCGTTAGCTCTTACAATGTCCATGTTAGTCGCTCGTCGTCTTGCTTCGCGCCGAAAAAAAACACTCCGACCGGGCGTAAACACCAAGTTTATGTTGCACTCTCAAGCAGACATGACTCCGTCTCACGGTTTGGCAACTTTATTTGTCCCGGTTCTACGGGCGTTTTAACAGCAGACATGCACCGACTCACTGTCGTCGCGGCGCACATGTACCAGACAAAAAAACACATCCACCACAATCCCCCTTGGCGCTGGCAGGTGACGTCACATGAACTCTGACCTCAGTCCAAAAACCATGTTAAATAAAAGCTAAATAAAAATACAGTTTCCATAACGACTGTTCTCTGGCTCACTGGCATCTTACTTATTAAAAATGTCAAATATCAAATTGTAAATTAAATCATAATAGACTATTCACATCTAGGTCTCAACACTACATCTGTATCTATGAGTATATGCAACCCATTCTCATTCCCAACGCGTAAAATTCCGACGATTTGTCACGCCCCTTGACGTCTGATACCGACGTAATAGGTACCCTTCCGCGTCTGTATGAAAGACTCTGGGTTGTCCATTGACTCCAGTATAATCCGTTTGCGCTGGTAAGAGACGCTCAGAGCAGAGCTCCAGCTGTCCATTCACTCCAATAATAACCCAACCACAGCGATACATGACGCTGCAAGCTACAATCTGATTGGTCAACCGAGGACCCTCTGCCCGGAACTGTTTTTCTTACTATGTCAAGGATTTCTTTTATTGAAATCATCAACGTTTCTCAGCACAAACACGCCAAAGTGTCACTGATAATTCAACAATGAGATAGCTTCATTTTGTGGCCCTCAGTATGTTTTTTTTCTCCTTCTAGCCTGAGAAATAATCTTTTATTCGTAAGTTTTGGATAGCGGAAAGGCCTACACTACCCAGAATGTAACGGCGTCCTTTCCGGGCCCGCCCATCGAAAAGTACTGGGCCGACGTGGACCGGACCAACATCTATCCACTCTTCTCATGCCCCTAAACAACATACTAAAATTTCAGACCCGTGCAACTTGTAGAAACACATGTCTTCCAAAACCTCCACGCAGGTCAGAGGGTATAAGACTGCATGATTCTGACAGGACCCCAATGCTCAGGAATCCAGACGGGGCAAAAAAAATTCTACTGGACTTGTGTTTTTTTTTTCACCGGTTCATTATTCAGGGCCCCCGGGGGATCCTCTGTTCCAAATCTGGGGCCCCGGGGTCAAAGCCTGCCGCGCGGCAGCCAAAAAGACACGTTTTTTTAGTGAGTCCCCCAAATCTGACCCTCTTCTATTCCGGTCACTATCTCCTGATAACTCATCAAAGCTTTGAGGCAAAGGGCTGAAATTTGAGTATGCGTATCGGGACGTGGGCCACAATTACTGTTACAGTGCATGAAAATAGATTACTTGACATGCAGTAAGCTATTAGTGCTGTTTTACCTGTTAAAGTCAATATGGTAAAATGTTTTGCTCTTGTTGCTTATGTAACGGGCACGCATTGTCTTTGACAGTTTTTATCTGTTTGGATGCAAGTCCGTTAACCCTTATACGTTCTGCGTTGTGTTCTATGTTGTGCCGAATGAAGGAAGGACCACGACCAGCTGTTTGTTGCTCTTTTAATGAAGGCAGGGCGGTGTATTTGTCTCTGTACAAATCAACAGAAAAACACCTACGGCTCTGTAACATGCAGTCCCCTCCACACAGCACACAGGTCTCAAGCTCCTCCTCTCAGCTAGTCTGGCGCGAACTGAGAGAAGCACCGGGATGACGACAAGAGGCCTGCGACCTCTTGAAGTTACTTAAAATATGCAGGACATCGAGGGAGATAACATCCTGACAGACATGCAGAGGTGCACCATGGGCACTTATGTCATCAGCAAGGAGATCCTGGACATCATGACATTGAAGTTTTTGTTGGAGTGACCACTTACAATGTATTGTACAGTTTAAGTTTATTTAAGTGAAATATACTCAAAGTTATTGAGGTGTAATTACTAATATAATTTATTTGAATTTACTCAAAAATTATTAGTTGAGTCAACTAATATAAAATGATGTTCGTTCAACAAAACATTTTAAAACAATTATTAAATGACACAAAACATATGACAGACAAGTCTAAATGAAACTTCAAAGTCAAGCGCTGAACCTTGACACACGTTGCACAGATTGACTGAAACTGAAAAACAGGAGAATTACAAAATAAAGCAGGAATGACTAAACAAGAAACCTAAAACCACGACAGGTTTAGTCCCATCCAGGAAACTGGCCAATAACTACTGAGCGTGCCTTTTTTTGAAAGTGCATCAGTTCAAATGCTGCAGGACTTCACTGCTACTCTCTGTCCCCTTGTAAGGCTGTGGTTACCACCATCTTTGGCAGCTCTTCTGCCTCCAGGCTAATCCAAAATTTGGATTGTGAATGGCAGGCTAAATAAAGCCCGGTTATTTAAACAAGCCACCTGTGTCAGCACTCACCTCTTAATCCTGCATAACTTTAAGCCTTAATATAATGTGAACAGGTGAGTTGTATATAAATTCACCATCAGTACAGTTGAACGGGGAAATTAGCTACAGAGACCAAAACTGTTTTTTGTACCAGGTTGTAAACATGTTTATTTCTGCTATGAAGTTGGACATTTGAACACGGGGACTTGACAAAATGGAGACTGACTCACTTTTGGAGCCAGCCTCAAGTGGATGTTTAAGGTACTGCAGTTTTTAGCATTTCCACATTGGCTTCACTTCACAGCAGCGGAGGTTGCTGCTTGATCTAGATTCATGCAGAACACACTGAGACCATTAGATTAGGTACACCACATCTGGAGGTGCTCTGGCTCACCTTATGATCAGATCTCAGCCCAGTATATGCTATATCTGTGCAGAAGCCTTGTGTCACGGTTAGCCAAATGTGAATAGTGCTGATAAAGGTATGTGGTAGTACATTCTTACAGTATACTTCACAGAATCATTACATCCAGAATGATTATTAATAATGGGTTTAAAATGTAGAGGCCCAGTGATCAGCTGTCATTATCCAAAGATACAGACTGTATGATAATACCAGCTGGAAACATGTTCTTAATGTCCCTGCTGTTCTGCACAATGTGAAAATTCATCTGGGATAACTTTAACTAAAGACAGCCAGCTTCTGTTACACTAGTTAAACAAAACCAATCCAATATGCATATTTTACATGTTTGGAGGGAAGTGAGAAACAAATTTCATGACATATCTTGAAAGGTTAGAAGCTGCCTTTGACTCTGTTGAAAAGTTTGAACAAGAACAGTCCTGCCAGCTGTCAAATTTCATTTCTTAAAATGACATTTCTGTAGACGCCGCTGATGAACAAAGATTATGTGTTGGCTTCTAGGGCTAGGTTATTTCACTAGTGAGGCCTGTAGAGTATACCAGAAGTCCTGTGGGTGTGAATCCTGCCCTGGCCCTTTGTCACGTCATCTCTCTGTTCTTCATTGTAAACTACCCAACCATAAAAAAAGAAGGACTAGTAAGCTATCTAAATGTAATATGCATCCTGACTTGTAGTGCGCAGTGATTCAGTGTTGATGCAGGCCTTTCTTACTGCTTCCTGGACGAACGCCACAGCCCAGAGGTCACTAGGACGTCATCTACGTAAATCTCATCTGCAGCGCTGTTTGTCTTTTTGATTTTCTAATAAACGGACAACCACCCCCTGAAACGCTTACTTCTCGCACACTTGTTTGGCCAACTGTTCACTGGCTGCCCGGCCGAGTCAAATCACCGCAGTGTTTTTTGGCTGCAGATGGCGTGGACGTGGCCAGCATGGATTGTTCTCACCAGACTGAGAAATGTCAGCCCACATATCTACTCCAGCCAAAAACACTTTGAGCTAATTGACATGCTAATTTTGATGTCAAAGGAGAGCATCCCAAAATAGAGCTGATTTAATGAGGTAGTGATTACTAACTGCAGGGTTTATAGCCACCTTTGCTGAGTGAGCTGCAGGAATGAGAGAAAGAGAAAGTTTTTGCTTTGCACATTTAAATGACCATGACATTTTGGCTCAGGTTGCCCAGTTGAAGAACTGCATATACTCAATACATTACCACACTGCTTTGTGTCTGTGTGGCCCTTTTTAATGGCAGAAATGACTTAGCGAGGCATGCACAACACAGACACACACAACCACACGTGTGACTGGTGGGCATAAATAGGACGACAAAAGAAGACAGCTAATCATCCATAACACTCGCGGGTAATTGCTTACAGATTTCAGGCTGTGCTAGCCCACAGTTGCATGAGCACAGTTGAGTTGAGTTACTGAGCTCTTGGGTAGGTCAGGTGGGTACAGGTTTAAAATCAAGTGTTTTTATCTCATACTGTATGTCTTGAGCTTGTGATCTGGTTTCACATCATCCCAGCGTTCACCCCCATGGTCCTCTGCAGTCCAGAATTGTCTCTTTCTAACTTTTTAATTGTCATTCTGGCTGAACAATGTACATGAACATAACTTCATTTTCAAACAAAATTCCATCTATTTGGAAAGAATATGTCTCCAACATAAGAGCGTGAAATAACTCTCAGCAGTCCTCTCTGCCTGACTGTTGCAGGCAATTTTTCAAAGCTGTGAACTGTCATGTATTACAGTGCATAATGGAGCATTTAAACAAAATATATGACTTGAAAAACGTATTACCTCACCAAGAACATTTTAATGCAGTGTCACAGTATGGATGATTATAGCTGCTGACATAAATTTGAGGCATTCAAACACATTTTTTTAAATAAAGGGACTGTTATGTGGAACTTTTTTCAAACAATATTCTCTTGGTTCAAAAGAAAATAAAAGGATAAAGATAGTCTAGGTTGCATGTTCGGTTAAATGTCCAATCTTATATGAAGGATCTCTTCCATGAACTTTTTAATCTCTCCCACACAGAACAGACGGCCTGATGTGAATGTCTTTAGTTCTGCAGGTATTTAATCATACCCCAAAGTATTGGAGTTATTACAATTCATCCTGGGGGCGACATAAATGTCACATTTTAATGCCAGTCTATATATTACTCACTCAGTCACTCGGTCCACCACTTTTCACTTCAGACATCATGACTAAAACATTGGAATCATTCTAAATTTTCAATTCATCAGATCATCAATATTGCTATCCGAAGCAGATGGCTCAATTCGCTCTTTTTTTATTTGCTGTACAACTTTGTTAAAAATAGGTTTCCCATCTAAAAATATCACGTTCTTCCAAACAGAACACAAGGCAGCGATCTCCTTGTCAATGTTTCTGGAGATAGTGAGGTTTGTTGGAGAGTTTGGCTATCTTGTGTTTGTTTGTTCTGTAAAAACTTTACAAAGATTTTTTTTTTTCATTTCCTAAAGCCATTTCTGTGCAAACTTGGAGAAACAAGAAAGAATAATCTGGGAAGTATATTCATAAAAGTGCCATTTGACTTATATTAAATCTATGTCCTAACAAAATACTGAAATCCTGTTTGGATGTATTTTATTGAATCTGTGAGCCTTCCATGCTTCACAGTGATATGGATAATCAATAACAGTGCAGCCTCCTCCATAACAGCCTTCCGTTATAGAAATCCATCATCAGAGGCCGAGACAGTACATTTCTACCTCATATCAGCCGCACAATGAATCGCTCAGCAAGGCTTCTTTAGGGGAGATTTATACTGAGGCGTTAACGGGGCAATCATTCAGAGAGCAGTGTTTTGACTATCACACAGAGGAGGGAATAATCTCCAAAAGAAACGGTGGTAAATTGAACTGTCAAAACCAAAATATGGGACACAGCTTATCATGCAGATGGAAAAGGCAGTGAACTATGGGGGTAATTTTGTCTCAAAAAGATTTGAATGCGTACAATATGATTTGAATGCGTACAATATGATTTGTATACATATGCATACATTTATAAATATCCAAATACAAAATACAAATATAAAAATGTGACATACAAATAAATAAACGAATTTGTATAAATAAATGTGGATTTGTAAATATATTTTCGAGATTTGAAAATAAATGTCCTTGACTTTGTGTGTGGAGTCAGCATTTGTGGATCCATTTTTTGCATTTGTGGATCCATTTTTTGCTTTTCTCGCGATGACGTAATTTTGAGACAATCCTTCCGCTCACCAGATTCACAAATAAATGCCACCAGATTTGAATACAAATAGCGGTACACCCTTCACCGAACATCCAGCAGATGGCAGTGTTGTGCAACGGTGCAGACCAAGGTACTTTTTATTATTCTGTTTCTGGACATAATGGAGAGAAGCTGAAACCAGAAACGACTGTTTTTTTCGTTTTTTCGTTTTTGATAAAAAACGAAAAAACGAAAAAAAATTCGGCTCAATTTCTCGTTTTCTGTTCCAATCACCAAAAACAAAATTTCCACTACCATATTCCGTTTTAGTGGTGGGCGGGGCTCGTACGCTTCTTTGCCCGGTACTCTTCAAAATAAAAGTTCTTCCGTTTGACAAAGTTATTTCTTTATTAAAGAGTGACCAAACGTCCTCTTTTGGCCGGACATTTTTACGTCCTGTCTGGGGCTCCTGAGGATTTTTTTCTTTATAGGTTCATGAAAATGTCCGGTTTTCAATTGACTGACGCTTTGCACAGACTGTCCTGTGTGTGGACCTGCGACGTGCACACTGGCTCAATTCGTGGCATCGGCATCTATTTAGTAGTGGCATTTCCGGGAAATGCCACTACTAAATACCACTATCTGAGGCACATGCCGCTAACCTGTAGAGGCAGATGCGTTTTTTCGTTTTTTATCAAAAACGAAAAAAACAGTCGTTTCTGGTTTCAGCTTCTCTCCATTATGTCCAGAAACAGAATAATAAAAAGTACCTTGGTCTGCACCGTTGCACAACACTGCCATCTGCTGGATGTTCGGTGAAGGGTGTACCGCTATTTGTATTCAAATCTGGTGGCATTTATTTGTGAATCTGGTGAGCGGAAGGATTGTCTCAAAATTACGTCATCGCGAGAAAAGCAAAAAATGGATCCACAAATGCAAAAAATGGATCCACAAATGCTGACTCCACACACAAAGTCAAGGACATTTATTTTCAAATCTCGAAAATATATTTACAAATCCACATTTATTTATACAAATTCGTTTATTTATTTGTATGTCACATTTTTATATTTGTATTTTGTATTTGGATATTTATAAATGTATGCATATGTATACAAATCATATTGTACGCATTCAAATCATATTGTACGCATTCAAATCTTTTTGAGACAAAATTACCCCCATAGTGAACTGCCTGCTTAGTAAAAGTAGTGCAGACCCACCTGTTTGGTGCCATGGGGTTTGGTGTTTGTACTTATGTCCTATTTTAGTTTTAGTTTTATTTTATTTTTTCTGAGTGAGGAACAAAAACTGAATTAAATTAGTCTGTTTGGACTCATTCAAAAATATTCAGCAAATGTTCTTTTCCAAACACGAGTCCGTTACAGTGTGGTTGGAATATGAACTGTAGCCTCATCAATTTCACCTTCATGTCATATGTGTGTCATTGCCCATGGCCTTCAGCATCAATTATGTCTATATCTGAGTGTTAATAATCCTAACAATGTCTGGCATGCTGTACATGAACCCTTACATATTCCATATGTATCTGTTACACGTTTCAGACTGGAAGATCTCAGAGGTCACAGCTTGGTGCAAGACTTTCGGATCAAACTCATCATTAAACTTCATATAGTTTGGAGAGCCAAACATATGAATCAGAATTGCCCAATATAAAATGATAATGTAAAAGAGGCTTTGTTTTTAGTGTCATCTGCCTGCCTAAACCCACTACACTGTGGAGTGGACCTGAATCACATGTTTCTTTTTCTTCTGTTGAAAGAAAGATGAAATCAGACAAACTGTCTGTACTGGTTATACTTGCAGATAAGCATGTCATAAAAGACCTGACCTTAATGAAGGTCTGTGCTCTGCGACTGTGAGTTCATCATAAAGAGCAGAAACTGTCCTATTACACATGCATACACATTGTTAATATAGAAATATTAACAAGTGCCGATCTATGTAAACCTTTTATGAAATGTGTTTAACAAACTATAATCATTATTATATTATTATTACTTCTTGATTTTCCTGCTGAGAGCTGGGTGACAAGACTGATGTGTCTTTCAGGACTTAACACGAAAAACACATTTCTGGGTGTATTTCACGAATGTTGACATTATAAGGTAAATATAATTGGTGATTTAATTATGTTAATGCACCCCATCTTCATCTGCCTAAACCGGCCTGTAGTTTTTGTCTCAGCAGCTTTAATGTATTAATATTTGTATCAGCTTTCAATAAGACAAGTTCATCCTGTTTTAGTTTTGGTGGCAGGAGGGTTCGGTTACTGTGGTGTTGTACTGATCTTGCATCTCCTCCTCCCTCCTCTACCCCCCCAAACATCGTCTCATGATGTCTCATCATCAGCCTGTCTCACCTGCTTTCTACCAAGATTAGACAGAGCAGTGCAGGCAAGTGAAGCTGACAGCCCGAGTGAGAAGGACGAGATGAAAAGGAGAAAGGGCTGCCGACAACAAAACCTTCCTCCCTCGATCCATCTTCCTGCCTCCGATCTCTCACCTCTCCTCCCCCACCTCTCCTCCCCCACCTCTCCTCCCCCACCGCTGGTGTCTTTGGTCTCTTGCTTGGCACTCCTGATGGGAAGCCTTTTCAGTTTTGACATTCAGGATGTCAAAGTGGAGGAGTGCAACCGCAGACCTCATGCTTTATGATTGCAGTCTGTCATTTGTGGGTTATTCTTCTCAAGCGTCGGATGTTTCCTTTTGTTGTGGAGTAGACACAAGTAAAGGTGGTTATGGTTAATATATAGACACACAAAACATTGCTAAACTACCATCTGACAAAACGACATCCTTCCTCTTCAATGTCTTTTCTTATGAACAGACTGTCAAACCTCATCACTGCTAATCTATGCACTTTGCAATCTACTGTAAGTGCTCCATGCACCCTGAACACCCTGACAGAGAGAGAGAGAGATGGAAGGGGAGGGGAAGAATAGAATAGAGAGGCATTTCATTTACAGCCATCCATCTGTTACCTTTATTTGAACAGGCTCTGGTTCCCTCATGCTGCTGTAAAATTAAAAAGTTGCTAAATACAAAAGCAAAATCTGTCCACATACAGCAGATAGACCGGCCAGGGTGAGACGCTTCCACTGCAAGCCTCAAAACACGCAACAACACGACAACTCAGCCATTCTGTCTCATCCCTGTCAAAACAATACGTCAGCATATGTCTGTACATATACACATATGACTCAATGTCTGAGGTGGAAGCATTATGGAGGAAATGTATTTACTGGATTAAGTGCACTGACAATGTGTTCTTCAAGCTAAGTGTAACTCCTGATGCTGCACAGTAGTCACGAGGAGGTCATGGGGTGTATAAGGCCTTTGACACCAGAGACTTGTGTCTCATTTCCTGTGTGTTCTTTGGTTTAAACACTCGATTAAAGCTGCACTAATTGATTTCTTTTGCCACACCAGACACAGAAAGTCAGCAGGGTGCGAGTGCTACTGAAGCTGCCATCCTCAGGACCAAATGGATGTTACCAGGACTTCATCACCGATCAGGTGGGGTCATCGAAACATCAGATTCACTGCGCAATAATTATTAACAATGAATCAAATCAAAGTCATATTAACTGAAAAGTGGCCCATTAGTTAATACAGATCCCCTTCAGGTCTATTCAATAGAAATATACATTAAATTTTTTATATTTTACTCAAGGCTTGTCAACGAAAATGAACTATACTGTTCATATCTCCATTTTATATTTGTTAATTATCATAATTTTGAATTTATTGTATATCATTACACATTTTCATTTTCATTTCCTTTTTTGCTTTTTTGGCATTTGCTTCGAATTATGTTTTTGTTTTTCAAGTTGCACATTTTTCTTAGTTCAGACTGACTCATGAAAACAACCCCTGGATACAGTCTAAAGTACACCGAAGCTCTAAATTTGAGTATTAAAATTGGATTTGTGGTTGTTTGTTTGCACACACTAGGTAATGTATGGAACCATTCCAGAGTGGTAAGTATACTGTATGTCATGAATCAGAACAAGGCCACTGGAAACTAGATCCCTTACCAAAAGTGAAACATGTAAGCTGTGATTTTATTAATCCAAACAAACACAATACTTTTGATACATCTGAAACATTAAACTCCATGGAGCTAAAGGCTAACTTCAGAGCGTGGTGGTGGTGTTGATGTGTATTACACATGATCATTTGATCTAGTGTTTACATAAAATATTGATGAGTATGGCTGTAAGGTTTAACGTAAAGGTCAGTGTTGATTTTTAAAAGAAAATAATTTTATTTTATTCTCCTCACCCTACACCTTTATTATGTAACTTTTCTATCATAAACTAAATTTTAAAATCCTGTTGATGTTACACTGACTTGTAATCAGGTGAATGGTGTCTGTCACTCGCACGTCTCTTCTCACACTATGTAATTTGGGCTCCGGGTCAGGAGAAATACTAAGTCACACACCACCAACTATTTGACTGATTCTGGTGAAACTGGATCATATTTTATGGAGAAAATGTTTTCTGGTTTTCCCTCTGATGTCCTACGGCTGCTCCGCCTCAACTCTCTGTGATTTACAGAGTTTATGATGGCCAGTGAATTAAACTGCTGCCAACTGACTGACTTTTAGTGGTTGGTGAGAGCTTGGTGAAATCAAAGGCTGAAAGACAGACGCCGAGCTGGGCTGACTGCTGGTGGACTAGTCAGTAATATTAGTTGCTGCTACGTCTGCTGTTGGTGACCTGGTTGATGTTTGACTGTTTGGCTGTTGGCGACCTGCTAGTTTTTGAAAAATTCAAATTTCAGTGCATTGTTGCTTTAACCTGTTTAATGCTTACATCAGATTTACACATACATATCAATTAAAAGATGTCTGGCAGTATTTTTTTCCCACCTCACACTTCACATGCTCCACCTTCCTGTTATACTGCTGATTCTGTGTGGAGTTTGCATGCTCTTCCTGTACCTGCGAGGATCTTCTCTGGGTGCTCCACTTTCCTCCCACACACCAAAGACATGCAGGTTAATTAGTGACTAAATTAGTGACTAAATTGCCTGCAGGTGTAAATGTGAGTGTGAATAGTTCTGAATGGTTATTTGTCTCTATGTGTCAGCCCTGTGGTTGACTGCCGACCTGTTCAAGATGTACCGAGATGTAACTGTCAGCTGGGATTGGATTCAGCCCACCATGACCCTCTAGTATAAACGGTTAGGTAATAGATAATAGATTGGATCAATATATGAATTTAATTTTAAGGAAATGGTGTTTGCCCAACTGGATGGAGGCAATTCATTGTCAGCAAAAGGAAAAAAAAAAACAGGTAAGCAAACAGGCAATCGGATAACAAGGTAAGAAAATTGCTATCCTGCCGTCAAATGTGAGTAAACACGTGTTCAGGCTTTTGGGATGACAAACAGGCAGGTAAATGAGGCCATCGGACACAAAAAAGTATCTATACTATATTATATGTTGTGGACAAACAGATGAGAAAAAAGAAAGGTGTTGAGCAAGAGAGGTGGGTGAACAGGCGTTCAGGTGATCAGACTGATGTTCGGCTGGTCAGACTGCAAAAATATTGGTATTGATTTCCTCTCTTTGATCCACCCTGTAAACCACATCAAAGGTTCGGCCCAAGCCGGAGACAGAAACAGAAACACAACATTTGCTTGACTCTTTTCTCTCCTCTTTTTAATCGTTACATCTAATTATAAAGTTCATGAACATCGATTAAAGGATTTTTTCTGCCATGAAGCTTTGCAAATTTTGACTTTTTGACTCAATCAGTGCACACTTTACAGTCCATCCATTCAGATTTCACTACAATCTGTTTATCCGTTAGAGCATCTGACAAATACAAAATGCTTGTAATCTGTATAATCTCCTATTTATATAATCACAGTATTTACCTCTTTAACTGACAATTTGTGAGAGAGGAAAGCACAGCATCCAAATTGAAAGATATTTTTAGTTTTATTTTAATTATTTTACATGTTGATATTTGTTGTGTACAATGAAAGTGTGGCCTGAAGGTGGTGCGTATTTAAATAACCAATTCAATACAGTTGTATTTATATAGCACCATCTCATGAAACTTTTCATACAGAGCAGGTCTAGACCGTCTTTATAATACAATTTACAGAGACCCAACCACTGAAGGAGTTAAAGTTATAATACAACATGTGTGGGCCAAAGTGGACTTCACGAAGAAAAGCCACTTATAAATCAACTTAGACTTTAAAGGAAAGTTGTGTAGTTTTTTTTTTTTTTTTTTTATTTGTTGCCCCCAGTTTTAGTGATGCAGTGGTCCAGTCCAAAGACATTCACTTAACAGGTTAATTGGTGACTCTAAATTGTCTGTAGGTGTGAATGTAAGTGTGTATGGTTGTTTGTCTCTATGCACCCAATGAATTAGCGACTTGTCCAGTGTAAGGATAAGCGGTTACAGATGATGTATGTACGTATGTACTTATGATAAAAAATTAGCAGGTTGACCACTTTTCTAACAGCCAAACATCCACAAGGTCAACAACACAATACATAGCAGCCAGTCCAACAGCTAGTTCGGCATCTCTTTTAGCCTTTCACAAAGCTTACAAGTCATTATAAGTTAGTGTAGTATCAACATGATTTAAAATCTCTCGTTTTATTTTGGAAAAGTTACACAGTCTTACTTAAACACCAGTGAATTGTGACATAACTTGGACTTTAGTCTTTGACCTGAATTTGTTGATACCTCACTCCAAACCCAACCAATCAAGCTTTGGATGGAGATATCAACTGATCAGCCAGCAGGACATGTACTTTTAAGCATTACTTGTTGTGGATTAGATGCTTAAAAGTACATGTCCTGTCCTTTCTCAGTATTTGCCTATGAAAAATAACTCATGATCCATTTCAGCCTGAGTTGGCTGAACAGTGAATGTGTCAGAGCAATCAAAGGGTACTGAATATTATTGTCATGTTTTAAGTGTTCCTTCAAAAGAAAATGTAACTATAACCTGGATAAAGACTGTGTAGTGAGCAAGTAGACCATACGAATGTTGATATTTTCTCTCCTGCATGTTGTAAGAAGGCATGTAATTTGTCAAACGCCCCTGGCTAACATTGTAAGAGCATAGGCATTACTGTGTGACGACAGACAGCTGTGTTGGCTAGCCGTGAATTTTGTTGAATGCCAGTAGAAAGTAGGTGAGCCTGGCCAGCCACGTCATTCCACTTCATTAGTTGTTTCCTGCATTCATGACAATAGAATTAACACGATCCTCCTGTGGGGCGCAACTAATTAGCCTGTGTTGCTGCCAGTGCTTTCTTTACGCTGTTCAGCATTACAACACTGTCAATTAGAGGCAGAGCAGCAGGCTGAAGAGCAAAAGTGTCACTGGTTCTGATTTCTAGTTCAACTGGGAAGTCTAGGCAAGAAAGCAGAATGAAGAAATTCAGTTGGTGCCCCTGAGCAAATTTCACCCCCAAGTAGTGTGGTAAGAGCAGGATTGTGGTAGTAGTACTGAGGACACTCACGTCATACCTTCTGGATTTTGGGCGGCTGAGGAGTCTGAATCATGTAAAAGTATTTTTAGACTCAGGTTATTTCCTGGCAGTGTGGACAGGGTTCTTAAACAGTATGTTTGATCATCATGGAATTCTAGCAATGGCAAAACCTTTAGCTCCTAATGTCTTTAGGTAAACTGAGTTTCTTAATCCTTTAAAACCAAGAGGATGGGGACCAAGATCTAAAGTGTCCTGGACAGAAACTACCAACTGGCTGTTAAATGATATTTCATACATGACAATTTGCGATGATTCAGACCAACTCCAAGTCACTGAAGGTCTGGAAGAAAAATGTAGGAAGAAGAACACGTGATTTCTACAGCTCAGACAATGTAGTGCCAAGATGAAAGGGCTGTCTGGCGGCAAGGTAATACAGTGAAAATATGCTCACTATAGCTTAAACTTAAACAGATATAGATTAATGGATGGATAACGGATGGATGAATATGGTTAAAACGTGTTTTTCTGAAGCACACAGCAGTGCTTTGCTCTACTTCCATGCCAGGACTTCTGCCTGCTTCCCCAAACTGGGAACTCTCTGAATACCATCTAATAACACACAGAGTATCGCACACACTATGGATCAGTACCTCATGCAAGCCCACTTAAAAAAAAATCCCAAAATACCAGTTTTGGGAAACAGGTTCGATTAAGAGAGCTGCTGATGTGAGAAACCACAGGCAAAAACGTAATAATTTATCCATGCAGAGGTCAGTTTAGAGATTTTGCTTCCATAACATGTCTTCTTCTTTAGAGCTGTGCAAAGGAAACAGCCAAAATCCACATTTATTTGCATCTATAGATTTCACTGAAAGGTGGCATTAGATAATGCCTCATTTGCATGTTGAAACATAACAGAACAGTAAACTATAACTAACTAAATTAAACTAACTGTACTATAATACAACACATAATAGTCTTCATCTAAGTAATTAACTGGGAGAGTTGATAGTGATGTCTGTAATGTCTCCCCTTAAACTGCCCCAACATTTAATGAACATTGAATCAAGGTTGCTTTTATCACTAGCTATTCGACCTCAAAACAATGATTCTGTTGGACTTTGCCATGCTATCTGGGTTCTTAGAGAGACTGCTATAGAGCATGAAGGGGAAGCAACGGGTGGACTCAAATATCCAACCCTTACCCTAACCCTTCTCAATGAACATTGCAGGGCTCTAACTTAGAGGTTTGGCTCAGCCTTACTGTTACTGTCCTCACCTACAGTTTGAGACAGGAGTATGAATTTAGAACTGTAAACAAGTACCCAAGTCACAGGTAGAGTCCTGTTACTATGATTAAACTACAATGCCCAGAGTCTGCTTTCCAAAGTGTCAAAGCAGATTCATCCCACTCAATATGTTGTAGTTACTTAATTTGAATGCAATATATAGTTCATATGCAGTACATTAAAGGTGTTTGATCAGAAACATGTTTTGACAGAAAGCTTTGACTTTCCTACATGAACTGTTGCTCAGGAAGAGTTTCTACCCTCAGGCTACTAGAGTCCTAAATGAGGACACTGCCTAAGACATCGCCTTGGGCTCTAGGCCCTCTGACATCTTGGGCCCCAGAGCCCATGCCTGGCAAGGCTGGTCAGTTACAGTTGCAAAATAATGCCACATATCAATTATAAGTTATTTGAAATGTCAGGTCGTTTCTCTCGAATGCATCCCTCCATGACAGCAGTTACAAGCTGCCAGGTACATGTGGGGGGACCAAGGTGTCACTTCAAATGACTTCTAACTGTTCCTGTTTATAATGAACATTCAAAGCTGAGACATTTAACATTCACCATCTTCACAGTAATCAGCAGACTGCTGGGAGCATTGTGGGTATCTGACTGTGTCCTGCGTGCATTATGACTCGCTGCTGGTAAAGAGCGTGGCTGCTCTCTAGTTGTCACTGTAAGATAGTGCAGCCTTAAAATGAACTATAGTGTATTTTTAGTCTGGTTTCGCTCATAGGTTCCACTGAAGGGAAATATTCATGCTACATGATATGTTAGACAGCAGTATGATTACAATCTTGTAAGACCAGAAAGTGCTTCTTTGATTTTAGGCTGTAATTTTGTTTTTGTCTTATTACTGGTGGAAATATTTTCAACACATTCACAATAATGGCCTCATCACAGAAACTTGTATATACACACCTGGATCTGTGGAGAGGCTAATTCCAGCAGGAATAATCAAATACAACTTGACCAATCACATACCACATGGTTGACACCCATGATTATGTCATACTGAGTGTCATGTCATGTTACTGCTGGTTAGATTAGTTTTCTATTATGTGCCATGTTTTGTTTATTAATCTAGCTTCATGTATGTTTTGGAATTCCTTCAGTTATGACTGTTATCTTTCTTTGATTTGGGTTTACATGCATGCTTTGGAAATGGCCGATTATGAAGGCAGTGAACGCAATCTCTGACTGACAGCTGCACCAGCCAATCGGCTGCTGCAGTGGGCCCACATGCTGATTGATAGGCAGACCAGGTAGCCAGATGTGGGGGCTCTTCGAGGGCCGTCCTGAGACACCAGCAACAGTGTATTGGAGGCCTTCGGCATAAACTGCCGAAAAGCTGAGTCTCTGACCGATACACTGTTAGCTGTAGCCTTAAGAACCCTGAAACCAGACAGAGTGCATCCTGTGTTTGTAGAATAGACTGCTGGCCATCTTCTGTGTTCCAGGTCTACGGCGTCGCCGGGAGGAGCTTCAGCCAAAGTGGAGGCCGTGTGACAGATGGAAGGAGCACAAACCACAGGGAGATCTTCAGACTAACAAAGTGGAGGCCGTGTAATGGATGGCAGCGGTGGCTAACCAGCGTAAGGGATGGTTGTGAGGCATGGTTGTGAGCTTTTTGACTGCTAAATTTTAACATTGTTTTTAATCTGACTTTTAAAAGGAGGCCCTCCCCTCATTCAAGCAAAGACATCCCCCTAACAGTATTATTACTATTTGAATCTTGTGCGATAAATTGTTTCTGTGTAACTTGGTGTTCGGGTCATTGAGTACTGCTCACTCTCGTACAAGAACTTACATTATAGAATTTGGTGGTTTGTAATTCAAGTGTATAAAAAAGAAACTACCATTAGGATGAAGATAATGGGGTAAATGTCAAATTTTGTCATGGTGCTTCAACAGTGTTAACTGACGCCTCCATGCTGTTAGCTGGCACTGCTTGGCCCTCTCTAGAGGGGCAGAATATGCATATGTTCATATAATACAAAAGAAATAAAAAGTCATCTTGTCACATTGGTCTCCTCCTAAAATATGGGAGAAGAGGTTCTTCCCATCTGTTAAGAGTGCAAAAACACATGAGAAACTACACCTTTTATTGACACAGTAGCCTGTAAGTCTGTCTTCCTTCTTACTTTTATTTTCACAGTCACTAACTATCTAGTCCTATGTGTCATTTTAGGAGATGTGCCAGTTATCAGCTGTGTTACACTTTTTAATTGCTCCCCTGGGATCAATAAACATACTGAATTCAAAATGAACACATGCTTCTTAACTTTTCAGACTCAACATCAACACTGATGTGGCCACATCTGCACCACTGTTTGTCTGTGTTCCCTGATGGTGAGCCACGCATGTTTTTGACTTATGCAAGAAATTGGGGCATATTACTTTAAGGTTGTAAACAACATCAAAACACAAGCACTGTACTGTCATTTTATCAAGTGTCCACTAGAGGGCACAGCTGTACATAATATGTGTCTCTTGATTCACAAACATCTCAACTTGCAGTCTTAGTTTTAGACATAACATTAACATTAAAGCGCTTTTAGTGCCATTTTCCTCTTCCAAAGATTTAAGACATGTCTTAAGAAATATAGATACTGTACACTAACATTATCAGGTATGACTGTAGTGATAAAATCCCAGAGTGTATTGAGTTCACCAAGGGTTAATTTTATCGCTTATAAAGTCAAAGTATTGTTTGTACTGTTCTTTTCTTAAAAAAAACAGAAAACAAAAAAAGAAACACACTTAAAAGGAAATGTCAGAAGCTTTTACTTTTCATTAAGCATCATGAAAGAAACAACGCTGTCAGTCAATTGTTCTTTAGCAACTGCACCACTCTGCTTAACAACACCTTCATGCTTGGAATTTGAGAGGGAGGCGAGCGGTATTCAGTTGTTTGCAGTCTGCAACTTTGCCAGTAGATGCCACTAAATTTTACAAACTGCACCTTTAAGTAATCAGACATTTTCTATTTAAAATCTCCACTAGCTAACTAGTAACTACCGCATGTCATCATATAACCAACAATAAGGAGCAAAAACTAAATAATTTAAATGTAGGGGAGAGACCTGAGAGAGCATAAAAGAGAAATACTAAAGTAAAGTAACAAGTAATGAGTACTGTAGTAGATCAGATGCACTTAGTTACTTCCTATCTCTTTCCTATCTCCTATTTCCTACTTCCTATCTCTAATTGCTACATTTGATTGTTGTGTTCATGTTAAGATGTTGTGACTATATAAAACTACAATCTAATTAGTATTTGAAAGTTGTCAATATCCAACATGAAGAACAGTTTAGTTTGTTATCTTTTTACAGATAACTAACTAACCAGGTAATGTCTGTTAACTCATACAGTTAAGTATACATATACTGTACAGCGTGTACCGCCACTGTTTCACTTCATTGAAGGATGCTGCTGTGGTTATGTGAGTGTGTGTGTGTGTGTGTGTGTGTGTGTGTGTGTGTGTGTGTGCACATGAATGCACATGACTGCTTGGGTGGGTAAATATGATAACTGCTTTTGCATGCACGTGTAAGTGCATGATTTTTTTCTTCCATGTTCATATCTATATTTTTTCTGTGTGTGTGTTCATGCTGTCACCAGTGGCTCCTCTGACTTACTGGCAGTCCACAGCCTGACCATCTGATATCTTTCATGTCTGTGGACTGACATTATTCACTCAGCATCACATTGCAGTTTCCAGAATGTTCTTGTACAGCTATCAGAGCAGTTGAGGCTCATGAGTGTCACACTGCCAGCAACACTGATGGTCCAGGCATATTTAGTGCCCTGGGCAGTCTCAGGAGCCCAGACTCAATCCCCCAACTGACCAGCACCAACTTAGCATGTCCACCTTCCATATTTGAAAAACAACAACACAAGTCTGACAACATGTAGAGTTTGAAACCTTCTTTAATGATCCTAAACATGGCAGTGCTTGCGTCTCTAAGAAGTTTTTAAAATCATACAGTAGTTTCTCTTTGGTGCTCTTCCCATCAGGTATCTCTAACATTTCTGCTCTTTTTGTAGCAGACAGTGAAGTTCCCTGTCTGGACAATCTCGATGGCACAGGAGTAGAAATGTGTCAGTACCCAAAAATACCTGGAATTTCCTCAAGTGTCTGAGGTGAAAGCATCTCTGTCTCGACTTTCACAACACAGAGTCAGTATGTAGTGTCCAGGTCTCTTTTGTAATACGGGCAGTGTAGTCCCTTCCCTAAATATTGCCAAAGGAGGTTGTTGTCCCGAGGGTCAAGTTACATTTACATTTAGCTGACGCTTTTATCCAACGTGTCGGCGCAGCGCCGTCACTGACTGCGGCCAGCGCACACACACGCAGCGCACACACAGACACACACACACACACAAACAACACATCTTCCCCATTCCCTTCTGCTCCGCGCTAAACAGAATATAACAAAACACACATCCCTCTTCCCCTCACCGGACAATAGCACAGCCAAGGGTGCACACTTGGCAGCGCTAATTCAATGTATTCATACACGTGCAGATGATAACTTACGGAGTGTGTGGTTGGTTTCAAAGGAGGTAACAGTGGTCAATTTGTTGTTTGAGAGCTGAGTTATTGAAGAACTCGTTTTCTTGTTTGTTTTTCCTTTCTTTTTCTTTTTTTTCTGAACTTGTATATAGAACATTTTTGGTTCATTCACTTTATTTATTTATTTTTTGGTTTGTACATATTGGCACTGTACATATTGCACCTGGTGAGGTGGAGAATAAACACCCAAAACATCACCTTCCGACTTAGCCTGGATTTTTGGAACAAAAGAACGAGGTTAGCAGAAGAACCCCGCGACACAGAGGAAGCGATCAATCAAGGTACAGTTCGATAAGAAAGTGTTAGTGCAACAGCTAGTGCTGTGACAATTCTTAAAAGCAGTAAATTTACCACAGGAGGTCCCTCTCTGAAGAGCTGGAGGTCTTCAGGAGGTTTTCAAAGGTAGAGAGGGACGCCCCTGATCTGGTAGGAACTGGTAGTGTGTTCCACCAACAGGGAACAACAAATGAGAAAAATCTGGATTGCCTTGAACGAACGTGTGGCAAAGGCATCGACCGCAACAATCATGAGGTAACATGTCTGTATAAGGGCGTTCAAATAGGTGGGGAGGGAAGAAAGTGTTCAGAAGCCCCCTCTGATGTCTTATGCTGTAATATTTATTGAAGCTTGATTACAGAGAATTAGAGACATCCTTGCATACAATCAGGTATGTCTCACATATGTGTCTCTATTCTACCCTACTCATGCTGGTGGTCAGGCTTCAAACCCATACAGCAATCCAAGGGGGGCCAAACGAGGTAAACTCAAACACAGAACACAAGCTGCCCAACAGTTTAGTGGTTCAAGTTTAAATAAGGTTGCTCTCATCAGATAGGTTCCCTCCAATTAGTGGGTCGGAGAGGTGCTCCTCCAATTAGGGTCCTGCAGTCTTCAAGGAAACCTTGATGAATGTGGCCCAGCCTTCTTCATCTAGGCCCAATGAAGAGGCAGTGACCACACACCTAGATCTGCATACACAACACAACACTACAAACAAACGGCATATAATAATCTTAATCCTAATACCAGCCAGAGTGGGTATTAGGATTAAGATTAAGCATGCATCAGGATGTGATACAGTCATTACATTCTGTGTATTTAGTTCCTGACAATGTAATGTGTGTATGGGTGGATACGTGAAGGTACAGCTGTTTGTGTGTGTGTGAAATAAACAAGATGCATTCTTGTTTCTTTGCCCTTCATGTTTGACTGTACTTTTCTTTGTTAAAGAGCAGTCCCTAAACGTTTTGTTTCCCTCTGTGAACCATAACATACGCCATTTGTTAGACCCCTTAATTTACACTTCCTCTCACCTTTAGTATTAGACGATCCAGTGGGAATCTAACTCTTAGCCCCCTGGCAGGACAAGAGCCACATTGTCCTCTTTGTGCTACATAAGACCACATGGTTATGAATTATAAATACCATGAGAGCACATGCATGTAGAATACTGTATATGTTTTTCTCTCTGTGCTGTATTCTTACTCTTTATTATTTTGCATATATACAGTAACAGTCAAAGGTTTGGACACACCTTCTCATTCAATGTTTTTTCATTATTTCTTCCTTTTGTCACGTTCTACATTGTAGATTAACCCCGGAAACAACAAAACAGATGGTAATCAAAAAGTGTAAACAAAGCAAAATGTTGGCCACATCAGCTATTTTCAATTAACAGGTCTACATGGTCAAAAGCAAATTATTGGCAAGCCCTGTTCAACTACTGTAGGAATTCATATTCAGGCAAAAAATGCTCAAACAAATCATCACAACTTTAAGTCAATATTTGAAAAAGTTCAATTGAATTAAAGTTTCAATTTCAATTCAAAGAACTTGAATGTGTCTTCAATCTAGTTGCAAAACCATCAACACTATGATGAAACTGGCTCTCATGAGGACCACCCCAGGAAAAGAAGACCAAGACTTACATATGCTGCAGAGAAGTCCATTACATTTAGCAGCCTCAGAAACAGGGCCAGTTTTTGCTATGTGCAGTGTGGGCGACTGCCCAGGGCTGTTCAGTCATCTACATGACCTCAAGTGACTCTGGTTGATTGACGGGCGAACAGACGGTGTTGGCAAAGGTACAGTGGTTGATGATGTGGAGTCTTCATCATGGACTTCCACTGATGCCATGACCCTTCCAGTGACAATAGCTAAAGCAGAGAGGAGTTTTTCCAAGCTGAAGCTTATTAAAACGTACTTAAGGTCCACTATGTCACAGGAGCGTCTCTCTGGACTTGCCATCATCAGCATTAATTATACAGTAATGATGTAATTGATGAATTTGCATCAAAGAAGGCTGGAAAAGTGAAGTTTTAGATTGCACTTCACACCTGTAGTTAATGTTAATGCCAGTTAAACAGGGTGAAAAATCTGCTACAGTCTGGAACTGTTCAGATGGTATTAGGATGAATCTTTTTTTTTATTTTATTTTTTATAATTATAATTATAATTTAATATTTATTTTGGTTAACATGGTGGATCCTGTGATGAAGGATTTGTGTAATTTACATTGGTGTTTATATACTGTATTTCATTTATTTATCTTGTGTCTTGTGTATTCTTGTTACCTTTTATATATAATGCAGTGGGGGTGGGGGGGGCCTTCATGGTCAAATTGCTGTAAAGAAGCCAAGACTGAAGGAGACCAACAAGTAATGCTTGTGCCAATGTGCTTTCCATCTAGCAACATCATCAGGGAAAATATCTCCAATGCTGTCTTTTCATTGTTTGGTTTATGACCAAAAACTAATGCCACTCCTATCAGCCTTAGCTGTACTTTGTGTTTAGTGCTAATTAGCAACACAGTAAATTCAGATAGTTAGCACAACTAGACTAGTATTAGTCCTGTTGAGTTCTACGTGTTAGCATTGTCATTGTGCACATGTTAGCCTGCATTTAGCTCAAAGAACCACTGTGCCAAAGTACAGCCTCACTAAGCTTTAGCCTCGGTTTTGTTTTCTCTGAATGGCACACTAAAGGGCTCCCTGCATCTCCTTATGCCTATGCCAGAAATGTACTGCATGTGGCTCTCTGGTCTAAGCTGTAAAGGCAAAAATAGAGCATGTGGGTCTCACATTTCATTTAGCTTTAGCAGAAAAAGCTGCTTCAATTGTGCCTAATATTACAAGGAATGTGTTTTCACAGTGACATCCCTCCCAAGTGAGAGTCACAGACCTAATTGTGGTTTTTATTTTTTAAGACAAATAGAACACTATTAGATTGAAATGTTCATGATCTTAAAAGGGTAAAACAACCCTACCTTTTGGTGGAAAACAGCAGCTCCCATGAAAAACTGCCAGCGTCACAGTGCACTATTGTAGCTTGGTTGCTTCAATCAATTACTGATTAAAATTCTCCTCTAGTGTCATTTTTAAAATGAACTACCTGTAATCTCTGTTGATTAAAAATAATCTACACTGCTTACTTCTTTCATGTTACTGAAATTACTGAACCAGCAATGGACACTCAACTTCTTAATAGTTAGGGCTTCTGGGAAATGGGCACAAAAAGGCAAAAAGACTGAAAACTAAATTATTAGCATCAATATTAAAAATGTACCCTCTTAGACACCCTACTCACATATTTCTTTATCTATATACATGCCATGGACTGCTTTATTGAAATTAAGACTTCTTTGCACATTTTCTTTTACACACCTCTACTTCACCTTTTGTTCTCAACGGTGTTGGTATGTAAAAACAATATTACTACGTTTGTACACATATATGTGACTACGTAAAACATACTGAAGAGATGACTTAAGGCGGCACCTTCATCATAAAACAGGTGCGTCCTGACTAAGCTAATAAGAACTGGAGATTGCATGCATCAAAACTCCAGCTTTAATCATGTATGTTTGATCACCTGAGGCTCTGCTAAGAAAGCAATCCACACTTTTTCAAGTTTAGTATTGAGCGTGGCAACTCGATATTAATATGCATATCAAATGTTCATGCATGCAAGCTCTCAAATGAGCAGCATGCAGATAAATAGCCTGTTCATTACCTATTGCCCAAATTTCCTCAGCTATAGTGTAATCCACCAAGGCTTGGCACCCTTGCACCCTTAAGCTCCTTTGTAATTGGAGGATTCTCTGATGTGTTCTGAGATTCCAGCATGGAAACTGTCTCCTTCACTGGGCTGACTTTCTGGTAATGATGCCGAAGGAAGCTTCGTGCAGCCTTTGAGTTACCTTTCAGAGAATTTTATATGCTCTGCAGTCATTTGGAGAAGCTATATTTGTGGAGAGTTCAGTGAATTGGACAGAATCTCAATTTGAACAGCCTCATTTACAAAGGAAATGTGGCCACATCATTAAGATTTACATATCATTTACATACAGTATATGCATGTCATCTGTAAACGAAAATATCCTTGATATCTTTTGACCAACTGTACACTTCCTCTGTAAATCCAGGCATCAGAGTTAAAAATGTAGTTGAATATATTCATAAAGTAATTCCTGCTCACTGAATTAGTCACTCCTGATTTTTCTTTGCACTCTGATATTTGTCCATTAATATTTACTACTGCAATGGCCCATTTTCTACACAGAAGCCTAGTTTAACCATTGATTCTGTCCATTCTATTTTCATTCTATCCTCTTTTTTGTATCACACTGATGAATGCTCCGTCACCTCTTCTTGCCTTTTCTTCTCACATTTGCTACTTTTATGTGATGTGAGTTTTGTACTGAAAAGATGAAAGCCTGAAGCATGTGTTTTTGTGACCATAGAACAAAAATATAAAAAACAGATTCATTAAAA
Organism: Collichthys lucidus; assembly: GCA_004119915.2. Lineage (NCBI taxonomy): Eukaryota > Metazoa > Chordata > Actinopteri > Sciaenidae > Collichthys > Collichthys lucidus. The sequence goes on along the minus strand of CM014089.1, from coordinate 32,359,170 downwards.
AAAAAAGATGAAATATTTGTACATTGAAAAAGTTATGATGACTTTTCAGTTATTAAAAGCTAATTTGTCAGTTATTGAAATGTCTATTAACTGGCAGCAGCCTCATGCTCTAGAGGGTTTTTGATACAAAGGAATGTAAAGTAATGAAAAAGAAACTGGAAAACAATATGACAACAAGACCTGAAATAGAGTAATATTCAGTCCATCAAATGGACATCAATACTTCTCAATAACAGAAGCAGTATGTCTACATCATAATGTTAATACACGTTGAGGATTAAGGGTGAACAGGTTAAACTTGACAATGTATCCTATACTGTAAAAACTCAACTTAGGGCTGAGTTTCTGCCCCAAATAAGGCTGTTGAAGTGAGGTGAAGAGTGAAGGGTAAGATGGAACACAAGATCGACAGGTGAATGACAGCAATAACGTGGGCACCGACTGTACCGAGCTGTCACAGCGCAGAGGCAGCTGAGCCTTAAAAAGAAGCACTTGATTTACCGAGCGCATCTGATTAGGATACCTCCCGGATTCTGTCCTTTGGAAGTTAATGTTAGGGAAAGATTGTGGTTACGGCACATACAATCGGTTGACATATACTGTAAATTTTTGTGACTTATGGTTAGCAAAAAACGGAAAGTTGCAAGTCTGTGACAGGGTGTATTTTCCTCTAGACTCCAGTAGAATTCTAAAATGCTGCAGTTCACTGAGGAACAAGGGACATTTATTCTACTCCATCAACAAACAGCTCTATGTCAAAAACAGAAAGAAGTTGACAATCACAAATTCATGTCATTTTAAAAACACAATCATCTCTTTAGTTTGATACCAAATATGTGACATTTGTAGCTTTTTAATCAGAGAAACATAGCAGTAAAAGTATTGTAAATAGACATTTCCATCCAACAAACAACAGCTACATGAGAAAAAAAATGTATTTGTGGAAAATTCAGTGCAACCTGATCAGTCCTCCCTGCAAACTCTTCAGTGAAGTGGCCCCCAGAAAACAGCCTCTGTGTGGGCAGTGAGGGCCAAGTAAGTCCCTCTGTTTACTGATGGTGATGATGTAAGTAAAACACTTGAACTCACAATGTCTTTATCTCTTTCCCACTCTGGTGGGTCAGGACCAGGCTTACATGAGATTGTAAACCAGAGACTGTCTATGGAGACATTTTTGGATTTACAGAGGAAAACCTGCAAAAAAAAATCATGGATACGAAGTAATAATGTAGATTTCTGTCTCTGTACAGTATGTGTCTATCAGTTCTGTGCTTAGCGTGAACATTTTAACAATTCAGCGTCATCTCCTGAAAATGAATGAAAAACTTTTGTTGAAATGATGCATGTGTGATGCATGTCCCTGTTTCTCTCTGATCAAGTACATACTGAAAGCATGAGAGCACTATGATCCATGCTCCTTAGTGACTTCTGTGGTGTCGACTCCCAGTGGACTTACACTTGGGACTCGTCCAGATGAGGATGAGCTCCAAGAACATCAGAAGTATTTCTAGGTGATTTATGACTGGGCGAGGGGAGAAATGAACCATTTAAAAGTGGAGAGTGTTTTCAACTTAGGAAGGACAAAATCCAAATGCATGTTTTGTTGGACTTTTATATTACAGCAGAGCTGCGTGTGCATCTCAACCTTGATTCCACACAGAGGACACATCAGTAAAATGTTAAATGCTGCTGTTACCAATGGATATTTGAACAAATTAAAGACTGACAGGAATAGGTGGGTTGCACGTTACGTCACGTCTGCGCGCGAACCTTAAGTGGTGGTCAACTGGTAGCACAGCCCATTGATATCACAGTGTTTTCAGCTTCCACAATGCCTCAATTTTGTGCAGTTTTTGGCTGTTCCAATCGGTCTAACCGAGAGAAGGGAAAGGGTTACTACCGAGTACCTAAGGTAATCGTCCATAGAGGTGAAAAATGGAAAAAACCTGTCCGAACAACGACGTAAAAAGTGGATAGCTAATCTTCGTTTAAAGACTAAGGGAGCTGAAACTGCTTATGCTCGTGTCTGCGGCGACCACTTTGTTAAAGGTATGTGTGTCTTCGGGATAAGGCTCTAATTGGCTCTAAGGGCTGGGTCGGTCGGGCTGGGGTGCGAAGCGGGGCTGGGCTCGAGCCGCGGCTGGGGGAGCAGTCGCCCCGTCGCCCTCCTCTCTCCGCCGCCGGAGGTCCGCGGCGTCGCCGGGCGTGGGGGGTTCTTCGCGGGGCGGTGTCCGACGCCGCGCGGAAGGCGGGCCGGCGGAGGGGACCGGGTACGGCGGTCGGCGGCGGCGACTCTGGACGCGCGCCGGGCCCTTCTCGCGGATCTCCCCAGCTACGGCGCCCGCCGGTGCCCCGTTCGCTTCCAGGAGCTTCCTGTCCACCAACAATGACTAACACATAAACCACGCCCGTTTCCAAGGAAACAAAACGCTATCTTTAGAAAAGTAATTCCGCACTTAAAGTGAGCTACCTTTAATTACAAACATTCTGTGTCAGATCGAAAAAGTGAAGTTTTGAATGGGTTTCAATGGCTACAAGCCCAGGTTGTCCACCACTTCAAATTCGGGCGCACCCGTGATGACGTAACTGCAACCCACCTATTAGCACAGCAGAGAGATTGATGGATATGTGTTTAAAAATCGCCACAATCCATCCCGCATAGGGTTGCCACATGTGTCTGACAAAAATCCTGGACATTTTGACCATCCAATCGGCGGCGGATTATCGGCGACTATCGGCGGCGACTATCGGCGGCGATTATCAGCCTTTTGGTCAGAAGCAACGCAGCTCTTTAAACATCTAACCCATAAATATATCACACTTTCACACTGAAATGTTACTGCTCTCATTATTTTATTATTCTTCAACATATCAGATTAATAATTACTTAACCAATTATTTCCAACTTTTTCTGGAGCAGTCCAGTTTTCATTTTTCTTATCTCAGTTATCTTTAGATAAACATTTACAGTTTTTTGTGTTTTTAAGATTACAGCTGACACTGAGGGTAAAAGAGAAAAATAAATAAGAAACAAAAAAATTAAAAAGATTAATTCCTTTTTAACACTTTCTGGAGCTGTCCAGTTCTCATATTTCTTATCTCAGTTTTTTTCTCAGCTTTAGAAAAACATTTTTTAATAGGCTAATTAAGATTACAGCTGACACTGAAGGTAAAAATAATAAAACAAATAAATAATAAATAATTCAAGATGAACCAAATTAGAATATATAACACTATATAAATCTCTGTACAATACAACAGACCACATTATTTTGGCTTATTTCGATTTACATGCTTTTTTGATTTGGCGTGGTCATCTAAGGCCGTTTTGCCCTCATATTTTACCAAAATTTTCGCTGGGCAAAGTGAGCAGCTAGCATGAAATGGCTCGCCTGGGCATGGTCTTAGCCACTTAACATACTCGTCCTGTTTTGTCCACTCATCTTTGAAGCATGTCGATCTTTTACTCTTTTTTTTAACTGGTCTGTCATCACCTGCTCTTTCTGAGTGACCCTCGTCATCCGTCGTCTCTCCACCCATGATTCTCCTATTTTTCTCTTCGATTCTCGCTTCCTCTTCTCCACACCTTCTACTTTCTCTCCTCTTCTTCCTCTCACCATTCCGATAGCCCGCCACGGCGCTAATGTCAGAGCCAACCACTCGTGCAGCCAGCAACCCAAAACAACGGCTACGTCATGAATGTACGTAGGCACGCTACCATCCAATAAGCCTATCATATTGATCTGAGACTTTGACGCATGTCAGGTTAGTTCAAAGTTGTTCTCAGTCTCTGGTTAGTTGCGGTCTGTACTTTTGGCCTTTTTTTTTTTTTTAAGTTTTGATTATGTATTTATTTTATTTTTTTCCTGGACAGACCATGAAAATCCGGGACAATCAGGAAAATCCGGGACGTGTGGCAACACTAATCCCGCAGCCTCCGTTCATCTGATGCTAATCTCCTGATTCCTCCATTTAGGACCAAGCACCGAGCCTGGGGTGACAGAGCCTTCTCTGCAGCTGCCCCCTCCCTCTGGAACTCTCTCCCCAAACACACCAGGACTGTACTGACCTTCCCACCTTCAAATCTTTAACAAAAACACACCTTTTTAAAATAGCTTTTAATGTTTAATGTCTAATGTGTTTTTAGTGCACTCTATTGTTTTAATGATTCATGTTTCTCTGTAAAGTGTCTTTGAGTACCATGAAAAGCCCTTTTAAATAAAATGTATTATTCTTATTATTATTATTAAAAAGCAGCAGTCGCTCTTTTGGATAGTGAACCGTTCAGCTGACCAAAACTGATTGTGGACGCTGGAGGTGTCACCACAAAGCGCTACAGCTATGCTCTGAACAAATAGAAAACTGCTCAGGGCTATGATGCTGCCTCTACTTTAAGGGACCCTGTGGATCTTGTTAGGCACAGAGGTTATGTGTAAAGAAACCCTAATTGTCCATCGGTGATGGAGGGGGGAGCCTTTTTTAGTCATTAAAAGTAGAAAGAAGGAACATCTTTGTTTGTTATCTTTGTTAACATACAACCTAAAGGTCTTAGACATGAAGGAAACTTGCCCTCTGAATGAAATGGTACATCTCGAACAACTGATGTGTGTTGATGAGACACAGAGAGTGGAACTGCCGTCCTACATGAAAACACCCATCCACTTCAAACTAAAAGGAGTCTACTATTTTATCTTTCTGTAAAACACATCACACATGTAGATCTGCTTTGGTGGTGAAAGAAGGGAAAGGCATCAGTGGCAACCTAAATGTGATTGTCACAGCGCATGTCGTCAACGTCTCTCATAAATGCAAAGTGCTGGATGATCAAAGGGAGTACGTAGTGAAGTGAGAGAGCACTCAAACATACTAAACAGCACTGTTGTTCAGAGACAGAGATGGAAGACACAGTGCAAGAAACTCTACAGTGCAGGAAACGTCAGAACAAACAGGAATCAAAGTCAAGGTTCATCTATTTGTCATTTTACAACAGGGTTGCACAGTGGAAAAAGTTGGAGCCCCTTCATTGAACACACAGAGAACATGTACAAATATTTTAATAGAATGAAATACAATAATAGATACACTTCCCAGATATACTAAGCACTGTCATTTCTCTTTACTTAACTGAGCACTTCTTGCCATAATATGAGAAATAATCAAATGAAATCAGAAAGAGTGAAGTTTGAATTGATAATATGAATGAAATTGATAAAGTTCAGACAGAAAAAGAAAATCTCAAGGCTGATGCAGCAAAATGTTTGTCATATATATATATATATATATATATATATATATATATATATATATATATATATATATATATATATATATATATATATATATATATATATATAAATGTCATGTCTGATTCTCTATGAACCAAACTCTCAGGAAGAACACATAGTGGTCAAACTGTGTAATGACTGCAATGACGTCTATCAAGTGATGCACAAGGACTGTGTTTTGAAAAGCACCAGACTTTTATCAGTTGAAGGCTTCACCTTCAGATGTAATGACTGCAACAAAACACAGTATCATCAATTTATGAAACACCTATTGGGCAAGAAGAACACAAACATGCAGGAGTGTGACGTCTTCAGCAACTGCAAGACAAAGAGCTGTTTCTACATGCCAGACACTATACAGCTCATATACGTAACGACATATGCATACAGTACATTAGTACATGTAGATACAGTAAATACACATACAGTGCATACAGATGCAATACATCAGTACATATATATACAGTACATTAGTACATATACATACAATACAATCAAATACTGTACATATACATATAATATACATATAAATAGAGACGACACAGCACCACCACCATAATTATATACATGCTAGCATGTACATATCTGCAGTGCTTGATATTTCTTACATTTTAGGCACTGCTTATGAACATGAACAATGAAATTAGACGTAATGACTTCTGACAGTCTGGCAGTCCACTGCAGTGCCTCTAGGGGGCAAGAATGTTGGCGGCCCTAGTGTTAACGGATTCTAGTTTAGGCTTTTTGCGTGTAAGCTGAGATAGATAAAAGCTAAAATAATGTTTCACACTGCACCTCCAGGATCCTCCAAAACAACTTCTTGTGCTTTTGGAAACATCAAACTGTCTGCTCAACTTGGTATTCCACATATAATTCAAATCCAAAGTCAGAATGACCAGGAGTCCACACATGGACCACACATCAGTGAGTTTGACCGGACAAAAGATATCACACAGCTCCATCAAAAACCTTCAGGACATTTCACAGTTTCCTTTACAATCTGCATCACTGAACTTCATCTGGACCGCTCCCTGTCCTCATCCAAAACCATAACCTTCTTTCAGATTTTTTCTGGCTCATCATTAAAACTGCTGTTACATTGTCAAATTATGTTTTAATTAATGGCATTGTGTAAGAATTCTCTTGCATTATTCACATTATTGGCTGTCTTAGCATTATTACTCCTGTCATCAGGGATTATATGACCACAACCTTTTTAATCACTCAAGTAAAGCAAACCGGAGAGAGATGATAAAATAATGCAAAACATGACAGGAAATTCTGTGCCTGCGGAAATATGAATTCCCTCAAAAAGAACATCATCTGCCCTTGGCGGCACGCCATCTGCATCCAAGGACATCAGTTGCCTCTTGGGGGAAAGCTTTTCCGCTACAGCCTGCCTGGTCGCCTCATCCATTACAAAACTGTCAGAGCACCACAGTGGGGAGTGCAACACTTTAAAAAGAAAAGGAGGAGGTGACCTGATTGGCTAAGACTGATGGACGGAGCTTGATATTTTATAGAAATTACTGAACATACATTTGAAATTAAATCACCGCAGGTCTGAATTTGGAATCTGAATATTTAAGATGAACTCTTGCCAGTTATTTGAAAACAATTCTGTGTGACTGACTGTTAAGTTTGAGATTTACAGATCAGTGCTCTCCAAATAAAGACATGTTCAGTAATGCTGAGTCACCACATCGCTGTGCCAATAATGATAATGAGGCAATGCTCACCCTTGAATGTAACACCTAAAAACATCTAATCAAAATGTTATATATATATGCTATATTTTGCTCTGAAAATACACTTTGCTTTTGGTGTTATCTGTGTTTCCATGGAGATACATAGGCCCGGCAAATAACAGAGACATTGCTCGACAGCTGCTGATTGCCAGAGTTCTGTAGGAGAGGAACAAGCGCCTGCAGTCACACCAGAGTCTCCCACCGCTATACAACTCTGGATCAGAGATCAGACCTTATTTCTTAAACTTTTGGGATTAAAAAGTGGGTTGTCTGCAGCAGAGAGCTACAGAGGTGCTGACCTCCACTTGTAACTGTCTGTGGGCAACCAGGGCTTTAAGAATATACCAAATATTTATACAGAGACCGGCCAAAAAGGAGACCGCTAGAGAAAAGTAAGCAAGGAACTTTAAACAAAGGGGAAGTGCTGAAAATGTGTCTGTTCCAGCAAGCAGTTATACATATATAAGTTAGTATAGCCCCTCAATCCAAATTCAATCCGGAATTAATAATTAATTAAGAGTTGTCAACCTTAATATATTTATTACTAATACTTCACACTGCCAGGCAGGGCCAAGGCCTCAAAAGGAAATGCAGATGGTTGCACCATCACGATTTAGTTTGCTTCTTATAAACTGGTACAAGTTTTGTTGTAGAGTGATAGAATTTTCCACTATTTGATTGAAGTGAACAGAACATTTCAATACCTGTTCTGAATCAGTGAAAAGCCTGCTGTCACTGCCTCCTCCTGCTGCATTCCACAATCTCTCTCCAAGAATATTCTCTTTGTAGTCTCGGCACGATGAATCATATAAATGGGGATAACGGAGGACACTTTGAGACATTCTCTCCAGGGAAGCATGCGCGGTGTTGGACTAGGTTGTATGCATGGAAAGTGACAGCAGTCGTTGTGTGAAAAAAGGAAAAGGGGAGTGTAAGAGCGGAGATCCAACCTTGTCAACTTTATCACCTCAGAAAACCTGACTGCAGGATAAGACCTTGGCCCCTGCATGACTTCTTTTAATTTTTTATGATGGTGCAGGACTAAGTCTATGAAGAATTCTTTCATAAAAATTACAGTGAGATCTACTTCATCAAGAAAACAAAGCCATTATTGCATTTTGAGGATATGGATTTTGCATTATGCACTATGTTGTGCATTCTCTGTTATTTTGGAGCCACGATTCAGAGCTGTGACAGACTCTGACCCTCTGTTAGATTTAGTTTCACAAGTTTGTTGTTGTAATTTTATAAATTAGACATCCATGTTCCTGAAGGAGAAGCTGATCAGTTTACTTTACAGCAGTGATGCTGATAATGAGTTTGCCAGAACATAACTCCCCTGTTGCTGCTTCATCAGTTGGAGAGAGGACACTGTTAGCAGTTTGCTTTGAATGGCAAGAAGAGAAGAGGCCCAGGGATATGAAATGTGGAAGTGTTTATGGAAGATTAATGGGGGACTGATTTTATTTAAGCATAAACCTTTTTCACTATGTCGGTGTTACTTTGGTGGGTATAATGTTACCATAGCTAATGAAATGAAACCAAAATGATTAGTAAAATCTTGATCTGTCCTGACAGTTAATCCAGATGATCTAAAACTTTATGTAGAGAACAAACATACTCACAGTATGGCGAGTAGGTCAAAGTTGTAGCAGAGAGTGGGTCTGTAAAGTGTGATGGTTGTTCATGATGGACAGTTTGGGAAATAAATGTACTGTTCATCTCTGTTTATCTTTTACGTTTGTCTTGGAGAATGATGGAATTAAAACACTTTAGATGGACAGTGAGTTCACTGGAAAACAGATGAGAGATTCAGTGAGAGGGATTCCAGAGTGGTGCAGGTCTGGTAATCTGGTGATAGGAATCCAAGGTGCAGGTGTGACAGAGCTGGACATGGTAGGTGAGTGGGAGGGTATCCCTGAGGAACAAGGACATTAGAGTTAGACAGAGTTTTCTACACTAATGATTCAAGAGTTAGCTATAGCATAGTTAGCACTGGGGACAAGGAGTGATATGGGGGACTCTGGCAGGTAGAGCCGATCGTTTAAGCAGAAGAGGTTGATTGGCAATGAGGAACAGGTGATGAAATGACCCCTAAATCTAGTGACTGTAACAGAAATGATCTCTAAACATGTGTTATCCAGTCACATCAAACTACTATTCAAACAAGGCAAGCTCCACAGAATAACAACAAGCTGATTCGACTGTGAGCTGGTTCTGGTTTGAATAATGGTCAACTTTAGATTGGATCCTGCAGATCGATCCACAGGGGACAATCCAACCTATAGTAGGGACAATTTACCAAAATTTACAATCTGAACCTAGAAAGAGTGTCACAAGTGTCACTGTCCTCTGGGCATTATCAATATCTGTATCAAATTACAATATTTAAATCAATCATCAATTATCAATCCGTCAAAAGATGTCAAAATATTTTAGTGTGAACAGACTGACAGACTGACATATCCACCCCAAGAGCCATAAAAATCCTCTGACAAATCCATCTCAACTCTTAACACAATCTCGTCTTTGCTGGCTCATCTGTAGAAAAGTGAGCTACAAACTCATGACTAATTAGTAGACCAAAACTCTATATGTGGACTATGCAGATGCATAGAGCACCACAGCCACCAGAGGACTCCAAGTTTAGCCTCAATATATTTTGGGAGAAATAAAAGCACCTGTCTTTATTATTAGACAGTCAAACCAACTCATTTGGTGCATGAAACACTTGCTAAGAAAGCATATACGCTTTTTTATAGGTTAAAATCAAGTAAAAATCATGTTTGGTCTGGGCTGTCGCAGCATGAGTGACGTCTGCCGACAGGTATGACAGAATGAATGACAGCTATCAACCATTCACTGAAGTGAGGAGAATAACAGTAGGCACCATTCACAATTGCATCGTGGCATCAAAACGTACTCAGTCTTGTATGCACTGTTACATGTAAATGTTTCTTACTACCTGAAACACCAGTTATTATTCTTACTAGTTGCTTTACTGTTTTTTATTGTTTGCACATCAAAACAGACTCATTCATGAAGCAATTGTCATTCATCCCTGTCATACCGACTGGCAGTCGTCACTCACTGTGTGACAGTCCAGCCCAAATATGAATTTGACTTGATTACCCCACAAACAGTCACAACTTCCCTATCCTAGTAGCTTAGTTTTGCTTATAACCTATAACCATGATTTGATATGATATGAAGCATATCAGTGCTTTACACAACAAGTGAGGCGGTCTGCCTGTCTTAATTCTGTTTTAATTCTCTTATAATTGATCATATAAAATGAAATATAAAATAAATAGATTATTTGATTTTTTTGTTTGTTTTTGTTTTTGAAGGAGGATAGTGGAAACATAAGACTGTGATCATTCATTAATATGGATGCTGGTCCATTGTATTTATATTTATTTAAGTCAGCTAACTTGTTTATTTTTTACTGTTTTGGATTGGTGGGGAGAGTTTTAATGTCACCCTGTTTTCAAAGTTTACCTTAAACATCTTTCAGGAACATGCTGCATCTGTTGCATTTATTAATGTACTCCAGCCTGTTTTCTTCTTAAAATGAAACAGTATGTTGCATTACAGGAATCTCTCTCTCAGAGTTTGACAAAATAGAGCCCCCGAATTGCATTTTGCACAGGGCCCCCCAGATAGCTAGAAACAGCCCTGCCCAAAACACAAACAAAGATTTATCCTTTGACCTATGTGCCTTCTTTTTCTTCTGAATCATTGCACTTCCAGTTGGCAATCCTAAAATAAAGGCTGTTATAGTTCATATAGTTCACATTCTTATGCCTTCATAAGTTTTGTTCTGATTTGGTCACATTGGCTCTTGTGAGCTGCCACACAGATGATATTAGATGACTAACAAGCTGCTCAGGTGAGTCAACACTGTCAGACTGTAACATTTTAATCCTCACAAGAACAAAGTCAGTTATGTGTCGATATAATAATAGTTCAGTAGCAATATATCTAATATTTCTTCACTGCAACATACTGTTTCATACTAGTTTTCTGTGTCTCTGCCAGCAATTATATGTATATATTCATGATGTCCTTGACAGGTGTGAAGATATTTCTCGCTATACCTTGGTGGATTGGGTGTGGACAAACATATTTTTACCCCAAAGAAATACTTAATTAGATTTTCTTCCCACGGGCATACATGGACACATTTTCAGATGTCTGATCTCCATCTCTAGGTTACTTTAAGGTTAGTCACTTTTCTTTTACTGGATGTGCATTTTTGCACCTGCGCCTATCTAACCTTTTATGTGAGGAAGCAGTCTGCTCTTTAACATGATGTGATAGGACACATGGACCACATCAGCATACAAAGTACAAGAACATACATAATAAACTTTTCAATGACACTTAGGGACTAAAACAAGTCCAGTCCTGCTGTCATGCTGCAAAGAGCTTGGCTGACAGAACAAAGATAAAAATATGTAAGGTTGTCTTATCATGCACTGAAATAAATAAATGCAACAAGGCCTGTTTACACCTCTTCTGAGGACAGTGTGGGGCTGTGCTTTACTGACACTGGTGATTAGCTTAGTTACACCTGTTTGGGTGGGAGATATTACACCTTCATCATCCTCACATAATTACAACATAACTGCAGTCACTTTCAACCTGAGCAGAAGTTTAATTTGCCAGAATAAGTGAGAACACCTGTGGGTGTGCTGAGCCTTAAACACCCCGCAGCGAGTCTGAAGAATTATTAGTGGTCAATTAAACATGATAAATTAGCACCAAGGCTTATGACAATCTTATCTTCTTTCTACGTTAAAAAAATCATTCAATAAAATCACGAATGTCACCACTGTAAAAAAGGTGAAAAGTAATTGTTGTTGTTGTATTCAGCTGTTAACCACACAGCTAAAAACAAGACAAAGAATCTACAGTCAGTGATGCTAAAGTCAGCATGCAAACAAAATGCAACATGCTTTGCAGGTGTAATGCAGCAACCTCTGTGGCTGTGAAGCGAAGCAGAAAAGAAAGTGCCACTGCAGTTCCTCTTGTCGTCCATTTGAGGCTGGCTCCAGAAGTGAGTCAGTCTCCATAAGTCCCCATGTTCAAACCGTCTTAGATCAATGGTAGCACGTATGCATTCAGTAGTAGACATCAAATACAAAGTACAGCCAAGGCTGATGGTAATGTCATTAGTTTTGCAGTTTGTGTCTGCTGATAATTAATGAGTGCTCTGAAGATTTGCAGCATGAATCACAGTGCTTTGTATTTTTAGCTTCTCACCTGATGACTTCAAAAGAGCACTGATGTGCTGAAAAGTAAAACTGAGACTGTTGACTGTTGTTCACTATCGAGCAGCTGTTGGACATTATATATGCTCACTGTGAGTCTGTCTGAAAAGTACAATGATGTGAAAAACTAGACGCTGAGAAATCAAAACAAATTAAATATTTAGCTTTCAAACTATCAAACTATACACGGCTGTACATCTTGTTTGACAAAACCATGCCAAGTGGAGAGCATGTTATTTTAGTTTTTTTATAATCTGTAAAATCCACGTCATCATGGCTGCTACAATTTAAACATTATTGTCCTTCATATTGCAGGTGACTTCAAAAGATGAATATTTAAGCCCTACCACCGAGCTACTTGACAGCCCAGAGGAATAGCAAAAATTAAATAGTCTTTATAACCAATCACCAACCAACCATACTGCAGTTTGCTTCAAACATTTTGGCTGGTCTTTGGTGCCCAGTGATGTCACTTTCTATGCTTGTCCAAACTGGTGACAGTAATGTGAAGGAGTTGTATATGGACATGAAAAACAACAACATCCTGGCTGTAACAACATCCTCCCTTTCGGCTCTTATCGCAGTGGACCAGCTCCAAACTCAGCTCATATCACCTCCGGGGGTCAATCCCACTGCTCCTTCAAAAGCTCCACACAGACTCACCCGGAGACATCCATGAGGTCCAAGAGATAGAGACTGGTTCCCAGTGAGATTTTGTTTTCAGTTTTTCTGTCAAGCTCCATCTGCCCTTAAGGCTGTTCTGCTGGTTTAGCAGCCAGGAGGCCTCGAGCAAGCTGACAAGTCTTTCCACAGTGTGCCTACTGATGCATTGCTCTAACTTTAAAGTCAACATTTTAGTATTTTGGTTCAATTTCTAGTTTTACTTTTTCCATGTAAATATCTGTGTACAGTTTATATTACTGTTTGTATTAACTGTAAATAAATGCAGTGCTTGAATATCAAAGCAGATTAGCTCAAATAAACTTGACTTACATATGAGTAGATCTTTAGAGGGATGGACTGGAAAATGAGTGTAATCATTGTTGGCCATTTAAAGCCATCAAATACAAGAATGGCTTTCTGTACTCACATTAACATCATGATTCGATTAATTATAATAATTAGTATGGTATACAAATATCAATATTTTAAATTAAATGTCATCTCACGGCATAAAATACATTTTAATCAGGAGAGAATATTTAGGAGTAGTTAATTAATTTATTATTGCAGTTATAAGTTTTGGTTTGGTTGATAAGCACTGAAGAATAGATGCTCATTGAAAGGACCCATTGGACAGCTCGTTCTGATGAAAAGCAGATAGCGGCCAGTGACAGCAGACAGCAGCAGAGATTTAGGGTTTGACAGAAAATAAAATGGTGAATGGCTAATGTTGTAAGATGGGTACAGGAAAAGTGTGTGGCGTAGGCAAGTTTACTGTCACTTGCAACAGTGTCACGGCCAGTGATTTCGGTATCTGTTTTTTTTTTTATACCCAGAGTGTGATTTCCTGTTTGTCTGAGAATCTTTGGCTGTAATCCTAGCCGCTGTCAATCCAGTTGATAGTGAGGTCTATATAAGATCCTGCTTGTACCAGAGACTGAGAGAACCTGGCTGAGAATGCAGTGTTTGGATGCTCTTGGAAAGAGTTTCCTTTGTGGTTGGGTTATCTAGATGTTGAGATTTTGCTCATTTGTTTTCCCCTCGTGTTCACCTGTCACTTTTGGTTGTTATCACTTTGTACTTGCACCTCGCTTGTAAATATCCACTGTTTTAATGGACGCAATAGGAGTGAACATTCTTTTCTTTTGATACACTTGGTTTGGGTTAAAACAAGTACATAATGTAGAGTAAGTAATGCAAGGTAAAAAAAAGGGCCATGCAGGACACAAACTGCCGTCTCCAGAAAGAAAGCCTAACCCCTTTGATAGTGGTATACATTGATATAAGTTATATAGTGAAGTATACAGTTCAGTAACCTGAGATGATACTAAAGCTGTTGATTGTTGCTATGGAGCACATGAACACAAATATAAACAGCTTTATTACAACAAGGTTTCTACAGTAAGTGCAGCTGAACTGAAGTGTTCATCTAGGCATCTAGAAGATTATTGATTTTATGTCTTGTCACAGTGCAAATGATATGGACAGAAAAGGACACACACAAAGCAAAAACATTATTGCAATTTGTAGAATATCAAAATGAGAATATGGTACAAAAATCTCAGGGTCATTCATTCTTCATAGGGGAAAGAATTGCTGCACAGTTTACAATTGATCCACAGACAAGATGTTCTATAGTCCACAAAAAATTACAGGGCCAACATGTGGTTAGGTTAAGGATAAGTAGATTTATTGTCTGCACATTATATACCACAAAATAACCACAAAAAGAGACACATCTCATACACATTACACCTAGACATGACAGATACAAGGCATTTTCACTGCAGAGGAGCCAAAACTCTAGTCTTAACTTAGTGTGCCTGTTTCCAGTTCTGGGATCTGTATCTGCAAAAACGGATAGAAGCCAGTGTGAAGAAGGGTTGAAGGGGTGATCAGGGTTGTGTACTATTTAGACCTTTAGAGAAGATCAAGTACGCAACAGTGTTTGCTAGACTTTCTTTGATAGTTGCAGCTAGCCTGTGACTGGTTTAACTTGAGATTTAATCTTCTCGCCCACAAACAACCACTTGATAGGATCGTAAAGGGTTAAACTAACATTATGTAACTTAGCATAAACTAAGAGATTTAAAATCATGTTGATACTACACTGACTTGTAATCAGCTGAATGGTGCCTCTGTACAGTACATCTGTTTTGACACTTTGTAACCTTGGGCTCCAGGTACGATCACCTTCGAGAAGACAAGAGTAAATCACAGACTGACTTTTAGTGGTGGGTGAGAGCTTGGTGAAATCAAAGGCTGAAAGACAGACGCTGAGCTGGGCTGACTGCTGTTGGACTAGTCAGTGATATCAGCTGCTGCTATGTCTGCTGTTAGTGACCTTGTTGATGTTTGGCTTATAGCAAAAGTTGTTGCTAATTTTTGATCTTAAGTAATGTAACCAGAACAAATACACATGGACAGCTGTCCATATTTGCCACAGTGGGATTACACCCTGAAACTGGGGTTGCTAAGTCACAAAAATAACTATTTCTATGCAGTGTTGCGTATGAGAATCTGGCAAATGGGTTTTTAGGAGGACATGGATCAAAAAAACATAAGCTCATAGAATCTCTGAGTGGCAACTATATTAGTGGTGCAAGGAGGAAGATGTTATATAAAGTCCTTCATAAAACAGTAAAATAAAAAGAACCTGGTGACCTGATGACGGCAGTTGTTGGAGGTGTAAGACAACAGAAAGCGCTCTGCTTCATCCTAATGTTTAATATAATAATGAAGTATGAATGGAATTGATTTATTCATTAGAACACCATCATGCGTGGTAACATTATTAAAAAAGCAATATGGAAAAACATGTACGTTACATATGAAATGAACACACTTAATAAAATTAGTTCATAGAGGTAATTATGTTTGTTTTAGCCTTTGGCTTGAATATATAAGAAAATGGATGTGGACTAATGAATTGTAGTGAGGGTTGATGAATAGTAATCCAGGTAAAAAAAATAAAAAAGTAAGCACTGTGAGTATGTCTGTGTTACATAATTTATAAGAAAACAAAAAAAGAATTGTTAGAAGAAAAAAAATGTACCAGCTTTGAACTACAGTTTCTATAGGGGGTAATTAATTAATTTAATACTTATTTAACAAGCTCCAAGAAAAACATCAGCGTCTGCTTTTTAAGGTTGCTCAGTGTATTGGATCTCTTTCTCCAACAGAAAAGTCCAGTTTTAGGCCGTCACTTCGATCAGTCTATGTACTTTGGACTACATATAAAATCACTAACCCATTCATTCACTCTGCTGGATTACTGATTCCGTTTTCACCCGCAAGTCATCTTTGAACCATCTATAGCTGGTCCTGAACATTGCTGCAAGACTGTTGACCATGTCCAGAAGAACTCACGTTCCACCCATCTCATCTGCTTCCCATCCAGTAGTGGATTCATCTTAAGGTTATTGCTTCACATATATGTACGTGCAAACTTTTTTCACAAAACCAAAATGCTGAGATCTTATACATTTTACCACGGTGCATGCTGTATGTTACTTTATACAGAAAACTTAATCATCACACCAACTCCAGCTGATCCAACTGTTTTCTGTCAATTAAAAGTGTGTTTGAGTCATATTTGATTTTCAAATAGATTTTCTGACTGTGTCAAGACGTAAACTAATTTGAGCAGCTGTTAATCCAAAAATAATGAACCCAATAAAAGCTGAAAACACAAGCTTACACCATGAGTCTGAATGACAAGCAGAAACAGGAACAGAAATCATTCTGTTATCAACCATACAACCACGAAACACTGAAAGTCACACATGAGCCTACTGTATTATCCTTGTGCAATCTGGATTCTAACATACTCAGTACAGCTACTCTGACACAAGTTGAGTGATGAAGGATGATAGAAACATTTCGATTATCTTCCAAACCTGAAACAAGCCAGGAGCCAATTTTAAACTCCGCTCGAGTGGGAGTGGAGCTGAACACATCTTATAAGAGTAATGTCGGGATGGAGAGGTTAACTATCACAACCAAAAAACTGCAGCTTAACTTTATTTTGGTTTAGATGTAGAGAGGCAGAGCTTACCTCCCGCTGGCTCCAGCCCAGTTTAATCCATGTGCCTGATAACTGTGGAAAAGTAAAGAGATAACAGCCAACATGTCTGTAAGGGCAACATTTAAGTTTCTGTGTGTGTGTACCATTTGGGTCACCTCATGTGGGCTAGATATGAGCCCCATAAAGATTACATGTGGGCGAGGTGGGAATGGGGTTGGCATGCATAATCTGTGTGGGACCCTCATTAGTTCAGGGATATACTGTATGTCCCATACAGCCATCACATCACAGATGCATGTGATGACTGGAGTTTTTTTGACCACACTACACCTCTAAAAGTATAAAGTTTGTAGACTGGAGTATTAATCATGATGGTGATCACAAATCATGTGTCAGCAGGATTTGGTCACACACAGATATCTGTTTGCAGAGATTAGTCAATTTTTTGTCATTCTCATGAATCTGAGTGGAGTGCAGAAGAAGCATAGACAGAATAAAACATGGATGTTTCTGAAGTTCAGAGGTGGCTCCCTACTAACCTGAAAATGGTCAAAGAGGGTGGAGCTAAGGTGGGCTGAATGGAGCCTGATTGCTTGATTATGCCATGTGTGATGACACCCACCTATCAAAGTGGCAGCACTCTTAACCCTGCATAACTTTAAGCCTTAATATCATTTGAACAGGTGAGTTGTATAGAAATTCATCCTCAGTACAGTTGTCATGAACGGGGAAATTAGCTACAGAGACCAAAACTGTTTTTTGTACCAGGCTGTAAACATGTTTATTTCTGCTGTGAAGCTGGACATTTGAACATGCGGACTTATGGAGACTGACTCACTTCTAGAGCCAGCCTCAAGTGGACGTTTGAGGAGCCGCAGTATATGGCACTTCTGTATTGGCTTCACAGGCTCCCCAATTTGTAAAACCCATTTGCTTTATAACGTTGTCCTAATCAGAGATTTTTTTTTCACAAACAATAGAAATATTTTGTTCAGATAAGGGCTTGGGCAATTTTATCATTTGTCATTTTTTGGAACTAAATGTGACAATTTCATTACTCGAGATTACTATTACTAGAGATTTGGGACATTATCATATAGCTGTGTATGGCTTGTACATGCTAACAACATGTGTTCTGAAATGTACTGATATAAAGGATCTGGATTTATTGGTATTCTTCCCCTGTAGTACTTTGGATAAAACAATACTCATTTTCTGAACAGACATTTTGTTTCTGTATAAAGACACACTGTGCACAGGAATGCACAGGCAACAAAGGGAAAAGTCAACCAACTTTTTCTGTACTTGAAAAGACTTTTGGGAACAAGCAAGACTGATGAAATGTGAACCTGTGTGGGAGTATGAGTTCAAGAGAGTAAGACTTAACGTTCCCTGGCATGATGAACAACTGAATCATAACAGCTTAAAGGGTGTGTTTACTCCCATCCCATATCTATCTCCACCACAAAGCACAATAACTGAGCTGAGACAGCTCCTCCATCAGAATGTCACTGTGTCTGCTCGGATGGAGAAGGGGTCTCTTCAGGTCAAGAAGCACAGCAGACAGACATACAAATAAAAAAGCAAGACGAGTGAGAGGGGAGATGTGGGGAGGTACACACAGAAACAGGACAGGAATATGGAAAGACAGTGACAAGAGAGAGAGACAGACAGCGCAGAAACACAAGAAATGATGACTCTCTTGGGGATTTACCAAACATGAAAGAGAAGAAGGAGAAAACCCTGTTCCAGTCTGGAGTAAAAGGTGTGCTGTCTCTTTTCCTGAGGTCTAAATAGCTCTCTATAGTGTGTACTACAAAGAGCTATTTGAGGACACCACCTCAAAAGGCACAACTGACTCTGAGTCACTGTGAGTCAAAGTGGGAGGGAACACATCCTCATCATTTTTAATAGTAACTCAAGATTAGAAACTTCAATTAAAAAACAAGCAACACCTTTAAAGCTAGTTGGCAGCACCTGCTAGTAGAATATAAACCCTCTGTGTTTATAACAAAGTTACACTGTGATTCATAAAAGTAAATTAGTCTAGAACCACTCGGTTAATTTTTGATTTTCCAAATGGCGTTATCAACCAGACCAAAGCCACAGACCACAGCGCCTCTGGATGCAATTAAATAGACGGAACAATTAGAGCAATAATGCGCTAGGCAACACGTGTTAGGATGTTGCTTTGTCAGTGTTTTAAATGGCGTCCCTGTCACAAACTTTCTATCCAGTTCACTTAACCCTAGAACACTAACGTTAAATTAGTAACACCATCACTTAGTCGAGTATATTTTACCCGATACAATATCCCGGATAAAATACAGTTTTTATTAATGTTTATTTATGTAAAAGTACAACACTGCATGCCAAATTGTAGTACACTACCATGGGGGACTGTTTAAAAAGGCAGCAAAATTATTGAAAAATCAGGTAATCTTAACGAGATATTTCCTAACAAAAAAAAAATAATGGAGCTGGGAACTTCCATTCTTTGGTCCACCCATTCCTGGGACATGTGAGCCTTGTCTGAAGGCACAGTCTTTCTGCATCAAGTTGTAGATAGAAAAATAATTGTATTGTAATAGAAAAAAAATTGCACTCACTATCACCACGCCTCTTGAAAAAAACATAGATGGGAGGAGGGAAACATCAACATCAGTGAGCAGACTGAGGCTACCCAACGTGTCCTAGGGTTAAATGTGTCTCTGTGTTACCGATGTCTTCTGATCATCCAATAGGAAGCAACAGAGTTACAGTTACTGATGCTACATAACACGTGGAGGCAGTCTTCTCACATATACCTGTTGAAAGTGACCCAACCACAAGTGACTCTCACAGCACTCATGTCAGTGAGTAAGAATAAGAGGGTAGAGACCATATAATAAGTGCCAGTATGTAAAAACCTTCTTAACTTATGGTTATTTCCAAGCATTTACCCAAAAGGTTCATTTTTAGAGGACTCAGCCTGCTCAAATGATATTAAGGTTTAAAGTTATGCAGAATTAGGAGCATGGACACTTTCTTTGTTTGAGCATCCAGGCTTCATTCAGCCTGCAGCTCCACCCACAATCCACCTCTTTAGATTATCTTGGAAGTGCTGGTGGTGGCAAGACCATAAAGCTGCTGGTGACTGGAGCCATCACACTGACCTTCACAACGGCTCTTTAGAAACCTGTGGGGGACGCTACAGAGACTACGTTCATGTCTATAGTTGGGCAACCTGATTATTTTGTCTTTTTCCAGCAAGCTGATTTCTTCCTCCTACAACCTGCAGAGCAGGTGAAACAAGAGGAGACATTGTATGCTCATATTTAAAATAACAGCAGCCACTTAAAGTGTCAATAAGTTATTTTTCACAACTAAAAGTTTGAGTATTTGTTAAATTCAGACACTTTCAGCAGAAAAGCTGTCTGTCTGTCTGTCTGTTCACTCACGTCAATGCCAGTCTGCTCTGACAGTGACACAGCAAACAATAAATAAATAAAGACAGAAAACACAGTTCAAATAAGCGAGTCATGCTTCCAGAATAAATTCTGGGTTAGGAGATGAGTCAGTGGATTTACAGTATCCAGGTCACTACAGTTCATGTGAACGCACTGATTGATGATTGCAATGAAGCCAGAATGGTTCTCTGGGGTGAAGCACAGACCTTTTCATACAGCAAATGGACATTTTGACTGTCATAACAGATTATAATAATATCAATGGTATCAATATCAGTGATAATTAATGCTAGTGCCTACACAAATGTCAAAAAATAAAAATATTCAGTAGCCAAGTCAACTAAATTTGTAAAAACTTTACAATTTACATATGATTCAAAATGCTTCACAGTACAATGGTGGACAAAGATGAAAATACATTATTCAGAAAACAATAACAATAAAGACGTTTGCAATAACCATTAACCACTCATCTCCCAACAATTATGAATAAATAAAGTGGTTTCTCATGTGCTCTAAAACAATGCATGTACTTCATATGTCAATGAAATTCAATTGAATTCAATTGTATTTATATAGCGAAAAGTTATAACGAAAGTTACGTCATGACACTTTTCATTTTCAGAGAGAGAGAGAGAGAGAGAGAGAGAGAGAGAGAGAGAGAGAGAGAGAGAGAGAGAGAGAGAGAGAGAGAGAGAGAGAGAGAGAGAGAGAGAGAGAGAGAGAGAGAGAGAGAGAGAGAGAGATTTAAAACTTTGGATTTTTACATGTCCAGGTGCAAATTTTCCTACAAACTTCATTTTCTCAAAAAAAATGTCAGCAGTAGCAGCAGCAGTGTATTCCTATTAAAGTTTGGAGACTTGCACTGACATAACATAAGTCAGAAGTCAGCCTGCCATTTGATTTCAGTCATTTGGAGCTATAGCCTGAATGGAAGCAGAGGCTCCACAGATACAGAACTGAGACCAAGCTGGACAAAAAGTACAAAGAAGTCCAGGTATTTGTTTTTCTGTATTTACTCAGGAGTTAAGCTGAACACATTGTCAAATCTTTTGCCTTCACAAACAAGGGAGATGAAAATGTGCCGCACTTGACAAACCAGACCATCACCAAACCAGACGTTCACCATCATGCGTAGAGAAGTATATCTGCAATTTTGACATAAGTTGGCTCAAGTTGGATTTTGGTATGGTGAAGAATGAAAATGTAAGAGACAGACTTATTATTAGTATGGTGGACAAAGAATTGTCACAGAAATTGCAAATAATTTCAAGTTCCACCCTGGAGAAATCAAGCAGACAAGAAAGGCAGTTAGATGAAAGGCAGGTTTCCAAGCGAGGTGACACACACACACTAACAAGCTTACTCTGTGTGACTGAAAGGTATATTCAAATACAATATGCTGTGGCAAAAACAACAACTCCAGGACAGTGATATTCAAGTTCAAAAGAGACAGTGGAACCAAAATGGAGAACAAAGCCGTCGCTGTATTAGAGTATCCAGGGGAGAGGATATGAAACGAAGGCAAACTTAAAACATTTACTTAGTAAAGGGACAACATATTACTTTAAGGCAAATGTTGGTAAGGGTCCTGCAGTCAATAACTGACTCTGTTGGGTGTCAGTTACCTGGAGCAAGGAACATCTCTCTTACCCACTCTGGATGACATAGGCCCTAAGATGCCTGATTAAAGTGTCTTCTATCGGATTCTAGCAATTCCCTTTAAACAAGGACAAATCTCACCACGTCCGTCACACTGTTTGGATGGTATTTTATCCACCACCTTCCATCTGGTATCTACACCTCTTCCAAAGAGTGGTGTATGATCTTAAACCAGCCAGGCTTAAGTTGAACAGGGAAAATTAGAAACTGAGGCAGGCACAGTTACAGTTACAGTAAAGTCACGTTGGTTCTTGCATCTGACAGATGCATGCAGCCGAGATAACTTGATTATACAAACACACCACAAGCCATGCACCTCTTTAGTGTTAGGGACATTGATGCAGTGTCACTTTGCGTTCAACAAATGCTTCTGAAGATGATGGAATTCAAACTAAATCTGATTTTGTCCCTGACACACTGTCGAGAAACACGGCAGCAGACAACTGAACTGTCAGATGACATACTGTCCCTGGAGGAACCACACATGGCTGATTTCAAGGTCACATCTGGATGAGATCAAAGAGACCTAGACCTACAGATGATGATGCAGTTTGTCAGTAATGGCTGGCTAAATAGCGTCAAGTCATACGGCATACGGTAACAGAATTACAGTTCCCACACTGTGGCTGGACATCACCTTGGCGAGCAGCATACACCAGGACAAAGGTACGTCATTCCAACAGATGCTACTTCAGCTGCTCAACTTGAACTACCTCTGTTCTGCACAAATGCAGCACATCATCATCTACAAGAATAAATAGCACCTCATGCTGCTACTTCCTCGCCCTGAGCACAAGGAGGGAGAGGAAACTCTTTCATAGAGCTGTTATGTTACAACCAAAACCTGTCCACTAAATTTATTGTAATGAAGACCAAACTCAGGAACATCTTTTGATAGATTGCTATAGAGCAAAAAATGTCTGATAGGTCTCATCTTCACATTAAATTACACTTCAATAATGTACAATATTTTTAATGAAAGCATAGCTTCTAATAGATGTGCTATGATTACAAATCAAACACTTATTGACAGCGGCACTGTTTTTAAACAAATTATAACAGAACTCAGAAGGCGACCAACTCTTGATTGAAATAGGAGTCATTCATGTCATATCTGACATTTTAATTATGTTGCACCTATTTAAATGTATAATTCAGTATAAATGTATACACATATATATATGTATTGTTACGACCGCTGGCCTGTGTTATTGTTTGTTTGTCCCGGTTATTTAATTATATGTTACTCCCTCATCCCGTGGCCGAACTGGGGACGTAACATATTTGGGGGCTCGTCCGGGATCGTTTTGTAAGAAAGCGGTAGCGTTCTCCTGTTCGGAATCAGTGTTTTGTTTCTGTGGCTGTCACAAAGGTGTTAGTGTCGGAGTGTCGTTCACTGAGCGGCCTTTCCACTGCGATTTTCTTCAGATGGTTAGGGGAGTGTTCAGCTGGATTTTCCAATCCTTCCAAAGGCACTCGTTTATTATTTTGCCTTTTTTATTTTCAGAGTAACCCTCCGATAAAATTCTCTGTTGGGGGTGGGCATTTCACAGCTCCAGTCAGTGAAGTTCTGCCTTTAAAGTCACCTCGAGCCCAGTGCACTCCAGAAGATAAGCAGGTATAGCTTTGTCTAGGTAGGCACTGGGGGAAACTGTGCGTGTGTGCATGTGGGGACATCCAACATTGAACCTATAGTGTCAGTTGCTGACTGACGGGTTTGCTCTTGTCAATTGTGTGTGGCTCGGCTGTAGATCGTGTGGTGCTTGCCGTTTACTACAGAGGGTGTGCGTCTTGGTGGCGGTGGGGATGGCAGCGTTTAATATTGACGAGTTTGTGGCGAATCCTTCGCTTGGACAGCTCGACAAATGTAAAAAGAGCGAGCTACGTGAGATCGCCGAATATTTTGGTGTGGCTGTTTCAAGTACTCTTGTAAAAGCAGAGTTGAAGGCCGTGGTGTTGGACCGGTTACTGGCTGAAGGGGTACTTGGCTTACCAGCGTTGGCGGAGTCTCCAGTGATGACGGGTGGGGATGGTCCTTTGGTAGGGGAGGCCAAACAGCCTCAGTTGGCCGCCGTTGCGCCTGACACCCGGAGTGGTGGGGTGGAGGTGAAACCGCTCACATTGCCACTATTTGTCCCGCACTCTATCGAATTATCTCCCGGTTCTAGGCTAGATGCCCGGTTAAAGGTACGCTTAGCTCGTCTCCAGTTGGAGAAAGAGGAGCGCGAGCATGAGCGCGAGTTTCAGCTCCGGAGGGAGTTGGAGCTCAAAAGGTTGGAGGCAGAGACAACCATCAAACTGCGTCAGTTAGAAATGCAGGTTAGTTCTGTTCATGTTTCTGATGGTGTCCAGCGGCCGTCAGGAGCAGCTGCTTCCACATTTGATGTAAGTAAACACATTTCGCTTGTTCCTGTGTTTCGGGAGTCTTTTTATACTTTTGCAGTGTAGGTTGGCAGGCAAGGCTCAGGAGTCTTGTGCCTCTGTCGGTGGAAGACAGTTTAATTTATGAGAAGGTAAAGAGTGCGATTTTGCGTGTTTACGAATTAGTGCCCGAAGCATATTGGCAGCGTTTCTGCGCGCTGACAAAGATGTCAGGTCAGACGTATGCCGACTTCGCAAGGGAGAAAGGTATTTTATTTGACAGGTGGTGTGCAGCATGTAGAGCAAGCTGAAGATCGGACCTCACTGCGTAGGTGGATGGCCTGTCTCTCTTTCTGTTTGTCTGTGTCTACACACAGCTTGGTGTGGCTTCCAGATCCCTCTCCTGATCTTCGCCAACCCACACAGAACTCCAGCTCGTTCATCCAGATCGTTCAGTCATGATTGTGGTATTCGCTAAGGCCTCTGCTCTGTTGTTTTCTTTGCTTCCTTTTGCTCTTAGTAACTTGTGTTTTGTTCAGAACCATCCAGCCATCTATCTGTCTTCCCTTACTGAATTCCTCCTCCTTGTCTGGACCAGAGCCTCACTCTCACTCAGCCACCCACTCCTCATTCCTCGTCGCTCCCTGCCAATCCCCCATCTAAACATCCACCTTTACCCCTCTAAAAAACTCACTTTGACTGATTTTAGTCTCTTGGTCCATGCTTACTTCGGCGTCAACTTGGTCTGTCACAACAGCAGAAGGTCATCATCGTGACTATGTTCTTATTAATTCATGTTCTGTTTATATTTATTTTATTCATTTAATTTTCAAGGACAGTGCATATTAATAATCATTACTGCAAATAGAGGCTATTTTTCATCTATGGTCCCTGACCAGCTGTGAAGTTTCACAACTTCATTTATATACAGTCATAAAGCCCAAACTGCATCACAAAGCAGAGAAATCTAAACAACACAGAAAAACATCAACAACAATACAATACACATTCCTTTCACTCTTCAGCTGTCTCTATCAAAAATAATTTTAAAAAAGGCAAAAAAAAATACAATATAGAGTAAAAATGACAACAAATAAAATAAGAATCAAATGAATAACGTAAAATAAACACTGAGTTTAAAAACTGACATCATTACTCCAGATTTAAAGATTTTTAAAGAATGCTTTTAATTTTCTTTTAAACATACAAAAACGTTTCATTCTAGTGTCCAGATGCAGTAAGTTCCACAGTTGAGGGCTATAAGAACTGAAAGCACAGCATCCTGAGCTAGCTTTTAGTTCTTATAGCCTCCTTAGATAACATTAATAACAAAAATGGATTTTACAATTAAAGTGTGAGTGAGTATTTCAATATTTACTGCTTCGTTACAAAAACCTTTAAGACCCAGGTCATGACATCAGACTTGATTTGTGACACCAAAGCTGTGGAATTTAGGACCTGTTGGTTGTGTTAGGGGGCACTGTTGTTCCAGTTTTTTACAAAGTTGGAAGCCTTTCTAGCTTTTATGATTTAATACCTTTGTATTCTGCTGTGTGTATGTATGAGTGTGTGTGTGAGGAGTACAGGAACAAAGGAAGTAATCTCAATTCATTCATCTTGTGAAAAACCAAAGAGAATCATTTAATAGAGTGGCTTACTTTGTTAATACATCTATGTCGCACACAGAATACTAACACTCTGTCATTACTCCTTATTTCTGTGCAACATGTTGGCAACATACCAGCACACACACACTGTTTTCTTGTTTCATTCAGACACCTTTTCTGTTTTTACCCATCTACACAAACTCACACACACACACACACACACAGTGATTAAGCCCACCATGTGTTTGAGGGATTAAGTTGTGCATCTCTAAAGGGGCACGTCATACCATCTGTGCAGGGGCTGACCAAAGAACACACTCACACACACACACACACACACACACACACACACACACACACACACACACACACACACACACACACACACACACACAATAGCATGCTCGTTTCTGTCAGAATAGCATGCAAAATGCTTAATGTCTACTTTACTGTATGTGTGGAAAGTGCTCATGACCCGACACACAGACAAACAGCAACTATACAGTGTGGCTTAAGTGTGATCTACAGGCTGCTTTTAATTCATTTGTGCTGATGGACGAGAGCGTATTTGATCTACTAATGCCTTTTAGAGATGTATAATTCCTCTGCCAGCAATGACTGCACTGTAGATTAATGTACAGTACACTATATATGAGAGATAACTTCTTTCTGTGCCTGACTCTCTGTGTTGGTATGTTAATTTGTTTTAATTAAAAGCCAGTGCACCATTCTTAGACACATACTGTATATATTAGCACACTGGCCTTGGGTGAGTTTGGACCTAATTAACAGAAGGAATTACTCTTAATTAGAGACAAAAACATTGCAAAATGGAACAGACTGACAACCAGACCATTAACTGAGAAAACACAAACTTTTCAAACCTGACCTCCAACATCCACATTTGCATACTATTCATTTACTGTAGGAGTTTTGTACTAACATTGGCCTCATCTAAATGTATAAATGTGTATAAAACTCTATTTTCAGCCTTGACTTCCTTTTTAACGTCAATGATTTGGGCTGTGCCTTTACCAAATGTTTTTAACACTCTGTCTGGTTACATTTTTCAAACTTTGAAAACCAGCATTG
Source organism: Collichthys lucidus (assembly GCA_004119915.2). Taxonomy (NCBI): domain Eukaryota; kingdom Metazoa; phylum Chordata; class Actinopteri; family Sciaenidae; genus Collichthys; species Collichthys lucidus. The sequence goes on along the minus strand of CM014089.1, from coordinate 32,332,000 downwards.
TGTTTCTCTGATGATTTCATTTGAAGGACATCACCTGAATACACTTTAACAAGAAGTTTTCATTTTAGAAAGGTTGGACTTTTACCTACATTTAAACTCCAGACACCCAATGCTTGTGAAAGCACCTGCAACCCTAAACATTGCTGTATTGTTGCAACATATTGTGTACAGCTTTCATTGAGACAGCATACAAAATGGCACCTGTTGTTGTCAGTATGACGACAAAAGACCATTTTAACACAATGGTTAATTTGCAGCTAAAAACAAATCACAGAAGGAAACAGTACACATAGACGATGAAAATTCACTCTGAAATCTGGCATCAATTCTCTTTAAGGTTGATTTCCTCTTGTTTTCAATCACAGCAAGAGACCTGCCACCTGGCAAGAGCTTGCATCTCGTTTTGTAGAACTCTTAACCAAGTGTACTCATACCTGTTTCTCATTGCCACAAGCAAATGTAAATACTTTTCATGTGAAAATGTTATAAGAAAATGTTTTGCATCTTTACTTGACGTTATAGAGATTTGTTCAGTTATCAAGATACCTCAAAATCTTCTTCAGCAAAGTTTGGTGTGAATGTGGTCAGATATGTTTTTCTGCATTCTTTGGACCAACATGTGTCATCAAGAATCAAAGTAAATCAGATTTTATTTGTATATCCCAAAGTCACAAAGTACATTTTCCTCTGAGGCTTTACAATCTGTACAGGGAGTGACACCCTCTGTCCTTAGACCCTCGGTTTATGGGGATAATTTTGTCTCAAAAAGATTTGAATGCGTACAATATGATTTGAATGCGTACAATATGATTTGAATGCGTACAATATTATTTGTATACATATGCATACATTTATAAATATCCAAATACAAAATACAAATATAAAAATGTGACATACAAATAAATAAACGAATTTGTATAAATAAATGTGGATTTGTAAATATATTTTCGAGATTTGAAAATAAATGTCCTTGACTTTGTGTGTGGAGTCAGCATTTGTGGATCCATTTTTTGCTTTTGTGGATCCATTTTTTGCTTTTCTCGCGATGACGTAATTTTGAGACATTCCTACCGCTCACCCGATTCACAAATAAATGCCACCAGATTTGAATACAAATAGCGGTACACCCTTCACCGAACATCCAGCAGATGGCAGTGTTGTGCAACGGTGCAGACCAAGGTACTTTTTATTATTCTGTTTCTGGACATAATGGAAAAAAAAAAACGAAAAAACGCATCTGCCTCTACAGGTTAGCGGCATGTGCCTCAGATAGTGGTATTTAGTAGTGGCATTTCCGGGAAATGAACCTATAAAGAAAAAAATCCTTAGGAGCCCCAGACAGGACGTAAAAATGTCCGGCCAAAAGAGGACGTTTGGTCACTCTTTAATAAAGAAATAACTTTGTCAAACGGAAGAACTTTTATTTTGAAGAGTACCGGGCAAAGAAGCGTACGAGCCCCGCCCACCACTAAAACGGAATATGGTAGTGGAAATTTTGTTTTTGGTGATTGAAACAGAAAACGAGAAATTGAGCCGAATTTTCGTTTTTTGTCAAAAACGAAAAAAACACTCGTTTCTGGTTTCAGCTTCTCTCCATTATGTCCAGAAACAGAATAATAAAAAGTACCTTGGTCTGCACCGTTGCACAACACTGCCATCTGCTGGATGTTCGGTGAAGGGTGTACCGCTATTTGTATTCAAATCTGGTGGCATTTATTTGTGAATCGGGTGAGCGGTAGGAATGTCTCAAAATTACGTCATCGCGAGAAAAGCAAAAAATGGATCCACAAAAGCAAAAAATGGATCCACAAATGCTGACTCCACACACAAAGTCAAGGACATTTATTTTCAAATCTCGAAAATATATTTACAAATCCACATTTATTTATACAAATTCGTTTATTTATTTGTATGTCACATTTTTATATTTGTATTTTGTATTTGGATATTTATAAATGTATGCATATGTATACAAATCATATTGTACGCATTCAAATCATATTGTACGCATTCAAATCTTTTTGAGACAAAATTATCCCCATATCGGTTCCAGTGGAGAAAAACTTGCCCACAAAAACCTTTAACAGGGAAAAAAGGTGGAAGAAATCTCAGGAAGAGCCATAACAAAAACTTAAATAGTCACAGGTCTATGATGAGCTTCTGGTCATGTCATGCATGTATTAGTGAGATGAATGTACAGAGATCAGGAGAAAGACTTAGGGAATGACATGCAACAAAGGTTCTCATTCAGGTGCGAATGAAAGTCAGATGTGCTGTACACCCATCCATCACCCTAACCTCCACACCCTGACTTTCCACTTGGCTACATGCATTAATTCATGCTTTGGCAGTGAATGTTAGTAATGGACATACATTTTTCTATGCTTCATTTTCTAATACAGACATTTTGAGATTCCTAGTGCCAAAAACAAAAATTATGGCTGTCAAATGCAGCTATTTTGGGGTTGTTTTCGATGACATGTAAAGGACAACACCTATTTTGTATGTAGGTTGTTTTTATGTTCGACCTATGTTTGAGGTTTTCAGCCAGGTATTGACTCCCAGAGGAGCTGGGGCCTCATGTACGAATACTTGCGTGGATTTCCTACTAAAACTTGGCGTACGCCAGAACCCGGAAACTGTCGTACGCACAAAAAAATTCAGATGTATCAAAGTGTGCGTACGCATGGATCCAAGCATGTTTCTTTTGTACATCCCAATCAACGTGGAATTCAGCGCACATGCACCTCCTCCCTGTCCACGCCCATATTTACATATGCAAATCTATTTAGATTCACTTCTTTGTCCGATCAGATAACGCGACGAACAAAGGAAAGAAAATAAATTTTACAGAGTCTGAACTGAAGATTTTAGTGAATGAAGTGTAGATTCTGTTTGGTTCCTGTCAACAGGGATAAATATGACCAAAAAAAGACGTGAGTGGGAGTGTGTGTGTGAGGCTGTAAATGCCGTGGGATCCGAGCAGCGCACACACAGGTGTGGACAGGTGTGGCGCTGCGGCGACATTTTACGCCCGCTTTTACTGACAGGAATACTGAACACAGGGAGACAATCAGGGGGTTGTTAGAAAGCTCTGTAGCTCTAATTTCACAAGCGGAAAATAAAGAAAACCAAAAACATGATATTTGAATGTGCACATGCCCACATATGCTTTGGCACACTGGCACGGCTTCTGGGTAAGTAAAGAGTTTATTCATTTAAATGTCCCGTATGTAAACCAGCGTTACATACGGGACAATTAAAGGGAATAGAAGCCACCCATCGCGCACCGTGCAGCCTCCAGCCTGTTCCCAGCCGTGCTGTTAGTCATAATGAATGAGTCGTGCGTTGAACCAGGCCACCTTGCCACGATGTTAGTTAGCTGCATTTGCGCATCACATATGATTTGAACATTGATGGAATAAAAATGTTTCCTACTTAGATAAACAGCTCCCGCTGGAATGCCCCTGTTGCCAGGAACCAGCGTATAGTCAGCGCAACCCCGAGCTACTCGCCGGCCCCCGTTGCGCTCTCGGGCCGGCCGCAGCTCTGCGCACAGCTCCAGTAACACTGGCCTTGGTAACCGAAATCGGCTTATGAGCCAATTATCATGGTTTGCAAGTAAATCCTTGCGTTCCTTAAATCGCTCACGTTTGCAAGGTCCTCTAACAAGGCTAACGCTGCCTTTGTTAATATCATTTTCCTCATTACATTGCACATGCTTTTATATCCACCTATATAATTGCAAACACGTAGGTGTGTTAATTGTTCATAAGTGTGTCTCTGATGTGCACATCACTCTGATGACTACTTGTTTTCACATTATAAACAGTTTCCCAGCTTCACCTCTAAGTGTCGCCAAAGGAACAATAGCTGTAGAAACGTGCGTACGACAGCTATAAAATTGGCGTGGGGCACGCACATTTCTACGATCATCTCACGTTTGATACATCTGAACGTCAGCGTGGAAAAGGACGTACGCCACTTTTTTGTGCGTACGCAAGCTTTGTACATGAGGCCCCAGGAGTGGAACACTGCTTATTTGGTCAACAACGTGTTTTCAGTAGGGTCTATTAAACGTGCATGGAACAGATTTACTCCGAAGGCAAGACCAATTTCTAAACCTCCTGATGATCTGCCTGTAAGAGGGACTTCAGTACACTGAGGAGAATTAAATCAGACTTGGACACTACAATTTCCATGTAGAGCTTCCCTCTATGCTGCTTTTCATTTATCATGAAGCCCCTGAAGATTTCCAAGCCCAGAGGGAGCTGGCAAGGTGATTTTCTTCAGGCAGAGACAATTTAGAAAGTGAGTGTAACCTAATTTCATTGCATAGGAATCGCGGCTCTTGTGAGTCAAACAAATCGCCGGCCTCTCGCAATGTAGATTATTTAAGAGTAGGTATACAGCTGTATTTCCATGTAGTCAAACACACTGTGTCTGTACCACTGTTTCTCAACTGAGGCTCAGAGGGCCTTTTGTGGTCCTTCATAGTTGTCTGTAAAGGTCTCTAAGAGAAACATGGGTATCTATTGATGTATTCCTAACTTTGACTTTAAATTGCTGCAGATGCAAAGCACAAACATACAATCCTGAATACACTTTAAGAGCTATGAATGTATTTTGTATTGTAAAAGTGGTAATTTTATTCTGTACCATTGAGTGATGACTCATCGAGGTGTTATTGGATCATTTTTTTCTTCCAATGATACCATTACATGCTTTTGGATTTTGGATCCGCTGAAAGTAATTAATACATATATAACCATACATATGCGACCATAGTGAAATGTATTGTTTATTATTTCAATTCAATTACTGCATTATTTACCACCTGATCTAGAAGCAGGTTGTTGTATACAACATTGTGTTGTTGAACAGCCCACAGAATTCAGTTAACCAGGTCGATTGATTCTACAATACAACTGATTCAGCGTGAGACAAGAAGTGAGACAAAGCACAGTGTATTGACAGTATCCTATTATCACTGCAAACACTCACTGAATGACTGTAATCCGGTGCCTTATGCTGACTGCACCATATGGTGTGCTGTAGATCCACACACAGATACTGTTGTGTCTTTGTTTCAGAAAGTGTCACATTCCCTTAAACTTACAACTGCTTAAATGAGTGGAAAAGTAACTTTATGTCTTATACAAATCAGTGTTTGGAACCACTGTTTGTGTTTTTTTCAGCAGAATGCAGCTAGCTCCTAATATTCTACCATGTCGTAAAATATTCAAATTGCCAAGCACAGGCCTTGCAGTAAAACAGTGTCTCCATTGTGAACATTAAGGATATTTGGTGTATGAATAACGGCGTTTGATGCAAGAAAAAAAAATCTGTGTTTCATCTGGCAAAAAAAGTGACTTTAAATTTGTTGAGAAAAAGCAGCAATTATGTCTCAAACCTACATTTCATACTGACTACACTCAACATGCATCACACTAAGAGAGTAATGTTTGAACATTTTCTACTGGTACAAGTAAGATACATGAAATTTGCTACCAGAATTATAGATTTTTTCATATATCAAAGAAAACTGCACATTTGGCAAAAGGCTAAAGGCTGAAGTTTAATATCTGTATCTATTTGTAATAGTTATTTTACTGTTGGTATAAAAGAAATCAACATGCTTCATCATTTTGAGCAACAAGAAAACTGTGAAATGTGTGAGTCAACAGACATCAATCAAATGGTGGCTTTGTGGTGGCATTACCAGTTGCTGTCATGTCAGTAACCTTCAAAGTAAAAAGCAAAGCATTTCTTTCTCCCTCTTTTTTTCCACACCTTCCTGAAGGTGTCTCACACATGTCTGCCACAGCAGCGAGGCTCTGGGGATTCATCTATCACTGCACAGTTGTGACTTTGAACATCTAGAGACATGTAATATTACATGCACATTTATAGTTTCCAGATACTGTATCCAGACTGGAACATTTTGACTTTGGTGATGTTTTTTTTTTCTTCCTTTTTTTCCTTTTCCTTTCAAAAAAACAAAAATCCAGTTTGTCCAGCACGTCATGTTTACAGTGTCATTGCAATGTCAGCATCGTTGGCTGATTCAGTCGTGACATGTTTCTGGTGTCAATATGACTACTAGCTTCTCCCAGTTTAATACTGCCCTCTGTTTTACTCTATGACACTTTAATTGTCATTTCTGGATGCATTCATGTTGAGGTCACATGATGTAATATAAAGAGCAGGAAATTGCACACATGGATGAGGAAACTCATGATCGACCTTTGGAAAGTACCCCAGAACCCAGTCCTAGGTTTCTTTGTCTTGTGCACATATAAAAATACTGATGAGGATGCGCTCCTCAGCGATGGTTCTGTTGGTTCAGCAGTAATAAACCTACCAAAGACAATGTCTTCTTTTTCACAGTCTCTTTATTTTCTTCCACCACAGGTAACACAGGTAAGTTAACCACACAAGCTTTATTTTGAAATTGTAACCAGATTCTGCATATTTATTAATGCTGATTTGAACACGGAGCCCTGCACATCGAGAAATGACACTAGTGGGGTACCGACAGTGTCATTTTGAAGTTTTGGGGTATTGACGAAGAGCAAATATTTTCTATTATAGAAGATAACTAATTTCAGTGCATTTCCTGGTATTCTCACCCCTTATCTCCAAACCTGGAAGTGTTGTGAACCTGTGGAAGCATGAAAACAGATCGTACTACAGAAGGTTCAGAAGGTTACTAAAGTTTTAGTACAGCTCTCATTTCGAAAAACATTTTAGTGTTAAAATGTTCAGAAGATACGTGGCTTCTGAAAAATGAGTCTAATATTTACTTCAGTGATTATCAGGAGAAAGAATCTGTGTTCATGTTCACGTCTCCCGTTAAAGTCAACAGACTCAGGACCTGCTGCTGGTCTCCTGAAGAGGAGTGGCAGTGGCTAAACTCACATGACACAGATACAGGAAATGACTCGTCTGTGAAGTGTCTCTTTACTTAACTGCCTCGGCCAAGAAGCAGCATTTGACGAGTTGGGAGTGACAACGTGTCAGACGTTGGGTGTGAAGCTCTGGCTTGAGAAACTATGTTGAACTGGAATATATTTGTTGTTCAATTATTGCAGAAATAGATGGAGCACAATTTTACGCTCTATAATATTTCTTGGCATTGTAAGATCATAAGTCGCAGAGGCGACTGTTCCGATCAATATTTCCCAGTTACAATATGTATTTGTCCACCTCACCTCTTTTCCAGTCAGATTTGAAAGGAGTGAGCGAGATGAGAGCGAGACAAAGTGGAGGTAACACAGGCAGGGGGAGGGATGCCACGGCAGTCTGTCAGTGAGATAAAAGCAGACAGGGAAAAAATAGTCAGGCAGGAAAATAGTCAGGAGCAATACAAGACTAAGGCTGGAGTGTTTGTATATAGGTCAGTCAGTAAGTAGTGAGGGACATTCATCTGTTAAAGCTCGATCAAAAATGCAAAAGCTGCAGCTTTTCTGATTAGCAGTTAGATTAAAGACACATATAGAGCAGCTCTAATCATCTGTCAAACCGCTCGGCCAAGGCTGTCGTCAAGTGATGCGGCTGCACGTGACTCGCCAGGAAACACACATTTGAAAGAAAATGTGTGGTATCAGCTTGAACTACAGGTCCTCCCTATTAACACACACACATCAACACACACACATCAACACACACACATCAACACAGCGTCTCATCACACGCTAAGCCTGTAATTGGTTAAGATAGGAGCCAGATCAGGGTCTTTGTGGCACCAGAGACCCCTGCAGCGACAAGCTTTAAAGTGAGAGAGGGGGAGGCTGATGGTAATCCATGACTTAGTCCTTGTCCGTTTGTGTGTTCACCTGCTGCATGTGTCTCGCCGTGAGTGCATGTCAGCAGTGTGTAAAGGTCTGCGCGCATGTCATGCATAACAAATCGGTGGTTTTATGCATGTAGGAATTTGTGTGTGTGTGTGTGTGTGTGTGTGTGTGTGTGTGTGTGTGTGTGTGTGTGTGTGTGTTTTCAAACAGAATCACACTTGAGGGTAAAGTCATCTCATGTTTGTGCTCATATTCATGCAAGACTCACCATTTGTGTGCTTGGCTGTCATAACAGACATACTTGTTAGATCATGTGTGTGTGTGTGTGTGTGTGTGTGTGTGTTTAAGTGCTGGGAGAAAAACCCTGCTTGAGGAGCTCAGGGGAGATAGATGCAGTCAGATAGCGTCTCAGCTACAATACAGCGAGAAAACAGCCAGCAGAGAAACAGACCGTTTGCTTGCAATCGTCGTGACTGATACTCTGTCAACAGCTCTGAACTATCTTTACCGGGGGGGATGGGTGTGGAGGGGGGTTTGGAGGGATGGAGGAGGAGGGAACAAGGGAATGAGATAAAATGAAAAGAGAGGAAGAGGCAGAGGGAAAGGCTCTGCCAGAGGAAGAGAGAAATCCTACTTCTGTGACATTTTCAACAACAGACTGAGCTGACAGGAGAGAATACATTAAATTAAAAATATATGTCTTCATGTTGCTTTATTTGTTTTTATTTTTCCATAATTCACTTTAAGCAAAACTGTTAGTTTTCTTTTTTGTTATCAATTGCACCACTGCTTTATTCATCAGATTTCAACCATGCTGGGCGTTAGTGCCAACAGTGCCAGTGGCCTCTCCCCTTCTGTAGCTAAAATTCTGCTCACTGAGTGCAAGGTGTTCAGCATTACAACTCAACTCAGGGTGCTCACAGCACACTGCATTTTGACATAAGTGACAGTGTGAAAGCACTTATGGACTCAAAGTAGCGAGTAGAAGTATTGAAGTACAAGAACTGAGACACAGCAATGTGTTTAGCGTAGCTTAGCATGCAGACTGGAAGGAGTGGGATAGAGCTAGCTCTGACAAAGTAGTGATATTAGAACCGGAAGCAACACTTTGGAGTAGTGAGTTGTCCACTTGAGATATTTGAACAAACAACAGTTAATCTGTTCACCATGACAATTTTTTTTTTTTTTTATAATGACAAACATTTTTTTTTTTTTTTATGTCTTTCAAGATATGGCACCTTCAGGGCAAATAAATATGCTCTTTACATTGATACGGCTGTGAGCATATAATATAATAGGCTAGCCATATCCAAGTGGCAACCTCTGTGCCTGTGAAATGAAGACAATCCGGAGTGCCAAAAGTGTAATTCCCAGAACGTCTACTTGAGTCTGGCTAGAAAATATTTCAACCCCATAAGCACCTCAAACAATAATTATGAGGTTGGCCTACAAGCTGTAAAAGCTGTTTGTTTCTTGTGCAAAGATATGTACGTATCACAACTACTACTACTTTATGCAGTTTGGATGGTGTGATGATGATCTTCTTGTAATACATGAACACTCTTGAAGAACCAGTGTGTAGAATTAAGTGGCATCTAGCAGTGTAGTGTACCCCCGCCTCCCCTTCCTGTAGGAGAGACTACTGTGGCTGTGAAAGGCCTAAACCAGGGGTCGGCAACCTGCGGCTCCGGAGCCGCATGCGGCTCTTTGATCCCTCTGATCTGGCTCCCTGTGACTTTTGAAAATAATTGATGACTATTAAATTAAAATGTATTGTAGCGTTACAGAACTGTGTTATTGTCGGCCATAACCACGCCAAACGACATAACAGGTCCCACACATCAGCCTCACTCGCGCTGTACTCCATCTACTCTCGCTCACACATGCTCGCTCCTCCTCTCACCTGCTCCCCCGCCCCCTTGCTCTCATTCAGGTGCATTCACGCACCATGGGAAACCACAGAACTCAACATTGTAACACAGTAACATTACTGCAGAGTCGCTACAGTATCTTGTCCAGTCCTGACCTGTAGACGCTGTGCGCTGAGGCTCAGAAGCAGAAATCACATTAACTAAGTATGATAAATATTTTATTTATTTATTTATTTTTTGTTGTTGCACAGAATGTTTTTGTTTCATGCAGAAATGTTGCCTAATTTCGTTTTCTCTCTCTGCAGTCCTTCATTAAATGTAATAATAAAAAAACGTTGCATGCCTTGTCATTTTAAATGTCAAAAGAGTTTTGCGACTCCCGGTGCTTTCTTTACGGTGAAAAACGGGTCCAAATGGCTCTTTGAGTGGTAAAGGTTACCGACCCCTGGCCTAAACTAATCTCTTTATGTTAATGTTCTGTTATTTATAACTGTGAAAAAACTATACAGGTGGAGGCTTCAAATAAGCCCATCTGGGTTTTCTGCCTCTCCCTGCACTTTATATTATTTGTTATTTTTGTCATTTCTATGTAATTTGATGTGCAAAATAAATAAAACTAAACTAAAACTAACAAATTCCCAGTTTTCCAGGCGATTATACACTAATGAAAACATGCTTTTATTATATTACATTTCTGCCATATTCTGCAAATCTAGCCAAATAAATCTGACACACTGGACCTTTAAGTTGGAATAATCGGAATTTTTCAGTTCTTCCCCTTTGTATGAATAACGCATTGAGAAATGTTTTTGCAGTATTTTGCAGAATTTCTATAAAACCATGATGACTTTTATTTAAATACTGCACAACCCGCTTTTGCAACACAATACTTAATTAAAAGATATAAAAGCCCTGCCAATAAAACAAATTTCAGTTTTAGAGCAAAACCTAGAGAGTAGAAAGACAGGGAGTGATATCAAGAGCAATGAAAGTACAGCGAGAGACAGCAGGGGGGGCTGAGAGAGGGAGGGACTTAAGAGGGAAAGAGAGAGAGAGAGCTGAGAGGATACACAGCGAACAGAGGGGAAGAGAAGGAGGAGGGCAGATAGAGCATGCTTTTAGTTCAACAGGGTGAACTAACAGAGAGAGAGAAATCACCACGGAGCGAGTAACGTGGAACATTTGCACTTGGACTACTCCGCAGCAGCTCAGAGGGACACTCAGAGACTTGTGCGAGGTAAATGCTCTGCTTTTTACTCCTAACACTGCTTGTTGATCAGACAAAATGGACCAGAGGGCACTGATTCTACACCGAGATTTTACAAACGGAGTCTCTGTGGTACTTGCCAGTTTTTTTTCTTTTTTAAGATGGTTTATTTGAGGCGTTGCCAAGTATCAAGGTTATTCCTGAAGTATTTAACGTGAGAGGTGGGACAGGTGGGGGGTTTGGTGGAGCTTCTCGGCTCTCTTAAATCAATTAAAGAAGTGACAGCTACAGTAGCGGAGCTGCAAACAGGACATGTTGTGCATCCTTAAACAGGAAAGCCTGCTCACTTTCTGTGGAGGAACATGCCTTTAAGCCCTTTGATCACTTCATGATGATGTGATGTGAAGCTTGAAGTTCAGCATTCATTCGCTCTGGCTGTAAGGCTTGTTAATGGGGTTAGTGCACAGAAGAAGTTAGAATTTAGAGCAGCAGATTGGTCAGACACTGAAAGTAAATGCTGCACCTGTTAATGTGAAAGCGACCCTCTAAAGATACATGTACAAGTTGACTGACTGTGATCTGTGTTGAGCTGCGGGGTTATGTGACCCAGCAGATCATTAACATACAGGGATTAACATGGTTTTGTTAATTATCATTTACATTTCTCAGTGATGTCAAACACAACATCAATGTAATCACCACTGTCTTTTTAATTCCATTCATGTCGTAACATTATCTGTGTAGCTTATCCGTCAATGACCATTACAACATTTCTATATTCGTATCACACTGATTGTTGAGTCACACTTTAAAACAACTAACATGCTCAGTGAGGAATATCACTCTCCTCACAGAAACACTGTAACTTTCACAGAGAGAATAGTACCGCTGTGCTCAGACGCGATGCAGTGGAGTCTGCACAGATGTTACTCACTGATGAGAATAGGGCGAAGTGTAAATGAACTGCGATAACAAGGAGTGAAATGAATGAGTTGAAGGTTTGGTTTTATTGTCTAATAAGAACAGACAAGTTCAGAGTGACTGATGAAAAGAAGTTTGAATGCACATCTTTGCCGCTTAATCCACACTACCGACCGCCCTTTTTGCTCACCTTTTGACTGCTTAATGTATGATTGGCATTATGGATGTTGTCATCTTTATTGCTGCATCAGAAGTGAACACATTTGGATGAGAGTGTGGAGCTGGTGGCTGATGCAGTTTTGGGAAAGGGACTGATTTTGACACTGGGGGCATTCTGTTTTCCATCTGTAATCAGAATAGTATTGACCAGTTTGCCCAATTTCACCAGACCAGTTTACGTAGACTTTGGCTGCAACAGTGGAGAGAGAAAATGAGGCAGAACACATAGGCGCAAGCGTGGTCTTGGATTTAGCTTTTATGTTATCTGTCCCAACTACACTCTCTAATAAGAAGTGTTCATAAAACAAAAAATACTCAGTTACATCTGATTTGTGAAATAAACCAACTCACTTGATTAAAAAAGGAAGTTTGTCCTAACTGTGTTCAGTGTCATTCGGTGATGAGCAGGAACTGTTCTCCAAAGATGGAAGGCTATGTTTGGACCAGGGAGGAAAGAAACCTGCAACACACTTCAAGGGTACTTGATGTGTCATGAAATTCATGTGTAAACTCTGATATGTGAACAGAAATGTTTGATTAGCGATTCTGATGAAAAACAGCCATGAAGCACTTGAATAAATTATCTGAAAGAAGCTAGAATGAAGCAATAGAAACACTCTAGGGGAACAAAGTCTGCAATAAAGAGAATGTTTTTGATTACATCGATGCCAGCGGGGGAGAGCATTAAAACGGTCTGTCACTTGCTTGATTAAAGCTGATGTAATTAGTCAATCAAAACAAAATTAATTGTCAACAGTCTAACACTTGATTAAAGTAATTTGTCAAGTCATGACACCACACGGTTTCAAGCTGCAGGTTCTCAAATCCATTTTGCTGCTTTTCTCAGTTATATCACAGTACTTTGGGTTTTTTGGTAGTGTTCTTTGAGTGGGTGCCTGCATATCCAGTTTTGTGGTGAGCCTGGGTTCACAGCTGTGAGAAACTCAGTAGAGGCCAAATGTAACCTTGAATTTTCCGTCTTATTGACTGCAACAGGCTGAGCATTAACACTGCAGTACACAATCTATGCTCGCACATTAGGGAGAAAGTCACCCTTCATCATCACTTGCATTCTAACCATATTTGCTCATAACAACTCATTACTAGTAGCTCAGACCATAGAGACTGGAGGGTGGCTGGTTCAAGTCCAGCATGGAACATAGTATGGAAGGTGGGCTGTTAGCTGGAGAGGTGTCAGTTAACTGCCGAGGTGAGGGATTAATAAAGTATCTCTTCTTCTTCTTCCTCTTATTTGTGTAAAAAGAAATGTCCTAGAAAATGCAGAGTCACACATCAAGGGAGGCTTGTGTCCATAAATCCATCGCCTGGGTTCATGCTGGAAGGCTTCCATATTTGCTAACCTCCAGAATGCTACAATATACTTTATTCCAATATATTTCTGTCTGACTTTGTTGTGGTTTGGCAGTCGCTTTACAGTATGTAAAGTCATCTACACCTGTGACAAACAGGGTTGACTGAAGACGCCTGTGCTGAAAGCTCTACTGGTGCTGAATAAAATATCACAGCTGGAGTGTGATTCTGGACATGACAAAGATGCACAGCTCAGTTTTTTTTCTTCTGAGAGAGATGGAAGGTCCTTTCTGTATAGAGTTAGAATATATCAAGTGGCTCTGCTCTGATTTTTAACAGCTCTTGGTAGGATATTTCAGGATTGTAAGACTGACTGTACCTCAAACTAACCTCCCACATCAGATTCTCATACTCTGAGTGAAGATGTTTGCATTTTTGGATGCATGTTGGTCAAAAATCACGGTTCTCAAAGTGTGGGGCGTGCCAAACAGGAGGAAATTTTATGCCTATCTTTATCCAGACAGCCCAACTCACCCTCAAATGAGATCCAATCTCCTGTAATCTGGAGCAAGACCGCTCACTAGACTAGTGAGTGACTGTGTGTGTGTGTGTGTGTGTTTGTGTAACTATAAATGCAGCGCAATGTGAGACCAAAGCGTCCTTATAGCTGTGTGTTGCCGCTTGTTAAACCGTGGTTCATGTGTGATTGTTGGACATATCATTTCAAAAGGCTTTTCCACAAGCATTACATCAGCCCAGCGCTGCCCAATCCTCCATTCTCCTATACCGAGACAAGAATTCCAACTGAAGGTCCACTCGCTGTATCACACAGCCTTGATCAGGAAAATGGAGTTCCTTCAGTTGTCATGGAGATGGACGTTTATTGATTTATAAGCCCACTGTTTTTCATATGTGGGTTTGTTTTACACGTATTTACTACATTGGCTATTTTTGTGTGGATTAATACATATTTCTGTGGAGACTCACATTTGTGAATCCTTCTGTGTGCATTCATCAGTATGAGATTTTATCCATCAGACCTCAAAGACGTTTCATTATTGAAGTTATATTAAAAACGATACGCTGAGAAAAAAACCTGTGGACCTTGCATTGGGATTTGTCAAAGTATTATTTTCACTTCCAATTCACTATGATGTTCGACTCTAACCCCTAGCTGCTCTGTGATGTCGGCGTCGCAGCACCATTTTGGTGATTTCCACACGTGGTTTTATGAGTTCAGGTTTCAGAAGTGGAGCTTTTTTTTAGTGGAGTTGTGTTGTCTGTGATGGAAGGGGGAATTAAGGTATAAGCCAACATGCACTAACAGTGGAAAGTGCAGGCACTATCTTTAGTAATGACTCTATAAATAAAATGTGTTATTATGGACACTGAATTATCTGCACTGAGATTGTGTTTTATTGTGTTATCGGTGTGAGTCTGAGACTATTCACAGTCTCAGACTGTGTTGACAACAGTCCGATTATTAAAACTGTTTGACGCACAGCATGCAGTACTAATAACTCAAGCTATTTCTTTCTGAGGCATATTTAGAAAACAAAGGAAATATATCGAACTGAAAAATGAAGAAATGACATTAGCTCTGGTTTCAGCTTGGGCTTTAATATTGCTGCTACTTCTACCTCAGGGTAGCATGGATCGTGTTAAAGAGTTCATGGTGCAATGACCAGAAAATCAATTTGTTGTGATGAAAGTCACACTGGCAGAAAGCTAGCTCAAAACTGCTCTGAAAATCTCTCCCTGTGACGTTTACCACTTTTCAAATTCATCAAATACCAGCCCATTCTCAGGACACTGCTTGACATTATTTTTGCCATAATGTTTTAATGCTATTGAAGTCACGTGACAGTTAGTTGTTTGGGGTGAATGGATGGATGGATCGATCAATGGATGGATGGGTTGAACCCTTACAGGGCACTTACTGAGGAGGCCGCTGTTCATGACCCATGTGAAACCAAAAGTCAATGCCTAACCAAACTGTGAATGTTTAAAACTGAAATGGAAGCGAGCTTTAGTTTAAGCTTTTATCTAACTAATGTTACAGGGAACTCACAGAGTCCTAGTTTTGGAGCGTAGGTCCACTGATCAAGGTGTGGTGAAAATACAGTTAGTGTAAAGATGGCTGACTTTCATGCCCCAGTGGAGCAGCCAGATATGAACAGCAGTGCTGCCAATTTAGCAGTGTTTGCCCTCTCCAACAGGGGAACACAGAGGTGCTTATTCATAATGAAATTACTCTTGGTAATTAAAGACAAATCAGCAACCTCATGCTCTCCAACAGTAGCCTTGCAGGAAACAGTGAAATCTTCAAATGTTCTCCTAAAGCTCTGCTGGTTGGCTGGGACTTCGGCTGTGGCTACAGAAAACAAATCGGACATCTCCTGGGAAAAAATGGGCCTGACATATGGAGACATCTTAGCCCCCACACTGCCCAGAGGCCCTGAAGCAGACATCTCATTTAGCTCCACTCTACTTATTCTGTGTTCTTTGCTATCATGTAGTAGTAGTAGTAAAGGAGTGAGTCCTTTATTGGTAATTGGAAAAATGTCTATATTCCAACCATGTCAAACCATCAGTAAGAGTTCCAACAAAACATGAAGCAAAACAAAGCTTTCATGTGAAATAACCAGTATAGTTCTACTACTGTGTTCATGTAGGACCACAGTGAGTGTAGTTTGAAGTTAAGAAGGGTGACATGATCATGCGGTAGCATCCATGGCCACAGTGGTTTAAAAGGTATGATTTTTTTGTCTGTCACAAAAAAAACAAAAAAAAAACCAACCCAAAAACCTGTCAGAACAGGAAAACACAAAGAGATGTAGCTGTCTGTGTGTGTTTGTTTGAAATTGATTTCATTTCTTTATTAATTTCTATGTAAAAGAGAACAAATGAATGTATTTTGCTTCTCTGTCAATACTGTGAGTCAGAGTAACACTCCAGTTATTGGACATCTTGGATCTGACTTCATGAACTTCTAGAACTCATGTTTTTGTTCCTGTTTTTCTCCTGATAGCTCACAAAGTAGTTCACCTTCCTGCAGGTGAGTTCAGCTTTCTAAGTATTCTAAACTAAAGCAATACATTACTTTAGAAAGCAGAAACCTGCAGTCCACTGGGTAACATTAGACCTAACATTAAATATAAGTGTTTGCTGCACCTGCTGCTGCAAAGAGTGATAACAAGAAGTTAACGTCATATGATGATGGCTAATTCAATTGAAGTCCATGAAGTTGCCAATATAATCAGTTAGTTGGAGCAGCTGTGGCTTAGGACATAGAGTGTGTTGTCCACTAATCAGATGATCAGAGGTTCAATCCCTGGCTAATTATTTAGCATCAGCTAATGTGAAATCACCTTTTCTTATCACGCTGGTGTTGTATTGCTCCGACAGAACAGTAGAAGCACGCCGTGCAGCAGGTCCGCAAGTGGCCTCCACTCAAGGATTTTACACCAAAGATGCTCGATATCAAACATATCTATTTTTTTATGAACCACCTCTATAAAAAAACAAGGTTAGCATGTGCATGAATTATTGGCTTCTATTCACAGAAATAAACCTAGAAATGTAGTATTTTTAATTTATTTATGTATTTAATTATTTATTTTTATTTATTTATTCAATACTTACTTCATATTGACTTTTTTGTCCTTCATAACTGAAACTCTGAACTAACTTCTTGATACTTTTTTAGACCTTTCTTGCAAGACAAACCGAGGCAGTGGACTTGCTTGTCTAGTCGCTTGCATTAATGGACCTCATGTGGACTTTATTATTATTATATTTTCATATTTCTTCTGTGTTGATGTTGATGACAGCCAAGGTGCATGCTAATTAGGACATGTCATTTCATTGCAAGCTGGAAATAGCCTCTAAGAGTGGCAAAAGAATTCTTCAGACATTTAGGGTGGAATGCACATTGGGTATCATTTATTGTTTTGAATAGATCTCAACAATAAAGTGTATTCTCAGAGGATCTGACATCTCTGCCTTTTCATCCATCACACAGTACTGTAATGCTATACTGTCAGATCAAACTGAAACACGTTGTTTGAATGTCACTTGAAATGTCTTGAGCCAGCTGATGTTGTGAGAAGTGACAGCTCGTCACTATTAATGTCGATCTTAGGTCAGTCTTCAGTCTTACCTATTTTTTTATGAAGGAACGCTGCATTTCTTCTGGCAGTCCAGTACTAACTTTTTCCAGATGTTGCTGTACACGACCCTGCTGCAAGACTTCTTCTTATGCTTATACTTTTCACTATATTTCAGCACACTTCTGTATATGTTTAGTTTTCATAAATTTGAAATTTGCTGTCAAATAAGGTGTAATAATGTGTTCCTTGGTTGTGTGCATGACGCCATTTTAATAATATGAACCGCCTGGCAGCTGGAAGCCAGAACAGGTAAGTGAACCATTTATTCATACTTAATGTTGGAGCGTGATAATTCAGGAGAAACTAGTTTTTCTAGTCTCGATATAAGAAGTAAACACACACTGGTTAACAATGGAACATAGTTGTGGTCCTGACACAAACAGACACATTCTCACTCACAGCTTGCCAAATACTGTTAGCCAGTCAATATCCCTACATTTCAAAATATGATGCTGTTGGTACACCTGTACACTGTAGGGTGAATTTTTCTACAACTCACCTGTTTAAATGATATTAAAGCTTAAAGTTATGCAGAATTAACAACATGAACACTTGACTTGATTTCCCAGAAGACTACTGTCTGTGCCTCGTTAAATCAAAAGCAAACTGATTTTGAATTACGTAAGTAAATTAAGTTATATATTGTCAGGTATGTAATGGAAGTTACATGAAACCAAACCATGTAGTTTTTGTGACTTTTTTATAATGTTAACTATGCAACCATTATTTTGAAAGTCTGAAAATTGCACATCCTGAAGTGTGGGTTGAGGGGCACCTACTGAGTGACAGAATCTGACAAGTGTGGAGTGAGAACAGGCTGTAAGAACACAAGAATCATCATAATCACCTTCACACAGAGAAGTTTACAGATGTTATATTTTGGGAAAACAGAGCACTGGCATGAGATATGTTCTTGTATATTTGCTGGATATCGCAATTCAAATTTGGTTGGAGCCTCACTGCACCTGGTGGTGATGATGTAGCTTACAAATAATGTGGTAAGTTGACACACTTTATTTTTTCATCTTTGTAGTGTTTCACTGCTGAGCTTCAGGGGCTCACCGTCCATTGTTTCGTTTGTTTAAAAGCTGGACTTCCTGGTATCTCCATGTCGACTTCATTGCTGGATTTTTGCTGATAAACTTGCCTCACATTAAGTCATGAAGACATTATTGCATCAAATTCAAATTGAGGCTGCGACAGTGAGAGTGTGTAGTGTGTTTTACAAGAGGTGGTTTTGTCCTGTCATGAACTGCAAGGCTACAGCACAGATTGAAAAATCAATTTTGAATCAAGGCTGCAACACTATGCACGAGAAAGAACAAAAAGCAAACAGTGAATAAGTTAATAAACCAAAAAAACAAATCCTAGCTATATTTCCTGTCAAATTGCTCTTGCCGTCATAAAGGAAGTGCTGGTGATAGTTGGCAATGAATGAGAGTAATACATTGGCAGCGGGGAGAGTTTGTGTGTGGTTCCAACTGGGGCAGCTCACGTTGTTCCACCTCAGTGGAAGATTGATGACTTCTGGGTTCTGGGATTTGCACCTGTTTCCACTCCTCTGTCTCCCCCCGGCGTCTCCTGCTCTCTCCCCTCCTGCCCTTTCCTCTGCATGCTCTGCTCTCTCTCTTTCTGCTCACTCCCTTTGTTGTCATTATTAAATATTAATGAGAAATTATGTTATTAGTCTAATGTGTCAAAATTAGATTTTCACATTTGGAGATAGAGTGAGTGCATGGTTTGGGCTGTCCTGTCTTAAAACAACAGCAAGGTGTCGTGATGAAAAAGAAAATGGTTTTGCTCTTGTTCATACTGAAGATTACGAGATTCTTCTTAACACACTTGTAATTGTAACACAATGTAACTGATGATGGACAAACATCAGAAGCATCTGTGCAAGAATACATTCTAAACTCTTATCTTTTGTAAAAAACCTCCACTTTGTGTTGGGCAACTCAGGAAGGAACTCTGTCCACAGCAACATGAAGATGGGTGTCAGTTGAAGGATAACTATACGATTTGACTGACTCAGATGTTCGTCTCAAATGAGAAGTCATGATGATGACCAACTAATTTAAGCAAATCAGGTCTTCCCTAACTCAGCATGCTATCTAACTCCTGATACAGGCTGTGGTCATCTCGCAACTAAATTACTGTAGCGTCCTCCTGACGGGCCTGCTCAGTGAAACCCTTTCAGCTGTCTTGAACAACCCACAAAGGTCA
Organism: Collichthys lucidus; assembly: GCA_004119915.2. Taxonomy (NCBI): domain Eukaryota; kingdom Metazoa; phylum Chordata; class Actinopteri; family Sciaenidae; genus Collichthys; species Collichthys lucidus. The sequence continues at coordinate 32,312,280 of CM014089.1, read as the reverse complement.
CATATTACCTCGCTGCTCATTGAGCTACCTGTAGCAGCCCACATTAAATTCCTCCAGTTCTGCACCCACTTACTTGAACACCCTTATACAGACATATGTTTTCTCCCAACGCCTCTTTCTGCCACATGTGCACTGAAGGCAATCCAGACATGGCTCGTCTGTTGTTCCCTGTTGGTGGAACGTCCTACCCTATCCATCATGAATCCACCTCCCTCTAGAACTGTCACTTGATTCTATGTCCCTTGATTGTCTTTGTAAAACTCCAGTCAGAAATAATTAAAAGAGCACCCGTTGAAGCTCAACCAGTGAAAAAACAATGCTGATAACACAATGGAAAGATGATATTGTGTTTGTTTGTATGTATTTATATGAGGAATGAATGATGAATTGATCATTAACTCAATTTCTTTCAAAAAAAAAAAAACCCTCAAGCAAGCTCTAATTTTTTTTTTGTTTATTTTCTTTTTCTCATTGAGTTGCCACTGGCTTCACATCAAAACACACTTACAATGAAACATTTGCAGGAAATGTTGTGGTAGTATCAACAGCAGCTTACAAGTGAATGAGAGGAAAGACACTGCTCCTCCGGTGTTACAAAAGTAAAAACAATGAATACTAATATTTACTATTTTGAGGATTACTGCAGCACCTGAATGAATAAGCAGCAGTGTTGTATATTTGGTGATGCCGCTAAAAATTGTATATTATATTAAGACTAATAGACTACCAATTGGTGTATAATCACTTAATAAACGTTGTATTACACTGTGTAAGTCAGCAATTTAACAATATTTTCATTTGAACTACTAAAGACAAAACAAAGTGTCATTATTGCCTTTAAAATATAAACTGGTATAAAACATAATCAGTCATCTCATCTGTAGCTCTTTTTTCATTTCACACGACCCCTCCTTTACTCCTCTACTCTATTTTATCTCCCACACTCCTTTTCTCTCTGTTTGTCTGCGCTCTGCATCGTCCTCTGACTGTGCAGTTAAAACAAACACAGCGTGTGTTTGTGCTTCCACATGCAGAGATCAGCGTGCCTCATACATCAGAGCTGCAATGATGTTATGCAAAGTATTTTTTTTTCCTATTTCATCATATTTACATAATTAATATTCGGGAATCGTGAATGTATGCACCTTATATAAATAAATCTAATATTTCACATCAACTTAAAAACCTAATCAGATTATCAGAGGTGGAGGCACCTTTTCAAAGCAGAGTGGAAATGGACTGCTTTTCCTCACATGCTTTAACAGATTAAATCACCAGAGTTACCGTAATGATTCATTTCATGTTATAAGTGCTGAACAAATACAGAGAATTTTAAATATTACTGATTAACTTTAATTCCCTCGTGTCTTAACGACCACTGCCATCCATAATCAGCTTTAACTATGACTGCATCTTTCTTCGTTTTATGTGTATGTCTGAGTTTATGACAGCGCTGTGTGTTACATTTTAGGACTTTGGATTAACTTAATTAAAAAATAATGGTGTATGCTTTGCTCTGAGTCAGTTTATGGTACTTTCCAAGGTCTTTCTCATAATGTGCACACTTACACACTTTAATGAGCCATGTTCTAGTATGCAGAAGTCATTACTGTAGTTTACCTCAAAAGTAAATCAACCTCTGCTAACGAAGTAGTTCAAAATCTCTTCCTCTGCACATGTCTATTCCTCAAATCAGAATTGTAAAAGTATTTTCACACACACACACACACACACACACACACACACACACACACACACACACACACACACACACACACACACACACACACACACACACACACACACACACACACAGGTGTGACAAAAAGAGCAAAACTCACCTGACCAATGTTTTGTTATGCATACCACTCCACACACTCAGCTGTATGTTATGTTGGCAGGCTGTGGCTCAGGATGGACAAGCCTAAGACCCCCAAATACCAAGCACATTAATTTGTTGGGGTCTGCCACATTATCCTCAACTCTTCCACCCTGTACATATCAAACATGTCAGCTTGTCAGCCAGGAGTCCACTTTATGCTAATGCCATGCAGGTTTGGACAAAAACCATGCAATATTTTGGCCTGGTGTATTCATATATTGTGCATATACTGTGCTCACCTCACAGTATTGGACTAGCATTAACTGGGAGGCTGAGAGTCTTGTGGATTCAGTGATCCCAGTAATATTTATGCATGATTATGTTAGTCCCCATGGGAGCCATTTCATTATAATAAGACCACTTAGAACTTGTGCTTATTGTAGAAAATGATTTATTGTGACTTCTAGAAACTCTGGAGACTCCAGGCATTCAGAGGATGGATGGCGTCTCTAGGTATATCAGTATTTCTGAGAAATATATAAATGTAAATAATAAAATCTCTTTGATTTACATTGGTAGGAACTGGTAGTGTGTTCCACCATCGGGGAACAACAGACGAGAAAAGTCTGGTGGTATAGCACAATAGTCGTGAGGTAACATATACCTGTATAAGGGCATTAAACAGGTAGGTGCAGTACCACAGACTTTGTAGTCAGCATTAGTGATTTGAATTTAATCCACTCTGCTACAAGTAGCCTGTGGAGCTCGATGAGCTGCGGGGTAACGTAACCTTTTGGGTTGCATGTAGACCAGGAACGCCTGATTATCTGAAGAGGTTTCACTGTGCAGGCTGGGAGGCTCGTCAGGAGGGCGTTACAGTAATCTAGTCTTCAGATGACCACAGCTTGTGTCAGGAGTTGAGTAGATTTTCCTATGGTGTTTTACAAGGTCAAAGCTAAAAATAAAGTTTGCAGCAAATATTTGAAACAAATGACATCGAGCCACAAAATTCTGCAGCATAGCAGGCAAGCCTATGCCTGTTCAGAAAGGCATCATGAGTCCATACACCAAGTTTCGTGTCGTGAAATGTTGGTGGTGCTAGAGAGCTCAATGTATGGGCATGACAGTTCTTGAGGTTGACCATGGGACTGTCCTGAATACCTGTGCCAAGTTTAAAAAACTTTTCACCAAGGCGTTTTCAGGGGCTGCCATAGACAGACAATTGCAGAAGAAACGGATCTATAATAATAATAATAATAATAATAATAGGAAAAGGGTACATATAGGTGCCTTTGCAGGCTACACTGCTAGCCCCCTGTGGAAGCAGTTGGTTACATGCCCAAAGAGAAGCAGGATGTTAGCTCAAACTAAATTTCTGAAGTATTTTGAACATGCTTTGTTTTCTTTTGTATGTTAATGAACAAATAAACAAACTGCACACTGCAGGGATCAGGGATGTTCATTTATTCATTGCACTTACCTAAGTGGACATTGGAGCCCTGCATGTGAGCTGCTAATTAGTTTATTTCTATATTTGCTTCCTTTCAACTCAGCTCCAAACCCTCTTTTTCTTTCATATGCAGCCTACATCTGGAGGAACTTATAAGGAATACGGGAATAATAAAGCAGCTTTATATCATGTACTGTGTTGTGTTGTGACACTGTAATATTAGTAGATATGAGAAATTAATTCTATTCTCATTCACACTCCTACATTTCAGCTACCTGGACATAAACTGAGCTGATGTGGTTGGTGATGGCTTTTGGTGTATTGGAGTTTTGAATGAGTCAATGTAGCCCCAACAAACACCTCCGCAATCCTTAACAAAAGGCCACAGCCATAAAGCTTCACTGCAGTGTTCACACTGCGCGGCTGTAAATGTCATGGATGCGTTTCTGATAGTTTGTCAATAAATGTTTGAACTGGGCCATTTGTGGTTGTTACAGAGGTCTTATAGAGATCTCATATTAAATACTGAGCTGTGTTTGACCGATGAGGCTGAAGAATTGCTCGCTGTATTTGTGTTATCTGTGAGACCTTTACCTCCTCATGTCAGCAAAACTTAAACTGACTTTAGAGGCTTACAGACTCAAACTTATGGATTGTGAAAATGCAGTACTGTTACTGAAGCTTCAGTTCTGCAAAAAGTAAGGAAAACAAAAAGAAATGCAGTGTACACTTGAATGACTAGATCCCCTGAAATCCAGCAAATCTGAGATTTTTCTACTGAAGGGAGGATGAGCAACCATCAAACTATATTTGATTTAATTGCCAATGTTCAATAGTCATTTGTGATCTTGAAGTATAACAGTAAACCAGAATTAGCAATAATAAAACTACTCATGAAAGCACTATTCCAGGTTATATTACTGACCACACAAACAAATCATTAATTCAGCACATTCATCGAGTTAAGGTACTGCATCTCGCCATGTCAGTCCATCCTGCCCGTAATGATGGTTTTGCACAGTGAGAAGCTGTCAGTCCATCAGACCTCCCCAGAGACACAATGGGCTTAATCCTGCGAAGGAGCTCGGCCATGCCATGGGATACTCCTTCGTGCAACATGGGGTTGATGAGCTCTGTGGTGCTGTATCCTGTCACCTCTGGGACGTCAATGGGACCGTGTCCTTCCAAAATTGTTTTTCTGTACTCAAGTGTCAAAAACAGAAAGCACTGAGGCGATTCTGCTTGTTCTTGTTTTGGAGCAATTTGTTCATGATAGCCTCTTGATATGACCTCCTCTTCAACAGCCGCTTTGTCCTCCAACTCTGCTGCTGATGAGTCTGCCCTTGTCATCATATCTTGATGTTTTCTAATGCTGGGTTCCACAGTGTTCTGAGGAACCTATAGCTTTTTTTTGTTCAGTCTTGGTTCAGTTTGCCAGGCACAGCTATGAGCAATCACTGTCGATGGAGACGGTTGATGCAGAGAAACTGCAGCCTCAATAACATCATCTTTATCTTCACCACACTAAGGGCTGAGGTCTGGTGAACTCTGCTGTCAAGAGCGTGTAGAAGAAGATAGAAGGTGGCTGCGGGGCTCATGAGCAGCTGGTGGTCCTGGAAGCTGGATAACTTTAGTTGCACCCATTAAGACCCACAGCATCCCCGCCTTCTTGATCTTCAAATAGAAGTTCTGCCTTACAAACCAACAAATACACCTACTTAGATTGTGACTAAAAATTAAAAAAGAAATAGACATATAATATTCCAACAACAAATATATAATTTACATTAAAGTAGCACCCGCAGAACCCGCAGAACAGCTGCACATAGTAGTGTATAACCCAAAAGAGTTTGGCTTCATCACAGTCTTATTCTCTGAGGTGAAGTGGACGATGCTCTTCAGCCTCTCCTCCGTGTCTGCCTTCAGCTGAACCAGCTGTGCCGTGAGCTTCGGATGAGTCTCAGGAGTCCGACTCTTCTAACACTCTGAAGATTCTTTATATAGGACAGCAGCTCAAAGGAAGACCTCTCAATAAAAAACAGCTCTTTCTGAATTTGACTTGTTTCTGTCCACACACTGTTCAGAGGCAGCTTTCGCTTCATTTTGTTCTTGCAGGAGGCTGAGCTCTACTTGACTACAGGCTCTTTCTGATTCTACCTTGTCCTGGTACTTTGGGCAGGTGAGGGTTTTAGGACAGCCTTTGCTTTATCTTCATCTTTGCCATCATATATCAGACCGATATTCTTTGGGGGGAAACTGCACAGCTGGCTTCAGTTTGCAGGCTAAGTGGCTTATAAGCTGCAGCACGTTAAAGCACATGTAAAAGTACCTGAATATGTCACTTGGGTCTCATTAGATGTGTAATCACATGGAGGCGACAACAAAACTTTGTCTCTCATTCTGTACGCCGGCACTCAGCCTGCCAGCTGTTGTCAATCAAACACAGACGTCAACATGCAGCTGGCTGAGAGGGAAAAGAGCATTTCTGATATTTCTACAAACATCTGTTTTCTCCTTTTTAATATTAAAACACAATTCACACTGGCATTGTATTTCACTTCAAAACGGATGCCTCATTTGGATTTTGATGCCTTTCAGCATTCCAGCTGTCATTGTTGCCAACTATTTTCAACAGCTTGCAAGATATAGCGTTGCATATGGAGATAATTACGTTGCATATTGTTGCATGACAGTTTGCATACATTACCAGCGTAAATTGTCAATTGTTGCAGTAATGCTGCATTAATTTGGGCCTGTGTCTGCTGCCGAGGCACATGAACAGCCATTCGTCATACCAGCATGTACAGAGCACCTAAATATAGAATAATATGAAATATGCAGGAAAAATCTGAGTGCTTTTACAAAATCTGGGAAGAATCTACAGTATGTATTCACACACACACACACACACACACACACACACACACACACACACACACACACACACACACACACACACACACACACAGCACTGTCCTCTGTCCTGTGTTTTCACTAAAAAGTTATAAATTGCTGCTGTGGCCTGGTAGGCGGCTGCTGAGCCTGAATCACTGTGACGCTGTCTGGGTCTTTAAAGATCACTGCAGTGAAGCTGTGCCTGGATACCCCTATTACTACAACACTACACACACACTGATGTCCACTGACACAAACAGGTATAATATAATAATATATAAACAGGTATTTGCCTTTGTGAATAAAATATACTAGTACATTAATTATTAGATTTAATAGATCATAATAAGAGCCAGTAAAAGCTGTATCATTATTTTCAGGTACCGTAACACGGAAAGAAGTAATAAATTGAATGATGTTCATGCCAACAACTTCAAATGACCATGAACCATTCCTGATGATCCCATTTCTCCAAAATTCTTTATGATCATAGTGATTCTGACCTTTTCTCTAGCACCACCTTTATGTCTTTAGCAAATCTCTGATCCATGACAACATAACATGAGACATTGTTTCTGTTCATTTTCATTTCATGTACTTTTTCATTCCATTTCTTATGTTCTTGATGACCCTCTGAGAATGAAGTTTCCCCAGTGATCTCTGGACAGTGACAGCCTAATTAGCACCGATGTGGGGATACTGAATAGCAGATCTGCTACTGAACTCAGATCAGTGTGTGATCCCGACAGCACTAGTAGCTACATGAGGCAGCTTGCCAAGTGATACATTTTAGAGAAACTAAGCTTTCTCTAGCCTCTTAATAGCATCTCCTGTCCACCTCCGCGGCCTCTTAGACCGACTTACCCATTAACCAACCCCATGATGTAGTCGCAATATGGTTGCGAGCCTAAACTTAGGCAAGCCTAAGTCTAAAGTCATATTGTTCTTGAATGTGTTACCCTTTTTTTTAAAAATAATAATCAACTCAAAATAAATTCAAACACACTTTAGTTGTACAAAACACACTATATAGGAAGGACAGGGTGAAACAAGAGGGTTGCGATTTTTTGTTCACGATACGATTTTTTCACGAATTTTTTTTAGATCAAAATGAGCTACAGACAAATTCTGACCAAATAAAATTATCTTTTTATTTGTAGGAAAAAAAATCTTTCTTTACAGAAACTCTCAAACAGTTTGTGTTCTTATTAGGGCCAGTGATGGGAATAACGGCGTTGAAATAAACGCTGTTACTAACGGCGTTACTTTTTTCAGTAACGGGTAATCTAACGAGTTACTTCATCTATCGTTGTAACGCCGTTACCGGTACCAACACGCCGTTACCTCGCGTTACTGAACCAACCTACTCGTTTAGAAACTGGCACCTCACTCAACTCGCATACAGGAATGCCTTTTTTTCTCCCTTTGGTAAGGGCGGGATACGTAATGACGATTGGCTAAAGCAGAGATTTCATGTTGAGCCAACCAGAGACACCCGGTGGGCGGGTATACACACAAACCAACACACAGTCGTAGCGCGCGCGCACACACACATACACACGCACACACACACACACAGCATGTCAGATGAGATGGCGAGTCCCCAGGCTGAGTCTAAGACAGCGTTTTCACGGTGGAAGTATAGGCAGTATTTTAACCTCGTCGAGGTAAAAGGTAAAAATGTACATGTTACATGCACACTGTGTCTAAGACCAAAGACTTTGTCCACGTCAAATGTAAGCAACTCGAATTTAATGAAGCATCTCTCGACTGCACACGCGTCTGTTAAGCTAGTGGCCACCGGCATGCCCCACGATAAAGGCAAGCTAGCTAACAAGGAAGGCTGGATTTTTCTGCTTCAGCTTCTACCCCAAAACTTACCACACAGCAAGAACTCAATAAAATGATAGGGAGGTATGTGGTTGAAAACATGCTGCCATTGAAAGTTTGTTTTAATTTGCAGCATGTCAAGTGTAAAACATGTCATATTGTTTAACTACTTACATTTGTAAGTAAAGAAAATGCTTGAAGTTCAGTTGTAATTGCGTTGAGGTGCAATACATTAAAACCTGTATGGGTATCTGTTGTTTGCTTTACTCCAAATTATTTGGCATTTTTTTACTTAAAAAAGTAACGCATTAGTTACTTTCCTGGGTAACTAGTTACTTTTATAGTGTAGTAACTCAGTTACTAACTCAGTTACTTTTTTGGGTAAGTAACTAGTAACTGTAACTAATTACTTTTTCAAAGTAATGTGCCCAACACTGATTAGGGCTGCCAGCAAGCAGCTGATCTGACCATTACCTTTCAGCTTGAAGTATGAGCTAACTGAAAATAAAAACATGATAGCTCATTAACCCTTTAATGAGAGTCCACGGCCCCGGGAAATGGCGAGGTCCGGGCGCTGTAAACCGCCTCGGAGGAAATGCGCCCGGCGGGGGCCAGCCAGCGCCGGGGAGAGGTCCCACGAGGGGATCCTCCCGCACCGTGCGCCCATCCCTGACACAAATTTAATCCCCCGTGCGGACTGCGCGGAAGTTGCGGTGATTGGTTAAATTTGTAACACCACCCTGAATTCACAGGGATTCACTGAAGTTGCGTTGAAGTTGCAAATGGCAACATCGTGAATTCCTGGAGGGCCTGTGTTATGGTATCATTTACGGTACAGTCAGGCCTGATGCTGATTACCACTACTGTGCATGTGTGTATGTGTGTGTGTCACAGAAAGGCAGACGCGGCAAGTGGAAGCTGCAGCCACAACGTTACCTATTTCTAATTTAAAAAAGACGAAAAACAACATATCCTACTTCTCATTCGCCAAGAATTGTGATTCATTTTTTCTGTCAACCGATGCGAGTCGTCACGCATTTGTACCGATTTTTGATCGTCTCACGATGCATTGTTACATCCCTATCTGCAACTACACCACTTGTGTAAATCATGTGCAGTACACTGCAACTTGTTCTTGAGCAAAATGTTCTGGACTTTAATATCTTCTCATAAAATCCAAAAGAAGCACTATTGTTCAACAGGCAGAGTAGAAATTACAAGCAGATTGAGATGAAACCCAACATTTTTGCTAGTGGGCGGCTTATTGCTGCAGTCTACATCCAGCAAGTCAGTCATGATAAAGAACTCCTGATTAGTGAGTTCTACAGAGTATCTCTGAGAGACATGAAAGACAAGAGGAATATGGCATCAGAAGGGTCTCCATATCAATACATTGATATATCTCTGTAATATTATTGACATGGACTCCTTTGTGGTCGTGGAGTGAAACGAACTCAGAACTGTCAAAAAGTGCAGTTCCCTAAACATCCACGAGACAAGTTGTAGAATTGAGTCTCCATAAGTCCCCATGTTCAAATGTCCAGCTTCACAGCAGAAATAAACATGTTTACAGCCTGGTACAAAAAACTGTTTTGGTCTCTATAGCTAATTTCCCCGTTCATGACGACTGTACTGAGGGTGAATTTCAAGTTATGCAGAATTTACAATGTGGCTGCTTTTATTGACAGGTGGCAACCAGGCTTAATTTAGCACGCCCTAGGGTCCACTCATGTGGTCCTATAGTATGGTAACATGAATAAATCAGTACTACAATAACACTATAGTATGATTTGTTGAATTTACTAATAAACTTTGGACATTTTTCATTGACGACATTTGCTTGTTTTATGCAGAGATTTTAAAAAAAAAAAGTGTCTTATTTGTCTGTTTTAATTATGTTGATGTAAATAGCACCAACTCAGAGATAATCAGTTTACGGCCTCCCTGCTGTTCCTGCAATATTTCCCAATGCTTAGTGGAAGTGGAAGTTTCCAGATACGGAAAACTCTGCTCTGCTCCGGTGTCATCTTTGATGTGTGATTGACAGGGTCATGAATTAGCTAGTTAGTGTTTAGTGGTGCATGGAATATTACAGGAGACACCTGTCCATTTGGCTGAGAGCTTGCACCATAAAAAGTCCAAGGAGCTTATTCCAAGTAGCAATTCTGGTGTAATTCATGCTCAATGAGCGCACTTCAGTAAACAAACCATCCATTAAGGCCACTCTGCAGTATCTGCTGTATATCAGCCTGTCCAGACTGTTTAAGTGCTTCAGGTTTTTGTGATTTATTGAGGATGTTTTCAATATTTATGTGGTCTCATATCATATATTTGCATATAATTCAGATGCCTACTGTCCTGAAGTTAGAAATTCAGTCAGAGAAACAGTCTTAACTGTGTTGGTAGTTAACCTATGTGCTTTGATTTTTCATATTCAGGCAGACGGTCTTCCTGATTTCATCCTTTTCGATCATCGCCCCCAGTTCATCTCCTCTGTCTTTCGAATGGTATGCCAAACCCGGAACATTGGACACAAATTAACATCTGCCTATCATCCCCAGACAAACCTCACACACAGTCAATCACCCTGATTCTTAGACTGTTTGCTGTTAATTCAACAGTCCAGATCAATAAAAGATCCACTCTGACATACAGCATGTCAGCAAAGCGTTTACACTTACAATTTGGCATCAGTCAGAGCCCGACACGCAACCACTGTAGTTACGCTCATGACGCAGAGGATGAAAGACTTTGGGTTATGGTTGTAAACGTGATGTGTGCAGCACGAGTGAACCGTGATCCAGTTCATGGACTAAGTAAATAGCTGGAACCCTTGCCATTCAATTCAGTGCACTCCATCCACCTGCTTGGATCACTACAGCCAAATGATTTTACAGTAACACAGATTTACACACTATTTAAAAGTCAAATTAAGTCAATTTGCTTGGCATGAGGTTGGTGATTTGTACATTTAAGGCTAAACAAATACTGAAAATATATCTTACAGGTATCAAATGGCCTTTGTAGGACCAAAAAGTGTTTCTGAAAAGTTTGTAGTTTTTTTCTTTTCTTTTTTTTACCTGGAGGAGATAAAACACTAAAGTGTACCAGTGTATTCCAACCTTAAGAGCACAGGGCAAATCAATCAATACTATCCAAGAATAGCTGAATCAATTGGGGCAGCACAGAGGTTCAGAGCTCGGCAGTGAAGCCTTACATCAAGATGATTTAAGTCCACGGAGAACTCACCAGGAAAATGTCCACACTTTTAGACATGTTGAAAGTATTTTATCCCCTAACAGATAATTATAGGAACACTTTAAACTTATTGCTCATTTCTTGTCAATCAACACAGACTTACATAAGACAGTAAGACAAAAGACACCATGTCAAAATTATCATAAATTCTTGATGACCTGCTTTTTCACCACATTACTGGATTTGGTCTTTGAAATTGGCAGAGAGCTATCAACAAAACTGCTGAGAGCAACTTTTATTACAGAACAAAGGGAAGTCATCAGCTAAGAGATGACATATTAAGCTGATTGCATCTGACATCAAATAGCATCAGCACTGACAAAACAAAGACTTAATTCTACACTAAACTGTTTTGATTAGATAAGCCGGAAAAGCATGCAATCTCTTTTATTCATGTATTGATTGCAGAATGTGAGTATTTAACATGTGGTTGACTGAAATTTAGGGGGTCTTCGCTTCTTGATGATGTCAGTATATGAGGGCAAACTGATCCTGGATTTTAAACATTTTGATTGGCTATCCTCAAGTTTTGTTTCAACATAGTATGTCCTGTAGTCCAAAAACGTATCAACAATATCATAAGTCACAATCTTAGTTCTGGTTCTAAAGTTTTTTACTCTGCAATAATTCTGGAGTCTTAGCATGATTGGCTTTGGCAACACTGGTTAAGATTTGCACATCATGGATCATCCACATCCCCTCAAACATAGCCAGTAAAAGATTACATAACCACATATAGCAGCAATGTAAGTCCAAAGGCAGTGGGGTTATGCCTTTGGACTTACATTCAGGCATCAGTCAAAAAGCAAAAAATGGCAGATTTAAACCTGTCAACACTTTAATGTCTTTAGACAGCATCAATGCTTATGGTTTTATCTTTTGTTTAAGATACTATAACCTATGACCTATAGAGACAAAGATTCTGCGAGAATACACGCAAGTTTTAAGTCGCTGAGATCTGCAAGTAGGTTATCCCCTGTGAAGTACCACTCCACTTACATTTTCCTATCAAAATTGTTTTAATACTGTGTGAGGTTATGTGCCTGAGCTAAAGGCACACACACACACACACACACACACACACACACACACACACACACACACACACACACACACACACACACACACACACACACACACACAGAAGCCTCTCCCGAGAGGCATTTTAACTCCATCTCTTGTTTCAGGGAGCACTGATCCATGACAGCCTGGTCATGTCATGGTGTAAGGGGCAGTGGAGCACAGAAATGTCCTTTATGACCTAAAGAGGAATGTGGATTTTTAAGAAAACGGTATTATTTATGGCAGGTCTGAGGATGTAACAGATTTTCAGATTTTGTTGAATTTTGTCAATCCACCTCCATGATGCTCGGGTATAACCAAACAATCTGCAGTACACCTACAGTACTGATAGAAGTGCACCATCTTTACAGCATCCACCTCTTCTGCTGTAGCATTCCACTGTACTGGAAACAAATGACTGTCTCACCAAAACTGCAACTGACAGTGAGTAGAGCACAACCACAGCCTGCAGAAGCAGTTAGTCGAGGTTAAACAGAAGCAGAGCTGCATTTAACGTTCAGGGCCTGCTGCCCCCTTCCATTTCAGATTCACAGATTCACAGCCCTGATGTGAAAGCTGTTAAGTTCGGATGCACTTTAAGAATCAACCATTTGTATTTCATTCACCTGTAAAAAACACAGCGAACTATTTACACCACTGGAAGTAGTGTGTCCTTTATGCACAGAGGCATGAGAATAGTGCGTAGGTCGAGGTGGTGGGCGAGAATGTATGTTCACATTTTTACCATGACATCTGCATAACCCTAATTATACATAAGCTTTCCATGAACAGACATTGCAGAAAGCAAGGGCATTGGAAGTTGGCATTGGACATAAAAATGCTGAATATAATCTGGGCCTATGCCTAATTATAATTCTTATATTTCCATTAAATAAAGGAGAATGCGGAAGACTTAAGCCAATTTGTAAAGCAGAACCACAGTAACGCAGCACAACCCTGCTCCACGCATGATGGAAAAAATATGTAAAAAAGAATACAGTTAACTAGGTTGAACTGAAGAAAACTCACTGCATAATAACGATAATTGCTCCTAAAATGCATCATGCTCGCTCCTCAACAGACAAAAAACAACTGCCTGAATATGTTCTGTTCAATTGGCATTACCTCCAGCTGGACGTGGAGGTCACTCCACAGGTTCTCCTGAAACATGGACTTTTATCTGATTACTCTGATCACTTAGATTAATCTCATGACATCACTAATCATGTGGACGCTCTGTCTCTCTGGTTAAACTAAGCCATGCGGTCTTGATGATACAAAGTGGGACAGAATAGTATGCTCACCCACTTTGTCACAATTGTACATGTTTCTACAACATATAAGATGAGATGATCCTCTATTGATCCCCAGATGAGAAATTCAGGTGTTCAGCACAAAGAGGATCTTTATCTTATTAAGTGTTTGTCTGTTTTTTTTTTATCATATATCTGTAATACACACTGTTGTTTTTTGGGTTAATACCAGTTATTACAAAGATTTAGTGTAAAATTTCATCATTTTTGATATCAAATTGATGCTGTGATTTGTTTGTTATTGCTCAAAAACTCTGTATTGTGAATATACCATAGGTTATACGTCCCCTGAATGCAGCCTGTCTCTAATTTGTGTTGTGCAGTTTCATGAGGTCTGATCATGGTAGAGGTCAAAATCCTCATTTTATACAGCGAGGACAAGCTTCAGAAACTGGTCTCACTACGACGAAATGGCTCCAGGACGAACAATCTGGAAACGATCTTCACACATGAGTACAACTGGGCTCACTGAATCCACAAGAGTCTCAGCTTTCCAATTCCAATACAAAACTCAACCTCAAAACTGCATGGGATTAGCATAAAGTAGGAATATCTGTAAAGAGGAGACTTCTACCCATTGGCCTGCATGCTTTAGGTCTTCTACTTAGTATCTGCATGCTAGTTTTACAAGTTGGAGGCTGAGAAGCCTCTGAAGACAGTCAAATCGACCCAAGGAAACTAATTTAAACATGCTGAGAGACACAGATCCAGATCCATCAGTTGGGCTTCAGAGTCAAGATTACACATTAAGAGTATACTAGGTGTGTGTGTGTGTGTGTGTGTGTGTGTGTGTGTCTGTGTGTGTCTGTGTGTGTGTCTGTGTGTGTGTGTGTGTGTGTGTTCACTGTCTCCCTTGCTGCTCGTATGGAATGAATGTTCAGATCCTGATTCCTGGTCTGAGTGCTTTTCAATGTATGAGCAACCATTCTGCAATTGTGCAACATGCAATAATCTGCTACAGTGTGAAACAATTGTACTGATTTTATAGTTTTGTTCCCTCTGGATTCAGTCAGTTTGATTGATTTTGTGGCTTTTAATGTTTTTTTCTGATTGTTGATTGGATGAACGTTTGCATTTTAAAATGGATTTTACCATTGATATATGAGTGCATTGATTCTGCTCTGTATATCTGGAAATGAATGTAGGGATTCTGAGCCCAATAAAGGTTTCCCCTAAAGGACCTTAAAAATTAAAGTTATCTTAATGGTGCCAATATGCCAAAATAGATACAGGTATATCTAAAAGTATCATGAGAATTGTATTGCCATATTTATGGAACACTGACACTCTCTGGTACAATGGAACAAAACATTCGGTAAACTTAGAATAATAAGACTAGAATGAAGCTTTCAAAAAGTGCCCTACGCAAGCAAATATATTCTTTATCAACTTCATGCACGTGCAACTGCCATGCTTCATCTGTCAGACTAATCCACCAACGCTGCCAACCTTGCATGCTAAAGCGTTTTTCTAATTAGAGCCCTCTGATCTTATGTGATCCCTGGTCTTTGGCCTGACGTGCTCGTGACAATGACTGCAGTGATGATTGCAGTCATTCACACTGAACAAACAATTCACATCCCCTTGCAGATGTCTCCCATAAATTACAACAATGTGAAAGGTGTTGTGTCAAGTTTTCACTTAAAGTGTTTCATAAAGGAGGTACATGTTTCATACTCAAGGCCACCATATCATCAGGGCAAGGTTGTGATCTACATTATGTCACAATTAATGGACAAGGACCAATCTGTGTGCACGATTTATGACCATGGTTCTTATAGTTCACATCATATCTTAGAAATAAATAAAAACCAGGATGAGCCTCTCAGGGGTACCATGTGGATATCTAGCCTAGGGCATCTGAATGTCCACAGACAGGTAATTGTAATTATGTACTCCACATATAAAAGCAAGCAGAGCTCAGCACTGTTGTCAGTGTTGCCACCGATATAGCACAGCTCTGCTCATGGGACATCAAGTTAATACGATGATCATGTTTTCTTCATTTTTTTTACCTCCAGGTGTCTAAGCTGAGGACGGACAGAAAATAACTGGACAGAAGACGAGGTGGTCATCTCGGTTCCTCTGCAGCCAAACTCCGAATACCAGTTGGATATCACAAAACCAAACCAAAGACCTTTTACTGTAACACACGCTCTTAGACAATCAGCACAAAGCAAAGAGTGACTTCCAACATAATGATCTTTAATAACTCTCATACTTCAGCAGGGACAGTGCATTAGCAGATTTTCCTCTCATTATCTTGGATCATATTGGACCTAAAACACTTTGTCCAATGCTTACCTTCAGGGCTAATCCAGTTTTGGATGTTTTTCTATCCTGGAAACAGCTTGCTTTTTGAACTTTCATAGCTTAATCTCAGCGAGACTCCCTGATGATCACAAGGGAATATGTCACTCTGTTTCTGGTGGGCTCCTGTTTCCTGTTGGACTACAGCTCCCAAATCTCCCTGCAGGCTCCACTCCAGAGCAGAACTAAGGCTGGAGTGATGTCAGTCAGGGAAGGGAAGGGTGGTAAGACTGCAAGGACACCTTTGGGGGAAACATCTTTGACACCGTTGGGAAGCAGGAAGAGGCTAAGGAGACATGGGAGGCCAAGGATCCACCGTATTAAAAGAGGATGGGTGTGGAATCAGTTCTTTGTCCTGGAGGAGTACATGGGATCTGAACCACAGTATGTTGGAAAGGTAAGCGAACAACAACATTTTGAAATGTGTCTAACTTTTCAATTAAAGGTCAATAGAAAGAAAACAGATATAGAGCAAGCTGACATATGACACCAACCTGTTTTTACTCCAAACTCATTAAACTGCTTGGTACATTTCCATATATAAAACTGTAGATACTACAGTTATTTTATTTTGACACACACAAATATACAGTGCATTTCTAGTCATCTAACTATTCAAGGTGCTTTTACACTACAAATCTCATTCACCCATGTACACACTGGCCATGCAAGGTGCTCATCAGTTTTGGGGAGCTAACCATTCATGCAGTCTTTTGGAGCCTTTGGGGCAACTTGCTTAAACTCCATGTAAAGTCCATGTAAAGTCAGAATAAATATGTGTTCTGAGTTTGTCAGACCAAAGAAGAAAGGGTTATTAACCACCCAGCTAAATTTGAATGATTAGAAATCAGGTAAAAATGTTTCTCAGCTCCAGGACTGTGGGGGCATGTGCAGTGAATGCTCTGAAGCCACGCCGACTCATGGAAGCAGTCAAGCAGCCATTTTGAAGCAACTGAAACTTGTCAGATGAGTTCAGAAAAGTACTTGACTAACTTTGAAACACTCTGAGTGAGATGAATTCATCTCTATCCCTCTGCTCAGGATGGCATCAGTGTGTCATCGAGCCACCCTTTAAGGACCGCCCACAAAATCCTGGACTGAAAACTTGTAAAAAACTGTTTGAACCTCTAACTCCACATTTTAGTAATATATCAAAGTCTTTATCACATGTTTTCACATATTTAATATGTTTTGAAAGAAATCTCAGAATTGCCTGTACACAGACTTTAAGATACTTAAGACACAACATGCAAACTGGAGGATCAAAACACCAACATCTGATTAGTGGACGACAGGGACGGGCTGGGACAAAAAAAATCGACCCTGGCATTTTGGACCATAGCAAAATGAAAAATCAAGTGTAATCATACCTTTAGTCAAGTTTTGTTAATGTTATACACCATAATGTTCAAGAACATTCATTGTGTGACGTACACACATATAGTGGTTTATGTATTAGTATTAGCTCATTAGCAGTTAAAGTATGGGCAGTTAAATAGATGGACAGTAACAGAGTTTGTTTTCTTATTTAAATGGAACACTGTGTTAAAGACCCTGCACGCCCACAATGCACTCACACAGCTGTTTTTACTAATTATGCCAGATTAAGACTTCTTCTTATGACCCATTTATAGCAAATATTTGCTTATCATCCATAAGTGCAGAGCTCAGTTTATAATGTGTAGATGCTCTTGTTGTATAACTACATAATGAAATAAGGAGCAGCAGAGAAGGGAGGATACTGTTTGACAGCACTGACTAAAAGGACAGTAATGGAAGTGTTTCATGAAACATTTTGCAGAATGCAGAACACTCTAAGCATGCTAGCTCCTACAGGTTATGTTTACAACCATAACTACAGTATTTCCTGCCCTCCCTCCTTGGGTCACAGCAGACTGTAAATTTCACCAAGTGGATTTGAGTCTGACTGCAGCTTTTGGACTGTTAGGTGTGTACAGATTTCCTTTGCTTGACACCGCTCTAAACCTCCTGTTAGTTTTGTTTTACCGGTTCGGGAAGGAGAAATGACACATTCCTCATTCTTATTGGTTCATGTTGTTTGGTGACCTAATGTAATTCTAACCCAAAGTCTACTTTCAGGAGTGAAAAGTGAAAACACCTGTGTGTGTGTGTGTGTGTGTGTGTGTGTGTGTGTGTGTGTGTGTGTGTGTGTGTGTGTGTGTGTGTGTGTGTGTGTGGAGCCAGAGCACTGAGGCTTTGTTTGCATTTGTTGATTGGCACCAGCTGCTTCATTCCTGCTTCACCAGCTGCCTGTCTACCAGCTGAGTAGTAAAATCCAATCATAACCATGCAGATGTGCTGCACCAACCCAGTCTCACGGCAGATCACAACTGTCACGGAATATAATATACTGATTCATGCTCATGGGATACATTGCAAAAAAAAATTGTGCTGCTCTGGACAACTTTAAAACTTTCATGCCAGCACGTCTTTCATGGCTGCATGATCGTGGTTTTCATCATCACATTTATGTGTTTTTAATGTCTTAGCCGACGTTTAAAATTTTAGATCCTATCTTTATTCTATATCTTATCTTTCTTTAATTTATAGGTCCTGGAAGTCCACTGTTTCCATACATAGACGGCACACATGACAGAAAATAAGTCTTTGTGGTTCTTTTGTGCCAAAATAGAATATATGTATCCTGCTGATCATCAACGAGACTGCAGAGCTGTGTTGTGGCTATCGCTAAGAAATACCATGTAAGACATACACTCAAAAAAATAAAACATTGGATTTACTTAACCGAGTTATGGAAACCGGTTGCACGAAACTGGGTTGATTTAGATGTATTCAACACAGTTATGTTGAGTTTATTCAACAGAGTTATGGTGGATTTATTAAACAAAACCATGTTGGATTTATTATATAAAGTCATATTCGATTTAGTGAACAAAGTTATGTTGGACTTATTGAATAAAGTTACATTGAAATTAATAAACTAAATATAATTGCATTTAATCTGTACCATCTTGTTCCATCAATTTAACTATCAATATTCAAATAAATGACACAAAATTGAATTCTTTAAACCCACTTTATTTATAATTTTAACAATAACAATTTGGCAGCTTTCAGAATACTGGTACTAATACAAAGAAAATTGTCAACTCTTGAAGTTGCATTTGGCCGCTTTAAGGTTAGTAAAATCTAGATGACTAAATCAGCTCCCATAAAAAAAGTCAAATCAAAATGTTACTATGTCAAATGCCACCAACAAGGAAATTACAAATGGACTTGGTATGGCAGAGATGAGTAATACAGATAAGCCAACCTCCATAAAACTACCCAATCGAACAAATCTACAAACAATTACTCACAAATCAGTAGCACATAAAGGAAGACTTTCATGGACTCCCATGAAAAGAAGTAGTAGAATAGTCTTTATCATTGTGTGTGTGTGTGTGTGTGTGTGTGTGTGTGTGTGTGTGTGTGTGTGTGTGTGTGTGTGTTCAAAACAAGCATTCTGTTTTTGAGGACCTGCACCTTTTGGGAAAGTCGGTTACCATCCAACTCCATAACGAGTTTTTGAAGGAATTCAAACGTGTGCTTCAGCTCCTTTGGGTAGCTCATATTCAAGCTGTAAATGAGGCCGAGCAGGAGCACATATCCATTTGCCACATTCCTGAGACCTTGCAAAACGTTGACTCCCTCAATTATGACTCCTACATCTTCTGGATCTTCATCGGGCTCTGCTCCCTCATGTTGTATGACATAGATCCCCATGACGATGGCCTCCATTCCATGGCTTGCATCAGAACTGGCATCCTGGCAATGAGGTGAAAACATAGCATCAATTTCGTTTGTAGCATGTTAACATCAGAGACTATTAAGGAAAGGTTCAGGGAGAAAAAAAACACTTTTACTCAATACAAAGCAGGGGTTTACAACCTTTCTGGGACCAAGGGTTACCTGAAGGATGAGAATCTGTGCTGAAGGCTGCTCCTTCAAAATCTACTCAGTGAAAGTTCAAATAACACTATGCATGATTGTCTTTAAAATAATGATTCAAGAAATAAAAAGATTGCAGTAGATTCAGGGGGGGGGGGCACCTCAGGCCACTATGTTGGGGACCCCTGATATTGAATGTCCCATAAATTCACACACAAGTTAGGCAAGATAAAGAAACAGGATTGGGAAGGTACAGACAAAAAAAAAGGGTGACAGTAAGGAGGATAGATTTCTAATTATGTAAAAAGGTAAACATAATACAATTATACCTTGTCCATGAGTGCCGTGATCAGTCTGATTTTGCGTCCAGCTTCACCCCCTTCTTTCTGAACACTTTCAGTAAGCGATCAGAGTATCCATCCAGCTGGGACATGAATTTGGACAAAAGTGGAACAGTGGTGATGCGGGTAAATTCTGCATTTACCTAAAACAGAAGTGATGCAAAATGAAATTTCAAGATTAAAACCTGTTGTACAGAATATCATCATAAAAAGGGGCATTAGCCCATTGTTAATATTCCCCTTTGACAGAATGAATGACTTAAGTGAGGCGTCATAAATCAGTTGTGGGGAACCTGGGAAAAAAATAGTTACATCAAAATAATACTCACCACTACTGTAGAGCCGCTGTCTTCGCATCCATTACAAGAGCCACTCTCTGAGATGACATGGGAATCTGAAATCCAAAGTAGATCCCAATTTTTAACACACACTAAATTAATTTTGCATATCATATATTTTCACAGTATCATTTGTATTTGCTGTGACAGCAGGGATGTGATACTTTTGCAGCTATGTGAGATTTAGTTTTTAGACAAACATGCTTATTCGTTATACTCGGGGACTCTGGCGGTCCGACCCCCGGCTTCAGAAGCTGGCTCTGGAGACGTGGAACGTCACCTCTCTGGTGGGGAACGAACCTGAGCTGGTGCGCGAGGTTGTGAGGTACCGACTAGATAGTGGGGCTCGCTTCGACGCACAGCGTGGGCTCCAGAACCAGTTTCCTTGAGAGGGGTTGGACGCTGTACCACTCTAGAGTTGCCCCTGGCGAGAGGCGCAGAGCAGGGGTGGGAATACTTGTTTCCCCCCCGGCTTGGCGTCTGTACATTGGGGTTCACCCTGGTTGACGAGAGGGTAGCCTCCCTTCACCTTCAGGTGGGGGGACGGGTCCTGACTGTCATCTGTCCCTATGCACCGAAAGGCAGTTCAGAGTACCCACCCTTTTTGGTGTCTTTGGAGGGGGTGCTGAAGAGCGCTACCTCTAGGGACTCCCTTGTCCTCCTGGGGGACTTCAATGCTCACCTGGGCAGCGACAGTGAGACTTGGAGGGGCGTGATTGGGAGGAACGGCCCCCCTGATCTGAACCCGAGCGGTGTTCTGTTATTGGATTTCTGTGTTCGTCATGGGACCTCGTGGTGGTTTCGCCTATCTCTGGGGCTGAGATCGCAGAGGTAGTTTCCTTAAGGTTCTGGATGTTGTGGGGCTGTATTGGTGGACACGTCTCTGCAACATCGGGGGCAGTGCCTCTGGACTGGCAGACCAGTGTGGTGGTTCCCCTCTTCAAAAAGGAGGGTGTGCTCCAACTATGGGGGATCACACCTCCTTAGCCTCCCCAAGAAGGTCTTTTCGGGGGTCCTGGAGAGGAGGGTCCGCAAGATTGTCGAACCTTGGATTCAGGAGGAACAGTGTGGTTTTCGTCCTGGTCATAGAACTGTGGACCAGCTCTATAACCTCAGCACAGTCCTGCAGGCTGCATGGGAGTTCACAAAAAGTCTACATGTGCTTTGTGGACTTAGAGAAGGGTTCGACCATGTCTCCCTCAGGGAGTCCTGTGGGGGGTGCTCCGGGAGTATAGGGTTCCGGACCCACTAATATGATCCCATCCAGTCCCTGTACTCCTGGTGCCACATCGCCAGCAGTAGGTCGGACTTGTTTCCAGTGGGAGTTGGACTCCGCCAGGGCTGCCCTTTGTCACTGGTTCTGTTCATAATGTGGCGGCGCGAGCTCTTGTAGACGACACAGCTTTTTAAAGAAAATGTATTAAGTTGCCTGACAACGCCACCCTGGGAATTTCACCCAGAGAATTCTTTTAAATGAATAAAATTGCAAATATAAGGCACTCAGGTTCGTTTTGCAAGGGAAAACAGAGACCATGGTTAAAGGTTACTAAATATTTTTATTACAATTTTATTCTCTTTTTAAAACTCTAACATTAAAATCATTCACTCTAGATGTAAAAGGGAGGGGACAACCAGGGCTGCAACCTATTGTGGCAAATAGGTCAAATAACGGGAATCCCAGGGACACCAGACATGAAGCAAATAAGGAAAAGTCACACATAAAGGAAAACTAAATGAGTGCAAACCATATATACAAAACAGGGACACCACTACCGGGGCACCAATCCACCACCATAGGCTCAGCACCTGGATGTAGGGGACCAGAGACAACAGGTTAAGAATAAAGAAACCAAATTAAACAACTGTAATTAGCACAAAAGAACTCAATTTAAATCTACAGAACAAGCTATAATAAAATACAACTTAAGCAAAATCCAAATAATCACAAAGAAGGAAATTAATTTAATCATCCAGCAGACTATAAAAATAAGCAAAATCTACATAATCACAAATATGAAAGTAACCAAGAATAACCAAATAAACAAACTCCAAAAGAAAACAAACAAAATAATAAATTCCACACCGTTCCCTCGCACACAGACACACTTTAAGACACGGCTGCGGTACATAAACATTAAAACGGACCCAGGCAAGGCCAAACAGTTCGCCGCAAAGTAGTCACCGGGACACGAAGCAATCACTGGGAAACCAAAGCGATGCTCGGGAAACAAGCAATCACGGGGAGACACAACACAATCACCGAGAGGCAAAGCGATGCCGGGAAACAAAGCGATGCCGTGAGGCAAAGCAGCAGTGATTTGTTCACTGCGGTGTGGTTTGCTGTCTTCAAACCTACAATTAAAAACACAGGATGAGCGACTTACGAGTGGCTGGAGGAGGAAGCTGAGGCCGTAACGCTACATATCGGTCAGGCAGTCCCGGACAACGCAGTCAACAGCCTACCTACCACACTGAAGGGGAAGTGGTATACGTCAGGACGTGACGCAACCCGAGCATCAGCCAAGCAAGAGGGGGACAGGTGCGTCCTGCCCACCTTTATGCGGCCGTCTCCCCTTGTGATTGGCCGAGGCTGCGCCACCAGTAAATAATGCCCAGGACCGATGAGTCCGTCCTGCTACAATCACCTTTATGGACAGAATTTCTAGGCGCAGCCAAGGTGTTAAGGGGCTGCGGTTCAGTGGCCTCAGGATTGGGTCGCTGCTAGGAATGTAATTTTTTTAATCAAAATGAGCTACAGACAAATTATGACCAAATAAAATTATTTTTATTTGTAGGAAAAAAGTCTTAGGTGCTTTTTTTACAGAACTCTCAAACAGCTTGTGTTCTCTTATAAAACAAAAGTGCAACTTACACCTTAAACAACAAAATACATGTAAAATATCTGCTTTCTTTAGAAACAACCTCACAAGTAAACTGGTGTTAACTGGTGTAATGTGTAGTTTTTACTTTGCTTCTCACTGTGGTGGCGGCTAATATGCTGCTGCATGTTGCTCAGCTATATGTTAGCAGTCTCTTGCAATATGTACATGCTGTTTTGGTTTTGTCTGTCCATTTCTCACGGTTGTATTTGTGTATATTTGGGAATCCAAAATGCCACTACACAGGTGATTTCAAACTGCTCGGTGCATTCTCTGTTTCAAAGCTACTTTCTACCGTCGCCATGTCTTCCCTGGTTCTGTGCTATGTACCTACGTAGTGACATGAGTCACGTGACTTGACGTCTGGCATTGAACAAATGAATCACAAACCAGTGACTTTTTTAAGATAAGGTAACCTATTTCTAATTCAAAAAAAGAAAAAAAAATAACATATTCTACTACTCTTGCATTTGCGACAAATCGTGATAATTTTTTTCTGTCAACCGGTGCGAGTCGTCACGCATTTGTACCGATTTTTAATCGTTTCACGATGCATCGTTACATCCCTAGTTGCTGCTTTTTGCGGATGATCTGGTCCTGTTGGAGCGTGACCTTCAGCTCTCTCTGAAGTGGTTCGCAGCCGAGTGTGAAGTGGCTGGGATGAGAATCAGCACCTCCAAATCCAAGGCCATGGTTCTCATCCAGAAAAGGGTGGCGTGCAGCCTCCGGGTCAGGGATGAGATCCTGCCTTAAGTGGAGGAGTTCATCTCTGGATCTTGTTCACAAGTGAGGTAAGGATGGAGCGGGAGATCGACCGACGGATTGGTGCAGCTTCTGCAGTGATGCGGACTCTGCACCGGTCCGTCGTGGTGAAGAAGGAGCTGAGCCGAAAGGCGAAGCTCTCGATTTACCAGTCGATCTACGTTCCTACCCTCACCTATGGTCACGAGCTTTGGGTAGTGACCAAAAGAATAAGATCGCGAATACAAGCGGCCGAAATAAGCTTCCTTCACAGGGTGGCTGGGCTCTCCCTTAGAGATAGGGTGAGAAGCTCGGCCATCCGTGAGGAGCTCAGAGTAGAAACGCTTTTAAAAGTGCATGCCACCACCTCAGTAAGAAGGGAACACAAAGACTTTTGATTGGTTCAGGCGGGGTTAGTTTTAAACTGCAATTGTTTCCACTCAGTTTTAACAACAAAAGTTGGAAGATCCTCTGTTTCTATTGGGCCAAGTGTTTAGACATGTGAGTCTACACCCAGGGACGGACTGGGACAAAAAATCGGCCCTGGCATTTTGGACCAGACTGGCCCACAACATTTGATAACACACTTTTTCAGTTTTTTCAGTGCAACTGTGCAAGTCTTTAAAACAACCTAGCTCAACAGGACATAAATAATCAAATCATATTAAATCAATTTTATTTGTATAGCCCAAAGTCACAAAGTCCATTTTCCATTGAGGCTTTACAATCTGTACAGGGAGTGACACCCTCTGTCCTTAGACCCTCGGTTCGAGTGAGGAAAAACTTGCCCACAAAAAACTTTAACAGGAAAAAATGTGGAAGAAACCTCAGGAAGAGCCACAGAGGAGGGATCCCTCTCCCAGGACAGACAGACGTGCAATGGATGTCACGTGTACAGGACAATCAACACAAACATATTGTACAATTACAATGACTGACTGAAATACAGCCTGTGTTAGAAGGCTAAAAGAATGTCACATGTCCCAGCATCAGTAGTCTTACTACACTGTACTCATCTTACTACACTGTACTCATGATGAATCAAATGTTTTATTTTACTGGAACAGGGACCGCCCCTCTCCAGTCACATGTCATGTAAACTTCTATAAATAAAGAAACAAGGAACTGCCCTGCGCCTCTCTGCTATCTGTAGCTTAGATGTTGCAGTGGCAGGGTGCCCTTTGTACAAAGTAAAGCTCTCGTGTCTGACTCTCATTTGTTCTGGTCTCTCACAGGTGTCGAGTAAGTTGGTAAACTCCTCACAGCCTGTTTATAATATATTTATATAAACAAACACACAGCTGCATTGACATAACACTAGCAATGAACAAAATTATGTCATTTTAAAAAGTGCTATTTTCTTTCTTTGTAGGCTAACTTGCATTGTATTTAGCCACCTAGCTACATAAAACAGCCCATTTTTTTCCCCAGGCCTAAATAAGAGCTTACCCGAGGACTACTAGATGAACAAAGAAAATGAGAGTGCTGACTCTTCAGTTTTCACTCACATTTTTGGTGAGTGGTGGTGGCTTTAAATATGCCTAGGCTAGAAATACTGGAATGTACAGATACCTGCAGCTGCATTCACATAACATTGACAAAATGATATAATTTTAAAAGTGAGATTTTCTATCAGTTATGTAGCCTACATTGTCCCTACCACCTAGGCTACATAAAGAACTGCTATATCTGCAGGACAAAAAAGCAACTTAGCCAATAGGCCAGCCTAGTACTCACCCCACAGACAATAATAGTCTAATAAGAAATTAGACTTATTGTTATTGTTGGTGAATGGTGAACACGTTTTCTCACATTAAAGACTATTTTTTATTTAGAATAAAAGACATAAAAAGTAGGCTACTGAGCTAGGCTTATTTTCTCTTCCAGCCAGTGTAGCCTACAATGTATTGTAGCGACCCTGCAGTAATGTGTTGTGTGTTACAATGTGAGTTCTGTGGTTTCCCATGGTCCATAAATGCACCTGTATGAGAGCAAGGGGGCGGGGGAGCAGGTGAGGGAGAGCGCGTGTATGTGAGCGTGTGTGGAGAGAGACTGCACGAGTGAGGCTGCAGAGTGGGACCTGTTATGTGTTCTTGGCGTAGTTATGGCCTACAATAACCAAGTTCTGTAACAAGACTGCTGGCAATAAAAGCCAGTTTGCTAAATAACGCCTCGTTATTCGTGACGCGTCCGGCCGGACGCCACAGTATGTTTTATCATACCCATTAAGGGGTTGGGTGGCTTTATCCTACTCGTTGCATTTTATACATGTTCTGACAGTAGTCCAGTCCAGCTTACCGCAGGTTCAACAACATGTTGAGTGCCACTGCCACCGGCACCACCGTCATCAGCGATGGGAGCTGATGAAGTCCCTGCTGTGGCAAACATATCTGTGATTTTAACACACTTCGCAGCATCTGCCCGAAGAGCAAGTTTCTTTTAATCACGGAGTTTTTCTGCGCCACCTTTGCGTTTTCTCTCTATCTTTATCTGATAGCGTTTCACCCATCAATAAACTGCACACCGGCGCATCAAGCCAAAGGGGGGAGGTGTTTCATGATGTGATTGGGCCGGCCCCCTGTCAGTCAGCTGTGTAAGCGTGTAAATCAGGATTTATCGGCCCAAATAGCACGTCGGCCCACCGGGCAAATGCCCGGTATGCCAGATTGGCAATCCGTCCCTGTCTACACCCATGCTTGACTTGCTTTGACTTGACAAATCTTAGATATATACTCAGTTATATAACTTTTCACAGGCTGAATAGTGCTTAGTTAACACTATATACATTGATGTAACATTCATGAAGAACCCCTTTATATGTCTTCTTCTTTACGGTTTAAACTGGGTTTTGTTAGCTATGAGGTGGGTTAATAGAGTGGCTCAAACCTGAACTTAGCAGTAGATGAAGTTCTGAGTAAACCCTCTGTCATTTATCTTCCGGCATTCCAACTGGTCAAAAAGAGTAATGTCGCACTTTGTCTCTTACATCTGTGGTTATAACTTGTGTGTATGTGTAGCCTTTCTTTTTCTTACATAATCAGTCATAAATCATCCTCACCATCAGTTATGGATGAGCATTCCTTGTGTATGTCTGTTTTAAAACCTTGCAAACCTCCCTTCATCTTTGATAATGGTGTTTGAGGGGTGAGGGCCAAGCTGAGGGGGGAGCTGTGAAGCCTTTCACTCGTCTTTGTTGTCTGAGTCTCCTCTCTGAAGGCCGTGTCTGCAGGATCGATGGCTGCACTGCTCAGTAATTGCAGACATCTGAAGGGAGGAAGCAAGGAAGTCTAGGAGGTAAAGGAACAGCCAAAGGGGATTCAACTCATTGAACTTCAGACAACATAGCAGATCCATAATGACTTTAATGCCTAACTAATACGGTGTTGACTGCGTGTTGCCAGGCTTTTTATTATTATCTGTAAAGGCACCAGATGCACAGGGATTCCAGCAATGCATGTCTTTAACACTGAGGGTTCAACTCATTGGTTCAACATAAGACCTGTTAGGATGAGATCCCCTTAAACTGGAATTGGTCTTTGGGTCCTCCAAGTCTAACGAAATAATTAAAGATGTGCTGAAAAGATACATGGAAATGTTCTAGTCACCAAAATAGATTTTTGTCTCTGGAACACTCTGCT
The DNA here is from genome assembly GCA_004119915.2 of Collichthys lucidus. Lineage (NCBI taxonomy): Eukaryota > Metazoa > Chordata > Actinopteri > Sciaenidae > Collichthys > Collichthys lucidus. The sequence continues at coordinate 32,284,491 of CM014089.1, read as the reverse complement.
GCCTTAACTTTGATTGCTTTGTTCAATCGCAACATCTTTTTTTAATCAGAAAAAGTGTAAAGATTAACAATGTTACCTAAACACAATACCAGTTGTTTTCAACTCTGAGCAGTGTCTGCAGAGCTGCTTCTTAGCATCCATAAATCAGAGGGATATGCTTGAGGGGAACAGTGAATATGATGTGTTGTCCGTGGCAAAACGGTTCATAGCTGTACTGAACAGTCATGCTGGAAGACACAGTGAAAAAAACAGCTGTTAAAGTTATAAAGAGATGGGATATGATCGGCATTTAAGCATGAGCATACTGTAACATTGCTCTTTTTTCAGACGGTGTCCTGCAGGAAATTCAGAGAGAGTTGTGTGAGGAATGAAAAATGGGAGCTGGAGAAAGAATTGGGCATTGAGAAAGTTACAGTATTTGTCAGACACAGCCCTGTTAATGGTGATGATGATCAGAAAGGTGTGTGGAGAATGGGTTTCTGAAGATGTGCTGACCGGTGGACAACAAGCGATGCTTCACCACGTCTCAGCAGAACGTGTAGCGTGAAACAAGGACTGATGTTGTTTATGCTGCAAGGTGGAATTGTGAAACAGAGGAAAGGTCACAGTTGTTTCTTTCTTTATTTCAGTTTTCTCTCAACAGACATGCACTATCACACACGCCACTTCAGGCGCAGTTATTTGTTTACATTCCTTTTCATAGCACCTCTTCACCAGAAATTCCACGTGTGAAATGCAACAGCTATGACTGATCGGGGGCCAACGAGTAGTCAGTCAGGCTTCTCTGCAAGGATTTAAGGCTCTATAGTCTTCTGATCTGACACAGTGACCATTTCAACAGACAGTTATGTTGTAAAGCGTGAACTGAGACGATCCGATAAGCACTGATATTGAAGCATATTAAGATGTCTCAGAAGGCAATCATTAATGATTCTGTCATCGCAGTTATTACAGTGAAACTTGTGCTGTTACTAACTGTACACTAGATCAATTGCTGCAATGTCATTGGATCAACACAAACCATGCCTGAAAGTCAAGGCAGCATGTGCAGCTGCTTGAAAAGTGCAGGAACATCCTTCGTTGAAAATAATGGCCTCGCTCTGTACATGATGTCGCACTTTTATTTATTTTCTGTGACAGCAGGGATGTGTTACTTTTGCAGCTATTTGAGATTTAGTCTTTAGACAAACATGCTTATTAGTTATGGTGACCTTAGTCATGTTTATCCTTCATAGGGGCTAATAGAGGCTGATTCACTTATGGAGCCAGCCTTAAGTTGCATCACTTCACAGCCACAGTTGCCACTTGGTGAAACCTCACCACCAAGATCAAAGATCTATTTTTAGATCACAGGGAAAAAAGTTGCCTAACATTTTTCATCATTCTTTTTATGAAATTAACCCTTACAGCAGAGTCATGCATAAAAGACATGACCAGGAATGGAAAATACCTCAAATATTGCCATTGCAGTGAGGAAATATTTTAGTAAAAAAATATTTTTTGTGCATTTTCAAACATTGTTTAGTAACTAAGCTTATAGAAATTCAGAAGTACAGGGTTTGGTTAGCTCCTGTTTAAGTAAAACAGTTTACAGTTTACCTTTAAATAAAAGGTAAGAGATTATGCTAAGTTCAGCTTCAGTGGGTCATCATCACAAAGTTCACAGCCTTTTTTAGCAGTTATTTCTGTAATATGTATAATGTGCTTTGAAAGAAATCTCTAAATTTCCTTTACACAGACGCGTATCGTTATTAAAATATATTCAAGTGATCGGTACAGCAGGTTTCTCGGTTGGCTCCTCAATGATTCAGACAGACAGGTTAGTTGTGTTAAATGCTTTTCAGCACCATCTCCAAGTAACATCCCTGGAAGCATTAGAGGGAGCTCGGGAGGCTGCTGTGGATGTGATCAGTTTGGCAGACAAAAGTTGCCAGCAGCTCTCCACCAACCTGCCGACTAAAGAAGACTGACAACAGCTTTTTCTCTGCGGGAGTCCCAAGACCTGCAGATGGCAGACACAGTGAGAGACAGAGAAAATGTGCACGTGTCAGAAAGAGAGCTAATGACCAAGTCAGAGGCAGTGAGAGGACCATGTTGGTAAATCAAATGACCTAGATTTTTGTCAAAATATGACAGAATTGCACAGAAACAAAGAAATTTGATTCAATAATACGCATGCTTTTCTGGTCTTAATGTCTCTAAAAAAAGTTAGTAGCTGTAAAAATCAAAATCAAATCAAATCAATTTTATTTGTATAGCCCAAAGTCACAAAGTACATTTGCCTCGGAGGGCTTTACAATCAACACAAAAAACCTTTAACAGAGAAAAAAAATGTGGAAGAAACCACAGGAAGAGCCACAGAGGAGGGATCCCTCTCCCAGGACGGACAGACATGCAATGGATGTCACGTGTACAAGACAAATCAACACAAACATATTGTACAATTACAATGACTGATAAAATGACAATGAATTACACTGAATGATAAAATGACCACAGTAACAGATATGGTAGTAATAATAACAGTAATAATATATGTAGTGGACGTCGTGCAGGATCACAGCAGCAGCCAGGGTTTTCGGTAAGGGAGATGTGACTACATCTTTAACCAATACCGTGCCTGGCTAGGCATAAAATAAAAGTATGGGTTTCTTCAGTTAACAGGATCATGAATAGGTAATCTCAACGAATGAAGTCAATGACTTTTTTCTAGTGACACACAAATATGGATTATTATCAGTTTGATGTAAGCGATAAGCCTTAGTGGCTCTGAAATGAAGCCAGCACAGAAGTGTCAAAAACTGCAGCTCCTCAAACTTTCCACCTGAGGCTGGCTCCAGAAGTGTGTCAGTTACTTAAGTCTCCATGTCCAAATGTCCAACTTCACAGCCGAAATAAACATGTTTACAGCCTGGTACAAAAAACAGTTCAACAACTGTACTGAGGGTGAATTTATATGCAACTCACCTGTTCACATGATATTAAGGTGTAAAGGTGCAATTAACAGCGTGGGTGCTTTAATTGACAGGTGGGTGGCATCATGGAGGGATTTTTGAGCACCAAGTCTTCATTCAGCCTACCTTAGGTCCACAATACATACATCTTTGCCCATTTTTGGATTAGCTGGACACCAGCAAAAGACTGGCAAGATGGAGACGATAAGAGCCACCACAGAGACCTTTATAACGGCTCTTCAGAAACCTGTGGGGGCCGTCATGGATACAATGTCCATGTTTTATACAGTCTAGAATTAAGTATATTCTTTAGTTTGCCTCAAGTGTAGTTCAGCATGTAAAAGCGGATGGTTGTGGAAGAGAATTGCACTGGACCAATTGAAATGTTGACCTGTTGATGCCACTATGTTATTACAGTTCAGCCTGAGGGGACATGAATGTCTCAATTCATCCAGCTAATAAAATTCAAGTATGGACTGGCAGCCCACGCTGCTGCTAATCAACTGTGGCTAATGTATACATGTTATATCTGCGGATTCCTACATATCTGGACATTGGGAACTACAATTACAAACTGTGTTTCCGATGTGTATTATAAAGCACTCACAAGCTTATTTGATGTTATTTTTGTCGAGTTTTGGTTCAATCTGTAATGTGTTACATCTTTGTTCTTCAGCAGCTTCAGTGGTGTCCTGGTGTCTCTCGAAGAAGAATCCTTTCTTGTTATAATAACTGTTGTGATCATTCCTCGTTCACTTAGAAATATCTTTTACCATTAAATATAACTACCTCTCTATTATGTCTTGTTTTCTTTCTCAATCGGGGACGGCTGTTGTCCAGGTCGTTTACTGATCCTCACCTCCCCCTGTCCACATGTTGAGGTGTCCTCGGGCAAGACACTTAACTTCCAGTTGCTCCCCAGCCACCAGGGATGCACAAATGAGTGCATTCCTAATTGCCAGTCTCAAGCCCAAATCAAATATGTGGATCATCAAATCTGCATGCTGGGTCAGGCACCAGGGTGAAAACAGATGATTCCACTTGGCATAGCAGCCAAAAGTGAGAGAGAAGACTTTCTTTCTCATGGGAACAAGTGAATAGTGACAGAGCGTGTAGTTAGTGACAGATCCAAGGCCGATGAGACCACTGAGCAACAGGTCAGCTTCTGCTGTGCTCTCAATCAACAACAGTCTGTGAGGTTCAGGTCAAGCACAGCGAAATGATGCAGTCTACAATCAACACTTTAAACTCCTGTTTGCTCACCGTCAGCAGCTGTGTGTGGGTGTGTGCACCTGTGTGTGCTCTGCAGCTCGGCCAGCTCCGACCACAGATCAGCAGATCAATACTTCAGTATCAATACCTCCAGTGCTCTCCTTTGATGAATGAGCCTCACACAAAAATAACTATTCTCAAGTTGAGTATTTTCTGCAAAACAAACAGCTTAAATAATTTAATTGTATTAAAGTTGAGTGTGCAGAAATAAGACACAAAGTATTGTTATTCTTCTTCAGTGCCGTAGCCTGAAAAAAACTTTGTGTCAACTCATTTATGTTGTTAATTCGCTCAGATGAAGAATGTCCTGGAAGTTTGGGAAAAGGTTAATAGATAAAAGTTTCAGAACTGCTAAATTTTAACAGAACACAAACACAATTCATTTTTGGCTCTAATACTTTTAATATGATGTGAACATTTCTCAAGAGAAATGACTGGGCACTGTTGTAACGTGTTCCTGCTGTGAACGCGGCTCTCAGAGATGTTCAAAAAACAATGATGAGGTTTCACAAGCCTATCTTCGCTCGGGTCTGAAATACGCAGCTGGTATTTTTTTGATAAATGCTGCAACCACTCATGTCAGGGAACACAGAGCAGATCAGCAGGAAGACAGACACAGCATAGAGAATCCTGTAGATTTTCAAAATGAAACATCCTGTGTAAACAGTTTAACTACCTACTGAGACAACAAAAGAGGACCCAATTGGAGGCAGATAACAAAGACCAGCAGGAAAAACGCTTCTGAAACGCTCCTGGCAGAATATGAAGACTAATTACCCCTAAGCGTCCGCAAGGTGTCAGAGCTGTGCCTGGTTGAATTTAGGGGCTAGCCCTTTCTGACATAAAACAAAAAAACATTGCTAGCTTCACCTCTGCTTTAGAACTTTTGAGGTTTTATTGAGATACTACAGGAAAAATAAATAAAGCTAACTATCATTTGTGCATTGGCCTTGCCCATATATGAGTGTGAGCAGGTAAATGGTAAATTCATCCTGATGACAAAAAAAGCTGTCAGAGTAACAGTTAAAATCTGTATTTCAGCTAACTAAAGAATGGCTTTCTCACAAAATCAGTACCCCCAATTTCAGTGGCAAACACAAACTGTTGTTTAATAAATCAGTCTGGCAATGATTGAAGTTTTTTTCTCCTGAAAAATGTAACTACACATCAGCACTGCAGCAGCAGCTGCAGACGTACCTTCGTGAAGACAACAAGGACTGTAATTGGTCAGCTTGAGCTGCTTGTGCTGTGCCCTTGATAGTGACAGAAGATGAGATGAGTCAAGAAAGTTATGTCTGTTATGATTCGGTCTACATGTGGATGAAAACGCTGCTGATTGAAACAGTGTGACAGTCTCAGTGTTACAAAATTAAAAAGTTGATCCAGGTCTGTACTTTCACAGTCCACCATGACTCTGTATTCCAAACTAAATGCAACTGTTGATGCAAACACTTCCTGTGCTGAATAGATTTAAATCAGATGCAGCCTCCTTCCATACATCTGCCGATGTGCAGCAGTGCTACCACCATGTAAACTCTGACACCGAGCAATAAATCAAAACGTGCCTCACTCTCCTGAATCACACCAATAAATCCAGCTGTTTCCTGCTTTTTCATGGGCCACATCACTGTCGGATTGTCAAACTTAGATTTTTAGTGGAAGCCTTCATGAATAACCAGCGTGACTGTGAGGGACGCTCGGCCCTACTTCTCACAGTGAATACACTAATAAATCAATTTCTTAATTTATTCTACTGCCTCTTTTAGGAAGTCAGACAGTGACCGAGCACAGAACCAAACAGACACCAAACTGGGACTCTCATTTAATTTCGGTCTTTTAAATTTGTGTTGACAGAAAATTGAAACTATAGAGTGCACGCTGATCTGATGATTAGTTTTGGTTGTTTTGTGATCTGACAGAAGAGGAACATAATTTGGGTTCCAGAGACAGGGACAACAGGCCCAAGTCTCAGATAGATGGACAGGCGGACTAACTGACTTGATGCAAAAGTAAACAAGCTTTGTACAAGTGGGCAGCTTAGATGAACTGTGAGTAAAACTGTGGCCGGCGACTACTGGGAGTTTGTCCAGAGCTCCTGTGGACAGAGGTCATGATATATGACAGACAGATGTGCTGATTGCTGATAATGGGCAGGTGAGAGAGAGCAGAGCCAGAGTATCCTTACTCTATCCTTAGAGAGACCACACCCACACACACACACAGACACACACGCACGCACACACACACACACACACACACACACACACACACACACACACACACACACACACACACACACACACACACACACACACACACTGTGTCTCATTTCATATACTTCTGTTAGTACTTCTACACACCTACGTGTCCACAGCATGAGACAGACAGGAGGCTCTGTATGGAACGTGTCCTCTGGTGGAAATACAAGTGAATTGCATTGGGAGCTGTCCTCGGTGCTGAAAATTGGAAGTGGATCCTCAGATGGAAAGACCTGGATCGCTGACAGATGATAATATTTTTGATTGAAAGAGACCAAATGTGTTTAGGATTGATTTTTCCACTTCATGTTTTTATCCAATATCCGTCCTGTGAAGATAATTTATTCCGATAACAAAACTCAATCTGCAATCTGTGTGTACCCAATGGCTGAGCTGACTGGATGTGACTTTCTCTTTTGGTGGATAAAGTCTGCAGCGTTCTGACCTCCCAGTCATGAATCATGATGTAATGCAGCTGCTTTCTAACATTAGTCTCTGTTGTCATCTCTGATTAATTCACCATTAATGTGCGGCTGAGTAATGTTAACCTCTGTGTCGCAGCTCACAGTCAGATCATCACTATGAATCAATGATGCTCCACGAATGCTCACCTCCACTTTGTTTTCACTGCATCGCTTCTACCTAAGTCCACCGTAATGTGTGAATGAGCTCGTTTGTTAGACGCAATTAGCTGCTACTGTATTCCATCCACCTAATGTTCCAACTGAGATCCCATTAAACAGTGCTTTAGTGCCATTCATTCTCATTTTCTTTACACGCTGAAAACAAACACTTTCCGCAATGGATGGCATCATTTCATGTGAGGTTCTCAACTGAAGGATATCGTTGTCTTTAAAATTATACATCTGCATATGTTTGTAACACAGGATTTCTGTTTTTAGCCTCCGTGACCAAGCTGAGATCATGATATTACTATGACATCATTAGGGTGACTTGATGAAGTTCCTCTAGAGCCACAGAGCACATTATATGACTATTTGAGTAAAACTGACATGACAACTTTGTCATTGAGGTAAAATTCAGATTTTAGCCCTCATTATTATACTTCTTTCCTTTCAAACGGGATTCCCATGGGTCTTGAAAAACCTGGAAATTTTCCAGTCATTGAAACATGTTGAATAATGACTTACATGTTACCAAATATCTTGGAAATAATCAGAGCTGAGAGCAGATTTCTCAGAGAAGCCCAGTGGAAATGCAGTGGAAGGTCAAATCTACATACAAACTTTTAATGATCAAATTTACATTTGCTGTTCCATTTGATGCTCAGCAATTCTACTTGATTTGAATTGTGACATGATTACAATGTTCCGGTTAGAGGAAAACTGGGGGAAGAGACCTCAGCGGAAAGATCAGCCACGCATTTGGAGGATTCAAATACAGTAGTTCAGTCTGGTTCTGCTGCTAGTTAGGTACAAGCTACATCTGCTGAAGCCGTGGTTCATAACAGTAAAAAGAAAACATACTAGTTCTGTCACGTCACAAATCATTTCATGAAAGGAACCTTATTGTACAGTTAAAGCCTGTCAGCGGTGTCAATACTAGGCCTGTTAGTAAATGATATGACTGTTTGAGAGCAAGTGCTGTGATGTTATCAAGAAAATTTGTGTAAATGTCCTGGAAAATGTTTATTTTTTAAGTGAACCCTGTCAAAACATTAGCAATGTTATTTAATGAGAAAAAGCAAAACAAAATATATTTTTTTCTTATTTTAGGAACAGTTCCACTTTGTTGGCATATATAAACAAACAAACAAAAAAACATATAGGGCACATGACGAAGTCTGTCTGTCTCCTTCAACACGTGCAACCTACCTCCCTGAATGTGTGTGATACTTTAAATTAGGACTCATGAACTCAATAAATAGTTTCATCTATTAAAACTGCAGAGTGACTGGAGTCCCAGAGGACAAATACATTACATTAGTATATTTGAAAGTCACTAATTAAAACAGAAAGAGGAAAAAATGACATGAACTCATTCTGAAAAAAACTTTGACTGACAAAGTCATGAGCAATCGGAATAATAGAATAAAGCACTGTTGAGATGTGACAAAAAGTAAACCTCTGTGGTCTGGATGAGAGTTTATGCCATAAAAAAAAATCATCACTAAACCAGAGCCACAAGCTTGGATCACTACTTACTACACACAAACGTAGAGTCTTTAGGCACTCTCGGGTACAGTGCCAGTAGTTGGGGATGGACAGATGGGGGAGGAGAACACGTGCGAGGCGGTCAGGCTGAGTAAACTTGTCTCGGCTTCATGTGCAGCCAGAGAGGACTTGTGCCCCGGGGCTCCTGATTAATCTGCTGTTGGTGCTAATAGCAGGGTCACAGCTTGATTATCACCAGAGGAGGCAGCGCTGCCTGGAAGGAGGCGGGGGCATAGGGAATCAGATGACCTTACGTCACTTGGAGTTTGACAGAGAGCTTTTATCCCTAAAAAATGGAAGTCCCTAAGAGTTACATATTAGCTTATGATGATCTAAAAACAGGTTAGACAATACATTGTTTCAGATTGTCTTTTTTGTTTATAATTCAGTTGTAAGTAGTTAGTTTGGAGGTGGGGAAGCAGAGGCACACATCAGACAAACATTATCATTGTTATGGTTAGATACCTCCTTGAGATTTCTTATTTTGAACTTCTGTGTCTGATATATTGACTTGCAAGCTAGTTAACAGAACAACATCATTGTAATGTCTGGCAAGTCAGCTTATTAGCTTAATTAACGAGGCTAAGGACTCATAAAACAGATATTTAATGAAGGTGAAATGGAATCAAGACTGTTTGAAACACCATCGTGACCTCATGCTTGTAATCAATAATCCCAGTAGCAATCAGATTAGAGACATGTCTATGTATGTAACAGATGTATTGATCAGCACAGCATAGATTTATGTTTCTTGGAATTAAATATTTTTTTTGATAATAAAATAAATATAATAGCATTTATGTGCACGCAAAAATTATTTTTCTGTGCTTAAAATGTCCCATTGCACAATCTGGAAATGGGGTGGGGGTGCTTTTTGATGAATAATAAATCTGAGAACTGAACAAACAAAGGGAGCTCGGCTCAAAGACATCTTGGATATTCACACTGTTACATCAGCATCATGAGCATCACAGGGGAAAACCATCCTTAGCTACAGCTCATAAACATGTGTTTGTATGTTTCAGACCAGTCTAGACCACCATGAACACACACTGGAGTTTATTTTGACCCAATGCCACACCATGCGGCTGCAAATACTCTAAAATGCTAAAATGTCAAATTATTATTATAATTATGTTTAACATGAGATTTCTACCAGACAAATTACGTCATCCTGCAGATATGGGCATCAGATCAGAAAATGCTTCTAAGTGTAATCCCAAAAACTTATTTTAAAACCCTGAATAGTACTACTTTAATCAGGATGTAAATTATTTTTGAAACTCTTGTGGATTCTCTCCAGGCAGGACAGATGTGAGAGAGAACAGAGAGTGGTGAAGGTGAGAAGAAGGCTGCGAGGAACAAAATGTCAAACTCACGGAGCCGTTCTTCCACTGCATACACACCTACGATACTGCGGGCAGCACAGATTCACTGCACTGTGACAGGATACACACCGCGCAAAAGTCATGCAGACACTCTGAATACATATGCTGGGTGTAGGTTGAAGTGAAAGCTGTATTTCCCTGGATTTCTCGCTTCAGTAGTCATCTGTGACAAATAAGGTTATTTTCCAAAATGCAAGCGCAGCAGGACTGTGTATGAGTGTGTACGAGTGTGTATGAGTTTGTATGACTGTGTACGAGTGTGTATGAGTTTGTATGACTGTGTACGAGTGTGTACGAGTTTGTATGACTTTGTATAGGTGTGTATGATTGTGTGTCTTTGAAGGAAAAACTGTTCTCCTTCCCATTAGTAGATTCACTGTCTTGTCAAGTCATTGTCAAGATTAGTTTATTAGTTTCATTAGTTCTGCCCTACTGAAAACATGTACGTGTCTGTATTGTTAGAACCGTAGTTTCATTATCACACTCTAAAGGCTCATCTCTGATCTGTTTGGGCAGATCAGAGTACAGCAATCATTTGTGGACATGTGACCCTTTATAGCAAGTCTTAGTCCAGATGTGACCTCAAACTACAAATCTGAGTGTGGCGGTTCCTGCAGCCAGGTAAAGTTTGCATGCTGGAAGGTGGATGAGTGAAATCTAGATGGTAGGCCAAACCTGATTTTGACATCAGAAGGGCCTTCTGCCAACACTGACCTACATAATATTTTACCTGAACACATGATGCAGAATTTTATGAGAAATTGCTTACACTAAACTGTGAACCCTGAGAAGGAGAAGAAGAAGAAGAATTTTTTTTTTTGATTTTTAAAACACAACTTTATTTGCCGCTAACTAAACAGCTTCACTTTGTTTCCTTTTTAAGAAATTTCTTATTCACATACAAAACATACACCTCACTTATGCACACACAACCATAACTTAAATATAAACCTACACATATATACATGTACACACACACATCACATCTTCAGCACATTCCCAAACAACAGGTCATCATCTTCCACCTTACACAGGACATCTTGACACCATATGTTCCTAAAAAATCCAGCCTAATCCTGGCCCTGATCAGATCTACACATATGTGAACAGGAGAGAGCAGGGGGTCTCGTCCCCCAGGAAGACCCCCAAGTATCTCAGCCTACCTTCCTTCCAGGTGAGTTCAGCGGGTAGGGTGAGCTGACCCCCCAGCCTCTCCCCCATCATCACAGCCTCACTTTTTCCCCAGTTGACCTTTGCAGAAGATATAAAACCAAATAAATTAACAGTGTCAATTAAAACATCAATGTGCTTCTGTGAATTCACAAGCACAACAAGATCATCAGCATAAGCAGACATTTTAAAAGACACGGGACAACTGGGGAAGGACACACCTGTCAATTTCTGCCTTAGTTGATGAAGCACAGGCTCGATGGCTAAAGAATACAACATGCCAAAGAGAGAGCAGCCCTGCCTCACCCCCCTTTCAATGTTAAAAGGCGCACTCAGCCCACTATTAATTTTCAGCACACTCGCAACGCCACTGTAGAGAGCCCTGATCTTGGCAATGAACCCAGGGTTGAAAGGTATTGGTGTTCAAGCCTGTCAAACGGGAAAGGATTTTATAATCCGTGCACAGTAGCGACACTGGCCTCCAGTTCTTAATCAGCTGCAGGTCTCCCTTCTTCGGCACCAGGGTAATGACGGCCCTCCAGCAGCTCAAAGGGAGCTGGCCTCTCTGGAGACTGTCCGACACAACCTCAAACAAATCCTTTCCTATAAGGGGCCAAAAGGATTTATAAAAATCAACAGGAAGACCGTCAATCCCTGGTGCTTTGCCACTCTGCAAACTCATCAATGTCCCAGCTCCGAGTTTGCTTCTGAAGTTACTTGAGGGAGACCTGCAAGGACTGCTGTGCACACCTGGATTATCTGACCACTCACTCTTAAAGAGGTTTCTATAGAAACCGATAGCAAACTTTCTGATCTCAGTCGAGTCTGAGATCTCCGAGCCACTTACCGCACGTAAACAGTGAATGATCTTCCTTTGTCCATTTTTCTGCTCCAGTCCAAAGAAGAATTGAGATGGGGCATCCACCTGAGCCACATTTAGAGTGATCGCTAAAACCCACAGGCTGAATGTGACATCTTTTAAAAATGTTTAGATGATGAAACAATAGAGGCAGTCCAGCCGAGCTAATGATAAAAGATCGACTCCAGGTGTACTGTCTGTGACTCCTGTTAAAAACCCTCCACACATCACACAGCTGGTGTGTTTGTGCTAAAAGTATCATCCTACTGGAAGAAGCAGGATGATTCCTGTCTAACAGAGGTGTCTCTGTGCAGTTAAAATCACCTCCTACAAACATAAAATCATTCTCATTACTGTTTTTAACAGTGTCGTTTAAGACGTTTAAAAATGCCATCCTCTCCAACACTTTAGTTGGTGCATAGACATTTAGAAACACAAGTTTAAAATTTTCAAAAATGGCATTCACTTTAAGCAAAGCACCTGGAATGATCTCATCAGTAACAAAAGAAACGGGTAAAAAACTTCTTGAGAATAAAATTCCCACCCCTCCGCTACAGCTGGACTTAAAATCAGCTCCCCATTAAAAGCCTGCCTCCATTCACATTCATTGTTTGCAGTGCTGTGGGTCTCCTGTACAAACATAATATCAATTTTCTTTATCTCCATGAGCTTGAACAGAGCAGTTCTTTTAAAATCAGCTCTGGCTCCATTCACATTTAAAATGCTCAGATTAAAATTGCACATGGATAAAAGAGAGAACACGACACACCAAGTCAGGATAAAAGAGCAGATTTTAAAACTCATTATCTTGACTATTCAGTTGGACTTTAACTTTGGCGATTTGTTCTTTAAGCGATATATCTCTTGGTCAGACAGTAAATCATCCGTCCCAGACTTCTTAGTAAGAAGTTTGGCCGACCTCATAAACATTTTTAAGTCAGGGAAGTGATCCTACATTGCTATGAGCCTGTGCCCCTTGGTCCGCTCTAAAAACCGTTTGATTTCCGGAGGAGTGTAAAGACTCTGTGACTACTGGGCCAGGACAGAGTCACTGACCCTCACTCCTCTCCTCACCTTGGTGTTGCTGCTCCCCACCCCGCTACCTTTTCTTTTCTGTGACACCTTCAAGTCATCGTCGCTCAGCATCTCCTCATCCAACCCTGTCACTTGACTGTTGGTCACACTTTCGACCCCACTACCATTCTCCCGACCTGTCTCAGTCCCATCACATATGAGGGGTGTTTCCCCCGGGTCTCTTATCTCCAGGCTGGTATCCTCTTGCGACCGGAGAGGATCCGGACCAGCAGCCACCAAAGTCCCACCAGCAGAGCCCCCCGACCGAGTGACACACACACACCAAACTACACTATTTTAACAGCCAAAACATTTCATCGTCTCAGTTGTTGCAAAGAGCATATAGTTAAATCCATCGACTTTAAACAAGAAGGACAGGTTGAGATCAGTGGTGGGATCTTTGAGGACCATGTACACCTGTCTGCAGTGACTGACAACATGTTTTAACTTGGCTGATTTACAGCCCAGTGACACCATCTGCATGTGTGACACTACCTGTCCTTACCGGGACAGCTCTCTGGTTATACTCTCGTTCTTTATGAACGGAGGAGCGTTGGAGATGATGACTTTGGCTGCCGGGTTCACGAGTGGGAGAACAAGAGTGAAGGTGTCCTGTATGACCACGCCCCTCTCCACCACCTCGCTCACCTTAGCCGTAGCATCCAGAAATAAAATGATAGCGCCATTCATCCTCGAGGCCATCTTATGGACTCGCAGCCCACTACCTCACCCACAGCCAGCCCGGCCTCCTCCACACTGCACGGCACTGCGGGCACCAGCTTAACGGCGTGACGACGAGTTAGTCGTTCGAAGTCAGCCGCTGCAGCCGCAGACACCGGCATAGTGCTGAGTCAGCACACACACTCACGCACACACACCAAACTACACTATTTTAACAAACAACACAACACAAACAAAAAACACATGAAACGAAAAGTATGCGAACAGAAGTTTCACAAAAAAACACACACGCTTCAAACTTCTCACTCTCTCCTCCACACACCCTCCTCCAGGAAGAAGAAGAAGAAAATGAAAACAATGAGTCAATAACTCTAAAAACTTTTTTTCTGAACAATGTGTCATCTTTCAAAACATTGAATTTATCCTAGGTTCTCTCCTTGATGTGCCTATAATTTTATGAGAAAAGAATATTTTGAAATACTACTGTCTATGTGCACACAAACAACTGGACCAAGACATTTCAAAAAAGAATCCGATCACTTCAAAGCAGACTCTGGTTTGCTTCATTTGTGATGTGAGCTGATTTCATAATTGCTTAAAGTTCCTATGGAACTAGCAGGATGCTTATTGCTTCCACATTTTCTTAGTTTAGACCACCCACAAGTACCTCGAATGGCTCTAGATTTCTTGTGTGATTGGCCATCCCCTGTGTTACTCCATCAGTTTGTAAACAGCACCAGGACTTGCACACCTGTCTGCTGGTTTCCCAGGAGTCCCTGTTAACCTGCCACGGTAAGTTGGGCGTTTGTTCTGCCTGGGTCACGTCAACTAGAAGGATTGTAATATCAGAGCAGGTTTATTTCACATTAACATTTGAATCTGTGTCCATGTGTTTGCGTGTAAGTATCATCAAAATTCATGATTGTTGCACCCCAAACTGTCCCACTGCTCACTGCATCAATATATTTTTGTCAGGTGACAGACAGTATAGATGAAATCAAAACTTCATCCTTGCCAGACGTGATAAAAACACTTGGCCCAGTTAACAAACTGAGCTAACATGAGCTATCAGCAGCTACAGTTGGCAGCAGTTTACTTCACTGTCCATCAGGAAACTCACAGAGAGTTGAGGACAAAAGACTTCAGAGGGAAAACCAGAAAACAGTTTCTCCATAAAATATGATTCAGTTTCACCAAAATCAGTCAAATAGTTGTCATGGAAAACCTGAAGATAAGAAAAAATATTATGAACTGCTCAGTTCATTTAACTGATTCATGATATTTAGTAAATATATTTTATTTATGTTCAACTCAAAACAGTTAAAAGAAATGTTAATTACTTTTCTTAGTAAATATAATAAACAGACAAACAAGATTTTTGTACCCCATATCAGAAATATTTCAATGTCATATCATGTATGGCAATAAATGTACCATTAATGCCCAACTTTTCAGATATTTGACAGAAGGAGCTATCTTGAAAAATGTCAGGAATGTGTTCTACGTGGTCTATTTAGTTTGTTATGTCCAGCCATCGGACTAAAACAGGAATGTATTGAAAAATGATAACAGCTTACACGTCTAGTGACAAGTCACAAAAACACAGATAACACCATGCCCTCAGTTCAATATTTTCTTTTTAGAACCTTTTCTTCATGGCACTGCAGAGGTGGTTGTGCTGCTGCTGCAGTCATTATGTAGAACTATCATGTTTGTTTGTCTCCCAGCAGGATGTGTGTGCAGCTCTTGTGGCCTTTTGGGGGTGAAAACACATCACCTCATTGCCCTCATTACATATGTCTGCCTGACCTTTGCGGTGGCACTTCCATCTGTCTGTAACTGCAGGGTATGATGGCTGAACAAAACGACTCATTGTGAGGTCATCAACATTCATCAGACGCAACCGTGAGTCTGACTCTAGAACAACAGCAGCATCTATCATGCAGCTATTTAAAATGCAATGAATATGATTTCCACTTTAAATATTCCAGCATTGCTACTCATCATATTGTATCAGAGCCATTTAGAAAACAAAGCAACGCATCGATCAGATCCAGGCTAGTTAGGAACTTTGGAGGCAAATGAATGTCTTAATTTCATCACAATGAAAAATGTAAGAATATCAGACCTCATTTCCGTAATGATCCCATAAGCAGCTGCCAAATAAGTCGTGTCACCTCTGATTATGACTGGCCATGATGAATTATCGACAAATATAGCAGATTAATTCAAGATTGAGATGAAGTGATGTAAATTGGTGTAAGGATGGTGCTGGTTGGAGAGACTCCTAATTAGATGAGTGTCAAAGCTGCACTCTGTTCTAATGTGTGAAGTTGATGTTATAATTTATTAATGTAATGATGCATTCTATTCAGGGTCAAATATGAGCTGTACTGATGGGGTTGTCTGCATGTTAATCAAGTTTAGACAATAATAGTAGAAATTGTCATTCCCTGACCCTAAGAGGTTGTTGCGGACTCATTCTGCACTCGGGGGTGTCCACCAGTCATTTGATACAATATTATGGTTCAACCTTCAAAAACATTGGATCTTAAATGTTTCCCATGTCGCAGCAAATATTAGACCCAGTCGCTGCCTGCTTGATGCTCACATCTTTGAAGCTCCACGCCTTCAGTTGAAGCACTGGGTTTTTCATAGAAGGTTGTCATCTCCAAGCCCAAACTGAGATATGACATCATCACAGCAGAGTTTAACGCTTCACATGGTCCTCGTCAGATGATGCAGTTTTCAGTGATTGGAGCACCTCATCCATGTTGGCTTAAAAGTTTACTTTGTCAGTTGACCTTTTGGTTCGGTGGAAAGTGAACAAACAAACAGTTTTTCATGTTGAATAGCAGAAGAGTAATTATACACACACCACTGAGGTACAAGGCCATGCGAGTATTATTGAAAAAAGCCAGAACACAATGTGACAACAGCTGCATTGTGTGCTGAAAATCATCATTTTCAATATATTGTGGCAAGCCACAATGTGTTTCTGCTGCATTGAGAAAAGTGCACCGCTGGAGCACCGAAAGGTTAAACTTGCACCACTGGGCACGTCTTTGTCAAGGTGCAAACTTCTGGAATGCTTCTGAATCAGACTGCACTGGGGGCGACCGCGAACCTTGTTTGAGCAAACCAGGCTTCATTCAGCTCAACTCTCTCAGCTTTTTGGATTAGCTGGAGGCAAGGCTGCCAAAATGGTGCTGAGCGGAGCCACCACACTGAGCTTCACAATAGCTCTTCAGAAACCTGTGGGTGACATCACTGAGATTTGTCCATGTTTTATGCAGTCTATGGCTGAACCCACCAAATCATAGCAAATCGCCTTATGTCTGAAAAAGCTGTTAATCCATGCCACAAATTTATTTGTAATAATGATGTTTTGATTTTAGCTGTATATGAGATACATCATCACATAGTATACATACTGTACACAATTAACATACAATGCTAATAAGGGGTTCTGGTTTGAAACAGATAAAAGTTGACAATCATGAAAGAAACACGGTCAAATCTTTGGTCGTCAATCCAAGACTTTAAAACACATCCATCAATTCAACACAGAGCCAATCTACGTTTTTACTACAGCTTTCCTTTTCACTGAAATTATCATTATAAACAGCAGAGGGGTTTCTAAAAGCCATTCAAACTCGAACCTTTCTCAGCTCTGTCCTGGAAATGCATGAAGTCCCTGAACACTGTATCTCACAGTGACCTTACTGCAGCTAAAACCATTTTATACATAACAGACCTGACACCGTGTCCTGAAATGCCACTGCTGCATGCACCAGGCATACGCTTTCTCATTTGAAATATATATTAAGCAATTATTATTTCAAAAGCTATGAGCTACTGTGTCGCCTTAGTTTAACAGAAGCTTTTCTGTGCACTGACCTCACATAGACCACTGTGTGTGTGTGTGTGTATTGTGTGTTCGGCCTGCAGTTAGTCTTCCTCTGGTGCTTATTAACTTTCACACCGACATTTCAGCTCTGCTGGATTTTAATTAAATTACATCAATATTCAGGCCCTTATTTCACATCAGCGTTTGGAGCCCAGTGGGTCAGTTGGTTCTTAACTTTCACATAAATAGACCACTTTTGGAGAAATGTAATGAATTCACTGCTTGGGAGCGTCACCTCATGTGTTTTGATCAAGATACTAATTCTGATATTTCTCCGGATATAAAGATAGTTCAATACTTTGTCTATAAATCTTTCAGTCTGTCAGTCTGGAAAGATACAATTAGGTATTTAAAAATTACATTAATTAGAAATGATGTTTTCATTGGTTTAGAAATTCATTGTTTATTCTAGAAGCCAATATGTTCTGACCCCAATTTGTCGAACTGGGATCTTGATCAGTGGCAACACACAAACTAAAGCAGCTGTTTTGAACGTGCAGCTGTGGTGTTAACGGTAAAAGTGCATGGCATAACATAAATAATGTGTAATCTAATGGAAGTCAATGTGTTCCACAAACAGCAGTCTACTCTGTGAAAGTTTTATTGGCTGCCATGCAAGGTGCAGACTGCTCATCAGTTTTTGGGAACTAACCATTCACACATCGATGGTGCAGCCTTCAGGACTTTGGGGCTCATGAACGACCTGCTCTACCTCCTAAGCCACAGCCACCCCATTATCACATCACCTGGCTTTAACAGAAAATTAAACATAACACCACACAGAAATATTGATAGAGGGATACCTTTGTTAGGACCCAATAAAGGGGTATAAAAGGAAGTAACATAAAACCAGATTTTAAAGGTTATTAAACAGAAGTATTTTATTAAATGAAGGTTCAGACTGTTTTAAGAAAAGGAGGTGAGGCAAAAGGGAACAAAGGGCGAGCGGGTGCTGTTAAACGAACAAACAAATATAACAAAAAGAGAACTCTAAACAGAGCCTATACTACCTAACTAGAAAACCAAAACGGGAAAGAAAAACCTCACTAACTAAGTCTAACTCTAAATAACAAAAACACATCCAAAACAGCACTCTTAATCTAATGGCTCTAACAGAAATAGTCTACGTGTAATCAGTATCTCTAAATTAACTAAACCCTGCCCAGTCCCAGTAAACCAAACACAAAACCTCCACAGGTACGAAATACAAACGAACGAGTATCATCAGATACAAACGAACGAGGCAAGCTCACGAACACACAACAACAAGTGAAGCCGGCCCGATGCTCGGGCAGCTGTGGTTTAAATCCCGGTGATGCTGCTGCAGGGCCCTCTCATTGGCGGCACAGGAATGATACACAGCCACGGACGTCTTGTCCCCTCCTCCACCAGTTTGGGGCCAACCAGGGACCGGCAACCGCACACCTGCATTTACCTAAAAACACTACACACACACACACACACACACACACACACACACACACACACACACACACACACACACACACACACACACACACACACACATACACGTACTGTACACTTTAATAATTACTACTGACCAAGCTGCCAAATCCAATGACTGGGGAGTGCCAGCTAGAAACTGCATGGAATCATCTGATGAACTTGGACTTGAACTTGGTCGGCGTTCATGCCGAGGAGGACTGTCTGCCTGAAGTGTTGCATTAATAAATCACTTAATTGCAGTGCTGCCCTGCTGATGACTTTTACTCAGTTTTTGGAGAATTCAGCAGCGTGCTATACATAGTGGAGAACGGCATGTTGATTTATGATCTTTTCCTCTATATAATGTGATTAATACCTCTAATTGTAGAGCCAAGGTCTAGAAGACAGAACCTGTCAGAGCGGAGTCATTAGATGTTCATTTTGAAATCTTCAGTTTTAAAGTTCAACTGCAGACTGTGTCATTTCACAGCCAAATGTAGAGTTTCTACTAAAGAGCTCTTGGATCGGTGTGTCCCGCATTTATATTGATTCATTCATCTGAGATAAGGTGACACAAGATAAGATAGACTATTGATCTCACAGCAGATCACAGCACACAAGGTAGATGAGAAAAATACTCATACATAAAAATAAAAGACAAACTAAAATAAAAGTATATTCATTTTATACACCGTTCAAGTACACGCATGATGAGATGTGGACATGGTGCATTCAGGTTACCCAAACGTCTTTAGCTGCCCTTTAAAGGAGTCCACAGAAGCAGCGTGTTGTAAGGGTGTAGGCAAAGCAGTCCAAAGTTTCAGTGCTTTGGTCTCAAAAGCTCCATCACCATGGATCTTAAGGCGGGTGTGAGCGACGGATGGTATATTTGACAGCAAGGTATATTCATTCAGCCACGTTTGCAGGAGGCCTGGCCATGCAATGCTCTGAGGATTTTAAACTTGATCTTATAGGCAACACGAAACCCCAGTCAGCAGAGTTTGATTCACATACTGCTGAACTCTGATTGGTTGATAGAAATATATGACATGAGGCGAGCCCACATCAAAACCAAACATGAGGAGACAAACAGAAATGTCTTTGGCAGAAAAGTCTATGTTTCTGTAGATGACCTTGTAGCTCATAGTAAGAAGCTGACTAACAAACCTTCAAAAGCATCGTTCTATGTTGTGAAATACGCAGTCTGCCAAAGAATACCATGATGTAACTATTTACTGAGTCACAGAAAAAGAAACCTCTGTCACAAACCTTAGATTCATCTTTGTTTCTTTGCCGTGGTTTGGAGATATATTAGATAAGTGTTGATTAATTTTTAGCCTGTTATTAGATAACAAATGTGAAAACTGACCACAGTACATATTCCTATAGTTAAATTGATGAACTTCTTTAATTCAATAATTGTTTTAATTTTTACATCCTAATAACAGTTATTTTTATATCAATGTTAAAGTGTGAAAGCATGTACGTTCTTTATAGCTACTGTACATGAAGTATCCAACATTATCATGTGTGAATATTTTCTGTGTGCATATTAAACTGCATTTAGTAAACAACATTTTCTGTTCACCATTCTCCAAAAGACTTTACAATCCTCATTGTTTCATATATTTATATAGTATAGTATATCAACTGCATCTCGTACGTTGATATGTCTTCATACAGTGAAACTTTTTCAATACTCTGGATACAAGTGTCACTTTTAAACACTACCCTCTCACATTTATACACATATACACATATACACATACATACATATGTATACACACATAGTATATTTCTACATATTTTAATTAGTTATATTTTATTTATATCTCTCCCCAGACATTGAATCAACGTTCCTCAACACTGAAATATAAATGAAAATATAAGTGATTTTAAGATCAAGACAGACATAAAATCAATGTTGGTTCAACCTAAAATCAATCACTGTTTTATTATTGAACCAACATTGAAATAACATTTATCAACATTGAATCAATGTTGCCTTGCTCTCTGGGTCCGGTTTTTACTTAAATTTTTTTTTTATTCTATTTTCTTAACTTGTGTTTTATCTTCTATGTATATCACTGTCATTGCAACTCGTGCTTCTAAAGCTGGTCCACCACATTTTATTTTACAGTTGAGCCTGTATTAACCTACATCTGACAAATAAACGTGAAACTGAAACTATTACCAATGTGACACCACCCTATATCACTTTATAAGTATATTTAGCATGTTATTTAACTTATTTTAAGCTCTCTGTGTGTCATTAAATACTGTTAAAGATGGTAGTATTATTAACATTTTGGACATGCAGGAAAAGAAGAAGCCACTTTGTTAGCATGGTAACAATAATAAACATGTGGTTGGTGTAAAACTGTTGCAGTGTGATTAGATTTAGGCACCAAAACTACTTTTGAATATCAGGTTACACATGTTACAAAAGATATGTTTCTTATGACTTCTGACTTCTGGTTTTCACACGGAACATGAACATTGGACAGATTTTTTTCTATGACTTTGTGTGTAAAATGACACACACTGTCTTACCATTAAAACTTAGTAGACACTCACATTCACACACCATTCTGTGATACTGTACCAGGCTGAGCGATGACTCTGACCTTGGCAATAAATCAAGCTTTACTGTGACTGATTGCTGCAGTTGGGGGCAGACAAACATAGCAGCACATTCAGGAGCTGTATGATTTAATCTGTGTATTTTGTTCCTCTGCAGCTCCATACAGACATGGACCTTGGAGACAATGCAGTCAAGTACACTCTGTCAGGAGAAGGAGCTGGGCCCATCTTCACCATCGATCAAATTACCGGAGATATACACGCACTGGTGGGGCTTGACAGGTCAGTACTCATCAATAATTACGAAAATATTGTCCAAAGCTTCTAACTGGCATCTAATGAACACAGATTTATCTAAATCACAGAGGTATGATTGATTGTATATTGTATTTTTAAGTTAACTGAAGCTGCTGATGAAGGCATTAATGTGTTAAACCTCATCATCACAAGAAAATCTAATACATGAAGCACATGAAGCTCTCAGTCTTGGAATGGGTTATTTGCAGTTTTGTAGGACACTGAATTATCCTTCTCATAAAGACTGCTTTCAAGTTATCAAAGGATATTTACGTATCCATATTTGAAGGCAGAATAGAAACACTATTTCTGCCTTGAGAGAATGTTAGTGTAGCATACGGCTGCCATCAACGGTCTTCCAGCTCTGAAAATGAATTTAAATCGACGATAAGCAAGAAGAAAGAACCCTCTTATTGATATTGACGTATGTTATTCATATACGTTATGTTATTCATGTATTATGTAATAGTATTCTAAATAACGTTGGACATAATTTTGGCCTAACTACTTGCTGAAGTAGCTAAATAGGTAATGAACTCCTGCTAACCGAATCTGATGTTAGCAGAGAACTGAGCTCAGATTGGGTTCGAGGACAGTGTGACCAATGGGATTTTTGGACATTCCTGGTGAACCACTAACTGTCAGTCAGTCATGTAGTTTGTTGTAAATATATTAGAGTGTTATAAACAGTGTGCAGTCTTTGACATTTGATTCGCCTTCACACTCTTTGATCTGTTACTCGGACCTGTCCTCAGCACATTCAGACATCTCATATTATGAGGTAGCACACACACTTTATACCTGAGTGATTGGTGTCTGATCAGATCAATCTCATTTAAAACATCAGTGTTACTCATTTTATGTTTTTCTGCATTAGATATACAACACACACAACATTAGCCAGCTGGTATAATAAAGACAATATCAGCTCATTATGTGTGTTAATTGATTGTCATTCCGTGTGATTCCTGTGGAGCTGCTGTATAATATTCAGATTTGCCAGCTAATAAGCTAAATAAAAAAATGAGCTAATGGGAAACATTAAAGGCAGATGACACAATTTAGGAATCTAAAGACATCCTCCTCATACCTGACCACTATGTCTCTTCTTACTAAATTTGCTTATTTATTATTGATAAATAACATTTGATATGAATTCTCTATGGCAACAACATGTTGGTTCTAGACACCATTGTTTTAGTCACAAGCTGTCGAAGCAGTCATCCACCCTGCCCCTTTCCTCATAAATATAACATCACACTACTTCTGCCTTTACTTTGCTTACAGACCAAATTCATTATTCATGATGTTCATTTATGTGGAAAATGTACATGTTTGAACAGGACAATACAGCAGGACACAGATTTGTATTCCGAAAGCTGAAGCAAACCACCAGGCAGAGTCTCAAAGTTGAATTCAGAAGGCAGGGTGATTTATCGGGGAACAGGCGAAGAGAAGGAGTCCAAGAGTCGGCAACTGGAAACCCAAACAGTGAGAGCAGCAGAGCATTGCACGGGAACAGTGAAGGACAGTCTGGCAGTGAAAGTGTGGAGAAGTATGGTGCAGTGGAGCAAAGTGGGGGTGTGGCAGAGGCAATGAATGAATGAAGTGAGCTGAATGAACGAAACTAGAAAATGAAGACACCCAGAATTATTATTATATTATAAATATTATTCACCTATGTTGGCATTAACGTTATTTTGTGATCTGTTTATGTTGTTTGTAATGTACCTAATCTATTTAAAGTGGTTATATTGTGAATTTATCAAGAATAGAATTTAAGCTGTTACTTTTTGGCTGTTGAGGGTGGAGGACACCAAGTGTAGTTACTAACATCTGATGTTTATGGGTTGCGTTTTGTTCAGTTTTATCAAGTTATATATTTGGTTACACGTGTAGCATGGTGCCACTTTTTTTTTTTATAAACACCTTCCTCACAGGAGTATACAATAATATTCAGTACAATGGAATAATGATACAAAGTCGAGGAAGAACAGGAGGGAGAGGAGATGGTACGGTATGGTTGCCATGACAATAAGATTCTAATGTAATCACAGGTCATAGTGTCCCCCAATGACTGACCTTGACACCTTTAACCCTGACCCCATCAAAAGCCATTCATTATCCCTTTAAGTGTGTGTTCATGTAGGTGTAGCAGTATTTCTTTTTCTTGTTGGTATTTATTGTTCATTCATTCAGTTATTCTTGTCTTATCTGCAACGTGTGAAAATAATAAGAGCTATTGTTACATCAAAGCCACAGTGTTGGCTGAGCACTTAAATACCATGGAAGATATCTTAAAGCCTCACCATATGATCATCATGCTGCCTCAGCTGATTAGACATCTTAACATGAGTGTATTTTATGTGTTTGTGATGCTTTTACAGGGAGGAAAAGTCCTTCTACGCGCTGAGGGCCCAGGCTGTTGACATGCACACAGGTGTCCCTCTGGAGCCGGAGTCCGAGTTCATCATCAAGGTGCAGGACATCAATGACAACGAGCCACGTTTTCCTGACGGTCCTTACAGTGCCAGCGTCCCTGAGATGTCTCCAACAGGTAGTACTGCTGGAGGTTGACACAAGATGATAAGAGCTCTCACATGAAGCCAGTCTTAACATATGCTTAACATATTTCCATTTCCAACAGAAGAACGGGGAGGCAGGAGAGAAAATCTCTCACATTCACTCTATTATAACTGTCTTTCAGTCTGAAAATGTGTTGTCCCTATATCTGATGATATCCTAGATAGCAGACCAACACTGAATCAGTGTTGAATCAATGTTAAATCAGTGTTGCCATGTTATCTGGGATTGCTGCTCCTCCTCTCTCTGATAGCCCGTTTCTTTTGTTATCCCGTTATTCCTCCATAAGTTCAGAATTGACTGTTGACGCTTGATTTCCAGGGAGTTAATCGAGATACATAAAATGCTTATTGATGTAAGGTGTAAATCACCACATCATACGGTGTGAACGCCTGATCACATAACATACCCAGATGCAGACAGCAGGTTAATAGCAGGTGTACATTGGGTTTATAATCTGTGAAAATGTGCCCAGTAAGATGAAAGGTCAGAAAGTCACACATCAATTCAAAGAAACTTTTCCTGCAGTAAAATTTCAAAGGCGTAAACAAGAGTTCTGGGTGTGAGTCTGGCAGCTCCGTTGTTATCTTCATTTTGTACAATGGTAGCATTCGATGAAAGGTCGAGAGAGGGTCACCTAAAGCATTAGGATTCATCCTCATGGACCTTGAAAACTATAAATATAATGGCATGTGGCCAGTATTTGTTAAGATATCCTACTTGGCATGCCTCCCTGTTTTGGTCCGTTCTCCGCGCAGCTTTATATTCCACTGGGAGCGTTTCAGAAGTGTTTTGCCCTCCAGACTTTGTTAACTTGCTCAGATTTGCTCATTTTTCCTGGTTCATGCGCTTCTGTCTGTTTTATACAATCGGAGTGCTGCACAGTGTGTTTTATTTCGATTCATTCACACATTCTTTGACGGTTTCTGTATCTGACTTCTGGCCAGCTTACAATCGAACTGCACAAAATTTGGAAAGCATACATTATTCATTTTCAAAGCTTTAAATCATATTATTAAAAGTATATATGTAAAGAAATGTTTGTTTGCAGTTTCCTTTTGTTTACTGTAAAAGTGAGAGGAGCTCAAACAATCAATCGTGTGTGTTTACGGTTTGTTGGACTAAACTGAAATTCAATAACATGTCATTTGTTATGTTTTCTTTGACTCAGCTCAGTCCTTAAGTTTCACTTTGCAGCCTGCTTGGACATATTAGGTCGTGGCTGCTCTGCACACAGACAGACACACACAGTGCACTAAGCCAGACTTAGTGGCCCATCTGTCTGCTAAATACCATTACTGAGAGGTAATTTAACAGTCAAGGTCTTTAGGCCTTAAGCTGTTAATGCTTCAGCTGAGGCCCAAAGTGCTCTGAAAGAACACATGCCTGACCCCAGTATGTCTCTGAAATACAGTAACAAACTGTATTGATTAGCTATGGTAGCAAACAGAACAAGCATCCATATGAAGGGAAACATAATCCCGTCTATGAGACGTCGACTGCTCAGAATAAACGCTGCAGTGTTTTGGCTTTCCAAAGCTCCGAGCTGCACTGTTTGCTTTGGAGATGCTAACTTCTCATAGAGTTTGTGATGCACTTTAAATGTAAGCCTCATACTTCACAGCTTCAATAGGGGCTGATACTTTCTTCTTTCATTCCATAACACATACATGTGAGTTGTAACTGCACTCCATCAGTTACTGACCTGTGAAAACACTGTTAGGTTTGTCAACCGTGAACTGGTGAAACACCAAGAATATTTTTGGCTGGATGCACATCAGTGAAAAATGCTAAACAAAGCTCTTGTGGGCTCATTTCCTCAAGAAACGCAGCAAAGTCAAATGTGATGTGTGTAATGCTCTTCACTTTAGTAGCAGTACTTGCACTGTACTTCATCACATTTAAAACAAACACCCGGGAGATGATTTGCTGCTAGCAGGGAGGAGAAAGTGTAATGCATGCTGGTCTGAGGCCAGTCGTGCTTCCAATCAGTGCAGTAGAAGACAAAGTATTCAAAGAGCTAGTTCAGCTAGACTGAGAAAGTGACAACCTCCTGTGAAGTGAAGCCAACACAGAAGTGCTAAAAACTGCAGTTCCTCAAACGTCCCCTTGAGGCTGGTCACAGAAGGAGTCAGTCTCCATAAGCCCCCATGTCCAAATGTCCAGCTTCACAGCAGAAATAAACATATTTACAGCCTGGTACAAAAAACAGTTTTGGTCTCTGTAGCTAATTTCAACGTTCATGACAACTGTACTGAGGGTGAATTTATATCTCGCTTGTTCACATTATATTAAGGCTTAAAGTTATGCAGGACGACCAGCACCACCACACTGAGCTTCACAACAGCTCTTCAAAAACCTGTGGGTGATGTCACAGAGACCATGTCCATGTTTTATACAGTGTATGGTCAGTTGACAGCTCTCAAAAATGAAAAGCTACATCACAACTAACTTCACGTGTCACATGGGAGACATGGGAGATGTAGTCCAGTCTGCTCCTCTGTCTGGGACGCTCATTAAGTAAAATAATAATAAAGGCCTCTTTTTTTTTTTTTACAACATTTTGAACATTTTATTAAAAATAAAGAACAGTTCTCATTGTACAATTTGTTCATGGACTTGGTACTAACAGATAAGCAGTACTAACTTGATGTGTTATACTCATACTGCACTATTCCTACACTTTAGGGATGTGCAAAATGACTGGATGGATGCATCACTGGTTTTCAGGGTTGGTTTTCTCTACTGGAGAATGCATACACTGATTAGAATAAAATCTATAAGTAACACTGGACACCACTCCATTTGAAAATGAAGGTCAATGAGGCTTTGACTTGAGCAGCTGCTGTTAAATTACCTGCTGAGAACATCTGATTACATAACTTGTGTGTTTGTTCAGGAACCTATGTGACACAGGTGACTGCAACAGATGCAGATGACCCTACATATGGCAACAGCGCACGCATCGTCTACAGCATCCTTCACGGCCAGCCGTACTTCTCTGTGGACCCCAAGACAGGTGAGATCACAACTTCCATAAGAAACCAGGAGTGCAGAACTCATCGAGTTGTATAAGAGATCTGGGACTTTTGCGTGAACCCACAGCTCACTCCCAGCTGTCTTCACTCCCTCCTGGAAAGCAAGAAATTCAACTGGTCATGACACAGCAAGTGGTTCTGAGAGTTTCTTCTCAGCGCTGCACCTGAATGCTAAAACGAGCACTGAAAAGGGATGTAAAGATTTTCAGTCCTTTAACAGACATCTCAACCAACCAGTAATTCCTCTAAACATGGAGTGTCATGTTTCATTTTCTCCCAAGGGAGCAACACGCCTTAGCATCCACACTCTATAAGCACAGGCTGCATGAAAGATTAAGGCATGCAGGGTCAGCCTGAGGCTATTGGCGGCTATAAACAATATTTTATTTGCAGGCACAAAACCAAAATCATGCAAACTGCCAATAACTAATGTCTAACAAAGCATGAAAAGTAAATGAAAGGAAACAGCACATTGTTAAAAGACTGTGCATGCTTTATTATTATTTTATCCAGAAAACCGATTAATTCGTGGTCCAAAACGCCTGTGGTACACACACTAATGGAGGGCAGCATTTGACATCAGGTTACTCTTAGCAGCAGCTTGTGTGGGAATAAGTTAGCCTACAATATAGGTCTATGATGCAGTCAAAAACTACAGTAATAACTGATAATGTCGCAGCGCAAAAAACAGGACACTGACAGGACACAGACTGACATGGTGCAGCTGTGAGAAAGTGAGAAATGTGAATCTGTAGGCCAACAGGCATGTAAGAGCATGTTAAGTCTCTACGTGAAAGCTGGCAGCCTCTGAGTGAGCAGACGCCGCACAAAGTGTGAAGAGCGAGCAACATAGAAAGCAGCACTGAATTGCAACAGTGTTTATGCCAGCAGCCGGTCCTGAAGGCATGAAACAAAGGTAGTTTTACAGGTCAAAACATCAAGCTGGCAGAAGAATGTTAGAAGCCGAAGTTGGGAACTTTACTTTTTAACCTTGGTTCCTTTTTATAATTTGGCAAATCAAAGTTAATCTTAGATTTGTGTGATTAGAGGTGCATCTGATTCTGTATACTAAAGTGATGACAATAACCTTGGACAATGTCATATTGAACTAGCAGTAGCAGTCGGTCAGAGGGTGGCCGTCCACATGTGAAATCTACATAAAACAGTAGACATGTAGGCTTTTCAAACATGTCTGCAGGAGCATACTGTAGAAAACCATACAGCTTGGACAACAGCTAGATTGAGTTCGAAACTGTTCTGCATCGGTCTGTTCACTTTTCTTTTTGTCTTGATCAAAAGTGTGTGCTATTGGGTAAACCAAGACACAAATTGTAACTCTCTTCCCACTCCAGCTCATAACTTCAAATGAGCATAGATGAGATAAAACATCACCAAAGGTCAGATTCTTCACCTTACTACCATAGCAATATCCACTCTATCTACCAATCAAGTGACCTAAGTGACAAAAGGTGTATCAGGGTCAGGGACGGATTGCCAATCTGGCATACCGGGCATTTGCCCGGTGGGCCGACGTGCTATTTGGGCCGATAAATCCTGATTTACACGCTTACACGCTGACTGACAGGGGGCCGGCCCAATCACATCATGAAACACCTCCCCCCTTTGGCTTGATGCGCCGGTGTGCAGTTTATTGATGGGTGAAACGCTATCAGATAAAGATAGAGAGAAAACGCAAAGGTGGCGCAGAAAAACTCCGTGATTAAAAGAAACTTGCTCTTCGGGCAGATGCTGCGAAGTGTGTTAAAATCACAGATATGTTTGCCACAGCAGGGACTTCATCAGCTCCCATCGCTGATGACGGTGGTGCCGGTGGCAGTGGCACTCAACATGTTGTTGAACCTGCGGTAAGCTGGACTGGACTACTGTCAGAACATGTATAAAATGCAACGAGTAGGATAAAGCCACCCAACCCCTTAATGGGTATGATAAAACATACTGTGGCGTCCGGCCGGACGCGTCACGAATAACGAGGCGTTATTTAGCAAACTGGCTTTTATTGCCAACAGTCTTGTTACAGAACTTATATCGTTATTGTAGGCCATAACTACGCCAAGAACACATAACAGGTCCCACTCTGCAGCCTCACTCGTGCAGTCTCTCTCCACACACGCTCACATACACGCGCTCTCCCTCACCTGCTCCCCCGCCCCCTTGCTCTCATACAGGTGCATTTATGGACCATGGGAAACCACAGAACTCACATTGTAACACACAACACATTACTGCAGGGTCGCTACAATACATTGTAGGCTACACTGGCTGGAAGAGAAAATAAGCCTAGCTCAGTAGCCTACTTTTTATGTCTTTTATTCTAAATAAAAAATAGTCTTTAATGTGAGAAAACGTGTTCACCATTCACCAACAATAACAATAAGTCTAATTTCTTATTAGACTATTATTGTCTGTGGGGTGAGTACTAGGCTGGCCTATTGGCTAAGTTGCTTTTTTGTCCTGCAGATATAGCAGTTCTTTATGTAGCCTAGGTGGTAGGGACAATGTAGGCTACATAACTGATAGAAAATCTCACTTTTAAAATTATATCATTTTGTCAATGTTATGTGAATGCAGCTGCAGGTATCTGTACATTCCAGTATTTCTAGCCTAGGCATATTTAAAGCCACCACCACTCACCAAAAATGTGAGTGAAAACTGAAGAGTCAGCACTCTCATTTTCTTTGTTCATCTAGTAGTCCTCGGGTAAGCTCTTATTTAGGCCTGGGGAAAAAAATGGGCTGTTTTATGTAGCTAGGTGGCTAAATACAATGCAAGTTAGCCTACAAAGAAAGAAAATAGCACTTTTTAAAATGACATAATTTTGTTCATTGCTAGTGTTATGTCAATGCAGCTGTGTGTTTGTTTATATAAATATATTATAAACAGGCTGTGAGGAGTTTACCAACTTACTCGACACCTGTGAGAGACCAGAACAAATGAGAGTCAGACACGAGAGCTTTACTTTGTACAAAGGGCACCCTGCCACTGCAACATCTAAGCTACAGATAGCAGAGAGGCGCAGGGCAGTTCCTTGTTTCTTTATTTATAGAAGTTTACATGACATGTGACTGGAGAGGGGCGGTCCCTGTTCCAGTAAAATAAAACATTTGATTCATCATGAGTACAGTGTAGTAAGATGAGTACAGTGTAGTAAGACTACTGATGCTGGGACATGTGACATTCTTTTAGCCTTCTAACACAGGCTGTATTTCAGTCAGTCATTGTAATTGTACAATATGTTTGTGTTGATTGTCCTGTACACGTGACATCCATTGCACGTCTGTCTGTCCTGGGAGAGGGATCCCTCCTCTGTGGCTCTTCCTGAGGTTTCTTCCACATTTTTTCCTGTTAAAGTTTTTTGTGGGCAAGTTTTTCCTCACTCGAACCGAGGGTCTAAGGACAGAGGGTGTCACTCCCTGTACAGATTGTAAAGCCTCAATGGAAAATGGACTTTGTGACTTTGGGCTATACAAATAAAATTGATTTAATATGATTTGATTATTTATGTCCTGTTGAGCTAGGTTGTTTTAAAGACTTGCACAGTTGCACTGAAAAAACTGAAAAAGTGTGTTATCAAATGTTGTGGGCCAGTCTGGTCCAAAATGCCAGGGCCGATTTTTTGTCCCAGTCCGTCCCTGATCAGGGTATAAAGACTGAACAACAAAGTGGAATGGCATGGGCTTTCATAGCCATTTTCTAACTTTCACAGAACAGCAGTTGACTCATTAAAAAAAAAAGTAATCTGCCATACTGTGGCAAAGCCATCATGTCTGACTTCTTAAGTACATGTGCGTGAGGGTAAGTAAGGTTAAGCTCTTTTTTGTCTGATTAGCTGCTCAGAGCACCGCTGTGCACCACTTCATCAAGCCAAGAAATCTTTGCTCTAATTGACACGTCCTTCAACTGGTCTCAGAAACCTTAAGGACACCTTTCAGTCATCTATCCTAGTGTGCTGTGATTGTCCTTGCCTAGATTTTTTAACTCCATGCTGGCTAAGTCCTGATCAAATGCTGCTAAGAGAGGCACAGGGCACTTTTTCGAGAAATGAAAGTAATATGCTGGCCTTAAGAAAGGTCAGATCCATAATTGACTTCTATCGCTCATATCATAATGAGGACCCTTTCCAACCCCTCATCCTCCAGGAGTGATCAGGACAGCTCTAGCCAACATGGACCGTGAAGTGAAAGGGGAGTACCAGGTTCTTCTCCAGGCCAAGGACATGGGAGGTCAACTGGGGGGACTAGCCTCCACCACCACTATCAACATCACCCTCAGTGACGTCAATGACAATCCACCACGCTTTGCTAAGAGTAAGAAAGTCTCAACACAACAATGATGTCTGATTAGTTGATTGTTTGATTTGTTGATTGTTTGAATGGATGAAAGAGTCATTGATTGGTCTGTCTGTTAAAATGGAGGAATGAAGTCTTTCATCAATTGCTTACTTATTTTTCACTCCTTTTCCCTTTCCTCTCCCGTTCCTTCAGGTATTTTCCATCTGCGGGTGCCGGAGTCTGCGTTAGTTGGCTCAGCTGTGGGTCGGATTAGAGCCCATGATCTGGATGCTGGCAGAAATGCAGAGGTGGATTATGCCATTGTTCCAGGAGATGAGGGCAACATGTTTGACATAATCTCTGATGGCCAAACTCAGGATGGAGTTGTAGTCTTAAAAAAGGTACAGTCACTCATTATTAAGTGCACAGTAGCTGCTTTTGACACATACAAGTCGTGTCATGTGAAAAGTACATACAGTAGACTGCCTTGAACCAGCTTCATCTGCATTATGGTCCAATGGGTTATCTATCCTAAGAATGTGCCCAGGTCTTAAATAATAGCTGGGAGTGTGGCTGGCTTGAATCAATAAGGATCATGGCAGCCAACATGGGGGATCTGGAATCTGTACCATAATGTATCACCACATTCTTACTCCATACTCATCAAATACTGCAGCCTACACAAATATGACACCGTAGGCCCCCCTCTAGCATCATTTATGGACACACAGGGCTCCAAGGTTATGCTAGTAATAATAAATATGCAAATTGGCAAAAAAAAACTATGTTAGGAAAAGATCATTTTACGTTATGCACCGGACATAATTTCATATAGTTAATATAACATATGCAACAATGAAAATAAAAGTGCAGTAGAAACAAGTCAATGAACCCATTTGGGATCTCTACATGAGCAGCAACATTTTAAAATCCATTCTATGAATAGCTGGAGGCCAGTTTAAAGATTTATGAGTGAGTGTAATGTGTTCTCTTGGTTCTTTTTGGGCAGACGAGACAACAGAGTGATATAGTCAGCCCTGCAGGAAATGAAGGCATCAGTGAGTTTCTCTAAATCCTGTCTGGTTGCATTTCATTGTCCAAAGACAGTAACAAGATCAAGCACAACCAAAACGGATGTGTCTGAATCTGTGCAGTCTCACTGGTGGGGTGGTTTGACACCAGATTAAAATAGGTTCACTAGAATTTGCATTTAAAAAGTTGAATCGAATCAAAACAAGATTACGGATAGGTGTTTCATTATTTAGTATTGAAGGATATTTTCATTAGATTGGTACAACAGTGATTTAAAAAACACCTGATAGTAGTGAGCCATTGGCAGTTTTCATTTCCTTAGCAACTGAAAAGCTGGTCGGCAGGGCGTTGAAACAACAGGTGTATGAATTAAGATTTCTATCCTCTGGAGTTTAAGCATTAAAGAGAATTTATTTGAAGTGAGCTTCTGTATGAGTTTATCCATGGTCAGCATACAGACAATTCAATTAAATTCATTTTCTATAGTGCCAAATCATACTACAAGATATCTCATAATATGTATAGAGACCATACTCTATATAATACTATTTACAGAGACCCAACAATCCCCAGCATGAGCAAGCACTTGGTGACAGTGGCATGAAAAACATTGTTTAAGAGGCAGAAATCTAGAGCAGAACCCGCCTCATGGTGGACATACATCTGCCATGACAACAGCCGTGATCTCCCATGAAGAGAGGGAGAGGAGAGAAAGAAATGCACAGCAGCAGCAATAATAATGATGAACTATAACTCTAATATTTCATTTAAATATGAATATTGTTAGTAATAATGAGAATAGTATATTTGTAGTGGGCATCATCAGGATGACAGCAACAAGTTCAACCAATCCCTGATTTTGGTGAAGCCAAGGTCCATGACAACCTGGAAAAACTCCA
The DNA here is from genome assembly GCA_004119915.2 of Collichthys lucidus. Taxonomy (NCBI): domain Eukaryota; kingdom Metazoa; phylum Chordata; class Actinopteri; family Sciaenidae; genus Collichthys; species Collichthys lucidus. Next base: position 32,250,584 of record CM014089.1, on the reverse strand, counting down.
GGGAAGTTAGTAACATATGGGACATGTGTGTGTACAGATGAAGACCGAGAGAAGAAAAGAAGAGCTCAGTCCATCATGGGAAGTCCCCGGGCAGTCTAGGCCTATAGCAGCAGAATTTAGGGATGGATATAGATGGATATGGAAATAAAGCACAGGATTCCTCTGCAGTTTTGTCTTTGGGATTATCAATGTGAAAATCTCCAGTTATGACAAGATATTCAAGTCTGTTGAGATAACAGAAATCAGCTTAGTGAGGTTGTAGAGAAGACTACAGAATTTGTAGAGAGAGCTTGGGGGTCTATAAATTGTTAACAGCAGGATCTTTGCCAGTACAAAGATATTCAGAGGAGGTTAGATCACTACATGATGACTGCTTACAATAAAATGAGTCTTTAAATATATTGGAAACATCAATAACTTCCCTGTCAGGTCAAGAAACATAAAATGAAGCTTGTTCGAAAAAGATTTGATCACAATTTGTTTTTTAACAGTAACACACTTTTCTTCTAAATGATTGAGCTTTCAAATAAAGGCCTGGTTTATTTACAGCATGTTGTAGACTTACATGTTTAAGCATAAAGACAACACAGATGCACTTTACTGCTCTACCTTGATAAATATGTCACCAACTACCTACATATCTATAGTTTAAAGCAGCGTTACAGAGGACGTGGAGTTGATAACTCTGCCTCTGACAATTACACTGAGTCAGTGTGGCATCAAAATCATTTGAAATCTGTTATTTTATGTTAAAAACGTTACGCAAGGATGATTCTGACTGAGAAATAATTGTGTGGAAATAAATTTCAAATAGGAAACATGTAAAAACTAACTGTAATATCTCATCAAATATTAGGTAGTTAGGTTCAAGTGGCAAATTTTGCAAACTCCAGCATCTCTGCCAGTGATGTGCTGTCAGTGACTGTCAGTGAGGGGGAGGAATGTGCTGATCTGGCTGTGATCCCAATCATTCTGCCCTAACCTTTCACTGAACCACACTATTAGACCAGATAATGCCTCACACACAAAACAGGCTTCATTTTGCAGTGTCAGCCTTCAGATTCCCCTGATGATCTGTGGTGTCTGTATACTGGAAGAACAGGGAAGGTGAAAGAAAAAGGCATGAGTGTGTGTGTGTGTGTGTGTGTGTGTGTGTGTGTGTGTGTGTGTGTGTGTGTGTGTGTGTGTGTGTGTGTGTGTGTGTGTGTGTGTGTGTGTGTGTGTGTGTGCGCGCGTGTCTGTATTGTTCAGTTTTTTGTTGTGGTAGATAACGATTGTACCCTATTCTATGTTGTATTTTTGGTCAGGCATAAACTCGCTCGAACATACATGGAACCTGATCCTGGTTGGACCACAGAAGCTTGTTTCATTGATTTTCACTCCTCACAAAGGTTTTAAGATCTCAGAGTAAAACTTCAGATACTTAAACTGTTAAACACTTTGTCTACCGGGATAGCACGTCATATGACAAACACACACACAGAAACACACACTCTGGTCACATCACATAAAGAAGTTAAACATCAGAGGGCTGCCGAGGCTTTTATTTCAGAGAGTCCTCTAAATCAGAACAGACACGACAGCTACTTTCAGAGCAGGGAACTTTGCCGGCTACGCCTCCTTTTTTTAGAAATGAGATAAGCCATGAATCCACAGCTGTTAGTGCCGACACTCTGCCCCTGCGGGTTGGTTTAAAACAGGCAGCTGTCAAGCATTAAGAAGAAGTTGACTCACTATGACCAAGCATTTAACCAAAATGTGTCTTCATTTAAAACATTGTCGATGCACAAGTTGATGAATTGACGATAAGGAATTATTTATCGTTTTGGCATGTCTACTAGAGATGAAGTTTTGATATAAGCACATAAATAAATGTAATGTATCATTGAAAGGTTCTGATTTACAGTTAGCACCTGAATCTGCAGCTCCCCTCATCTTTACAGCTTCATATTAATTTTCAACTCACTGTGCAGCTGTCCGTTCTGTGATTTCACTGTTTTTAATCATTTTAAATGCTCTCAGGGGGTTTAGCTGTTTGCAGAGAAGAACTTATGAAAATTAGTATTATCCCAATTTGTCAAAAACAGCAGCTCGGTCAAAAAAAGAAAAGAAAAGAAAAGAAAAAAACCTCTAGTGTCAGTTTCACAGGGCTGTGTGGTCAAGCTGACAGCAATTAATGTGCAAGATGTGATGCCCGAGAAACATTTCATGTTTGATGTTTTAATGGTTGCACTTTGGTTACGTTTTCAATAGAAAATAGCACAAAGACAACTTGAAAACTGTTAAAATTGGGAAATTTTATGAAATAATATGTCTATTTTAAATTTGACGCCAGCAGCATGTTTAAAAAAAGATTTTGTTTCTATATAAAAAAATCTATACTTTGGATGAGTTTAAAATTGTTATTTTTGTAATTATTTTTTTATTTTGTTGACATTAGAGTCAAAGGTGTTTAGGGGGGAATTTAATTTTAATTACTTCTCATCACTCCATAAATCAGAAAGTTAAACCAGACAGTCATAAAAAATAATAATTTTCAGCAGTTTCTAAGGATAAAATGTTCTATAAATCAGACCAGACTACAAATGATATATGAACAGACCGCTCTGTAAAAATCGCCCACCGAGATATATAAAAATATGAATAAAAAAAACAGCAATCGCAATAAAACTTCCAAAGTTGATAGCTGACATTAAGACAGTATTGTTTGCATTACATTGTTTTAATTAAAAATGAGATAGACACAATGTAGTGAAATAAACTAAAATAAAATCAGTCATTCATTATAAAAGACAAGAGTATTTCTACAATAACAGCAGAAATAAATGTATTAAATATTATGATTTATATGATGTGATCATTTTTAATAGAGAATGCAATTCCAAGCAGAGGTTAAGCATGATATTTAAATTAAATATTGATATCATAGTAATAATACACAATTAATTTCCATTTTTTTCTGTTCTTGCCTCGTGGTTCACACACACTGTTGTTATTGTGAATTATTTGCACACTGGAGGATAAACGATGCACTATGTTTACACATTACATCATTTCATGTAGATTCCATTAAACAGGTCTGTTTGTATTCAGTCAGGAAGTTAAACCTCAAAGAAAGAAAGGAGACGCTATTGGTAAAAGACAAAAGAGGCACAGCATACAGGTAGAGCAGACCTCTGAGGAGAAACCTGATGCATTTTCCCCTCAGGATACATTATAGAAAAGGAAAATGACAATTCAACAATTCTGGGTTACAGAATGGGGACATGGAGCTTTTTCATGTACACTGAACTCCTGAGGAAAATCTTAGTCACTTTTGAAAGAGATTCAGTGAGCGCTGAGGCTGCTAAGGTTAACACGCTGGATGTGTGATGTGGGAATATATGTAACCATTGTTTTGTCAGTCTTTTAAGTTTCAAGAACAGTTGTCTCTTATTTAGCTGAACTTATAAATCATTAAGTCACAGAACAGAGGATTAAATCATGGGTCTTCAGTCATGAAAAGTTTCCATGACTGAAGCTTTTTTTTATGATGCCTTCTGATGTCTCTGATATGACTGAAGCAGCCCATTTAATACTTAATATGTAGTCCTACATATTACAACAGTACTCCAGTTTTAAGAACCACCAAACCCACTTTCATTTTCCGTAATCCTAGAAGGCATTTGAGATGACAACATTAGGCCATTTCTTCTAGCCTAATATCATAGAAATGATACATTTCCCCTAAAACACAGCTTTTTTTATTGCTGGAGAAAGCACATTATTATTCCAGACACAGCATAATTTCTTTATAGACATTTTTGCTTTCAAAGATGTGTTTAACATAGTCCAGCATCAGATCTAATGTAGTGGCACTTCATGCAAATCACTGAACTGTAGTCCCAGCAAATACCCTGCTTTGAAAAATGGTCCTCCACCAGCATGTGTATCATAAAGTAAAGTATTAAATCATCATCATCAATCATAATTTAGTTCATAAAAAATCTTTTCAGAACTCTCTGTTTCATATCAGTGTAAGTTTTTGGTTTGTAAAATGAGACAAAATAACAAAATTTCATTAAATACTTGTAAAAAACTAGAATTTCATAAAAAAATATATATTTAATAATAACTTTATTTATATAGCACTTTAAAAAAAGGTAACAGATACAAAAAAGTGATTTAAAAGAATTCACTGATTCAGCGAGCCTTATCTCCCCGGCAGGTCATTCCAGAGTTGAGGGGCAAAAATGTGTAATCACCTCTAGTTTTTTGCCTCGACCCCGGAACAACCAGAAGTGATCCTCCTGAGGATCTAAGGCTGCGAGCTGGCTCGTACAGGGTTAGCATGCTAGCGATATATTTCGGGGCCAGACCTATACGGGCTTTAAAAGTGATCAGTAAAATCTAAAAATCAATCCTAAAACATACATGAAGTCGATGGAGGGGAGCTAAAATTGGTAAAATGTGATGTCATCTGTTAAAACCGGTTAGAAAATATAAATTAAACATATTTGAAACCTAACTGAAAATGAATTTCATACATTAGTTGATAAGATGACCTGTGTTCATAATATGTCAAGATTTAAGGATTAGTCATTAGCTGAAGGATTAAAGTCACACTTAAAGCCAATGGACACACAAATTCTTAACAGACTTCTGTGGTAACCCTAAATGACACAGTCAGAAGTCGAATATATATTTACTGTATGCCAACAACAACTTATGGTCTCACATACATCAAGGCAAAATATATATATGAATGAACTTTTGACAAGGCTTTCAGCTCTAAGGAACATTTTAGCCTTCACGTCATTTTTTTCGTCCAAAACTTGACTTTTGTGTTTAGTGAACATAGAAGTGTTTATTAGGTAAAGAGTCAAATATTTCTCAAAAGATTTGGTAGACACCAAACTAGAACTAAAAGGAGAGTCAGTATTGGACTTGGATTCATTAGGTGGACAGAAACACAACACGGAATAAATGCTAATGTAGCTCCATGTAGCTCTCCATGTCCTTGAAATGTAGTTACTGTTGGCTTCTACTCAGATCACTGGCATTCTAGCACCCTCTACAGGTGCCGCAACATCCTGCATATTATTTCATTGTTCATTTTTTCCTAGCCGTGCGGGAAAATTATTAAACTGCTTTAAACCACTTTGTGGATAATGAGCATTGTTATTGTTGGCTGCAGTAAAATATATCATAAAGTCAGTTTTTTTTAAATGCACTCCCAACTTATTGAACTTTTAATAATTAATGTTACTATGATAAACTGCTGCAAACACAAACAAAAAATGATCCCTTAATATCCAGTAAAGTTTTAAACCAATCAAAAAATGACATGACACCGCAACCTCCACCCGGCCACCACTGTTAGACCGACACACATCCATCTGAGAAGGTGAGTAAACAACAGAGCGTTGTGTAGTAGGTACAGTAATTGCGGCCTGGATTTGATTCATACAGAAGTTATCTCTTTACATATAGAAACATATAGATGTATAGTATTTACAGAGACCTAACAATTTCCACCATGGGCAAGTACTGATCATTCTAAATAAGAGATATCAGGTATAAATGTTCGGAAATCTTTTGTTTTTGTATTTTAGAACCTTTGAAGCTTTAGAAAATATCAAGAACACATTTACACCATAAAAATCCAAATGTTCTTTTAGAGCTTCTTGGCGGTGCCGTGTTCATGCAGGTGTGAGACACCGTTACCTAGAAGTAAAGCTTGGTATCTGAGGATTAATGTAGTCCGACTGTGACTTTAAGCAAAGTGGGGATTCTGGCCTCCAGCCAGAAACTGAGCTACAGAAGCCAGCAGCTATAAAGCTAGCTCAGGTTTTAGGAGGCAGTCAACGAACACAGCAAATCTATAAATAAAACAGCAAAGCCAGGGTTTAGCTTTATTTAAATGTCTAGCTTTGCTCTTTTCTTTTCTGGCTTAATGTTACTGTTCTTATTCATTGTTGTTAAACAGACTTTTCTGTGGCTGCTAGCCCCAGCAGCTGATTGATGATCAACATGATATGCATACAGGGCTCTACATCACTGAAAAGATGCAATAACAGAAAATTTCCCATTCATTTTGATGTTAAAAGTAGCACACTGCAGCTCTATCAGACACTAATCTCTAGCCAACTTCATCTCATCTCTTCAAACCTTTCCTCTACTGTTCTTTTCCACCGTATGTGGCAAGACGCCAATCAGTTAAATCCTCCCTGGCTCTCTTGCTGCCAGTCAGCCCTCTTCCCTTTCCCCTCACTTAACCTTACAAGTCTATATGTCAGCCAAGTGAAACACAGAGTGAATTTTATTGATCCAGGAGACATTTTAACTCTCCCTGTTTAAGTCATGTCACAGGTCTGTGCCAGACAAATTCAGGTCGGTCAGGAGACACCTACAGTAATTTCGCTCTAGTGCTGCTATTTCAAACTTTATAGGAGAAAGGTTTTTACCTGTCCTTTCTGTCTGTCTCCTACTACCATTATGTTACATTGTTCTGCTCCGTGTTAGGCAGTCAGTGAGGATTTGCTTCCTGTAATGAGTTCAGAGCGAAAAACACTGGACACAATGAAAGATTAGAAATGAGAAATGGGCTGCACGGCCCTATTTCATTGTCCACACTCATGGACTTAGAGACTTTGAGGTGCGTGTTGCTGGTAAGTCTGCGAGGGCTTAAGGCTGTTTCACTGTCAAACCGTCTAGTACACGAGGCGGCTCGCAGACTCTGAGTGCGCACACATTGTAAGTCCACATTTGTGTAGGATTTGCCTGAGGGAAAAACCCACAATCCATAGCACTGTAATGTTAAAGGGAGGGTTCTTGTTATGATTTTTTTTAAGGAAGAACCCTTGAATAAGGAGGACTGGATTCAAAGTATCAAAGTTTAAGTTGAATTTATTATTCTTGTACAAGAAGGAGCGTTTAACAGTGCAACACACAAAAGGGGTTACAGAGAAAAGGCTCTCTGAGGAGCTCTGTCAGTTGGTTCTTATACAATCTTCTCAAAATGGGCTGTCTCGGACATCTTACCACTAACAAGTTCCTTTTTTGGTTTTCCGCTTAGTAATGAACATTATGTTTCTTCCAAAATGACACTTCCCTTAACCGGTCTCTCTTGTCCTTGAACAATTTTTTAATCATCCCTCTCTACAAGCCTCAGTAAACACCTGCCAGATAAGGGGAGTGGACGAGATATGCAAAAGACAGAAAACACACACACTCTCTATAAGAGTTAAAACATCTGCAAACCTAATTTAAAAAAAAAATGAAAATAATTTGAAGTAGGGTATTGCATACAGTATGCCCCAGTTTGCAAAAGCAGACAGGGATCAGAACGGCTGACTGATTCTGGTGAAACTGGATCATATTTTATGGAGGAAATGTTTTCTGTTTTTCCCTCTGATGTCCTCCGGCTGCTCCGCCTCAACTCTGAAGTAAACTGCTGCCAACTGTAGCTGCTGTTAGCTAACATGAGCTCAGTTTGTTAGCCGGGCTGGGCCATGTGAGTTCAGAGCACAAGGGGGGTGTTAGTGTTTGTACCACAGGCGGTTTGCACCACCGGGAAGAACAGGAAGTTTCCATGCCTCGGGTGCATGCGAATGCTGGTAGGAAGTGAGGCTGGTGTCATGCCAGATCTGGAGCTGGACAAGTAGGCAATGTAACCAGGCTCTGCACCCAGTATGGACATAATTACAGTGGCAGATAGAACAAAGGTACGATGATGGCAAAAGGCTAAGACAGAAAAGATAGTGACCAAGCAGACAAGAGTAAATCATGGACTAACCTTCAGTGGTTGGTGAGAGCTTGGTGGAGTAAAAGGCTGAAAAACAGACGCTGAGCTGGGCTGACTGCTGTTGGACTTGTCAGTGATATTAGCTGCTGCTATGTCTGCTGTTGGTGACCTGGTTGATGTTTGGATGTTTTTGATCAGAAGTAATGTAATCAGAACAAATACTTGAGTACAGCTGAACATATTTACCACAGTGGGATTACACTCCTGGCCATGACAAAGTAAAAACACAAACAATTAAAATTAACATTAAATTATATGTAACATGCCAAGGTAATGTGATATGCTGCAGAGTGCTGTCCCATTTCTATTTATGCCAGTTCAGGCCTGTACCTCAACTAAGTCTGTGAGGGTTCAGGACTTGGGTGTTAGGGACTCATTGCTATTGGTTCCATGTTGCTAGCTTCAAGTGAAATGCCAAACTTCTGAACAAAATCCATTGCACATTTTACTCTTATTTAAATAAAAGACAACTCGTCCTATTCTTGTAAAATAAAACCATCCTAATGAACAAACTGCCCAACTTTCTGTCTTAATTAAAAGTTGGACAGTTGGTCAGTGCTAAAAAAAGAAAGAGAAAAAAAAAACACTCCACCTTAAAGTACTGAAACTCTGTCCGTCCCACCTACACACCATCAATCAAAGTGGGGGGTGTTTGTCCTTCTGTGCTTGGCAAAGGCAATTTGTAAAGCTAAACGGTAAGTGTCAGGTACCCCCCAAATACTGAGGAGTGTAAGAAATCTTTTAAATACAGTTGACTTTAAGTATATCTCAGCATTTATTCATTTCTGTGAAAAAAACTCACTGAAAGAGTTGTTCTTTTAAAAGGTATTTATTATTAGGAAGATGAGGATAAGAGCACAGTGAAGACCTGAACACAAACTATACACAGAGCTTCTCTATCTGCTCAACAGCCTAAACATAAAAAGAGTATGCGGTTAAAAACAACCAATGAGCTCAGAGAACAATGAGGAGTAAATAAGCATTGTAGATGTATGTACTGCCTTCTGCTGAAATGCCTGGTGCAAAAATGTGAAATTAGCTAAAAATCAGTAGAATAGTGACAAAGATTAAAGTTTGAATGAAGCCTGTAGCTGAAAGCATGTAGAAGTAGTGAAAGTTTAACAATTTGAAGGCTGTTGCATTAATTTCTAATGTAAAATTTAAATGTGGAAAAAAGTTAAATATTTTAAAAAGTATGAATAAGTAAAATTATAGCCATCAAGACCTAAATGACCTGAAGTTGTGATATTTGAATTGTTTCTGTAAGACAAAGTATGTAGGACTAGTTAGGTGTTAGTGCAAGAATAATAAAGAAGAACAAAGACTAAGAACTATAGTGCGGATGCCGGTTAAGCATCCATATGAATATTGTATAAAAGTAGTATAAAGTGTTTCTAAATATCAGGATCTGCTTTAAATGTATCCAAATGCAGTTACTGTATTGACGTTATATTGTGTTCACTATAATATCATTTTGCAGTTCAGTTGTTCTTTACTGTTATGCATTGGATATAATATGAAATCCATGAAATATGTCAGATTACTGACAGAAAAGGGTTTCCTGAAGAAAAATAATTAATCTGAGGAGCTCATTTTACATTTTACATGGTCTGACTGTAAGATTACATGTGACGAACTGAAACATTTAATAACTCTTCTAGGTGTAAAAAAGAAACAGAAAAAAACAATACTTGACGTTATTCTTAATTTATGTGAAAAACTTATTCCACACACGTATAGGGTTGGCACAGACGTGAGGAGCCAAACATCCTTGCACCCACTTGCTAGCCATCCTTTTCACATGAACTATCCATATAGATTGACTGGGAGTTGTTTGTGAGAAACGACAATATGTTTCTTTCCCACAAGGTCGCTCGCTCTTGAGTTGATGAAAGTCATATGTGTTTGTGTAGGCTGGAGATTATGGGCTTGTAAGTCAGCTCTCAAACCCTCCCTGTTAGCATTCCTCTCAATACAACAGCTGGATATTCGTCTTCAAGTGAAGTCCTCCACTTAAAGTAGGTAGAAGCAAATGGTGAAGCAAGCACATCCACGTGCTCTCATTTCTGACACACGGTGCAGAGCAATAATGGTGCTCGGGAATGTAAATTGTCTTCAGCATCATGAGAAAAACTGAGTTTGATGTATTCGCCTCTGTACAGTTTGCGACCACATTTCCATATCAAAGTGGCTGTTTCCTGTATCTCTCTCCTGTGCATTCACAAACAGATAGGCACAGGGAAGCATGAAAATTGACCCTCTGCTGTGTCCAAATCAATCAGCGAGTGTTGCTTTCATCAGTGATTGGACATCAATAACCAAATCTGCTGCCCTTTGAAGTCTCTGCTGTGAGGAGTTAAGACATCGCTATGCTAGAATAAGGCATGTTGTCCTGGCATCATGCATGAAGACAGTAATGGAAATATTTAACTGTGTGAATGTCTGGTGTGTATCCTTGGCTGAGTGCTGGTGGTGACGTCAGCCACAGTTGCGCCTGTTCAGCATTAAAAGCCATCAACATCTAAAGAATTCTTTAACAAAAATCCATATAACACTGTCCATTTGTAGCCACACACATCTTACAGACAGAAATTCAAATCACAGTTTCTTATTTTCTTCCTATTTGCATAACCAAAGAATTTCTGTCAGAAACTGTGTCAGGGAAGCTCATCTGCATGCTCGTCGTCCTCATCTGGGTCTCGACCTGACTCCATCGTAACTGACTTGAGTGGGTAAATGCTCACATTCAATGGTGTCTGGCACGTTGGAGAGGTGTTCTCTTCACGGATAAATCCCGGTTTTCACTGTTCAGGGCAGACAGCGTGTGTGGGGTTGTGTGGGTTTGGTTTTCTGATGTCAATGTTGTGGATTGAGTGGCCCATGGTGGTGGTGGGCTTTTGGTATGGGCAGGCGTATGTTATGGACAACAAACACAGGTGCATTTTATTGATGGCATTGTGAATGCAAAGAGATACCGTGATGAGATCCTGAGGCCCATTGTTGTGACATTTATCCACGACCATCAACTCATGTTGCAGCATGATAATGCACTGCCCCATGTTGCAAGGATCTGTACACAATTCCTGCAAGCTGAAAACATCTCAGTTCTTGCATGGCCAGCATACTCACCAGACATGTCACCCACTGATCATGTTTGAGATGCTCTGGATCTGCGTATACGACAGCATGTTCCAGTTCCTGCCAATATCCATTGAAGATGAGTGGACCAACATTCCACAGTCCACAATCAACAACCTGATCTGAACCTGAACTCTACGCGAAGGATGTGTTGCACTGCGTGAGGCAAATGGTGGTCACACCAGATACTGACGGGTTTTCAGACCCCACCAATAAAAACAGACAACAAAACTGCACGTTTCAGAGTGGCCTTTTATTGCAGCCAGCCTAAGGCACACCTGTGCAATATTCATGCTATCTAATCAGCATCTTTTTATGCCACACCTGTGAGGTGGGATGGATTATCTCGGTAAAGGAGAAGTGCTCACTATCACAGATTTACACAGATTTGTGAACAATGAGAGAAATGGTTATTTTGTATATATAGAAAATGTTTTAGATCTTTGAGTTCATCTCATGAAAAATGAGAGCAAAAACAAAAGTGTTGTGTTTATATTTTTGTTCAGTGTATGTTGGAAAATTGTTGTTGAAAACATGTGAAAAGACTTTGAAAGATATATTACTGAAATGTGGAGTTAGAGGTTCAAACTGTTTTTCACCAGTTTTCAGTCCAGGATTTTGTGGGCGGTCCTTAAAGGGTGGCTCGATGACACACTGAGGCCACTTGTCAATATTTTTAATTATTCAAATTTGGGTGGGTTGTTAATAACACTGACAAACTCAGGACACATATTTATTCTTAATTTACAATGACTTTAACCTGAGATGTAATAAAATGAGGTTAAAATGCATTTTTTCCAGCACATATTTGAAATCAATTATTTGTGCAGCTCTAATCTCTCCATTCTTTTGTTCTTGTCTTTCTGCAGTCTCTTGACTATGAGACCAAGAAGTCATATACCTTCAAGGTCGAGGCATCCAACATACAGCTGGACCCCCGTTTCCTTCACCTTGGGCCCTTCAAGGACTCGGCGACAGTCAAGGTGAATGTCCTGGACATGGATGAGCCTCCTGTCTTCACCAAACCCTCCTACTCTATGGACGTGTATGAGGACACTCCTCCAGGAACCATCATCGGTTCTGTGACAGCTCATGATCTGGATGCCAGCAGCAGCGCGGTCAGGTATCAAGGAACTCATTAATTAGTGTGAAGAATATTAATGGAACCCTTTGGTCACTCTCATAGTATAAAGGAATTTATGGTTTCATTTATGAATTTGATTTAGCACTTGCATTGCCAAAATGTCAAATAATGCCGCTTGGTCAGAGTACCTGTTGTCAAGTTAGAAGTAATTGGGCTCATGCCCAAAATAGTATTGGGTTAGCAGTGAAGTAAATCCATAATGTCAGTGTTATGGTACTAAAGATCTAACATATGACTTTTTGAAGGTCTTGACCACTTGAGAATTAATTTTATGACTTGTCAGAACTACAATTTATTTGTTATTGCCATCTCTGGGCTTAAAAAAAAATGCAAAGAGATTTGGCGTGCAGGCTAATGCCTGGTCTTGGTCTTGTCTCAGCCAGCCTCAACACCAAGTCTTGGTCGTAACTCGAGCAATATCCTCTGGTTTCAGTGATGACTTGGTCTTAGTTTAGGTGATCTTAACTACAACACTACCTGATGTAACATCAGTTCAGTTATATATCCTAGAGAACTTGAGGCGGGATGGTTTACTTTTGGTTTCACACAGGACATGAAAAGCAGTCTCATGGGTGAAAGTCCTGTCCATCCACCACGCCCCGCCACATGCAGACTTTGCCATTAAGCTTCATAATGGCAGAAATGTTTTTAATAATGGAACAACTACAACTTGGCAACTCCATCTACTGAAGACATTCTGGTGGCACTAAGAGACTAATTCATAAACTGTTGTTCCATGCAGAAAGTGAACAAGACCTAAAGCAGTACAAACGCAGTTGAAATAGCACTGTATTTGTTCCATTAGACGTGTGTGAGGTGTCTGGCCAATGTGGACAGGTTTTAGAGAAGTGAGTGCATGATTGAGTCAGCGAAGCACGTGACTATTACACAGGAGACCAACCCTGTCTCTTACTACTCATTTCTTTTTCTAATTATGTTCTATAATAAAAAGTCATTTCTGACTGGATTAAGTTCACTGGTAATGTAGTGTATTGTGAAGGAAGAGCTAATTTTATCTACAGCCCTATGGTCCAGGGGGAAGGTCGGCTCACAAAGTGCAGGACTTTAACACTTGAGTTCACACTGACTGTGTATATTTTGTTCATGCCATAAAAGTACTTTGGTTAAAGTCCCCAAGACAGTAAAATAGATGTTCAAAAATGACAAACAGTTCGAAATGGTTATGGACTCATCCTACACTCAGTGCCGTGTAGACATTTTACAATCAATGAATGACTTTCTCTCCAGACACTGTCGAAGCTGAATGCTTCCTGTTTGATACAGTCTGAGTGAGTCTGAGAGCTGCTACATGCATCTATGGCCAGGCCTCACTCATTACTGTACAGAATTATTCAGTGATTTTGACGAAAGTCGATCAGATGAAGTCATTTAGCAAAATCTAGCGACTTTTATGACAGCCAATAGTTACTTTCCTTACTGAGGAGATGGCAACACTATTCGCTCACTCCTGCCTAGCTCTGCAGGTGGCCTTCCAGTGTCCTCAGGGGTACTCACTTATTTTCTGTAGGATAGCACCCTGATATCAGTCTGGAGTAAAACACCAATGGACTCTAACTGCTGTGCTTCAGGAAGTTATCTTTTCAGCAGTGGTTGGCCCTTGCAGGCACTGCCACAGTGGTTCTTCCAGGGTTTTTTGCTTCTCTCTGTGTTTTTTCCTCTCTCTGTTTGGCCACTGTTTTAAATTCTCCCAGTGCTCCTGCATACCTGACACTCATCTTCTTGATCACTGCCAATCAGTAAGTCTGTGTGCAGTTCAGGGGTCCTAGGAAAAACAAAGCATTACATGCAAAACACTAAAAATAATTAAAACACAGCAAAGTTAAAAAAAATCAAGCATGCATTGTTTCATACAAACTGACCCCTCCACACATCAAAAAACATCCATGAAATATTTTTGAAATGGTCCTGTTGAAAATCTCTAACAAACAACCTACTTTGTTTTAAGGTTGGCAGAAACACTAATGTACAACAATTGTGCATTGGAGCTTTAATGAGTTGGCCTGGTTTAAAAGCAAATACACCTGTGATTTGAGTCGGTCATAGCTCTTGGAGTCCTGAACCTGAACCTCCAAACACCAAATGTTGCTCCTTGTGCTTAAAAAACAGCAAAACCCGCACTTTGCTGTTTGTAATGGTTCTCCTATGACAAAAAGTTCTGTTTACTGTACCCCACTGCTGAAATGAGAGCATTTTTCATATCTGGGTCCTTTGAAGACAGCAGCCAGCCAACCACTGTAGCTTGTATTTCTCTCTTAGGTGGACTCATGTGAGCTGCTCTTATCTCTGCAGGTATTCGTTGGAATGGCACACAGAGTCTGACAGCAGTTTTGATGTTGACACCATTGAGGGAACCATTTCCACTAATGAATACCTGGACAGAGAGACAGCTGTTCAGCACAATATCACTGTGGTGGCAACCAAAGTCAGTAAGTATTCCACATACTGCCCACAGCTGCTCATCCAGAAGAGACACACACATTTAAAGTTATAATACTTATGATTAAACCACATTGCATTTGGCATTTTTTCAGCAATAGGCATGACACTCAATATTCAATTAGTGCAGCATTTCTGTTTTTCTTTTGGAGAGTTTCCTAAATATTAATCGCTATATCAAGCCTACAAACTGGACAAGGACATCACATCACACATCATAACAAACAGTCAGACTGAAGACGTCCAAATTCATCCGTTGCACAAAGCTAGTTCTTGACCATCTCAAGTCAGATGAATCGGTTTACCAAATATCTGCTTCAGGTCACTCAAATCTGATCACTCCAGCAGAATAAATGATTCTGAAAACAGTTTACAGTTTAACAATACAATGAATTTTCAGTAGCATTAAATCACAGTCACAGATTCCAGGCCTGTAGCAGAGCTGAGCTGCTGTGGCTTCTTAATGTGGCAGGACTGTGACTGACAATGTCCCCACTGCTGTGTATTCACAACAGGCTGTTGTGCTCTCTAAAAATCCATGACATTGTTTGCAAACCACAAACAATGAGCCTATTAAATATAATATATCATATCTTGATATGGTTTCAACATTTACATCTGGTATTCATTTATTTCCAGTGTCACATTGAGACCTGATCGCTCCTCCATAGGTTCACTCAAAAGATGGTTCACAGTTCAGTTCATAGTCCACAATTTAGGTTTTTTTAACTAAGTTCACGGTCCCCAGACCAAAACCCAAAAAGACTTCCCATCCATGACTTTTACAAAATACTGGCAAGTTTGATTTGGTTCAGGACCTTCAACTGCTGGTTCATGGTCTTATGGTTAAACTGTGATCTGAATACTTATTTCTGACTAGATGCAGAGTGTCCAGGTGTTACTCTTCTTGACTATAGACTGCATAATAACTCTCTGAAACTTTTCTGAGCCAGCTTACCGCTGTGATTGACTCTTCAGTGGTGTACGAGGTATTAGCTCTGCCAGAAAGTGAAACTTCAGCATGGCTTTTTTTGTGCTACGTTTCTTCACAATGTGTACCCCTTTTTGTTATGTTAGTGGTTCATATCAAGTTTAACTCATATCAAGTGCATGAATTTAATAGTTGGAAACTGATATGTTCAGTTCAACGTTCAGTAAAACATGACCATATTAAATGTACAACACTCTTAGTTAAGTTAACACTGCCTGTATGTGCTCTCAAACCTTTTTATTTGTGGAAGACTGCAACTAGTACGTATGTATTTCCCCCCATATAGTTGTTGTATGTAAATCGACAATGCAGCTGTATTCACGGTTGTGTGTAAAGTGGCCACAATGTGTCCTTTGTTAGGTGGTTTGGTCAGTTAGATCAAATCTGTCAAGCACTATCTGACTGCAATACTCCTTTACTCCAAAACACATCCTACTACAAGGTGTAAAGGGGTAACAGATGTCATTTTTGTTGCTATGAAAGCATAGTTCTAAGTTAACCTTGTGTTAGGGCCACTAACTTTTTGGGCCTAAAATAAAAATGTAAGAGCGGAATTAAGACCTAAAGCTACAGAGCAGTCTAAAATACCTTTGTAAAACAGGACCTCAAATAGGTGTCAGTCAACCCATCATTCAAAGTAACTACATCATAAGGTAAAGATGGATTAACAAACTACCACCAAGAAAATCAAATCAATAACAAACAAAATAATCACCACAAAAATCAGGATCATGTGAGTTTCACCAAACATAAAATCTAAAACCAGACTGCTCCAACATACACAAAGACACAAGCCCATAACAATGACTTTTAATCACATTTGAGACAGTCTTATACAGATAGCATGAATAAACTCACTACAGGTGGTCAAAACCTATAGCGGAGTGCTGAATCACACCAATGAGTTTAATGGATACAGGTTTATCTCACTGCTTTGACACTGTGTCACATGCCTCTATTTATATTCATTGGTTGCTGTTCTTCCAGCATGGTCACCCCACAGTATGATTTCCCTGCGACTGCTCCTTCCTGTGGGGAAGGAGACTGTCTTTGTTAGAAGTTAGAAGTCCAACCTTCAAAGTTTGCACTCGCTCTCCTGTCCCAGTATTGGAATATTGAACACACTTCTTTAGTTATTGTATTTTTAATTTCTGCACTTCTGAACTCTTAATCCACTCATTTGGCGTGTATTCACTTCTCAAAGTCTGAGAATTTGCTGTTTCTGTCCTGTGGTGGCTCTCCTTCATCCAGGCGCCTCCTTTAAATGTTAAAGTCTAGTTTTAATAGTTAACTAACAAGGCAGCTGTGGCTCAGCAGGTAGAATGGGTTGTTGACTAATTACAGGGTTGGCAGTATAATGCCTGGCATGGGTGCTGCCATTGATGTGTAATGAGAGGCAAATTGTAGTGATTATGCCGGGCATTTAAGTAGAAGGCATACTGCAGATCATTTACTCTCCTGGTTTCCATTTTTTATTGTACCTTTCTTACTATTTTGGGTGGCCAATACATGTCCATGGATAGATCCATATTGTGCAGCAATCAAGTATCATGCTCTTTAAACTTTTCTTTAAAGTTTTCTTCTTTTCTTCTTTACTGTCAATGAAAGTGAAGATGGTTTGTTTTGTAAGGGTTTTGTTGATGGCATTTCATAAGAGTACTGAAAACTAACTCTGCTAAAGGCTTTCCATGTGGTATTCTGGCATGCAAGTTATGCATCTTTGTTGACAAGTGTCAACCAAATCTAAGATATCCAGACACAGGGTTTCCACTTCCACTGCGGTGGAAACTAAATTTAGCAAATCTGAGCAGCTGAAACTCATCCTGTGTGTGTGTGTGTGTGTGTGTGTGTGTGTGTGTGTGTGTGTGTGTGTGTGTGTGTGTGTGTGTGTGTGTGTGTGTGTGTGTGTGTGTGTGTGTGTGTGTGTGTGTGCGCACCATATGATTTCCCCCTGTAAGTTTCTTGAAGAGGCAAAAAGCTGCTGTGTCACAAACCTGCCAAGGCTCCTCATTAGGTAGAGCAACAATATAAATCCTCTGACTCTGTCAACGCCAGTTATAGAGTGAAACACAAGATTTTGCAAGTGAAACGGTAGGATGATCCAGAGTGATTGGAGAAGATTATCTGACAGGTGTTTGAGATGAGGTTAAAAACACACAAACAGCTGGGCATCATGGAAAAGGTTTGATGAGTATCTGACTCCATCTAGTGGCTAAAACAGAATTTCAAATGCCATCAACAGAATAGAACACAGCAGCAGCAGTTTGGTTTGATAATGTCATGTGATAATGTGCTACTTATTTAATTTAGCTTAGGTGGAGTCTTTACAGTATGGACTAAATACATACCATTTTGCATCCATGTACTGCATTTGTTTGACTGGCTTTCAATTTAATCTATGAATTCTCAATATTAAACTGCTTCTGCACCAAAGCTAGACTTGTATGTTCTTTGAGCTTGTCAGTGTCAGTGTCTGTGAACAAAAGAAGAAAAATGTAGCATGTCATGAGATGTAAATTTATTAAATATGAACAAATTTAAGCAAGTAATTGCTAAATGTTGGCTTGGTTTTCAATGCTGCCATTCACTAACAAGGACCACACCCGTACAGATGAAGTTTAAACATGTTTATTACAAGTGACATTTGCAAAGCATGGGTGATATTCTGCGGGAGGGTTTAGGGAAAGGGGGGGTTAGAGGGTTTGAGGGATGGAGGGATGAGGGTCAGAGGATGAGGGATGTTAGGGTGAGGGATAAAGGGCAGGGAAGAAGGGATGAGGGGAGGAAAGGTGAGGGGGATGAGGTGGAACAACATACACAAACATATTGCCATGCTATGCAATGCAACCAATATGCTCATATGAATAGATGTTTGGTTCACTCAGTGACCACAATGCATCAGATACTGAAGAGAGTGATCTTTTCTTAATTAAAAGATTAATAATGCACTGAAGCAGATGCAAATGTGACAGTGTACAAAAACTCAATTACAAGTAAAAGTCCTGCATTTCAAATGCTATGTAGTACATACTGTATGTATTATCATCAAATGTACTCAAAAGTAGGTAATCTTCTTTGTTTATTTGCTCATCTCAAATATAATTTATCTTTAAAAACCTACTCCCTGTGAATAAACTGTCAAGCTCAACATCTCCTAAAAGTCATTAACTCAAATGCAACTGTTTAACACTCCAACAGTCACAGGCATGGGTAAACCTAGCATACACACAGGTCTGAGAAAGCAGATTAGCTCTTTTTATTACTGTTAAAATCTTAATAAGTAATACCGAAGGATGTTTTCTTTCAAACATCATGAATGTTCATGAATATTTTATATTATCAGGCAATACTTAAAAATAAAACACCTCAGAGGCTTTAATTAAACTTATCATTCATGGCCCCTTTCCACCAGATAAACTTGGTGCTATATAGCCGGTGTTCCACCAGTTTTGAGTGAAATCATTGAAATCAGGGATGCAATGCACAACTATTTGCCCAAAGCCATTTTCTGCTGAGATGGATTAGCACATTATGCTGTGTCACAGTGTTTGCTGGGAGTGTATGCTCACATATGACTTCATGTTGACTTCATTACAGACAACCCTTTGATGTCTACTAAAGTGTCAGTAACGGTCAGTGTCCTGGATGTAAACGAGTTCCCTCCTGAGCTGGCAGTTCCTTCTGATACCTTCGTCTGTGAAAACTCCAGAGTTGGACAGGTAAACTGGACTAACGACTGTAAAGACATAAACAGTGGAATATGCAGTATACTACACAGGTGGGATTATCCCATGTTATAGTCATACACTCTCACATCTCAATCCAAATAAGTCAATCGATCAATTGCTCTATCTGTATTGACAGTAGATGTAACAATATAGTGTTGCATTTAATTGAATGTTGTACCTCCAGATTAGAGGGAAAGGAGAACGTGACTCTTTAAGTTTCCTTCTTGACCTTCAGCCAAGAGATTTGAACCAGCAGTATTTAATTCACAAGCCACCACTTTCCTCTTGAGGGTTCTTTGATTTGGTGTGAAATGCAGATTTTCTCCCTGACCAGGTGATCCAGACGGTCAGTGCTGTCGACATGGACCTTCCTCCGGTTGGCCAGAGGTTCTTCTTCAAGTCCCCCAAAGAGCTTCGCAACAGAAACTTCACTGTTCGAGATTTTGGAAGTAAGGATTAAAAGAGAAGAAGAAGATAAAGTGATCACTAATTTTACAGTATAAATGTGACAATGAAAAAATGGGGTTTTTATGTAGTGATGTATCAGCTTGGTTTTATAATAAGTCTCAGATCATTGTAAAGCTGTCCAGCACCTTATCAGTTCTCTTTTAGAGTCTTTTATAGTGTTAAAGTTTTTTATTGGTGACCCACTCTGTTTATATGTAGGAGAATGTCTGCTGTTTTTGCTGGTTGATGGACACCTTTTGGATAACTGTAGTTGTAGGTTTCATCATATCTCTATGTTCAGAGATTTATGGATACTATGACCACACTATTCAGACTTTTGTCTTGTTCTCTAAAGTCATGTTTGATTTAAAATTATGTACAGTTTGTAATGAGTTTTTATTGCTGAAACAAAAAGAAAACACTTGCTGCTGTTTAACCTATTCTCTTACATCCATTATGTTGACTGCTGTCTCTGAATGCAGCTGTGGGATGATTTGTTTTTACAAATCTTCCCCTGACATTTCCTGTTTTCCCCTGCAACACCTCACCAACAAGCATTGTTACATTTTTGGATCTTTGTACCCACACAGTCAAAATCACATTTGATAGAGTCAGACACAGGCCTACAGCCACCAAAGAGGACTGGAGCATGTGTGTGTGTTTTGCTGTTTCTTTTGTACATATCCAACAGTGGACTTGTGTTGTTAACTGCCAAGAGTGGGCCTATAGGTGTATTAGTGTTCACACTCGACAGTGCCCCTGGTGGCTGGAGCTCAATACAATATTTTTTGCATTTTTTGCATGAATGATACTTTTCCATCGTACATACATCCACTTGTAGCCTCCTTTCAAAACTAGCTAACTGCTAATACACCACCACCATACGCCTACCATCAGAATGGCCTCCACTTCATGACGGATGCTACTTGTCTGTTTGTCAGTCATAGTATTCCTGAGAAACATCTTTAGGCAACGCAAACTGCTAAAGGAACTTAGCACTGGCAGTGGATAGAGGTATAGTTAGGAGAGTCTTCATGACAGTGTTGTGGCAGGTGTTTACCTATTTACCTGTGCAAGGCACACTGTGTCCTTCACCTCTGTGGTCAGATGAGCAGTTTCTTTTCCAGTAATGTTGTGGAAGGTGTGGTAGAACTTTAGGGTTGTGTTCTGGCTGTGCAAGGTAATGAAATGATCATAAATAACTTGAAATGTCTCTATTAAAATTTTGATTTCTTTTCAAAGTGATGAAAAATAGTGATCCACAGTTGGTCAGTGTAGAATGATAATCCACTGTTGGTAATACCTGTGAGCACGTATTAGGAACAAGGTGCCTTGATGGCCTCTTTTTTGCCAGGCTACATTTCCATGCAGTGGGAAGAATGGATCTTTTCTGACACGCATACTGTGTCACACACACACCCACACACCCACACACACACACACACACCTTCATTTTTCTCCAATATGAAATATTCAAGGCACACACATGATGCCATGAAGGAAGCAGAAGGGTTTAAATGAACTCCAAGACTGATTAGCAACTTTCTGTTGTGAAAATGTGGAATGTTTGCATTGGAACATGGCTGTCAAAGGAAAAATACTGCACATGAATTATTGCAGTAATAAATGAATAATATGTTTGTTTTTGTCAGAAGAGAGAGACACAGGACTTTACATCACATCTCTGATGTTGCTTGAAGACATAAAATGTACTGTAGAAAAATAAATATTGCAGCATATCAGTGATACCAAACGTGTTTAAATCACTGAAAAAATTCAGCAGTTCAAAGGTCACACCAGGCTTGTTTAAGGGACTGCAACCTTTGTTGTTGGAATGTCACCAAGTTTCCAGATTGACGCAATCAACTTGTAGAGAGTATGATTTTATCATACTCAATATAAACGACTGCCAAAAGTACAAAGTAAAGCAATTTTCTGTGGCATTTGATTCCCTGAACCTCCAGGTGGTAATACATCATGTTATTTTATCCATGCTGACAATAGCTACATTTCATTTGTTTGTGATTAGTCACAAACAAATGAAATGTATTGCTGTTGAGTATTTCAGCTAATTGCTGACATTAATCAAATACGTCTAACCTTGTAATCACGTTTCTTTCAGTAAGCACTTGCTGAGTGCATGTCTTTAAATCTAAATAACTGGTTTAATGCTCTCAAAAAACCTGTGTTGCTCTACTGGGATGGCATTAGTTTGAAGAGATACGAACAGTAATTTGACATTGAAATAGCGCAGTGGAAAGTAAGTGTGGTGATGCACTGACCTTTAACTGCAACAACCTACTTTTAATTTCTCAGAGACAAAAAACTTTTCTCCTGAAGTAGTCCAACTTACAACTTCTGTCTGTTAGGAATGATGTTCACATATATACTCATCACTTATATATGCGGATCAGATATTTGGTGGAAAACAAATCAACAGAAATGTGTCATGTTGTTCAGTAATATATTCAGGTGTTTAACCTTCCAGACCTCTATATTTTACTAGGCACCATTAAAATTCAATCTGTTCTCATATAAATTGCCAACTACTACGTTACTGTTTTTTTGTAAGAAGAGTGTGGGTTGCTCATAATTTCATCACATAATCACCATAGATAAGCACAACTTCACTAGCTCTGACTGCTGAGATAGAGGCTGTTTTTTGGGGGACAGTTTGTCAAAGAATCCTCATGGAGGACTGACCGGGTCACAGTGGCTGTAACTGTACTGAAGTTAAATGCTTGATTCATTTTTTTTTACTTTGCCTCCTCTCGCTGGGAACTGGATTACGACATGAGGAAAAATGATGTGAACTTTTAAAATATGCACTCTTTTTTGGCTAGAATGGGCTCATTTTCACAAAGGAGGGTGGCCCATTGAAATCCAGCATGAACTACAGTATGGGCAGTGGATTAGTAGCTGCAGCGGTGCCAGTTCACCTCCTGGGCACTGCCCAGGTGCCCTTGAGCAAGGTACCAAACTGCCCCCAGGGTGCCGCTCTGTGTGGCTGTCCATCATCACCATCGCTCTCCACATCTGCATGTCTATGAGCCCTTTGTGTGTGTGTGTGTGTGTGTGTGTGTGTGTGTGTGTGTGTGTGTGTGTGTGTGTGTGTGTGTGTGTGTGTGTGTGTGTTTGTATTTTGGGTAAAATGCATGTAAAAACTGGGTGAAGAAAAGAAGGTTGTAGTCAAACAAACAGTGTCAGTAATGTAAAAAAAAAAAAACATAATGACAAAACGTGTGATGCACATAGCCTGTAGTACTTGCAGGTGTGAATGTTCTGGAATTGATCTGTGTGTGTTTCACCTGAATTAAAGTTCCATTTTCATTCACAGATCTGAAAGCAGCTGAATTATGCAATATCATCCATGTTTTTATCCAGGTTTGCATAGCCTTTTGGATCAATGGTATTTCTTTACCTGGACTTAGTTGCTTACGCAGGACATTTTATGATCTGTGAAAACTAAAAACCCAGGCGAATCCCAGGAATCACCAGGTACAAACAAAGTAAGAACAAATTCAGTGAAACAGTCAGTAATGTTGTCATCCTCTGTTGGTTTCCAGACAACACAGCTGGCATTGTGACTCGACGCTCAGGCTTCCAGCGACGGCTGCAGGACGCCTATGTTCTCCCTATCGTGGTGGAAGACAGCGGTTACCCCGCCCAGAGCAGCACGGCCACCCTCACCATCCGAGTGTGTTCCTGCGAGGCGGGAGGCTCGCTGCTGACCTGCTCAGCTGAGGCCGTCTTCCTGCCTGTGGGCCTCAGCACAGGAGCTCTGATGGCTATTCTGCTGTGTGTAGCACTGCTGATTGGTGAGCTAAACTTTCTTCCTAAACCTACAACATAGAGACAGAGAAACCCAAACACTGTTCATACAGGTTCTGTTGAGAGGCATTAGCATTTCTTTTAGGTCGCTGACTGCAGTGTAATAATGATATATAATTGTGCCAGTATTTCCGTATGCTATGTAATGCAACATAATCATAGTTACCTAAATTCAAAAAACAAAAACAGCTAAAACTTATGTTTTAATCTTTTGGGTAAATGTGGTTATAGCTGGTCAGCTGACAAATGTACTGACATGTCTCAACTACGGGCCGTGTGAAACGATGGATGTAGTCTCAGTGATGTCACCCACAAGTTTCTGAAGAGCCACTGTAAAGCTCAGTGTGGTGGCTCTGATCTTTCTCTGCTGCCTCTCGGCGGTTGATCACAGAGCCACCTGTGATGGCACCCACTGGCCATTCGAAGCTGTCATGGTCTTAATTATGCATAACTTTAAGGCCACATTCAAACACAATCAGGCACTGCGGTGAAAAAAGCAATTACTAAATTGTGTAAGAAGTATCAGTCAGTGAATGGAGCTTTAAATAGTGAAGCACTTTCTGCCCACTAAAATCAGAAGACTTTCTCACACTGCTCATCTGATCTTGAATTAAAGCCACCAGTTAATAAATTGTGCATTATTAATAGGATTTGCAATGTAAAAATGCAGTTTAAAGAATGTTTTTGAGTGCATTTTAGCATGACTGGCTGCTCCATGATGTCATACATGTTGATGACCCTGGAAAAAAAAAAGGTGTGATGAAATCCACATCGATTTTAATGATGAGAGACTTACCAGTGAATAAACACTAGAGGGCACCAACAACCCACGACATACCTCTCATCATAACAGGAAGATGTGTAAGTACACTCAGGGAGGCTGATTCCATATTTACCTCTTGTTCGTGCTACTATCTCATTTTATTTCGGTTACACAGAAGTATAGTTACATAACCCCCTTCCAACCACAGTGAAAACACAGCAGATTACATGTGCACCTCTCACTGTGCGTCGACAGTGTGTGTACAAATACAACTCGGGCCTGTGTTCCATTCCATGGTAAACATAAATGAAATTAAAGCAGTGGAAGCAGTTCTTTACACTGATTCACCCCTGTGAGAGACGCATGTAGGTCTCTGTTTAAGTGTGTGTGTGTGTGTGTGTGTGTGTGTGTGTGTGTGTGTGTGTGTGTGTGTGTGTGTGTGTGTGTGTGTAATGATGGCATGTCAGAGAAGAAGCCTCCTGAGGGCATTGTGCCGTCTTTATTGGTGTCCTCTGTAGAGGAAGGATTGCTGGAAGAGGACATAAAGGAGGAGAATGGAGGATGGGCTAATAGCTGCTAATGCATAACATCCACCTTTTTCTTAAGGCTGACAGAGAGAGAGCCATTTCCTTGAATATAAGGATGGCAACACAGCACTTTGCTGTAGAATAAGAGGGGGCTTAAAAGTCTGTTTGAAGGAATCCTGGCATGGCGGTAATTACTGAACACTTAATATGTATATTCTCCTCTCAATAGATGAACTGGAAAATTACCACTGCTGCAATGAAGAATATTTTAGACAGCATCACATTTTATGAACTTGTTTTATTGTCTTATTGTGAATTATCTCATGAGTTATTGTTAATCATTTAGTTAATAAAATCTAAGTGACTAGACTTTGATGTCACAGACAAAAACAGCAAAACCTCATATTTGAGAGGCTACCGCCAACAAATATTTGGGCTTTTTTTTTCCTTTATAAATGAAATAAAACTTTGATTGATTATAAAAAAAAATTCTTTTAATTGTCTTCTACAGACAGAATAAAATAGTTACAAACGTGACAAAGAAGAATGTAAAAAGAATGTTTAAAGCAGGGATTTTAAAAAAAGATGACTGGCTCCTGACGCAGGCTGGTAAAGCACAGTGGCTCTGAGCGTAAAAGCCAAAATAATTCTTTGGTTCTCTGTCAGCATTTTGACACAGCGAGAAAGGTGTTCTGTGATTCAGGATTAAAAAGACTCAACTAGTCTTAGAACTTTGCTGACCATTGAGGACTATCAGCATGGCATTAAAACCAGTCCAAACCAATTGTAGGTAACTCTCTGTTGCAGTCTCGGTTAAAAGGACAGCAGCACTTTAGGCGACAGCTGCTGGAGTTACAATAATTCAAGCGTAAAGAACAGAGGCCTACATGACCTTTTCCAGATCAACAGAGAAGAGGCAAAGTTGAATTTATGAGGTCTTTATTAGCCAGAACATGAGTCTGCTATCTCCTTACCTGATTCCCAAAGCTAAAATCTGAATCAAAGACTATTTCAAAAATCACACTAATCTTACAGTGACTCAAATGTAGTATTAAAATTCAAACCACCAATCAAACAAGGATTATTACAGCTTATTACAACACGGCTCTTATTTTTGTAGCTACAGAAATCATTTCTGCTACTGCACCCTATTATTTTTCTCCACTTAAACTATGAGGAGTGCTCATCAATGACTTTAGATGGACCTTTCATGGCTCAGGAGGTAGACTACGAATCAGATGACCAATGGCTCCAGCATTTGACTGCATATCGGCGTGCATTCTTTGGGCTGAACCCGAAAATGTAATTAGTTTCCGATGAGCAGTCGGCACATTGCAAAGCAGCCTCTGCCATCAGTGTATGAATAGGTGAAGGTGTAAAATAGAGTGAAAGCACTGGTTGGAAGACAAGAAAGGAGCTATACAAGTACAGTCCATTTACCATGACAAGCCAAAAAATAGATTTTAAAAATGATGATCCACAGAGTGAAATCCTTTGAATGGGTCAATAAATATTGTTGTGCAGTGTAGATTGGCATCCAGCACAGATGTTATGTCATTTATAACTTTCAAAGTGACTAATATCCAAAACCTGAATGAAAACCAACTGAATGGTATGCAAGACAGTGAGTTAGCTGCTTGTTAACAGGCTTCTCCTTAGCCAACCCATCAGACTCAGCTGGTTTTGGGGGTTCAGTGTGAGCAATTAACACTTCTCTTTCGGTAAAGGGTTGAAAGGAAAACCACTGAGAGTGTGATCAATCAAGATAATGAAAAAGAGGCTGTATAAGAGGTGTGACTTGGGCTGGTGTGCACATTGCACAGCTGTTTAAACAAGTTCCATGCATCATTCACAGTGGGAATCAGGCTAACCCAGGCTAGCAGTCAGTCCAAGGAAAAGGCTTGAGTATTATTTTTTAAAAACTCTCTACTGACTAATCTGTCTAGGTAATCTGATAGAACGACCTTTAAAAACAAACTATGAAACAGTGATCACTAATGTCATTACCAAACACAAGTGCTGTGACTTAGAAGACTCACGTCAATCAGTGTAGCCCTCTCTGTTATTTTAGAATCAGTTATCATTTGATGAGATTCAAGAAATCTAATTACATTCTCAGAAGGTTTCAGCATGTCCCAATTATACCTAATAATTACCTAATAAAACCAACTCAGATCATGTAAAAGGTGCCAAG
Source organism: Collichthys lucidus (assembly GCA_004119915.2). Lineage (NCBI taxonomy): Eukaryota > Metazoa > Chordata > Actinopteri > Sciaenidae > Collichthys > Collichthys lucidus. Next base: position 32,223,578 of record CM014089.1, on the reverse strand, counting down.
GCATTGCAATTGTTCATCTTTGTTTTCTCTTCCAAATATGAGATCTGTCTCAGCTATGAACTACAATCTATCCTCCAATCCTGTTTTTGAGAAATGATGGTTGAAAGTGACGCTATAATATTATTTCTTAAATTTGTTACCTGGGTTTCTACATAAATGTGACAGTTTAATGATCATCAGGTAAAAGTTTTTCTTAATCTAAAACAAAACTGACCTGTGGACAAAGTGATGTTCATTTCTTCATTTTCAAAATACTTAAAATTAAACAAAACATGTGAAGTCATCAATCTTTTTTATGACGTTCTGATATCTTATAGACTCTGTGACTAATCACAAATGAATAAAAAAAAAAAGAAAGAAATAAAAATAATGAAAGTAATTGCACTCCTAGTTTAGTTCTGTTTCTCGCTTCAGTTCGGCTCAGAAGGTTCTGTGCATTTTTCTTTTATACATTACAGCCTGGAGAAATTTCATTAATTTACCAAGCCAAGCGACCCGCCTCCTCTTCTCACAACACTAAATAAATCCTCCCCAAATGCTAACACAGCGATATTCTACCACCTGCAGCAGGATTCAGTGCTGCTGCAGATCCTGCTGAATGTATGTTTTTATGTATAGCACTCGTTGTCGTCCCCTTTGTGTACATTTTTCATACTTGTTTCATGACAAACAGCAAACAGAATATTGGCTTTAACCCGCATAACAAATTAGCAAATGAATGTTACATGGCATGCAGTAGATGGAGCTTTCGTAGACAGATTGTAGACTGTGTCATCTCATCTCAATTCCCCTCTGACCTACTGTGGGGCTTTTGTTATTATTTCTGGAACGCGGTTCACAATCCTCAGTTGTACCATGCTGTAAGTTCTTTCTTCCAGCAGCAAGCAGTTTACAAAAAAAGCCCTGATGCCGACAAAAGACAGTTTTCTATTAAGTCTCTCAAAGAGCTGAACATGCTGAAACATCAATATACTTGAGTACATGCTAGCAGCCCCCATTAACCCGGCCCCTAGCCTACACTATGACCTTGCTCAGTTTCTATAGCACATACCCCCGAGGGGATCTTTGTTGTTGTGTTTCCTTCCCTGTGCACTGATCTGCTTCACAGTTCAGACTATTGGTTTTCTAATGGAGGGAAGTGAGGACGACATAGCAACACATGCATGTAGTGAAGACCTCCAGCAGCAGCAGCAGATGTGGATCATGAGATCTTTGATTATGGACCCTTTGACCACAGTCCTCCTTTGATTGATTTAACCACAGTTATATGTGGTGTGTGTGTTGTGCTAAAGCAAGACTGTGTAATCTTTCTACCATAAACAAATGTTTGAATCCGGTTGATGCTACACTGACTTGTAATCAGGTGAATGGTGTCTGTCTTTTCTCACACTGTATAACTTTGGGCTCCAGGTACAGGATCACCTGTGAGAAGTACGTAACCCTTTTACAGCACTAAGTCACACAGCACCAACTATTTTCACTGGAGAAACTGGATCATATATTTAATGGAGAAAATGGTTTCTGGTTTTCCCTCTGATGTCCTCCGGCTGCTCCGCCTCAACTCAGAGAGTTTCCTGATGGACTGTGAAGTAAACTGTAGCTGCTGTTAGGTAATGTTAGCTTGGTTTGTTACCTGGGCTGCCCAGACTGTGAGCTCAGAGCACCTGGGGGAGTGTTAGTGTTTGTACCACAGCTGTTATTGACCACCAGGAAGAAGAGGAGGTTTTCAGAGCAAAGCCAGTGTCATGATCATAATATAATCATAACAAATACATGTGTACAGCTGTCTATATTTATGATAGTGTTATTGCACTTTAAAACCAGGGTGCCCTACATCACATAATGTTGCTTTAATAGTCAGACCCTTTCATGCCATTCAGAGTTCAGATGATTTAATCTTACTTGTGCAGCATGGGAAAATGTTTAATGCCATGGCTCAGTGCTGCTCTTCTGGCATTTGGGGGTTTGCATAAACATAAATGAAACTGTAACACAATTCATACAGAGCAACCTGATTCTTTGTGGGAATTCAGAAACACAGAGCAGTTTTGGCCATCATCAGTGATATATAATTGGAACCAGCCAACTTGTAACTAACAGCTCCCTAGAAAGGTCTGGGTTAATGGCAGTGTAATGTTAATGTAACTCAATACAAATGATGCGATGTGTAAAGATGATGTGCAGAATGTAACCATAAGTCAAAGATCTTCATGTGCCATTAGGCTTAGGCACTGCACATAGTGTTTTACTGTAGAAGCATGTAGGTTTAACGGCCTCCCTGGGAGAAACAATTTGTGTGTTCTGTGATTTATGTTAGATTGAAGATGAAGCAGCATCAGATAGTGATTATTTACCTGTGTGGGACTACAGGCACTGCAGGCTTCTGCTCACACACTAACAATGCCGTTGACTAGCTTTGATCCTCTTTTCTCAGCGAGCAGAGAGATCCTCCAGAAAACCAAATAAACCTTGGACTTTAAAAGCTTATTTTCATCTAAATATACGCAGAGTAATTTGATTCCCATTTTTCATAAATCAAATCTTTACTCGACTCGATTTTCATATTCTGTTTTTCTGCTTAATGCTTAAAGGCCTGAAGCATCAGTGACAGTTCAGCAATGCAAATTTGCAGCAGTTCATATAAAAAGTGCCAACATCCTTCTGTGTAGTCTACTATTGGAATTGCTAATAATGTGGTAATGAATAGGAGTGTCACCATACTGTGTTGAGATTACTGACAACAGAGATCTAAATGTCTCAGCTTCTCTAATGATAAGCTACAGTTCTCGTGAGACTGTGATAAAAACAGTTTCCTCAGGTGCTTCCTCCGCTGTTTCCTCAACTGTTTCTTTTGTGTATTCAGAGCTGTAGTGAGTAACACAATGTTGTTAAATTTGGGAACAAAAATACACATTGTGATACTGCCATTCAAATCACACCCAGAATCTCAATCAATTAATTTAAACCTGCAAATATTCTCTGAACACATTCATCATTTTCATGTGGTTAACTTATTGTACTGATGAGGCTAACAGCTAACAGTATATAGACAGAAAGAATACAACATGCAACAACAGAATACTGTGGGGTCTTCAGGGTTAATCTATACAGCTTATATTTAACTATAGTGGCTGTCATTTTAAAATCATTCACAGAGTCCTGATCTTCAGCGTAGTAGTAGTAGTAGTATCTTCATAGTTTAGGTTGTCATCAATAACCAGAACTTCAAAATACATAATTATGTTTATCTATGATTTTTATCTTTCACTGTAAATCTAAAAAATGTCTCCACAGAGAGTGTTTGTTTCAGTAGTTGATAAATGGACTTTACTTGTAAAGCACTTTCAGCACCTTGCTCGAGGACACTTCAACATGCAGACTGGAGCAGCCGGGAAACCACCTATCTTTCTGATGTTGAATCAAGCTCTGTTTAAAAGCTACAAATGCCACATATTTGGTATCAAATTACAGAGACAATGTTTTTTTTTTAATGAACACATGATTGTCAGTTTCTTTCTCTTCATGGCAGAGAGTTGTTGTGAACTGCCGCAACATTCTAGAATTCGACTTCAGTCATAGTGGTGTTGATGCTGTAGTCATTTCAGAGTCTTCAGAGACACTGTATTAGATTATCAGCACATTACCGCCCATATACAGTTCATGATTTACACCTACAAATGCTCATTCTGGAGGATGTAGGTTGTGGTGCTGTTGAATACTATTGAATTATACAGAGTGGTGTTTCTTTTATTTTCTCCACCCCATATACAGTATATATGTAAACAGCCAGGCTAAATAACAGAAGCACATCTCTGTATAATGCAGCACAATACTTTAAATTCATGCATCACAGTCTAAGTTTTGAGACAAATCCACAGTACTGTGCTGATTTGTGCTCAGCGTGTGACACAGACAGACGGTTCTGAAGCAGCTCTCTTCTCACTAATCCATTTCTGTGACTTTTCTTTGGAGGCTGCTGCAGAAATCAGCACGAGACACGACATAGAAAGACACTGGCTTGTGTTTTGCTGTGAGGGAAACAGAAAGCTGTAAAACAAAGCCCAAATTTCAGCTCCATCCCTCACTGCAACCAAACCAGACGTGTCACAAGTGGCGACAAGAACAAGAAATGAAGTTCCCACCAACAAACAGAGCAAATAATCATTGGAACACACGCCAAGCTGCAGGTTCTTCCATTGAAAATCAATCCCCAGATCTTCAAGCTCCCCCTTTCCCTCCCATGTATCTGATACAAGAACTGAAGCCTGAGTATTCCTAGAGATTATTGTACAGGAAATCAATTCATGGCTTTAGATCTCACAATTGATTTGAAGTTACTATTTATTGTCTTTTCATTTGTGATGAAAACAAGTTTCTAGCCATTTAAAGCTGCACTCATCAATATCATATTAAGACTGGGTAACTGAGTATGTGTAATGTGAAAGAGGCTGCTGGTGGTGGTGAGGGTTTCAACAGCACACCATCTTGGTTTTATGCTGCATGTTCTTACTGTTCTTGTCAACTTTTTCCAGTTTTCAGTGAAAATTTCAGATGAATCTTCTTTCAAGACCCTTTCCACACATTTTAAGACCTCACCACTTCAAGCTCTAACCAGTTTCATCAGTGACCATTTTATCTTACATTTACCATACATTGATTGTGAAATGGCAAATTAAACAGACTTAGTCTGAGGTGGATCTTTGGATCGATCAATGTAACATAATTCAGATAGGCAGGTTGGAAACAACTATCATCACTCAGAGGCCAGCGGTAGATGACGCTGTGCTGTGTGAAGCTCTGATCTCCATCTCTACATGCGTACCAGGTAACCGTAAAATGGGCAAAGAGGTGGAGATGAGGAAGGCTAAATGAAGCCTGGTTGCTTAAACAGGCCATCTGTAATGGCACCCGCCTCTAAATCAGTAGCAATCAAGGAAAATATTTGTCACCTAAAGGCTGAACAATAGATTCAGAATCAGAAAAGGCTTTTTTGCCAAGTACGATTTTACATGCGATTTTTAACTCGGTGAATAAAAAGGCTTACAGTTTATGATGAGGTGCTGCTGGATCACTGTCACGTCATTGCACCAACCACTGTTGATGTAAAAACTGACTCCTTCACCTCTGTGAAGCACAAAACATCAGATGAAGAAAAGTCCCTGTTTTTCGCCAACAGCAGTTGTAGTTTCTCCAGTTTGTTTGGCAATGAACACACGTTAGAGAGCAATATTCCCTGTAACGGTGTGCGTAACCCGTGCTGCTTAAGTGCGCCGGCCCGTTTCCCTTTCCTCCAAGCATTTCACTGTGTGAGCAAAGGTTAGCACACCTTAGACCAGAATATCCAAAATTTCAAGTGTAGGTAGAAGAAAAGTAGGAAATAAGTGGTCTTGGTGGTCTGCAGTGAACAAGGTATACTGTATAACAAGGTCGGAGGCATCTCTACAAACGTGATGGACAACACTACAAACTTTGTTAAAGCGTTGTTAAAACAGTTTGGGAGAGGATCCTGTGTTGATGATCCAGAAACAGTTAGAGTTAACAATGATCAAACAACTTTCTGCATAAAACATATTTTAAACATTTAAACAATGCGTCATATGCATTGTTTACATGATCAAATATACATGCACAGGTTTTTTCCTGACGTCATCTCTGTGATTCTCTAATAGAATCTTGAAGAACAGCTCATTTAAAATACACAAGGACCTTAATGAACTTCGTTCAGAATTCTAGATTGTGTGCTAATGTTAAAAGGTGAGTGTGTGCATTGGCAGATTATGTAAACGTTTAGAGCAGTCAAGGACCGAAGTGTGTGTGTGTGTGTGTGTGTGTGTGTGTGTGTGTGTGTGTGTGTGTGTGTGTGTGTGTGTGTGTGTGCGCAATCAGTGTTTTGTGCCTGCAAGACAAATTGTGAGACTTGAGTGAGCAGCAGGACTTCTTCTTCTTCTTGATATCTTCAAAGCTGCTTTGCGCTCACTTTTGGCAGTTTGTATCTGTCACACTCAGACGCAGGCTGAGAGCAAAGCAAATGACTCTGGATGTGACCAAGTGTCGCTGGGTTAGACCCCACAATCAGGAGACTTTACGCTGTGATTCATCAGCTTACCCATTTGTCTGCTGACATAAAATACACGATAAAACAGCAGGGCTTTAAGTATTTCTGATGACTGGGATTTGGCGCCTTCAAGAGATTAATTTCTGAAAGACACGTAGACTGCACAAATGTTCTCTTTGCATGTAGTAATCCTTTTCAGAATCAAAACGTTGGGAGTCATAATAATTTTAAAGAAGATCAGACAAACTGTACACATACAGCCCGTTCTCACTCCCAGCTGGTCAAATCCTGTCGCTACACTTGAAACAGGACGCTGTAGGTAACCAGGTAACCACCTAAGTGTCATAACCGGATGTTCCGGTGTAGCTTAATAGTTTGATGTAATATAAAGAGCAAGAATGTCCACAGCATATGTAGGAGATGGGTTGCATGAAGGGATCAAATAAACACCCTGAAGGCCACAGGTCGTGCAAAATCAAAAAGTAAACATTAACTTTAAGTTTTAAGGTTTTTAAGTTACAATAAGTAGGGAACAAAATTTGTTCTTTTACCAAACTTACCCAACTATATTCTATGCTGAAATCAAGCTAAAGTGCAACAACGTTAAATACACAAGCTTTATTTTAGGTTTGTATTTTTAAGAGTTGAATACGACAAGTAGTATTTGATGAGTTGGGAGAGTGAATGAACATCCAGGAAGACCTGACAAAGAGACTAGCCAAACGTATGGTGCATATATGAAAACTTTTACCTAACCCATCACTTCATTCTCTTTGTGTGTTGCAGTCATGGCAGCTTTATACATGGGCCAGAGGCGCAACAAAGAGAAAGAGACTCTGATGACATCAAAAGAGGACATCCGTGACAACGTCATTCACTATGACGATGAGGGCGGCGGTGAGGCGGACACTCACGCGTTTGACATGGGCACTCTGCGCAACACGCACTCACAGCGCACCAGCACTCACAGCAGCACCTCCAAGAAGGAGAAAAATGGCTACGGAGACGGAGTTCTGCTGCATCTCAGCAGTCGCTCTGACGACATCAGGTCACCTGACATCCATTGTCAGACGGCCAGCATCATCACCGCCATTAACTCCAAGGCCCCGCTGTCCTCCCGTGGCAGAGTGACCGGAGGCGATGCTGAAATTATCAAGATGTTTATCGAACAGCGGCTGGAGGAGAGTCAGAAGGGTTACGCCGCCCCACCCTATGATTCACTGGCGACCTACGCCTATGAGGGTGACGGTTCAGTGGCTGGCTCCCTGAGCTCCATAGAGGAGTCATGGGTAATCGACGACTCAGGGGATTTCAGTTCCCTTGGTGACTGGGGACAGCCCTTCAAAACACTAGCTAGCATCCTTGACAGACAGCCGCCTACTCTGACTAAGGAGAGCTGAGAGGAAGTTGGACAGCAGAGAGAGACTTTGGGTGGCCATGCGGGACTTAGCTTTCTTTCCTAGACATGTTTTTTTACTGTGACAGGCACTGCCTAGAATGATGTGAGGACTCTTTAGAAAGCTGTCCAGGTGAAATAGAGTTGTGGACTGTTTAGCCCGAGTGCAGAGGATCTAGCTACAGACATGTGGAAAGGTAAACTTGATAGCTCCTCAAAGTGCCTGAGGTACTTTATGTTTACCTGGCCTGGATTTTTATGTTTACATGTATTTTAATTCATGACACTTAATAAAAATATCTTTAACTGATGTCTGGATTTGGATTTTAATATCATATTATTAAGTCTCACTGACAGGGATTAAACCTGAAAAACAAATGCTGTCTTCTTAGACATGCCAGAAAGGACACTAGGAAACCCTTGACATCACCCTCACCCTCTGACATTCATTTTCTTTGAATGACGAGCGAATACTTTGATAATGTTAACACCAGACAAAGCTAAACAAAGCAGAATAACAGATTCAGTATACAAATAATAATAACAAAAAAAAAAAACAGATGGACCACTAATAGACTTCTAAATATTTGGTCTTGATTTCATTTAAGTCATCGGCCTGGGAAATTCTGTGGGAGGACGCAAGTGGAGAATTGTGGCTCAGCCACAGGTTGCATGTCGACTGTGGTGAGTGGGCTGTGTGCTAATTGTTCCTGTTTGTGCACATTGGTCATGATGCTGGGTCAAATATAAGACTATAATAAACCTCAGACTCTCATGTGTGTTCAGGAATCTTATCAGTCATGTCACCCATTAACATCATCACTGTCCACATGAAAAGGTGGAACGTCAACGGTAAATAGTCTTTTAACCACTCAAAGCGCTTTTACACTACATATCTCATTCACACACATTCACACACTGATGGCATTGGCTTCCATGTAAGGTGCCAACTGCTCATCAGCTTGTGAGCTAATCATTCACACACACACTCACACACCGATGGCACAGCCTTCAGGAGCAATTTGGGGCTCTGTATTTTGCCCAAGGCAAGGGATCGATCATCTGATTACTGGATGGCCCGCTCTGCCTCCTGAGCCACAGCCAGAGCTATCATCATTTCTGCAGTTCCCCTCAGATCCACAGAATGTGTGAGCCTCTCTCAGCTAGTTTTGGTTTTACTGTCTCCAGCTTCAGTCTCAGCATCAGCCTGAATCAGCGTTGTTTCCAGCAGCAGGCAGCTGTTTTCTGAAGATCTGACAGAAAGACAAAGTTAGCATGTAGCTATCTGGTGGACATAGTGCATAGAGCATTTAACTGTTAAAGGGGCAGTTGGTAGAGACCAAACCAGAGCTAAAAGGCAGAGGGATTATTGGAGTTTTTCTACTATTACATCATTCTTTTCATAGATTCTATTTCTACATCAGGTGGACAAAACATCAGAATCAGAATCAAGTTTACTGCCAAGTAGGTTTGCACTTACAAGGAATTTGACTGGTGGAGCTGGCACAGAATAAACATTAAATACAAATATAAAAAATAATAGAATCCATGAATATAGGAAGATAAAAAAAAACAAGTATTAAAAAATATAAACAATATAAATATATGTACAATATCTTCTAATGAGCTGTAGTGGATGTGCAAGTATATGACATGTAATAGAGTGAGACTATATTCACACTATATTCACAGTATGCTATAAATACATACAACATAGATAACTGTTTGCTGACATGCTGTGTGGCATAAATGAAAAAAAGATGGAGAGAAGCTTTGTGGATGGATCAGGCCTCTTTAACGCATTCTACATATTACAATATTAACACATTAACACTATGCTTACCACACTGCATTAATATAACAACAGCAGGCAAGCTACAAAATATTAGTATGAGCGACACACATGTCCATCTCCTGTTTTGTTTTTGTTTTTCTGGGGTCATCTTGTCTTTATTAAAAAGTGACAGTGGAGATACAGACATGGATTCGTGGCTGGAATTGAGCCAGGGATGTTCTGAAAGTGTTTAACCACGAGTCCACTGGAACACCATATCCCTTTATTCCACTAATATGTGCACCTGGGTTCATGAAAAAGCTCCTTTACTCACTGTTGCTCAGAGACTGAGAGACAGAGTTATCCAAAAGTATCAGATCATTTATCACAGCTGTCACAGCAGCAGAATTAAGCCAGTTAACACATGGAAGATGTGTCTACTGTACCAAACAAACCCTTTACTTAAATATACCAATATACCATCGGCTGTGTCTACTTAGTTTCCTTTTGTTATAACACCTGACACCATGTTGGATTGTTGAATTTTTGTACAGTAGCCCAGAAGACAAACCAAACCATGTCTGAGGTGTAGGACAGTATTCATTTGGTTGCAATCTGCAACTTTACCGCTAGGTGCCACTAAATCCTACACACTGGACCTTTAAGTAAAACAAAAAAAAAAACTCATAGTAAAGTCCTGCAGTATTATCAGCTAAAAGTAGCAGTTAGTAAAGTGTGGCCTGTGGTCCAAAGAAAGTCACAGGACACATCTGTTTTCATTTTTGAAACTTTTGTAAAAAATCTGTGAATTATTATCTCTTTGAGGTTCAAGTAAAGCTCAAGTAAAACAATATGAGAGCTCTAGAGAGGAAATGTCTTTGATGAAACTTCTAACTCAAACTTCAGAACAGTAGGACGCAGTCAAAGAGGTTGGGAACCACTGGTTTAATCAACAATCTTTGTATTTTTTGATCTCATCATTTACTTTGTGAAATCTGAAAAATAACCAACAGCCGTGAAATAAATGTCAAAATGCAAATATTCAACTAATGTACCTCAACATTGTACTTACTATACTGTAAATGCAGTGCGTGAGTGAATGTCTGGCCGGTCATATATAAGTAAGCATAGGAAAATATTGTAGTATTTGCAGAATTAAAAGGCATTAATTTTTGTGCACATTTATATTTGTTATGCAAGCTCTACAATGAATTAGTCACTTAATAAGTCTCATTCCTGATGAAAAAAACAGACAACACGATTAATGTGTTTCTTATAGGCCTGCAGATTGCAGCGGTAATTAGACAGTTCTTAGTAAATGATGGTTGCCTTAGAAACAGGCTCAACCTTGGAACTAGAAAATAACTAATGTTATAAACAACAGATTCCAAAATTGTCTTCATGTAGTCTAATATCTATTTTAAATTTCAAAGCCAGAATGCAGACACCCTTTTATCTTTTTTTTCCTGTTCTTGTGGTTCCATGCTGTGTCTTCACAATGTGTTGTCTGAACATGTTTCACTTTCACATCCCAATGAACATGAACAGTTAAAAAAAATCTATTTTAATGATGTTTTGAGTTGCATGCTCTGGATTTGGTGTTACTTTACAGCTCTCAGATGTGTAAAAAAGCTTTTAGCTGAGCTGATATGTGCAGCGCACTAAAGAGGAGCCTTCTGGTATATATACTGTAGGGACCATGTTGTACATTTCTCTTTGATGTGGCAATCAATTGTGTATAGTGGAGGTGCTATATTTAATACCTGCATTACCACTTAATGTTGAATGGTGTTGATGTCAAGAGAAGGAGCACATTTACTACATAATTAAATTAATAACCTCTGCTGCCACCATTCAAGAGTGTGAAAGAACACTGTCTGATAATAGAAATATATTCTTGTAATAATACAAACCATGCTCATCAGATGACACATATAGGTCCCAGGTGTCACTGGATAATAAAAGTAAATGATGTTTGCCTTGAAAACTGAATTAAACAGTCTCAGAAATAGAAATATAATATTATTAACACACAATGCCACAACTGTATTCATATATTTATTGAAGACATACACATACACTCTCCGTGCTCTGTTAAAATGATACGTTTCACTAAATTGAAAGACAGAAAGAGAAATGATCTTTCTCGTCATGTGTTTATGGGTTTTTGTAAATTATCAAGTAAAAGGTAAAAAGATTGTTAAATAACAGCCACAGCAGAGGAAAAAATGAAGGGCTGGTAAAAAAAACATTGAGGGAAGGAGTGTGAAATCCTCCCTGTTCTCTGTTGGCTTTTTGTTTTTAATATATGCAGTGAGTGTTGATTTTATTGATGTTAGCTCAACACCAAAAAACACAAGTGCCGCGTAAAAACAGAATAAGAGCTGAAGATGAAATGAAATGAATCCTGAGGATGGACTAAAAACCGAACAATCTAAATCTCTGCAGATTATCAGGAATTAGAAAACAAAACAAAAATATTCGACTTTTCACAATCTTTTTTCTTGACTTCATTGAGTGAGTACAGCATGAATTCTTCTTTCACGTCACTTTGCAGGCAGGCCACCCGCGAGCTTCACTTCTTCACATGCACTTTGAAATGAATAGTTCAGAGGCAATAATACTTCATAAAGCTGTTATACTTGAGTTCAATTAACCTCTGCTTCCTGGTACAGTGTATTTTATGTGCTCTTATTTACAATTCTTTCTTTTAATCTGAACAAATTACTTCCATTTGCTGCCTTTGCAAGAGTAATAATGATTCAGTATTATTCTATTTATATTTATTTGCTATGATAGTTAACTCATAAAGAAAAACAGCTTTATTTATTGAGCATGATCGACCTTTAGCCTCTTTTATGATAAAATCAATCCCTGTATGTCATATTAATTTAAACTATAACTAAACATCACAGTTATGACCTTCTGCCGGTCGATGAACACAGTCACCACAAGTTTAACAACTTTAGAGCATGAGAACAATATGTGTAACAACTGATGTGTAAGTTAAGTAGCGAAGTTTAGTGGATGACTTATTATACATCTTATTGATCTTTTGAGTCATATTGATCATTTTAATTATCTTGAGAACAAAGTGTACATAATTATATCTGGTAAGTTTTGTGTAGAGTGATCTATCCAGTTCCTGAAGCTGCCATGAAACAGGGAGTAGAGTTCTTTTGACTTCCCTATTTTTACATGTTACCTGAAAAAACTGTGACTGATTAGTGTTTACAGTAGCCAATAGCAAGCCCGTGTTGCCCCCCCCTAGCAATGCATTACAGCTAACACTATGATCCAGTGTCAGCATGTACCTTTAAGTGAACATGGACTGAACACGACCTCTGAAACCAGCAGTGGCCAGTCTGTCAGGGAATACAGTACCCTGTAGCAAGTTGGTTTTCTTGTCAGATTCAGCACCTGGCAGGTTAGTCCGTTCTGTTAGCTACATGGCTGATTGAGCTAGGGACAGTTAGCGATTCGCTACTTGGAAACGGCAGTCACTCAGTCTGTAGGGACATGGCTTGTGAAGCGGAGGGTGGCTGGTTCACGTCCAGCATGGACCAAAAGCATGGAAGGGTGGACTGGTAGCTGGAGAGGTGCCACCTCTAAACTGAGCAAGGTACCAATGTCCTAACTGCACCTAGGGCACTGCTACGTGGTTGCCCCTCACTCCACCATCTCTCCACATTTGCATGTCCATAAGCCCTTTGTGTGTGTGTGTGTGTGGTTGTATTCTGCGGTATGTAAAACTTGAGTGAGAAAAGAATTTCCCCTCGAGGGATCAAAATAGTATCCATGGATGGACTTAGCAATCTTTCCATCAGTAGTATGTATGTAAATTACCAGCACAACACTAGCCCGTCCTTTATTGTGTATTGTCCAGTTGGTCTCAGAGACTGTGCTAGAACCAGTCCAACTGCTGAGCCCAGTTCAGTGTTTCCGCTAACAGCTGATTCAGTTGGAACCAGCAAATATATTGTGTATAAAATCTGATTCAGTTTTAATAAAGTTCTAAAGTTCAGTCCGTCAATGACTGCAGCAGCCCTCACAATCACTCATAGACTGGATCAGACAGGAAGTACTCCGCTCTGGTGGTGTTAGAAGAGAGAAAAGTTAAATTAGTACACGCCCCCAAATGCAGGATGACATCATCAATCATTTTTTCTGGTTTATAGTCAAGATACTGACGTGTTGGTGACAGACATGATGATCCAGTGTGTAGGATGTAATTGCATCTAGTGTTCTAATCACTGTATTGCAATCTCCTCACATCACCCTCGCCTTCCAAGTGTAAGGGAGAAATGACACTTGAGTGTCCCTGTCTATATATATATTTGTGGGTGTTAGTACAGTTACTGTTTGTTCTCTTCTAGTCTGTACGAGGAGTCTAAAGATATTCATCTTTTGCAAAATACATACTGCTCAAACTGTCATTTTTTGTGTGGATCAGTCGTAAATATTTAAAACTTTTTCAAACAATTTCTGGAACCTGTTATATGAAACCACCTTGTTCACATTCTATATAGTTCCATACATCCACACCTGGAAGTTGTGCAGTGCAAACACACTCTCATCTGCTGGTCACTGAGCAGCTCCATCAGAGCTGTTGGGAGTTTGGGATCTTACTTAAGGGCACCTTGGTGGTGGAATAAAGGTGGGGATAGTGCGGCACTTCCACTTACCTCCTGTAGCAAGATTTACTGCTGGGTTGGGAATCAAACTGCAGACTTAAACTCTCAAGCCTGCTGAACCTTTTGGCTTCATTTCCCAAAATGTTAACTGAAATCTTTGCATTACCTCAACATGACCTCACACACTTGACCGTTTCTCAAGCTTTCCCACTTTATATTCTTAAAAGAATGTATTTGTACAGTAATACAAGATGTGTTTGCTCTTGCAAATGAGTTGTACATGAAGATTATGGAATGAATGCAAAAGCTACATCTAAATATCGAAAGACCAACATCTTTAAATCTATACAAATTAAGGTAAACAAACTGAAGAGATAACTACAGGTGAAAACAGTAATAACTGCACTGCAGTAATGATGAAATATTCATCTACTCGACTCCTGCCGTTGTCTCATTTAAATGATTCAAACTGTAATTCTAAAGAAGAAATCTTGTCTCTTTCTTGTGATAATACTCCAGCTTACAGTGTTTAGACGCTGTCATTTGTCCCAAATGTGTAAAAGGCCTGTCAGGAGGATTCATTTGTGCTTAAAGCGTGTATGAAACTCCCACTGGGGCTCAGACATTACACTCTGAGGCAAATAAAACCAGTTAAACAGTTGGAAGACCATTTTGTTTGTCCTTTGGAAATTGCCAAATCAATACCTGACCATGTGCATCAAATCCATCTTCTCCTCCGCGGCTGCTGTGATGGAAAATAGATTTTGTTGATTGCTACGGCGTAACAGATAGCCTCAGACAGCAGGGATGACCTTCACTTTATCAAGCTTTGATCTTAGCGGCGACAATAGACAACACCTGCCTTGGCAGGATAGGGTCAATTCACTCTTAAATTCATTTTAATCTAGAAGGTAAATTACGGCCGAGGTATGATCGTTCCAATCAGAACCTGCCGGGATGGAAGAAAGATTGATATACGGGATGTGAAATGCCTTTGGATTCATATTGAAAATGGAAAATCTATTTCTTAGCTGGCTTAATTGAGGAATAGATGAAGCACACACCACTCAGCTGTATGAAATGGTGGAGGACAGAGCAGCATCACCTGAGCGATGGGATGGGAATGTAATGGGGTTTATTGATAAATCAACATATCAGATATATCAGCGCTTAAAAATCTTGATTGTTCTCTTCCTGGAGAAATTATCTAGAAAAGAATCCTCGACATTAACTGCAAAAGAACAATCGGTGGAGTCATTTCACAAGTCTGAGATTCATTCTGGTTCATTACAACAATCATTTCCATCACTTACAAAGACACTGTACTTCATTAACTTAAGTCAATTAGTGGGATCTGGGAACATGGCAACATCACTCAGTCTGACAAATCAAGAGACGTGAACATTCGGATTATCAGAGAGGTTGGAAACAAACCCACAGGTTCATCCTAGTGATTTGGTGAACAGTATATCTGCCACCTTCAACCGTCCATCACAGTTTACAGACTCACCTCTGGCTTCAACTCTGACCTGACCTCTACTCACTGTAGCTCTGCACTTACGTAAGTTTCCTGTACCATGATGAATTATTACTGATATGTCAGCTTCCCCTTTCAGTTTGACCTCCACATTAAGTGTTGATCATCTCACTGCTTGTGTTTCTTGCACTCTTGGTCATTCCCAGATCTCACAAATTCCCTTAAGTATCATAACTGACAGGAATCATGATCAAAATGTCAAAAATGATAAAAACACCTGCTGCAATAAACAGAATTTATCCTTTAAAGGTCCAGTGTGAAACATTTAAGGGGATCTATTGACAGAGATAGAATATCATATTCATGATTGTGTTTTTACTAGTGTAGGGTAGTCCTACATAGGTCCTTTCATATTTTCCATGTCTTTCTTTTTAACAAAAACTTTAAGTGCAGTGGTTTGTTCTTTAGATACAGACGTTACAACAGATTTAACTGTTCCACATCAGCATCAGCCATTTTGGTTGTTCATGAAAATGTCTCGGCAGTCACAAGTTTATTGAATAAAACCTGCCCCATATAAGATACATACACATAGTTCTGATTGGCCCGACTGGATCTATAAATAAATAAATAAAACATTTGCTTGCAAATTCATCTCAATGCCAAGTCACGTCATTTTGTTAATACTGTAACGGACTGTGTATACACTGTGGCTGTTAAGTTGTGTTCTAGTAAGTCAATCATGGCAGTTGCCATGGCGTTGAGGGGCGCGAAGTAGCCACCTGGGATTGGCTGAGGACCCGTGGGGGGGGTGTTGAGATGCGTATGTAGAAGAGAGCCGGGAGAGGGCTAATGTGTTAATGTATATGTTGCTGTGCTTGCCTGTTTTATTGTTTTGGCGTTGGCTACGGCCCACAGTAGCCTGTTTTCCAGTTTGGAAATAAAGTCCAGAAAAAGCAGTTGCTTCGTACCTTCATTGTTCCGGGTCGCTACAATACAAATGTCTTGTCATTGACTACATATGTGTATAATAAATGCTACTGAATATTCAAAGAAAAGCCAGGATAAATGGAACATAATTCCATGGTGTGTTTAAATAAGGACATCCCACAGGGTCTGTCCTGGGTCTGCTGTCTGACTGAAGGCCATGGCTAACACTGCTGCTGTATCTGGATACACACTCTGCAGTGGAGAAGCCTAAGTGCATACCCGACTGCTGCCACATTTCATATTGATTCATTCTCCCTGCTCTAAACCTCTTTCTTCTCCTCATTCTCCTTATTCATGCTTTAGTCTGCATGTGGTTTACCTCTGGAGCCCGGGAGTAAACATGAAGGTAAGATTATTAAAGAAATATATTGGAGATTTGCAGCTGAAGAAGTAAAGAGGGATTAATAAACATACATATCTTAAGTAAAGAGGTGCCTCAGTGTGAGTGACGAGGCTGTAATTCAGCAGACGGGAGCGGGGGCTCTTGTTAAGGATGAGTGAAATAGGTATAATATGAAGGAATTTGGGCCAAGTGAACAATGGAGGAATAACAAATGTAGGACACACATACAAAGATGATGGTTCCTGTGGGAGAAATAGAAGGGAGCTATGAGAGAGGAGGAAAACAGAGAGAAATGTGTTTCCGATTTTCACTCAGATGTTATTTGAGAATGTAATAAAACTATAAAATGTATCTACAGCTTTAGCCAAGCCTAACTGTGTGATTATTATTATAATTATGGCACGAGGTAATACCTAACCTAACCTTAATTTTAACCCAACTGTTACGGCCGCCGGCCTGTGTTATTGTTTGTGTGCCTTCTTTTTCTCCTCTCCTCCTCCCCTCTAGGTTCTGCCCCTTTTTCCTTTAGGCACTGATGACTGATCTGGGTTACCTGTGGCCACTTAAGCGGGCGGGGCCTATATAGGCAGGAGGTGGAGCCGGCTCTCTCTCTCTCTCTCTCTCTCTCATCCTGCGGTCGGTCTGTGTGGCAGAGACCAGGTGATAACTGTGTGTGTGTGAGCGATCGGATCCAGGAGCCGCGTAGCTGTGTGTGTGCATCTTGGTTCTGGAGTGAGCCACGGCTCCCCGTGTTTTGGAGGGGTTCGTCTTGTGTTATCTCGTTCTCTTTATTTTGCAAATAAACCTATTTTGCTGGTTATATTGTTTATCGTTTTCTCTCAGGACCCCCGGTTATTTCATTTTATGTTACTCCCTCATCCCCTGGCCCAACTGGAGACGTAACACCAACCCACCCATAATCTTTCTCTAAATTTTCCAGCAATGATGAATATATATATATATATATATATATATATATATATATATATATATATATATATATATATATATATATATATATATATATATATATTGGTCAAATGACCAAATGTTATGGATCCAAGACCACAAACAGTTGTAAAAACACACATGCAGTTACAAACCAGAGCTTCAAGTAGTGGCATGGTATCAATAACACATTTTTGGGGGAGTGCCTAGAATATAAAATGCTATCTTTTCGTTACAAAGATATTAGAAAACAACCTCACTGGGTCTTTGTTGAGCAACTTACTGTATGCATCTAAGGTTTTAAAAAAAAATCAATAAAGGGTTATTTCTCTACATTACCAACAACTGGACATGCTAAATCTATCCCCCTCAACAACTGTCACTTGATTCTTATTGCTGTGCTAACTACCTTAAATGTTTCTCTTTTTTGTAAGAAACTTTGGATAAAAGCGTCAGCTAAATGACTAAGTATAAATGTAAAACAAAGATGTCACACCTTTGTCATTCACCCATGAGATTCCTCCTACACACACCTCAA
Source organism: Collichthys lucidus (assembly GCA_004119915.2). NCBI lineage: Eukaryota > Metazoa > Chordata > Actinopteri > Sciaenidae > Collichthys > Collichthys lucidus. The sequence goes on along the minus strand of CM014089.1, from coordinate 32,205,423 downwards.
CTGGCTGTCTGCCATCACTGACCTCAACACAGTCCAAGTGGCGTAGAAACCAGGAAATATTCAGGAGACACTCATCATAGACGTCTCCAAAAATTTACTGAATTTCCTGACTGGGTTTAAAATTCCTTTCAGCTCACAGATGAACCAAATTTTTATTCCTCTTTGCCACCATCCCTGACCCCTGACTCCGGAGCTGGAATATTTGGTCACTCACTGCTTCACAAGACACCATGCTCAACAGCGCTGCTATCCGAACACTCTCAATATATCTGAAGTGGGGAATTGCGTCAAAACTTTCCATGCCTGCTACAGCCTCTCATTTCATTTATTTATCATACAGCCTGATATCAGTGCAATTAAATTCTTTGTTAAACTATCCTCAGGGTGTTGAGACTCACACATCAACATGTTTAAACCTGACTGTTTAGTTTTTTCAACACCTCTTTAAGTCTCTGTTGTGGACGTCCTGAAATTAATGTGCTGTATTGCCATGACTGGTAAATGTTGTTCGGCCTCTCTCTCTCTGTTTTCTAGATGGGGAAAGGGATGACCTCACTCCAAAAGGACAAGTGACTCTTTTCACGATGCGTAACGCGTATGACTGCATGTTTTTTTTTCTGTGTCCGAGAAGATACTGTATGTGATTTCTGTGCATGTGGAACAAAAGTTTTGATGGATTTTGACATTCCAGAACTCTGCAACCATAAAATCAGCTCTGAATACAGCAGTCTATATACATGTCTGTGGAGTTTCTGTGGTGGACAGCTTAATCATCATATTCTACATTATTATAAAACACTGAGTTGTTACATACATACGCCTTGTACAGTGTACATTCTAGTTAAACATTTCTGAAACTAAATGTACCAGTCATTAGCATCCTTCTCTGCTTGCTAGCTGCATTTATATAATGTTCCGTCAGGGTTAGCTGCACTTATCTAGACAGATGATGATGCTAATTGTTTGTGAACTACCCTGATTAGTAATAAGATAGCATACTTCAAACATGAAAACACATCACAGTGAAACTAGCCTATATTACAAATGATCACTTTCATTTCAGGATTCCAGCTCTGAAGATTTGGCAACTCTCCTGGATGAAAGCAGTGATAGTGATGCTAAAATGGGGAGAGCAAGAGGTCAAGACAAATGGGTCAAACACATGAGGGAAACCTTTACTCAAGACATTTGATGTCCAGCGGATATATTACAGCCTTATACACATGCCACCCTTTCTATGGGGTCTGAACTGAAGAAGTACACACACACAATCACAAACCACGGTTTGAATAAGCTTTGGACTGAAACAGTTCCCACGCTCACTCCTCAGTGATGAAATCTGCATGTGAGCATCTGTGAAGATCTCTTTGATGTTTGATGTCCCAGAAGTCTGTCAATGTCAAGCGCACCTCTCCGTGATCACACAGTTTTAGTCAGTCTGCCTCTCGAACATAACTACACGTATTATGTCTGTGGAGTCGTGCTCTGTAGCTCTGTATAGGTGCAGTAATGGGTGGAGTCATTGGCCTCTGAAATACTGATGTACGATGGCCGGGAACCCTCAATGCTGCAAATAAAAGACAACGGAGCCACACCAACAACATAAGTGTTTACTAGGACTTTTCATAATTTCTGGGAATTTTTATTAGGAATATTAATCAATAACTTTAATATGATACAGTACTGCGGTAACACTATCTACACTTTAAAATCTAGTGCCCGACTACATCAGTTTGTACATCGTATTTTTTTTAAGTGAATGCAATACGCTTCTGTACTTCTTCTTCTTCTTCTTATTCTTCTTCTTCTTCTTCTCGCTCACATAAAAAACTACAGGTGCACCGGGAATAATAGTCCCCGGTAATTCACTTCCGTTGTGAAGTTTCTTTTATTTGCAGTGCTGTTTCTCTTATTTGCAGCTGCGTTTCTTTTTTATTTGCAGCTGCGTTTCTTTTTTATTTGCAGCGCTGTTTCTTTTTGTTTGCAGCGTTTCTTTATTTTGCAGCGCTGTTTCTTTTTGTTTGCAGCGTTTCTTTTATTTGCAGCATTGAGGGTTCCCGGCCACTGTACTGATGTGCTTACAGTAAAACATTACAGAGACATCTAAAAAACTCGCTAACTTACCCAGACAGTCCATCTGTGAGCTGAAACAGAAAAACAAGCATGTTTATATGTAATAAGCTGTAACTTTGCACATTCTAACCTCTAACCTGCAAAATGCGACATAGATAGCTAGCTCAGATTGAATTTGTTGAATTCAACATTGTCCTTCATGCACAAGCAGCCAATGAGTCCAGCTCTCTTCTCCTTCCCCAAATGTTTAACAAGCTGTACAAGTCCTGCACTGCACATATTTCTTGTGCCACCACATTGATACTGATAAAGCAGAAGAGAGGGCCAACCTTGAAGCAGTTCTTGCCAGAAAGCAGGATGTTTGTGGACATCCCCTCTTTACATTCTGTACTTCAGGACTTGTTGGCCATTCCACTTCCAGAGTGTGTGCCATGTGTGCAAAACTCTGACAGAGATGACTACATTATACTCTACTATAATGCTCAACCAAGCATGCTGAACTATTAACACTGCATTTACAGAGGCAGTGAAGTGAGTGTGTGCTCATGCTGTAACACTACAGAAATAAATATGAAGTGTAGGCAAGAAGAGAATACTACAGTATGTATGAGGAAGTAGAATCAACAAAAGAACAGTATTCCAGCATACAATTCTAATTGTAAAGGATAAATACTGGCTATAATTTACAGTGGGTGAGTGGATCTGTAGAACTATGCACTGATTTAGCTGTTGTACAGGCCCTCATTACAACATCAAGTGATATAGGCATGAAGTGCAGTGCCATGGAGTGTGGTGATTTGTAGCAGGAGGGTATTTATCAGTGTTATTTGGCAGCCTCTCGCCTGGCTCTGTGAGCAGCAGCTCACTGCTGTGTGAGTCATGCAATCCCCTGCAGGGATAAAGTAAATGGAATTAAGGAATGTAATCTCATCCACTCCACAATGGCTGCAGTACCCCTTGAACGAAGTTTCACCTGAAAAGGTGCAACGGCATCACATTCTGTGCTTGTCTGGTGGTTACTGTAATTGCACTTGTTAATGGGTAGCTGGAGGAAAGTATGGCGTGGTCGTTAAGATGCTGCACTAGGTGAAGCACACAGGCATGTCACCGGGTAGCCGCTGCTCTGGGTCATCGGGCAGGTCTGGCTCATTGTAAATGGACTGTACTTACGGTATATAATAGCTTTCTAGTCTAGTCAACCACTCAAAGCGCTTTTACACTACACTGATAGTATTGGTATGCAAGTTGCCAACTGCTCAGTAGGTTTTGTGAGCTAACCATTCACACACCAATGGCACAGCAATTTGAGGTTCAGTATGTTGCCCAGTGACACTTTGATATGCAGAGTGGAGGAGATGGGAATCACCAATGATCTGATTAGTAGACGTCCCTTCTGCAAAGTAGCTTTGCTGGCAGCTTTGCACGGTTCTGGCAGTCTTTCACTGAGCTTTATGAGCTCGTCATTTTGAATGCTTCAACAGTCTTGAAGGAGTTCCCATATATTGGCTGCTTTTTCCTTTACTCTGTGATTCAACTAATTTCAAACAATTTTAATTAGGTTTAGTTCGGATGATTGTGACCAGGTTATGACATAGCAGTTCAGCAAAGATTTTTGCACCAAAGTGCTTCACAATGACAGACATACGTGTATACATACTGTACACATGTAAAGATGTACAAACAAACAAGGAAATAACAGGTTGAACACAATTAAAAGCCAGAGAATAAAAGTGGTAGTGTGTCTTAAAAGCACCACCAGATGTGATTTTGGGTCATTGTCCTGTCCTGTGGAAAACAAATGATGGTCACACTATGTGCAAACCAGATTGAATGACATGTCATTGTAGAATGCTAGGATAGCCATGCTGGCCTTGAGTCTTGAATAAATTACCAGCAACGTCAGCAGCAAGGGATCCCCACACCATCAAACCTCCTCCATGCTTTAACAGTGGGAACCACACATGCAGATACCATCCTTTCACCTTCTCAAAACTTTACAAAGACTTGGAACCAAACTGAAGTCTATATGTTCACTGATCTAATGTGCATTCCCTGTGTTTCTTGGCCCAGACAGGTCTCTTCTTGTTGTTCTCCTCTGACCAGTTGATGTTACCTTCAGTAAGTATTATGTAAGTTTCTCTAAGTTTTTGACCATTTTTCTTTCTCTTTTTTTCAAAATGAATTGACAGTTTAGACATTAAGATGACTATAGATCCATCCCTCCCCTTTTACAGCATGTTTAGTATTTCTTCTACATAATAACAATTTGTATTTGTTTTTATTATATAACAATTCCATATTCTCAGCCCTTGTCCAGCAACAGAGCACTGGTATCTGTGACCCACACACTGGATGAGTGGCTACAGCATATTCCAGGTACAACATGTGAAGTCTCTATCCAGAAATGTGCAGTCCTATGAACAGCTAGGATACTGTCCCTCAAGCTGGCCTTTTTATTTTTTTTATTTAATATAATACTGTATTGAATATGATGATATATGCACCAATAATTTAAATTTAGGTGTACGTATTGTGTTCATGGATCTGGCTCTTCACAAGGCGGCCTCAAAGGAGTGTGAACAAAGACTGAAGGACAATTTTCATATTCAGACAGTTCCAGCTGACAGTATGCAGCTCTGCAACATTCAGTCCAATGAAGTGAATCAAAATTTACAACTCAGATGTGTTAAATGATGGTTACATAACTCAAGACCGTCTTTGAAGCTAATCAAATAGCGTATATGTGCAATTCGCACACACTATATATAGGCTATGTGGGGCAAGTCTCATGGTGGAGGGATCAATGGTGAAGCGGTGGATTCATTAAATCATTTCAATCAAAATGGGACTAGTCCAATATCAGAGGGAAAAAAAAATAAAGGTCATTACATTCAGCAACTTAGAAAGTGAGTGAGTAAAGTGAGTACTGAGAAAGTGAGCACTCTACATTAAATGAAGCTTTACTGCATTGAAGCTACAACCCCCAATTGGTGACCTGGTAGAGCTTGGCTTCCAGATCGCCTTAGGGTCCTTCATCTGCTGATGCGCCTGTTGATGACGTAAATGTTAAATGTTAACAAATGGAAGCACAACTAGATAAACGTTGTATGGTGGAGAGTTGCGATTGGCTGTAGTCAAAGCAACTAGATAAACACTGTACGTCAGAGAGTTGACAGAGTTTGTTTTTCGTAGTGTTTCGGTGATCGGCAGCGATTGTATGTGAACTTTATGTTAAGCAAGAAACATGAGGAGAATTGTGATTTTTCTGTTGGATATGTGTGTATATATACACAAATACACACAAACACACACCTATCTATCTATCTATCTATCTATCTATCTATCTATCTATCTATCTATCTATCTATCTATCTATCTATCTATCTATCTTGATTGATTGTGAAAATTGAAAATTCATTTGTCCAAGTGGCGTTTGTCCAAGTGGCGTTGCCGTACTGTGCCCATCTGGTACCTACACTGGGGACAATTCCAACTTTGTGCAGCGTAGCGTGGCATATTTTACATTACATTACATTGCATTTAGCAGACGCTTTTATCCAAAGCGACTTACAGAGGAGGACATAAGCTGAAAAGGTGTAAAGGAGCACAGAGTAGTTTGTTAGTTTTGTTAGGCAGTCTGAGTGCTTCATTGTTCTTGACCACAGTTTAAACCACTCAATGTTACAGACCATCAGGAACACTCATTCATGAAAGGTTAACGGTTGTGTTGCAGTCACTACATCATAGCATTGAGATACATAAAGAAAACCTATCCACAACAATCCAGGTTTAACAGAATGCTAGAGCAGATATTCAACAAGTAAACAAATGCACAAAGGTCATGATCTGTGCCTACCGTTATTCATTTTCTACCAACAACATTTCTGAGTGACATTTTTACCCTGTGGGCAGATACCTTCCTAACTGTGTGGAATTCATTTCCATCCAGCTGATTGGCAGATCCCATCAAATTTGCATTACTGTGTATGTACACTAGAGATGGCTGAGGAATGAACTAAGTTTGGAGTATTTTTACAGGCAGAGGGGTGATCATAAATTCCCTGCATTATTGTGCTTGTTGATGTGTATAACCACAAAAATACTGTATATACTGTATAAGTCAGCGTTTTAAGGCTGACTCACATTAAAAAGTCAAAGCAGAGAAAGACAGTTGACCTTGAGATCAATATTTTTTCCATCTGCTTCAGTGAGAATACCAGTTTAATAATCACTAAAGTTTTCTACTCATAGAAAGTGACTGTATTTGAAAGTTATATGAACACAGTTGCATTCAGTCAACATAAAACAGAGGTGTGTGGTAAGGTTGCGGAGAAATTGCTGAAGTCAAAGGTCAATGGTGAGGTCAATGGAGGGAAGAAAGTATTCAGGAGCCTCTGATGTCTTATGCTGTATTATTTATTGTCGCTTGGCCAAGGAGAATTAGAACTCTCAAAGTACATCTAATTGAAATGTATCGTCTCCGTTTCCGTAGCGGAGAGTTTCAATGTTAGTCAATGTGTCAGCTCCCACAGTCACCGGTCCCGCTGCGTCACGGCTCCGGAACGACTGCACCGACTGGCAGCCCTCTGCAACACATACGCAGAGCTTCTATTTTTCACAGACGCCAGAGTATGGCGCATAAATTCAGCACAGAGCAGATTGTGCAAGGAAGGAAATCGGTTACAAAATATAAAATAAAACCCTGGCTGTTTTTTAAAATAAAATACTTTGTGTTCACGTGTTTGATTACAAGAACACGTCATAATAGGTGGGGCCGACCTGAAGTCAACAGGTCAGAGGTTTTCAGGCATCGACCCCATGGATGAGGAGAAGTTGATTGTGGAGGTCCAAAATCAACCTATCACTGATGACACCTCACATCCTTTTTAAGGACACCAGAAAATGCAGTGGAATGCCATTGCAGGAGTCAAAGAGATTACAGCCAACAATATCGCACGATTATGCGTGAATTCACAAGATCTCATGCGTTACTGCTCGGTGGCCGCACCCGTGTGCATCACAAACAGAGTATGTGTGAGTTGGCGGACGGCGGAGTACGCTGTCGTTTCGGAACGGAGCCGTTCTGCAGCCGTTCAGTGCAGTGTATTTTAGGTGTCACATTTAGCCGAACTTGTGCTGCTGGTCAGACTTTAAACCCAAAGATAACACCACAAATACTACGTATATGCCCAGGACTAGTTAAAGAGAATGTTTTTAGCCATGCAGGTGTTATTGTCAGCACACTAGACTGGACTAGACTACTGTTCTCAACCAAAGCCAAACAATTAATACTGCAGAGGACAGAAGATTCCATAACAGTAAGGACACCTCAAGACAAATCTACAGATATGATTGGTTATTAAATTGGTCAGTGGCATCACCCACAGGTTTCTGAAGAGCCATTTTGAAGCTCAAAATATGCAGCTCTCTCCGCCGCCATGCTTCTTCTACTTCTTGGCTAATCAAAATATCGGCAAAGACATGGATCATCAGCAGACCTAAGGTGGGCTGAATGACACCTATGTGCTGTCAGTCGAAATGGCCATGCTGTTAATTCTGCATAACTTTAAGTCTTAATATCATGTGAACAGGTGAGTTGTATAAAAATTCACCCTCAGTACAGTTGTCATGAACGGGGAAATTAGCTACAGAGACCAAAACTGTTTTGGTACCAGGCTGTAAACATGTTTATTTCTGCTGTGAAGTTGGACATTTTAAATCTGTGTCTGGCTCACAATTAACATTGAAAAAGTTTAATTTGATTTGTGTCCAATGGTTTAGGAGAGGAAGAGGGAGAACGTTGGTTGAATGAGTGCCAGCCTCAATAAAGTCAAATAATCACTGAAATAAAGTAATTTCCTTTTCCTTTATTTTAATTTATTTCACAGGGGTTACGTTCAACACAGATATAGACACACCCCCAGCAAATCCCCCACAATTCGGTGTGAATGCACACTGACTTGTTCTGTAGCCAGCCTCAAGTGGCCGCTCAAAGAATTGCAGCTTTTGAAAATTTGACATCAGCTTCATTTCCCAGCCATAGAGGTTGTGGCTTGGTGTGTGCCAGATGTCCTGTGTGACGTTGTGGGTGGGAAACCTTTTTCCTCATTCTCCACACAACTTCAAATTCCACATGAAATGTTTCATAAGCATTTTGCCCCCCGGACTACAACAACATAGTTAAATAGTTTCCTTTATTAAACAGAACTGAATAATAATAATAATAATAATAATAATAATAATAATAATAATAATAATAATAATAATAATAATAATAGTGTACAAGTGTAGATAAGTGTACAATTTTAATTACTGGATAATGGATACTTATATATATAGATATAGATATATTTACAATGATAATGTGGCATTGCCTCTGGTATAATAGGGTATGTATTATAACCATTTATTGTCTGATGCTGTGCAAAGAGCTTCAGAATTAGATAATAGTATCATATTGAATACACCAATAAACACCAACAGTGTAGGAGTCACAACACTGCAGAACAGGATAGTTGTCTCCAGTAGAATTTTTGTGGTATGCTACAATGTTGACATGAAGTCAAAGAGCGTGTAAAGTTGTCAGCAGGGAAGGGTTTTTTTTTCCCCAATGTGAGGCATCCCAGTGACTGGCTCTTAACAACTCAACACAGTTTAACATTTTTTTTGTTTAGTCAGTCTTCAATTTAGGAAGCTCAGGCAGTAAAATGATCAATACCACACTGTGAAAATGCTCTACCCTACAAGTAAAAGTGCTGCATCTAAAACACCACATCAGTAAAAGTAGTATTATCAGGCGTGGAGGGGGCGTGGTGCATCAGCTGCAGGGCAGCGTTGTCGAAAGTGTTTAGGAGAGCAGTGGCAGGTGAGAGTGATTAGCACACCTGCATCCAGTTGTCTAGTCACTCATAATCACTCATCACATTGTGTGTCATTCACATCACATCAAACACTGTAATATGAATCAGTGAGCCGCTGTCATTCGTCTGTGTGTCTGTGCTGAAGAACCCACGGTGGCAACGGTGACTGCCACATCAACAGAAATATGTACTTAATATATAAAATATATAATAAGTAAAAGTCATCATTTTACAGTAAAATGTGGGATGTCATTCTAATTAATAATTGAAATCATTTATATACTGTCGGTTAGTTTAATCTACAGCAGTGTTTCTCAAACTTTTTCAGACCAAGGACCACTTTGTCAAAAAAAAAAAATTCAGGGACCACCTGACCCCGTCTTCAGCCACCTATCCATCATTGTTTCCCATCCTCTCCGTGCCTTGTTTTAGTTAAAGTTCACAGCTTTTGCTGCTCTTTTCCTTGCTTTCTTTTCCTTACTTACTGACGTGACAGCGGAATGATTTTGTCTATAGGAGACGCCGTGGTTGCTTAGGCAACAATTTGGGCACTGCTAATTCAGATTTATCTTCATATATCCATTATACATATTTAAAAAAAATATTTGTCTGCATTTTTGTTCAGAGAACAAATTCGCTTTACACTTCAAATAATGTTAGGTAGGACTAGGGCTGATATGGCCTGTAACCAATATCTCGATATTTTTAAGCTATATCGCGATACACGATATATATTTCGATATTTTTGTTGTTGTTGTTTTGTATTGTTTATTTCTAATAAATATTGTCATTATTTCCATGATAGCATTGTAATTGCTCAGAATCAACGTAGAGCAGTCGAGCTACACCTGCTATACGACACACACTCTTTTTTTATAGCATTTTAACACTTGTCATATTTTTTATGAATTTTTAATATATTTCATAATGTACATATGAGCATTGAAGCAGTGCAGAATCATACTTGGCATATGAGACACTTTTTTAAATCAAATTTTAACCATTCTTCATATTTTATAAATAAACGTTTAATACATTTAACACCCACGTTTTATTTTGAAAACCGAAAGTGTCCACACGCTGCCGTAAGCTAGCACTGACTTTCCAGTTTTTTAAAAGTGTTTTCAATAAAGTCGGCAATAAGGGCGCACTTGAAAATATTGGAGCAGCTGACGTGACCACACGAAAACGAGAGACGTGACCGCAGCTGTTTTTCTTCAGAACCAAGTCGTCCGTCTCCATCTTCAATTACCTCACTTGGACTCTTGGCTTCACCTCTCCTCACTTGATACAGAAAGTACGCATGCGCGCAGGGGATGTTTCTGGGTGGGCGGGGCAGTGTGCTGCGTGCTGTGAGCAGCAGGAGTGAGTGACAGGCGAATCCCCGGAGAATTAAATGCAGACGGCTTAAAACATTTACGTGACAAGTACTCGATGGTCGCGATATAGTCATTTCATACATCTCACGTAGAACAAGCCGCGATATATCGAGTATCCCTAGGTAGGACTCCACAAACTTGTGTGGGAAATTTGAATATTTTAAGAGATCCTCTCACGGACCACTTGAGGTCGCTCGCGGACCACACTTTGAGTAACACTGATCTACAGCAATGCATCAGTGCCCTGACTTCAGCGGAAAAAGACGCTACAGACAGAATGGCAGTCTTACCTTCTGAAGGAGAAAGCCACGTAACAAAGTCAACTGCCAGGTGACACCACGGACGGCGGGGTATGGGTAATCGGTACAGCAGTCCGGAACTGGGTCGTGTGGAACTCTTATTCTGGGCGCAGGTAGGACAGGCAAAGACAAAGGATTTGGTGTCCTCCATAGATGGCCACCAAAACTGTCTACGAAGGACAGGAGAGGGGAGAGTTAAAAAGTTTTTTAAAAAGTGCCCATCCGGCCTGCCGGGGGTTGAGGCGTTTAGCAGAACTGATATACTCAAGGTTCTTGTGGTCTGTCCACACCACGAATGGCAGCTCCGCCTCCTCCAGCCAGTGGCGCCATTCCTCCAGGGGCACTTAACTGCCAACAATTCTAACAGGTCCTGTATTGCTCTGCCTCAAGTAACCGGATGTTTGTAACAGAAAATTGAAATTTGAGTGGATTGTGAGAACTGAATGTTCAGTTCCAAACTAATAAATTCAATTTCAACAAAATTCAATAAATTCAACAGTTGCAATTATTCAAGTTAAGCAATTCAAATTCAAGTATAAATGATTCAAATTCAGTTTCTGGTGGCACATATTTCAGCCCATAGACTGTGCTGATGATTGTCTGTATCTATGCACACTTCTCCTTTACAGCTGTGCAGCAGTGGCCATCATCAACCTTTCTTTACTGTCTGGGAATGGTGAAGTCCTTGAGTTTCCAGAAATTAATTGTGCAGTCATTGCGGAGTGTTAAAAACAGGCTGTGTTCCAGACAGGCGTGGTGGGCAGGATTGACCTGCTGCAGCCCAACCTCTGAGAATTTTGCTGTGTTGCTCCACCGTAACATTGGCCGTCGAAACATCTAAATACATAATTTTACCACTCAGCTAAGGTACTATTAATAATCTGCTCTGCATGTGTGTGTGTGTCAACAGCCGTGTTCCAGTACAAGACTTAAAAACATGGGGGAGGAGCAGCTTTTAGTAGGTATTTCACTCCCTCTTCACTTTCTCTCTTCTTTCTGTTCCTCTCATTACCTGGCTCCCTCTCTCTGAGTCTCTTTCATCTTTCTCTTTCTCGCTCTCTCTCTGCCTCCATCTCTGTCCATTTGCTCTTCATCTCCCAATCTGCTCCTCATCAGTCATATCTCTCTTCTCACTCATTTCCCAACCTCTCTACACTCTCCCTCTCTCTTTCTCTCTCCTTCTTCTTTACTCTCCTGCCTCTCCTCCATCTTTGATCCACTTCAGGCTCTGTCTTTTTGTCACTTTTTTACGTTAAAAAGGTGTAAATGTTTTAGCCTTTCTTTTGATTTGATCCTCCATCTGGGTTACTGAGGTATAAAAGGATTTGAAACAGATGCTAGAGGCCCTTCACTATGTGGACATATCTGAATGAAGATCAAATCTGCTGGTAGGGTCAGTGAAGCGGGCAACATTTTGTGGCATTTGTATTGACAGTACTTTTACATAAACCTGCAAATAGACCCAGTGAATACAAACTAACAGCCCAGGTTGTAATAGCTGCATAACTGGTGGCATGTTAGAGTTGCACAACAACACCTTCACTTCATACTGTACAACAGCTAACATGTTGAGGTATATCATTGGCACAATGGATAAAAAGTAGCAGCAAATATATACACATCTGTGTAAACATGGGGTTGTCCAATGATAAAGAAAATACATCCTGATATATAGAAAACCTGAAGCCAAGTAGCGTCCATCTGGGCCCAACATGTAACCCCTACTGGGCTGGTCTCTTGATCAAGGTAATACACATTGGGGGCAGTGTAGACTTGCTAATTAAGTAACCAAACAATGCCTAGGAATCACCCAAACCCCATTGTTTAGGTCTTGAACCTTCCTCACATACCAAATGTGTATTCTTGCCCTTTTGTCCGTCTGGCTCCAACTTCCAGACCTCATGTAAGTGTCTACCCTTTCTCACCTACCCCCTCCTTTCCCTCTTCCCATGTTGCCCAATCATTTTCCTTTGCCTTCACCACGTTTGGTCCATCACCATTTACATATTGCGTAACCATAGCTGTTTTCTGTTTCTCTTCATTTGCTCCTGGTCAGCTCACTAGCTCAGAGATTTTGCAGGACAAGAGATTGAGATTTTGCAGGACAAGTGGCATCTGGCTCAGGGTAGCACGTGGAATGAAAGTAAAGTTAAATATATCACATTAATGTGGATGCTTTAATTCCAGGGTGGAAACATGTACTTAGCCCCACAAACACTTCAGAGTTCAAGTAGCAGCCACATCTCAACATCAACTGTTCAGTGGAGACTGTGTGAAATTAGACCTTCATGGTCAAATTGCTGCAAAGAAACCACGACTAAGGGAGACCAACAAGAAGGAGAGAACGGCTTGGACCAAGAGACAGACAGAATGGACATTAGACCAGTGGAAATCTGGACTTTGGATTGATGAGACACAGAGAAGGTGAATGGCTAGTATCTACATCTGTGGTTCCCATCATGAAGTCTAAAGGAGGAGGTGTGAGGGTGTGTGGGTGCTTTGCTGATGACATTGTTGGTGATTTATTCAAAATTAAAAAAAGACTGCATTCTGCAGTGACATGTGACTTTTACTCAGGAGAATCATGATGACCCAAAACACACCCCCAGGCTTTGTAAGGGACATTTGGAGTATTGGAGTGCTGCATCAGATGACCTGCCCTACACAACCACACTAACTAAATTCATGGGTTGGTAGGCAACTCATAAAATCTGATGGCAGTCCTGTGTTTGTTTGACCCATCTGTCCACCCTCCATATGCTGACTTCCTTGCTTCACACTGTGTCACCTGATGTCAACAGTGCATCAAAACATTACAGCAGACAAGTGTGTCCACATGTGACACTGGAGTGTTTCCTACAGCATCCTGGTTTGAAGCGTGGGTCCGCTGAGCTGTCATGTTTGACAGTTTGGGAGTGAGGATTGTGTTGACTAGATTCATCGTAGTGCAGCAACAATAACAAAAGAAGAAAATAAAGTATTAAAGTATGCTTAAAGGCTGAACAACAAAGCAGTAGTAACGATGTCGCAGTACATGAAAATATGCCCAATTTATGCTGTTGTTAAAGTGACCAAATACACTGAACAAGTGTATTCTAAGTCATAGTGTGTTTGAAATAATGACATGAGAGTGTGTTGTCTGCTCCTGTCCTCAGCAGCACTGTCTCTGCCCTCTGAGCAAATTTTGGCACTGCCGTTGGCATTTATATACTTATTGGTTTGCATGTTTATTTATTTATTTATAAGTCTTTCTTTCTGTCTCAGGAGTCTCACGGCCAATTATTGTGACACTGTGCTCAGCATAAAATCTGAATCCCCAGACCAGACAGAATCTTATACAGACATACAGTATCTTGCTGCTTCAGCAGCAGCAGCAAGAAAAATGGTGTTTGGCATAAAATTAGCAATGATTTTGGAGGATAGTTAACAGCAGTTTAAATGGGACATGGTGTTCAGCACTCCTCGCTGATTAGAAAAGAGGTGTTTGATGGTATTTGTAGCACTGAGACAGAGCTGAGCTGGACTGTGTGTGTGTGTGTGTGCGTGCTTAAATATGAATGCAGTGCCAAGGACGCTCCAACAAACTGTAGACCTGGTGAAAACAGCTTACTCTGGGCCCTGAAACACAGGACGTATCAAATCATCTGCAGACTGAATGTTAATATGTCGCAACTCGGCATTCAAGAAGTGCTTTCTATTCATTATTTATTTCTATCATATCTGAGCTACAGTTTGGTCAAGGTTTGGTCATTTGTTCACCTATCCTTACAGCAATTCAACTCTATTTCTATAGCACTAAATCATAACAGAAGATATGTCATGACACTTTCCCTACTGATCAGGACTAGACCATACCTTTTATAATATTATGTACACAGACTTAACGAGTCCCACAATGAGCAGAACCTGGCTCAAGGATGGCTTTCTGCCGCAACTGGAGTTTAGAGTTGGAGAGGGGGCGAGAGGACATGGGATGATAGATCGATTCAAACTGCAGGGACATTTTCATTGCCCTGTTTGTGACAAAACTATTATTAGAAGACAAAACATGAAGGGACACCTTGAGGCTTGCCAAGTCTACCCTGTACACAACTGACTGCTCCTCTGCAACAAGATGCAACCACACTTGCTGATCTTTTCTGCACAGTTCATTCAGACTTCTGCTGTCCAGAGATGCAAATGTAACAACTATGTCCTGTTCTGCTGTTGTATTTAGTTTTTCAGCCTTTGAGCCTTCAGCCTTTTTTACATCTTTACAGTTGCTTTGGGAGAATCACATCAACACATAGTTCACCAGCTAAAACACCACATTGCCCTTTTGCCAAATTAAGAATGTCATGTAAACACAAAGACACAAGTAATGACATTCATTTCAAAATAGCCAGTTCATGTTCAAAACAGAGCCTGTCTGCAGTACACCTCAACAGCACCAAGACACTGAAGCCACCTGCAGTGTATACAGTATATGGTAAAACACAATAATAAATAAAACACTTCCAGCTGACTAGATGACCATGAGACACCAAATGCACTGACAGAATATACCAGAGAGTTGCAGAATCCAACAGAAACCACCGTCTGTCCAGGGTCTGTACATCACAGTGTTCATTATTTATCATCAGATTTATCAACCCATTTCCAGTGATACCCACAGTGCCACATGATGCTACATGCTACGTTCCATTCAGCTGTGATGACAGTGTTATATGTTTACATCTGAGACACATCTTCTGGGTAGAAACTAGAGGTGTAACAATACATGTATCTGTATTGAACTGTTCGATACAGTGGTCTCGGTTTGGTATGCCCTATGAATCAAATAATACACAATTTTATATCTATTTGATCAAACAACTGACGATGTGCTCTGTGCTGAAAGCTTAGTGGATCTCCGCTCGACTACTCCGCCACTGCACATGTCTTTGCCACGTCGCATACGTGCCACGGTTTTGGTCCGTCCTGCACACGACTTCAACCCCCCGGGAGCGTTTATCCCTCCAGATTTTGTTTACTTGCTTAGATTTGGTCCTTTTCCTGGTTTATGTGCTTCTGAATATGTTTCTACATCTGTAAATATGCAGCATACTTAATTAGTTTTGCTTTTGTCATTTTTTTATGACCGGCAGTTTGCACAGCGTATTTTATTTTAAAAATCCATCAGATTTTCATTGCTTTTTCTGTGCCTAGCTTCCACTCGCTCAAAGTGTTGTGTAAAATGACGCGTGATGCGAAGCTAGCTCCTCGCAACATAGCTAATGCTTGTTTTACAAGGTGTTGTTTTTGTTTTATATGGTTCTAACTTTTAAGTATGCACAACAGAAAATGAGGCAGGTAGAGCTGCATCAGATACATTTAATATAATTTAAAAACTGTACTTTTGAGTTGAAACAAATGTTGGTAATTTCAATAAACTAAGTTATGAAGTTAACACTGAAGAGTTGTGGGATTCTGTTAGGCTTGAGATGATTTCTAAAGTATTTACATGTGCTAAAATTTCTGTAAATAACCTTTACGTAATGGTGCAGCACACCATGGTAATATCTTGTTTGGTTTATTTTCCCCAGGTCGTGCTAAGAAAAACTAGATTAGAGCACTGGGGCCCACGGACTGGGAAGAATACACGTGAATTTGAGACAGTGTTGAACACAAGTGTTGGAGTTTTAAAAAAAATGTCCTCACCTGAACTCAGCTGGTGTCAGGGGACAGTCTTGTGGTTGAGCTCAGGAAGCAAAAGGTACAGGTGTTGTATGTATGAGTGTTTGAAGTTTTATTGTTATGATCTGTATTAAAAAAGGTTTTGAATGTGTGTGAGCTGCACAAGGCCTGAAGTCATCTGCATTTAAAGGGATCACAGATGGATCATATAAGGGAGGGGTTGAAAATGAGACATGCACATGACGAGATAGTCCATAAAATCTGGGAGTGTCTAGGAAATGCCACATGAAGTTCATAAAAGTATTTGAGATTAGCCATTTGTACATTAAACCTTCCTTTAAAGCTGAGTGGTAAATGGTTCTTTGATCTCATAGTTTGGTGTACAGTTGAGTGCAGGGTCTCCAAGGGATTTTGTTGACCCAGAAACCTGCTTTTGACTTTGCTCAGGGTTTGGCAACTCGTGTTAACCTCTGTGTCCCAACCTCACTACCTGTTACGACCTCGGTTCTTGAGAAGCAACACAGGTGACAAAGAACAGCCAATGCAGCCAAAGTAACTTATATTGTCAAAACCAGAGATAACAATGAAGACAAAATGTGGAGGCTGGTGGTGTTGCAATAGGCCAGGCTGCAGTGTGTGTGTGTGTGAGAGAGAGAGAGAGAGAGAGAGAGAGAGAGAGAGAGAGTGGGTGGAGCTACCCAGATCTCTTAAAGACCTCCAAACAGTTGCCAGAGATCAGGAGGGAAATGATGAGGAGCCTCTGATCACCTGACAACTGAGTTAGAGAAAATTTTGAGAAGTTAGAAAAAACTAAGAGAGATTAGCCTTGGACATAACACCCCCTACCATAAGCACCTACCCTGCTCTAAAGCAACCTTACCGTTAGGATAGCACCTAGTCTATCCACACTGTCAATTAAGATAAACACTTACGACCTTGAAAGGGCATCTGCAAGAACATCATCCTTCCTGCACACATGCTGGATGTCCAGATTAAGCCCTTGCATGACTAAACTCCATTACATTAGCCGATAGGGGTTGAACAGATTTTTTTAAGTCGACACTAATATGATGAAAGTCGAGTCAACGTCGACTAGTCGCCGGTGACATCATTGATATTTTCAGTAATTAAAAAAATCACAGGAGGAGGGAATGCTTTGCAATAATCTGTATTGACTGACAATGCACAGCTGTTACACAGAATTTGCGCAGAACAACAAGCATAAAGTACAAACAAGCAGCAACTCAGCTGTTAAATTTAACAGTAACATATCTACACGTAAATCTACATCTCCCATAGTGGAAAACAAAATACTGAACAAAACAATTTGGGAGGAAAACAACACAACACCTGCAAGCCTAGTCATCGTCACAGTCCTGCTCAGTCACAGTTTTCTTTTTTCGGTCCTGGTTTGCGTGCAGGAACACTAGCGCATCTACGTGTGCTGGGTGAAGGCTCGCCCGCTGTCACGTGATGGTATTACCAGCGAGTGAAAAAATCCTCTCGCTTGGCGTGCTTGTCGCTGGGACAGCCAGGTAACGTTTGCCTAACTTGGCCAAACGGGGGAATCTCTCCTGGTTCTGGGCCCACCACTGCAGCGGGTTCTGCATGGTGGGAATTTGTTGTGTATGCAAATAATCACGGACCTCTTCGTCTGCGGTGGAATAATCCCCCACTCTCCTTCCACTTTGATAGTGCAGGCCGAAAAGTTGTTCAAAATCCTGCTTGAGTCTGGCTTTTTTCCCCTTTACTGCTTCTCCCTCACTGTCACCCACATCCTCACTTTGGACACCCTCACCTAAAATAAAACGAATGATGATTCTGTTTTCAGAATTCAGTATTCAGAAACAGAACACAATTTAAATCAATTAACGGACTTCACTTGGTGCACTTACCTGTTGCTGCAAGCGGCTCTGCCTCCTCCTGCAGCAGGGCATTCAGATGGCTCTGGGCGGCCTCTCTTTTACTCTATGGGACAAACTAAAAATGTTCGAACCGGGCATCAAGCACACAGGCCACAATAGGGATGGACTCCATCAGGTCATCTAACTCCAGTTTGAACCGTTTTTCTAACTGCTCTCGAACCTTGATCTTGAAGGTGCGCACAGTTGCCAGGTTGGATGCTTGAACACGCAGGGTGGTGTTGATCATGTTGTGAATCACCGGATAGATGAAAGACAACCCCACATGCAGCTCACCACACATTATTTCAGTAGCCTTGGCCAGGGGCTGCAGTACCGGGATCAGCTGTTCCACCAGCTCCCACTGTGATGCTCTCATAGCAAGTGATTTCTGGACACTTGGTTTTGTGACCGTTTCATCGGAAAGCACAGATTGCACTGCAATTCTTTGCTCGAAGAGCCGCTGGAGCATGACAACTGTGGAATTCCACCGGACCGGGCAGTCATTCTGGAGTTTGCTGGCTCTTATGCCAAGCTGTTCTTGCCGTCATTTCAAGGCGCAGGTGGCCAGTGCGGAGTGGCGAAAGTGGCTCACAACTCTCCGTGCCGCATCAATAGCCTTCACCACATCGGGTAAGACTAAACCAGACTTTATAGCCAGCTGCAGCGTGTGTCCAGTGCATCCCAGATCTTTGGGGAACTTTTCACATAGCTTCATGGCCAAGTTCATGTTACTGGCATTATCGTGGACCGTGCAAAACACCTTAATGTCCCATTCCCTGATTATCTCAGACAGACGATCTGCAATATTTACAGCTGTGTGCCTGAGATCTGGCATCATAGATGTGCACAACACTCGGGCCTGCAGTTTCCATGCATTAGTGATGCAGTGAGCTGTCACAGTGATGTACGGGTCCATGGTGAAGGATGTCCACAGATCAGTTGTTAGCGACACACTCCGGCCTTTCATTTCCCTCATGATGTTTTCATGCAGGCTGTCGTACTGATGTTTAATAGTGTTCCATAGCGTGTTGTAAGACGGGACATCGTAGCTAGGCTCAAAAAGAAGCATTTCTCTGAAGCTCTCTCCAGGCAGCTAGTAGTGGCATTTCTGGTGCCAGCTGCCACCGGAAATGCCACTACTAGCTGCCACGAATTGAGCCAGCCCTCTCTCGATTAGCGACTAGTCGACGTCAAGCTCTAAACGTCATTGTGGCGTAGTGAAGTTGACTAGTTGACTAGTCGACTAGTCTGTACAGCCCCTATTAGCCGATGGTTGGAGTTTTTCATCCTGTTGAAAAAAACCAAAGGGCTATCATCGGTGTTGACAACTATTTTTGATGCAAGTAAATTTTCTTGAAAACTAACAAACAGGATGCTTTACCCCAAGGAATCCTCTTGAAGGAAAAGAGCTCCAACACCAGCATCACTTGCATCACCCACTAGTTTAAAAAAACCCTGCTAAAATCAAGGTACAACAAAAACAGGACTAGCCAACACCTCAGGGCTAAGAAGGTTAGTCAAAGGGGCCCCGACTGTAGCAAAATTCTTGCAAAAACCGCTGTAATAACCTGCCATGCCAAGGAAACGTTTTAAGTAATGCCTCAAACCAGGCACACCAAAGTTCACAATGGCGTCCACTTTGTCCTCAACAGGACAGACCTTTCCACAACCAACTATTTTTCCCAAATATGTTATTCTGGCCTGTCCAAATTCACACTTTGCCAAATTCAAGGTCATATTAGAAACAGCAAGCCTGTGGAACACCTCTTCCAGCTGAGCTACATGCTGAGACCAGAACTGTAAATCACCACATCATCAAGATAGGCTTCACAACCTGCAACTCCCTTCAACACCTAATTTACCAGACGCTGAATCGTAGCTGGTGCATTCCGCATTCTGAAAGCCATGACAGTGTACTGACAGAAATCGTCTGGTGTCACAAAAGCAGAGATTACACAGACTTGCTCGGTAAGAGGGACTTGCCAGTAACCTTTCAGAAGGTCTAACTTGGTAACAAAACCTGCAGATCCCATCCTGTCTATACAATCATCTAGTCGGGGAACAGGGTAACAATCAGGTTTGGTTACAGAGTTAACTTTGCAAAAGTCAGGACAATAACAGGGTGTGTGATCCGACTTCTCAACAAGCAGACACAGGGAGCTCCATGAGCTAGTACTGGGTTCAGCAATACCATGCTTCAGCAGTCTACTTCCTTACGTAAAAGCTGTCGCTTAACAGGATTTACTCTGTAGGGATGCTGCTTAATAGAAGCAAATCAACTCAGTAAAGTCAGAACATTTTGGAAATGCAAATAAGAAAGATGAACATTCAAGTTAGTCAGAACTTTAGAATTTGGCAACCTACCCTGAGAAAATTCTAAACCAATAGTAACCTTAGGATCCTCTGGAACAACATCACTGCCCTCTGCAACATTGACAACATCAGTGTCCTCACCTACATGAGTTGAAGTGTTTAACACAGCAACAGTTTTCAAATCTGCGAGCATGGGCTGATTTCTCCCACAGTAAGGCTTTAACAGGTTCACATGGCATAGGCGTGTTTTCCGCTTATGGTCAGAGTCTTAACCAATAAGTCACACTCACCAACCCGGCGGTCAATCACATATGGTCCGCTATACTGAGCCTTGCAAAGCAGAACCAGTAAGAGGCAAAAGAACCAAAACTTTGTCCCCTGGTAAAAACACTCAATGCCTTGCCTTCCTGTCGTATCATCCCTTCATCTTTACTTGAGCTTCCTCCAAGTTTTGCTTAGCTAGGTGTCAATCTGGCACTGTATGTTGCCTGTTTGTTCTGCCTGGGTCACGTCAGCTAGAAGGATTTCAGAGCAGGTTTCATTGAGTGTGCCTGAAAAAGCACACTATATACTATTCCACGCGCTTCTTATTATTTTTCTCACACCATTTTGTTGGCATGCTACTCCTCTCGCAGTTTTGGTCGCACATACCACAAAAAAGGTACCAAAATGACCGACTAGGCCTTGACACACGTTTTCCAAGCGTTTCGCCAAACGGTTTTCGAATTATTCGGCAAAAACACGCCAAAAATTTCCCCCTATGATACCTTATGAAGAGAATAGAGTGCGAAACTAGCTAGATTGGAGAGGGAGAGAAAAAAAATTCAAAAAATTAATTTGTAAACTGCTCCTGAGGCCACAAATTTCACTCTACAGATAATTAATTTATATATAAAAACATCTTCTCACTCACAAACATTCACCTGCTAAAGCCCCTTAGACATATAGTTTTGGCGGGAAACCAACTGATGCGCCAGTAACATGACCCATGGTCCCATCTACTCCCATGTTAAAAAGAGAGGACATTTTTGGAGGAAAGCAGAGAAACCAGTAACTTTCCATCGCTCAAGCTCAAGATGCTCACAGTGAACCCGGGTTCAATAATAGGAAGTACTGTTTGGCCAAAAACCCTTGTTGTTCGAGGGGTTCAGCCTTTTCTCTCTCTCTCACTCTCTCTCTCTCTCTAACTCTGTCAGCAGTGTCAAATGTCAAGGCCAACTCACACAGGAGGCGGAACGGAAGCGGCACGGTACCGCCACGGTCACCGCAGCAAATAGAAGCCAGTCTAGTCAATGAGAGCACTCACACAGGGCGTGGTCCAGAGGCGTTCCAGAAGCGGCTAACCGCGCCACGGCGCAAGCTTTCCTTTTTTACTGTGAGCCGCGTCTGAACCTCGTGAATTTCAACAGAGCACTGCGCACCAGACAGGAAACCCGGCCTTGAATCAACGTAATAAACTTCCGCCCGATTCCAAAATAAAACACAATAAGCAGTTCATGTCGATTTTTACAACTTCACATCAACGTTACGTCATGACCGGTGGCACCAGGTGATGAAAGATCGATCAAAGGGTCTTAACATGGACGACGAGAGACTAATTGTTGAAGTGGAACAACACACAATCATTTATAAAACAACAGATGCTTTTTATAATCTCCTCCACGTCGGAGAAGCAAAGTCAGCTGTTTGTTGTTGTTGTTTTCTTTATACACTGTTTGTCGCGGGGTCTCGCTTACGTCCAGGATTCTCGCGTGATCTCGCGGGCAAAGGACCGCGGCACTACCGTTCCGCTGTTGTTCCGCCTCCTGTGTGAGTCCCGTGTTCACTGTCTCGTCTCCGTATGTCGTGCGTGTGCCCTGCAGATGCTGCAGAGCCGATGTGTTTTTTTGTTTTTTTCTCCTGTGCTTCACTGTTTCCTCTTCCTGGCACTCTCCCTCATGCCATGCCTGTTCTCACACATCTTGACCAATCACGTTCGGCTTTCAATTTAAAAAGTGGAGGAAAATAAAACTAGCGGAAAAAAACATTTTTTTCTCCACTTTAATTGGTCAAGATGTATAGCAGCATCCACGGGAGGGGTGACACACACACACACACACACACACAGCGGTTGCGGAGGACAAACACGACAGGAGGGAGACGAGAGACCGAGAGATAACGACAAAAGGTGCTCAAGTGGCACTTGGCTTTAAAATAGTTAAAAGTTTGCCTAATTAGGTCTTTATTTTTATACTTTATAATTTGTATTGTGGCATTTTTTCAAGGTTGAGTGTGTTTGTAAAATAAAGCTATAAAGGATAAACATCTGATGTCACGTATGTATTTTACATTAGTAATTCATTTTTTCAGGCAGTTTTGCATTATTTTGGTAAATCAATTAAATAGTAAATCATTTTTATTTATATAGCACATTTTTACACAGCATGCACTGACCAAAGTGCTTTAAAATTTCAAAAATAAAATAAAATATAATAACATATAAAAATATAACATTATAATAACAGCAATAATATTAATAATAATATTAATCGATAAAACCAATTAATAAAATGCATGGGAGCTGAAAGAGTCGGCTCCTTATATTAAGCAAAGCCATAAGAACCGGCTCTCCAAAAAGATCTGAAATTTCCATCACTAGAAAGACAGCAACTGTTTAAAAAATAAATAAATAAATAAAAGATTTAGGGAAAAATACAATAAAACCTTAGATTACAAATGTGATTTTATACATCCATACTCATGATAATTCTGGATTGTAATGACTGTGGCACCCCAAATTATCCCACTGTTCATGTCGTGCATCAATTTATTGCCTCAGGTTTTTTGTTGTTAAAATAATGTCTCAAAATATTCAGTTTTTCAAAATTTGACATGTAAAAAAAATCAGCACCTCAAAAAATTCAGTGTAAAAAGAACCAGACTCAGGTAACCAGGCAGAAGCAGTCGATTCCTGTCTCAATTCATTAAGCCAAAGTTCATAACAGCGCCGGCGAACTTTTTCTCGAGCGCCCTCACGTCTGCCTGTGCGCCCTAGGTGCGCCCTAGTCTTTACATACATTTTTTATTCCCCTTTGCTATTTGGGCTTATTGGAACCTAATTAGAATTAAAACTAAGCATATTTTTTATATGATATACTTTTAGAGAAAAATGATGTCCACATGGATTTTTGTTCCGAATTTTCATAAAATACAATTAAGTCGTCTTTGTGTAATTGAGTGAAAAACAGGGGATCATTTGAAAAGCTGCAAAAAAAAGGATGCAGGATGACATTGTAAGCCTGTAACAAAATATAAAACATTCAAATAATAATTGTCATGGTTGCATCAGGCTACTAATGTGTTTTAAATATCATAGTAAAAAAACAAAACATTTTTTTTGCCCCTTTTTGACAGTCACAGTTACAGTATGGCTCATGTGACATTTTGTATTCGTAATGTAAAAAAAGAAAGGGTGTGATCACTGAGGACAGAAGGACCCAGTTTACGGAGGCCCAGGGGTCACTTGATGACCTTCTTTAATCTGAAAAGAGAGGAGTTGGAGGAGGAATGTGACTAGTTACACACGCTCACACTGGCCCACCCATCCACACACACACACACACACACACACACAGTAATAATGTCACAAAGAGTACATGTACACTGTAGGAACATGTACAGTACTTGAGAATCACTGCCATCACCTATGTGTGAAAGGCCAACCCGTTCTCATTCCTAACACATAAAATACAGACGATTTGTCACGCCCCTTGACGTCTGATACCGACGTAAAAGGTACCTTTCCGCATCTGTATGAAACGCTCTGGGTTGCCAATTGACTCCAGTATAATCCGTTAGAGCTCCAGCTGTCCATTCACTCCAATAATAACCCGACCACAGCCATACATGACGCTGCAAGCTACAATCTGATTGGACAACCGAGGACCCTCTGCCCGGAACTGTTTTTCTTACTATGTCAAGGATTTCTTTTATTGAAATCATCAACGTTTCTCAGCACAAACGCGCCAAAGTGTCACTGATAATTCAACAATAAAATAGCTTCATGTTGTGGCCCCTTAGTATGTTTTTTTTCTCCTTATAGCCTGAGAAATAAACTTTCGCATGTTTTGGATAGCGGAAAGGCCTACACTACCCAGAATGCTCGACCACCGACGATTTGTGAGCTACAATCTGATTGGACAACCGAGGACCTTCTTTTCTAACTATGTTAAAGATTTCTTTTAATAATATCATCAACGTTTCTCAGCACAAACATACCAAAGTGTCACTGATAATTCAACAATAAAATAGTTTCATGTTGTGGCCCTGAGTATGTTTTTTTTCTCTTTCTGGCCTGAGAAATAAACTTTTATCCGTATGTTTTAGATGGCCGAAACGCTTACACTACCCATAAGGCTCGACCACCGCCGATTAATGATGCCCCTTCACCTCTGATACGCAAAAGGTATCTTCCCATAGACATATATACATAGACGCCGCATTGAGCGGGTTGTTGGTCGCGATACATCAACGGGTCCGCCATATTGGATAAGGCAGATCTGCCCGTAAACTAATACAAGGAAATGGACTGAACTTCATAAAGCGCCTTTCTACAAAGTTCTTTAAGTTAATGTCTCTTATACACCCATTCACACACACACCTTATATATCTGGGAAACAAATAGGCACCAAAAACAATGTATGTAACTTTTAAAGTGATGATTATAAATGTTTACTCCTTATGTAAGCACCAAACCAACGTATGTATTTTTCTAATGCTGAGTTACTGCAGCTGCTGCAGCTACTAATGTGTGTAACACTGTTACTGTGATAAGAAATTTTGAAATATTTATATTTCACATATATATATGTGTGTGTGTGTGTGTGTGTGTGTGTGTGTGTGTGTGTACTATATGTATGTATATATGTTCACATGTAATGTACACAATAGTGCTCTTTATTCAGAAAACCCTCATGTCACATCTACATTTCAGGATCTGGTTATTATAGACACAGATTAAATATAAAATATAATATAATATATATAAATATTGAAATATAAATATTTCAATATTTTTCATCACAGTAACAGTGTTACACACATTTGTAGCTATAAACACTCAGCATTACGTGGCTACTGTAGTATTAGCTCTTTAATCCACCGATGATGGATTTAGTTAAACACTACTTCAAGAGGGAACACTTGTCTAATTTATTGTAGAGAGTAAAAGTTGACTTTGGTACCCCCATTAGCACATTTCTACAGCATGTCCAGCTTCTCAAACCTAATTTTTATTACTGAATATATTACTTTTTTTCTGTGAAATTGGCTCCATTAACATTTGATTACTGTTTAATATTTACTGTTTAATATAACTTAGTATATCCCTTGAAATTCTGCTTAAAAGACTGATTGCTGAATGTAAGTGAGTGATAAGTTTTATGTATTATACTCATACTGTACTCTTAATGTTACTCTCACATAGAAATGGATCAAACTGATGGCAGCCTTGGAGCACTGCAGGCGAATAGAGGAGCTTGTAGAGTGCGAAAACAAAATCTTTACAGGCAAACTGGTACGTCAGTTTCCTTGAAATAGACAGTTTGATACCTTTACAGTTTGTAAAGGTATCAAAAGGTAAAGGTATGTTTAACCAAATACCCAGTATCTGAGCAGTAGTATGAAGTTCTGATCTTGAATCATAATCTATGTTTTCCCTTCTGATGTTGATAAACTGTAGCTGCTGCAGATCCTAAGACAAAAAGAGAGGTTGTTTAGAAGGTGATGGCTGTAAGGTGCCTTTAAAGAGGAGGAGATGATCCTTTGCAGGGCCAGCCCAGGACAGGACAGCGCTTAAGGCACGAACTCTGGATTTGGTAACGATCTCCTCAGACTATAAGCAGTAAAGTTTCACTGGATCTTCAAGCTATAACAAGCTTACTGGATAACACAAAAAGAAGGGACTCCATTCCTTGCTCAAAAAAAAAAAAAAAAAAACTGAACTGAAAGCCGAAATGCTAAAGGTCAAGGACTATTGCCAGAGAATTCTCAGTACCAGAGGATTCTCAGCCACCAACCACTCCTGGAAACAGACAAGGAGGAGGAGGAAAATTCAGAGGATGCTGCTGAAAGTGACTTCAGCACTTCTGATAAAGATTGAGAGAGTGTGTGTGTGTGTGTGTGTCACCTTTAATATTATGACGGATAAAATAAAAAGTTAATCACTTCTCTGTTTAATGTGCTTTTTATAATGTCTGCTTTTAGACAGAGCTTGTTATCAACAGACCTTTTGAGAAGGAAAAATGGAATCTCCTGTGTGCAATTTACGCTGGAGCTATACTGTGTATATATTCATATACAGTAACAAATTTATTCATGGAAGCTTTCTGGGCTGCTCAAAGGATCACAAAAGGGAATAACTCAACAATGCTTTGAGGCGGGAGGCTGAAATTTGACTATGTCGTATGTCCCGTCACAATCCCATCACTGTACAGCTAGTTAGCTTTCTAGAAGCCCTACAGAGTTGGGACTTTGGGAGCCTGACCCAGACCTTGATTAGAATAGCACAGTGAGTTTCATGCAGTTCGGTGCATTTTTGTGGCGGTGGCGAGGGCGCAGATTCGTGTAACGGCGTCCTTTCTCGGCCCCGCCCATCGAAAAGTACTGGGCCGACACGCTCGTCTTATGCCCCTGAACAACATACAAAAATTTCAGACCCGTGCGACTTGTAGAAACACATGTCCTCCAAAAACTCCACGCAGTTCAGAGGGTGTAAGACTGCATGATTCTGACAGGACCCCGATGCTCAGGAATCCAGACAGGGGCAAAAAAAATTCTAGTGTTTTTTTTCCCACCGGTTCATTATTCAGAGGATCCGAATCTGGGGCCCCTGATTCGGATCCTCTGTTCCGAATCTGGGGCCCCTAGGGTCAAAGGCTGCCATGTGGCAGCCAAAAAGACACGTTTTTTTAGTAAGTCCCCCAAATCTGACCCTTTTCTTTTCCGGTCATTATTTCCTGATAACTCATCAAATCGTTGAGGCAGGGGGATGAAATTTGAGTATGTGTATCGGGACATGGGCCACAATCACTGTGCCGAGTTTTGGATCCGTGGCCCCTTGGGAAGGGTCAGAGGTCAGCCGTTCTGTACTCAACGAGGCCTACTAGTTAAGGTTTTAACGCCTTTTTGGAATTAACTCATCAATGCTTTAAGACAGGGGTCTGATATTTGAGTGTACGTATCAGGAGGCATGCTGTATTGCCAGGCCTAAACCAACCTGTTTAACCTATCAAATTATTGTCAAAGATATGAAAATATTGATCGAGTTAAATAAATGATCCTTTCAAGCCTTCATCAGCACACAAGATGTTAAACTATTCAGATGATGTTATCTCTATGTTCCTCGATAATTTTTATAAGATTAAAATTTAATCAATAGACTTCCTAAACTGATATTTTACTATCCTACTTATACTGTGTACTTACACAGCCAAATATTTAATCGTCCTATTTTGATTCTATAATTTTTTTCCTGTGTGTGTGTGTATGTGTGTAACGAGAAGTACACCACAAATGTGAGATATCGAGAGCTGTGAACACATTACGTGAGATATTATTGATCTATTGGATTCATAGATGTTTTATGTACTTAAGCCAGTTATAGAGTGAAACAGAGACCGACACTGACTGAAATGTGTATTCAATATTTTATTCAGAACTTTTATGATGAACTTTAACTTTATTTCTATTGTGAATTTCAACATGTTGAACTTTGAACTGGGAACTTGTGGTGCCAACTCTGCAACCTGTGGTGGGCTGTCTTACAGATAAGCTTGCGCAGGTTCCCATGTGTCATCCCACACTTTGCCACTGTCAGGAAAAGAAAACAACAACAACAACAACAACAACAACAACACACACAAACAATATAGGTTAAAAGGACAAGTTAGGTTGTGACATATAAGACTATCTAGGTTAAAATATCTTCTATATTCATGTCATGCTTTATACAATTTCATTTTAATCCAAATTAGTCAAATCAAATTAAATTTTATTTGTATAGCCCAAATTCACAAAACACATTTTGCCTCGGAGGGCTTTACAATATGTACAGGGAGTGACACCCTCTGTCCTTACCTACTTGATAACATGCATTAATGAGACATGTATGTTTACAGATGGTAAGAGAGAGAGAGAGAGAAAGAAAGAAAGAAAGAAAGAAAGAAAGAAGGCAGTCTAGTCCTATAGCAGCATAACTACTACTCTTAAAGGTGTTGACCGTGTCTGCCTCCTGAACCCTGAATGGTAGTTTGTTCCACAGAAAAGAAGCTTAATAGCTGAAAGCTCTGGCTCCCAATCTACTTTAGTCCAAATACATGAATTCAAATTGATGTGATAACTATTTTCAACAATATAAACATCTGTTTCCAGTCCAACACAGTGGTTACTATCTACCATGTTGGGCTTCCACTTCACTTTAACATCTTTGTTTCCCTGAAAGACGTGATATAAACAAACAATTAATTCAGAAAGACATACAAGTTGCATATATAAAGGAGCTGTTAGACATTGAGCTGTTAGGATTTTAAAAGAACGTAAACATCAGGAAGGCAGCAAGACCAGGGGTCTGTTTCACAAAGCAGGTTCAACAAACTCTGAGTTAAATCCTGAACTCTGAGTTGATCTACTCTGAGATAGGAAACTCTGAGTTTTCGGTTTCACAACAGCTGATTTGAGTTAGTTTAATCAACTCAGAGTTGTTTAACCTGGAGTTAATCATGAGCGCCACAGACATATAAAGCCAGCATCAATGGAGCCCAGATTCGATGATTGAAAATGGAAACTGACAGAAAGAGGGCAGCATTTTTCACCCCAATAGAATTAGAAATATTAATTACTGCATATGGAGAATATGAGCATGTCTTCAGAAAGAAGTGCAACACTGCAGCGGCTGCCAAAGAGAGGGAGAGGGCATGGGAGAGCATTGCTGCTCGGGTCAATGCGTAAGTTTAAATGTAATATTTTGCAATCACAATAACTATTGAAGGGCAAATTGCATGAATGGAGCCTATTAATTTATTTCATGTAGGTGCAATCCGGCGGGGGAGAAGCGCACCTGGCAGCAACTTAAGATGAAATATAAAAACATTGTTCAAACAGGTCAGACATCTGCATGACTTGACTCTGAACTTCTTTGATTCCTTCCATAATGCTCTTTTAACACTCAAAAATGTCTTCTTTATATTGTATTACAGTTTTTCTCGATTGGTTTGGCTCATTTCTTGAAACTGAGATGACATTCTCATAACTACATGGACAAATCCCCAAACTATCTTGCAGTTTCTCACAACAGAATGGCATTTATCATTGCTTTCATCAAATTTCCAAATGCTTTGTACATGTGTCAAGCCTTTAGTACATCCTTGCAAATAGCTATGTACAAGTAACCTACAGTTAACACAATCAGCCAATATTTAGTACATTTTTCAAATGAATGTATCTTGCTGATCTATCCCAATTGGTTGGTTTTCAGTGTCATGGTTATTGCCCTTAAAACATGTCAGCACATTTTCATCGTATAAGTCATCATATGCAAAATAGTCTGCTCAAAATAGTGTTAGGAAACTGGAATAGAATACAGTACATATTTTGGAAGATGTTATAGTAAATTTAGGATAATCAGGTTAGGTGAAATAAGTTTTTGACTAACGAAAATGGTGTGGCCACCCACAATGCAAGTTTGGGCCCATACAACACAGATAAACTCCTCCGTTTCCTGGATCAACTGTATCTTGATCTGGTCCCAGAAAATGAGAGGGGTCTCGAAGGGCCCCACCTACCCCAGTTTGTAATTATATGGGACAACGTTAGTTTCCACCGGGGTCCACGCACGATGACTACTCTAGACTGGTTCAAATCTTATCAAACAGAACTTTTCTATTTGGGCATGCCTTCTCCTCTATGGCCCCTCTGATCTGTGGCGTTCTCAAAGGTATCTTTTTGTTCTGTACATGATGCCACTGGGACAGATGATGCATGAACACAATATTGGTTCAACATGCATCCAAGAATGCACAATGTGTTCTTGCCACCATACTCTCCATTCCTCAATCCTATCGAGGAGTTTTTCTCTGCTTGGAGATGGAGAGTGTATGAACACCATGCGGAAAACCAGAGGGCTCTCATGACTGCAATGGACGCTGCCTGTGAGGACATAACAGGGGATCAGTGTAGAGGATGGCTCAGGCATGCACAACGCTTCTTCCCGCGCTGTATCTCAAGAGACAACATCAGATGCGATGTGGATGAGAATCTGTGGCCGAACAGAGCACAGAGAATGGATGGCCAGGAAGATGAGGATGGTGACCAGGAGAGAGAGGGGAGTGACCGTGACTAAACAAAATGTCTTCATTTGTGACTCTTTGTATTTACAATGCTGATTTGTTGATTTTTATCTTTTTTGTGGGTTTTTGTATTTTGTGTACACAGTATGTTTTCCTTTTTTACGGTTCCCTACCTACTGTAATGTGTACAATTTACGTTAGTTGAGAATAAAAATGAAAATTCCTCGGCAGAATGAGTGCAGTGTGTGTGTGTGTGGTGTGAAAATGTTATGCCTATAGTTAGAAATATGCCATGACAAAGCGTCTAAGCATTTTGACTTGCAGTACTTACACAATACCAAAGGGACAATGCATTTTGGAGGCACTGACTAGTTATATGAGAAGGGAATGTAGTTTTGACTGAAGGGTAAACTGTTTTGGGAGCTGTACAAACATTGCCAGGTGATCCATGTAGTTGTGCAGTACCATCCAAGTTATTTTGACAGAAGTACTGAATGAATCAAAATGTGCCAAAGCAATTGAGAAGGATCCATGCCATTTTTATGGTACTGACTATTTACATGGGAAAGGGATTTCATTTTGAAGCATGGATGAGTAGTTTTGGGAGACAAATTACATTTTGCTGGTTATCTGAAGTGTTGTGCAGAACTGCAAGTCTGTTTGGCCAAATTGCTTTATAGTTATGAGAATGTCATCTCAGTTTCAAGAAATGAGCCAAACCAATGGAGAAAAACTGTAACACATTCTCATCCTTTGCTCAGAGTGTGGCTGGGCAGCAGCAGGAGACTCCCCTGACCTCAACTGCAGAGATTGACACAGTGAGACAGCTGTTCATGAAACTCCAGAGATTTATTATGTGGAATTTATGTGCAACAGGTTCATTTTATGTCCTCTTTATGTATTCCCAGTTACCAGTAAAAGAAATTTATAAAATTCACCTCCCAAAAAAAATCCAGAAGACAGATAAGGAAATGGTATACCTCGACCGCCAGATTAAAAAAGCAGATTTGGAAATCCAAATACTGGAACATAAATTAAAGGTGGGTGCACGGTCACATGTCAATTATGTCAATGTTAACTATTGGAACATTAACTTAACTAGCTTTTGTATTTGTAGGAAATAAAGAAGACCAACTGAAATGTGCCTCATGTTTTTATTTGTGGTGGTGCTTTAAACTCAAAAGTGATTAGTACAAATGATGTCTCTGACCGCTCGGCCATCCTGCATAGCTGGCAGGTGGACGGGGTCTTCATCGGGGTCATCAATCTGTAGGGCAGGGTGTTGCTCTCCTCTAATAGTGGCGATATTGTGAAGAACAACACATGCCACAATAATATCGCAGGCCCTCTCAGGGGTCACCCTGTGGTGACGTAGGCACTGGAAACGGGCTTTCAGCAGGCCTATGGTCATCTCTTCACCCGGGCTCTTGTCCTGCTGTGAGCACGGTTGAAGTTTTGTTGGGGGCCTGGCTCAGGGTCCGGGTAAGGGGTCAGCAGCCTTGGTTGGCAGGGGTAACCCCTGTCTCCCAGCAGAAGGCCGTCAAACTCTCCTGTAATGTAGAGAGGATGCATGGGGTGTTGTAAAGAGGGGAGACAAGAGAATTTTACTGCAAATCTTCAGGTTTCTCACCGTGCTGCAGCCTGGCACTCAGGTTTGACTCGCGGTATATCCTTGAGTCATGAACAGACCCAGGCCACTTGGCCTCCACATTGGTGATTATGTGTGCAGCATCACATATGATCTTGACAGTGCAGAGAATGACAGATATTAGTTAAATTATGAGGAAGTGCTTAACACAGTGAAACTTCTTAGTCTACATGTACCTGCACATTAATGCTGTGAATGGACTTCCTATTCACATAATCAGCCTCATTATGTGAGGGAGCCGTGATGGGAATGTGCGTACCATCTATGCAGCCAATCACATTGGGAAATCCTAAAACAAATAAAAATAATAAAAATTACTAATTCAAGTCTGAGGTGGCAGCACAATGTCATAATACAGCCTGATATTAAAGGAATTCAACAGATCTCTACATCCTTCACCTGCGATCCTGTGAAACTCTTCCTTTATGGCCCTGACAGGTTTGTGTCCAGGGAAGACAACAAATATATGTAAAAGTCTTTTCAGGGCGAGGCAGACTCTTCTGATGGCCCTGCATACAGTTGCCTTACTTAAGTGCTCAGCATCTCCGATGTTATACAAAAAACTGCCATTGGCAAAAAAACGCAGCGCCACACACAAAATCTGCTGCGATGTGAGCGCATGACTGCGACTCGTGATGTTTGAAATGTGCGGACGGATGAGGTTGTGTATGTAAATTATAGACTGTGAAGTAAAACGGTACCGCTCAAAAAGAAAATTGTCCGGGAGGGCTGAAATATCTATGCGTGGTCTGAGTACTCTTCCGACAGATCTGTAATTCCCTGCGCAGGATTGCTGCACCTTCGTCCACGGGATCGTGATCAAAAGGACACGCCGTGTTCAAAAAGTTGACACCAAACGTTGCCTTCTGGAACTAGAGGACGTTCTGACAGCGCAGGAATGAGGAAATCAAATTAAGTATGTGGCTCTGAAAGTGGGCGGAGACAGAGAGAAACTCAGGGTTTCTTCAGGAAAACCTGGTCCCAACCAGGTTAGATTCACGGAGTCTGTTACTATGGCAACTTAGCTTGAGGTTAAGTTACCTCCCTTTGTGAAACAGGTTAGAGTTAACCCTCTCTCTCGGGTTTCCGTGATTCCAGGGTTAACAGACAGAGTTTTCAATAAACCTGCTTTGTGAAACGGACCCCAGGTAGTATCAGGTAGTATGTTCCTATTTCTTAGGAACTGAGAGGAACTGGAGCCAAATGCAGATTCAGTGGCTGGATTAGTGTAGATCAA
Source organism: Collichthys lucidus (assembly GCA_004119915.2). Lineage (NCBI taxonomy): Eukaryota > Metazoa > Chordata > Actinopteri > Sciaenidae > Collichthys > Collichthys lucidus. Next base: position 32,171,732 of record CM014089.1, on the reverse strand, counting down.
TCAAGTACAAACGTTTATGGATAGTCAGGCAGGCACAGGTTAAAACTGGGAAGTCTCTGGGACTGGGACTGGTCCAGCATCAACATTTTCCACAGAGGATGGTCCAGCTGCTGGTGTCCCGTTTTTAGCTGCTTGTGGATGTTGTTCTGGTGAAGCTTGTAATTCTGCAAAATTTAAAATATTAAATATTCATTAAAAAAGGTTGTATGGTACACTTAAACATATAATGAGAATTTTTTTCAATCAATAAGTTAAAGTAGTGTGAGATTTAGTGTTTTTTTTTACATTGTATATTAATGAGTGTGAGTATAATTTCAGATAGCTAATAACTTAAATCCTCTGATGACACTGCTTCCCTGACTTTGTAGCGCATAGCATAAGACACATCAACCTAGTACTGTGACATATAGTTTTGTACAAGGGTGATGCTAACCACTTCAGGGAGGTAATCAGGTATGCTCTTATGAGAATCTTGGTGTTCATATTGATAACATGTTTACCAGGGATGTAGTGGTGGGTAAACGCACGTAAACGCCGTTTACCCACCTCCAGATTTTTGGAAATAGCGTTTACGCACCTCTAAATATAGTTTACGCACCTCTAAATACAGTTTGCGCACGTTCAATCATAGTTTATCCACCTCTACATACAGTTTACGCACGCATGTCTCTTGTTTTATAAACTACAGATATTAATAACGCTTTCCCGTTATTTTTCAATTGCCTACAACTAGTAGATCCTGCCAGCATGAGTTCTTGTGGGTTTTATCACTGCGTAGCCTATACGTGTAGTAATTCGCCCTCTTGCGGGAGCCAGCAGACTGCGAGATTTCATCCACACGTTTACATTAGCTTCGCTACCAACTACAGTGCTTCGATCCACAAGACAGAGCACCTTGCATGTTACTGATTACGTACGTGTGTGAAGTTATGGTGAAATGGATATTAGGCGATTTCTAAAGCGTCGAGGCAGCAATCTTCCAGCTGAGACCAGCAAAATATCTCGACACAGTGAGTCCAAAAAGAATCCTAAACTTCACGTTTTTAGGATAAACTCCCCATCGTTTTGGTTTGTGGACCATGCCACTAAGAAACGTTAGGTTGTTAACTCGTGCCAACAAATTAGCCTACCTTTTTGGCAGACAATGGCGTTGTTAGTGCAGTCTAAAGTTTTTGGTAATTATCATATCAACATAAATTCAGTATTTGTAGCGCATTATAAGACAAATAGTTGCCATTTCATGTTAATCTCGAAGTCATTATGACAGCATGCTAACTTCATGTCACGGATATACTGTAATAGGCCTATAGAGAACTTAAAGTAACGTTAGGCAAGTCACTCCTCCCCGCCCTTCTCTGTGTGTGGGTGTGTGTTTATTTTTTATTTCTGCCCATTCAGATTGGGCAGAAATACTTGTCCACATGTGTACTTAGCTGTTTTAATTTAATTTTACAGATAGGGGTGGAGAGACAGACACTGTTGCGGGGCCAGGAGAAACAGCAGGAGGAGAGACAGAAGGAGGAGATAGTGAGACGAGGAAAATAGGGCAAAGAGAGGATGAAGAAGCAGCCTCAACTACAAGAGAAGAAAAGGGAAGAAAAGAGAGAAGGCAAATAGATGGAGCATCAGATAGGCCTTTAAGCAAAACTTTGATAGAGGAAACTGAGGGAGAAGCAGGAGAAACAGAGAGAGGAGAAAATGATGAAAGAGAAACAGAAATAGACGGAACAGAAGGAAGAGAAAGTGAGGGAGGAGAACTTGACAGAGAAGATGCAGAGACAGACGAAATGGAGGCAGAGGAAACTGAGACAGTATCAGAAAGCATAAGATGCCATCCACACATCTGGACTGAAAAACAACATAAGCAATTTAAAGAAGACAATACTTGGCTTGTGGTGAATATCTTGGCTGTGAAACATGTAATCATGTCAAGTCCCTTGGAGTGTTTAAAGAAGCAGGAATGTCTCTTTCAAATGAATGGTCTCAAACAAAAGTGACATACAGCCACAATGGCAATCGGCAGTATCAGCTATCATGCTTGAGAAGCAAAATTTACAAACATGCAATGTCGAAAAGCCATAAGGCAGCAGAAGAGTTGTCAAAGAAAAAAAGTACAATCGATGTGTCCATTCTAAAACAACTAGAAGGGGAAGTGGACAAGACAGCCTCACTTTTTCGAACAGCTTACCATATGGCAAAGAAAAACAGGCCTTACACAGACTATCAGGACCTGGTGGTACTTCAGCAAGCAAATGGCCTTGACATGGGCATCACACTCCATTCAAGATACAGTGCTAAAAACATAATCGACCACACAGCGCAAGAAATGAGAAATAAAATATTGAATCACATACTAACGGAAGATAAGAGGTTTAGCGTACTAATTGACGAGTCCACAACACTAAGTAAGAAGTCAGCATTGGTGGTATATTTAACATCCACAGTAAATAATGTACCCACTGTAATATTTCTTGACCTGGTCGAGCTAGAAAGTCAGTCAGCTGAGAATATCACCAACACCTTACTACTCTGTCTAACAACTTGTGGACTAAATGAAAATTTTATCAGGAAAAACTTTGTTGCATTTGCTTGTGATGGTGCCAGTGCCATGCTTGGGAGGAAATCTGGTGTAGCCACACGTCTGCAACAGATGTATCCAGAATTAATCGTATGGCATTGCCTCAATCACAGACTTGAGTTAGCCGTGGGTGATACTGTGAAAAAAGTCAACAATGTCAACCATTTCACATCCTTTTTGGACAAAGTATATACAGTCTACCATAGATCACCAAAGAACACCCGCGAACTGGCTCAGCATGCGGAAGAACTCGAAATCCATGTGCAGATGATTGGGAGGGTTCTTGATGTTCGGTGGGCTGCTAGCAGCTTCAGAACAGTAAAAGCTGTCTGGAATTCCTACAGAGCTTTACACCATCACTTCAGTGCTGCTTCTGTGGATTGCACAAGAGATGAGAATGAAAAGGCTATGTACAGGGGCCTGATGAAAAAAATGGAGACCCAAGAATTCCTCTGTGATTTAGGTTTAATGTATGACACATTAGAGGAAATTTCACACCTGTCCTTGACCTTACAAGAGAGAGGAATGACCAGAGCAGACAAACTAATGAAAAGGACTATTCGAATAATTGCATCAATGATAATCTCTCCAGGGGATAAAAGGAAGGATGCTCTTGCAGCTGCAGAGAGAGAGGAGTTTCATGGCATTCCCTTAACAGCCAGTCCTAGGCTGAGACGGATAGACTCAGCAGTGTTTCTTCAGTCCCTTACTGAGAACCTAGAGGAAAGGTTGTTCAGCACTGCCTCAAGCAGACACCCTGGTGTATCAGCTGAGAACACTGCTCAATATACAGACTTACTTGAGAACTTTAATGTCCTGATTCCAGAAAACTGGCCTGTGCCCTTACGAGAGCAGTATGGAGAAACTTGCATAAAGCAACTTGCACATCGGTTCAGACTTGACACAAGGAAAGCGCTTGAAGGCTTCAGGGATTATAAAGAGAACTCCAGTGAGATACCTGAAAACTTGTCCCCACTCACCAATATTCTCAACCTGATACCTGTGAGCAATGCCGAATGTGAACGAGGATTCAGTTTAATGAACATTATTGTGTCTCCGCTTAGGTGTAGGGTGTCGATACAGTCTGTGTCATCACTGATGTTTGTTAACCTGAATGGTCCGCCATTGATAAAGTGGAACCCAAAAGACTATGTGAAATCTTGGCTGTTGAAACACAGGGCAGCTTCAGATCCACGTGCTTGTCCCTGCACACTAAAATATCCAACAGACAAAGAGGCTCTGTGGGCACTGTTGTGAGTGACATTATGACTATGGGTAGCTACAAAGTTAAGTTCAGTGCTATAATGATTATTTGATATTGTTCTTTTTTTTGCTTTCTTTCACACTGACATTATTTTTCTCTTTATTAAAATTTAATAAACCTCAAACATGCGTATTGTGTATCTCGAATTATGACTGATACAGAGTAGAGACCTCAGGGAACCCTTGTCACACACAAACATACATACATGCATTCACACACATACAAGTACACACATTTACAAACACTCATACACACACAATCCTATGTGTCAGAAAAGTTGTTTTTATAAAATACACATCGTAGCCTCCTTGCGTCATGCTTGCGTCGACTATGAATTGGCCCTTACAACGTCGTGGTCCCCCAATCCCAAAATGTATAGTTTACCCACCTCTTTTTTTACCACTACATCCCTGATGTTTACATATGTATTTTTTATGCTAGAAAGTCTTAGTCTAGGTATATACAGAATATACAACATTATTTAAAGACTGCTTTAAAATTACAATGCTAATATAAATTAGTACTAACGTTAGCTAGTATCTTTCACATGTGAATACATTACAAAATAAAACAATAAACTGTTGCAGAGGTAGTTCTCTTGGTACACAGACTGCTTTCTAAAAATATTTTATAACTGATTAATAGTTCTGTCAACATGCAAATTACCCGCAAAGTTTATCACAACTTACTTGGCTGGGATACTTACTCTGGCTCGTGTCACATTGAGAAATTCTTGTCGATGGACCTTGACTTGAAACATATGTTTACTACGACTCCCAAGATGCATTACGTATTGTCAGGTCCGGACTCAAAAGAGGACTCAGATGAAGAGTTTGGCGAGCTGTTTTATTCAGATCACAAATATCCTTGACTGAGTGAGGCTATGAAAAAAGGCCTAAACTAGGGTAAACAAGGAGGAAAAAACTCTAAGCTTCTCTATTTAAGATTAACAAACTCAAAATCACTCTCTAGGAGGAAAAACAAAAAGCTATGAAACTTAAACTTAGGGCGCTCCAACGAGGCTGAAAAAACACTAAGCTATACACAAAGAAACAAAAAGGCTAGACTACAAAGTTACAACAAAAAATCACTCTTTCAAGGAAGGAAAAGAAAAGAACACTAGAGCTATGACGCTAGGACTGTGGGCTATGAAAATAAGGCTTACACAGGACTCAGGAGGCGGAACGGTAGTGCCGCGGTACTTTGCCCGGTGTCAACTCACACCGGACGCTTTTCAGCCGCGGAACAGCAGCAGAGCGAGCCTGCCGTTTTCATGCAAGATCACGAGACCCCGCGACAAACAGTGTATAAAGAAAACAACAACAAAAAGCTGACTTTGCTTCTCCGACGTGGAGGAGATTATAAAAAGCATCTGTTGTGTCATAAATGATTGTGTGTTTTTCCACTTCAACAATCAGTCTCTCGTCGTCCATGTTGAGACCCCGGTTATCACCGGTTATGACGTAACATTGATGTGAAGTTGTAAAAATCTACATGAATTGCGTATTGTGTTTTATTTTGAAATTGGGCAGAAGTTTATTACGTTGATTCAAGGCCATGTTTCCTGTCTGGTGCGCAGTGCTCTGTTGAAATTTACGAGGTTCAGCCGCGGCTCGCGGTAAAAATAGGAATGAAACGGAAAGCCTGCGCCATGACGCCTCTGGACTGCGCCTGGACCGCGCCCTGTGTGAGTGCTCTCATTGACTAGACTGACTTCTATTTGCTATGGTGACCGCGGCGGTACCGTGCCGCTTCCGTTCCGCCTCCTGTGTGAGTTGGCCTTTAGGTGCACGCTACGAGAGACGAAACACTTCGGCATGAGACAAAGAGAGATGCAGACAATATATACACCAGGTAATAGGGAACAGGTGGAAACAATCAGGGCGGGGAAGACAATCAGACCGGTGACACATGAGGAAGGGCAAGTGACCTGAAACGAGAGGAGAGTTATCTTTCAAAATAAAACAGGAAGTGACAAGACAAGACAAAAACCCAGCTTGACCTCACCACGGTGTGACACGTAGACAGAGGTGAAGGGGCATGACAGATCGTCGGTGGTCGAGCCTCATGGGTAGTGTAGGCCTTTCCGCTATCCAAAACATATGAATAAAAGTTTATTTCTCAGACTAGAAGGATAAAAAAAACAGACTGAGGGCCACAACATGAAGCTATCTTATTGTTGAATTATCAGTGACACTTTGGTGTGTTTGTGCTGAGAAACGTTGATGATATTATTAAAAAAAATCTTTAACATAGTGAGAAAAACACTTCCGGGAAGAAGGTCTTCGGTTGTCCAATCAGATTGTAGCTTGCAGCGTCATGTATGGCTGTGGTCAGGTTATTATTGGAGTGAATGGACGGCTGGAGCTCTGCTCTGAGCGTCTCTTACCAACGCAAACGTATGGAAAGCCGTTTGAGCATTTATTCAATATCCTTGATATCGGACTTAAGGTCCATGTACTAGTAAGCTTTTTGTCCTCACTAGTAAGACGATATTTCGCACTAGTAGAACTACTAGAGCACACTAGTAGAACGACTGTGTCTTACTAGTAACGTTTTTTACACTACTAGTGCCACTTTTGGCCTACTAGTTCGCAATCAAACCCTACTTGTAAACTACTGTGCTGCACTAGTAACACTACTACGCCCTACTAGTAGGCATGTGTCATGCACTAGTAGCCTCCTGGACCCTACTAGTAGCACCAAAATGCCCACTAGTAGCAATAGTGAGGCATTTTTGACCTCACTAGTACTACTAGTACGTACAAAAATGTCCACTTGTAGTACTAGTGAGGTATATTTTTCCTTACTAGTACTACTAGTAACAGCAAGAATGCCTACTAGTAGTACTAGTGAGAGCCAAAATGTCCACTAGTAGCACTAGTAAGATGTTTTTGACATTACTAGTACTACTAGTGAGGGCCAAAATGTCTACTAGTAATACTAGTATGTCTCTTTCGACATTACTAGTACTACTAGTGGACATTGTGGCTCTCACTAGTACTAACTAGTGGGCATTCTTATTGTTACTAGTAGTACTAGTAAGGCCCAAATTGTCCACTAGTACTACTAGTAAGAGCCACAGCAACCACTAGTTGCACTAGTTGGGTTATTTTGTTCCTTACTAGTAGTCCTAGAAAGGGCAAAAGTGTCCACTAGTAGTACTAGTAAGGTGTTTTTGGCCTACTAGTAGTACTAGTGAGGGTCTAAATGTTCACTAGTAGAACTAGTGGAATAAAATGCTAATTGGGAGGTGGGGACAGCACATGCATTGAGGTTTCCTATTGGCTCTTCTGAAAGGATTCCACCCAGCAAAAACTTAACCCCATAAAGCCTGATGAGCTTTTACTGTTGTTGATGGCAATAAGAAGAACAATAATTATGTTATAATGTATGGGGTGCCATTTGTAAAGCGTGATATCGCGGATATCACTGATATCAGTGATATCCCTGATATCCTTGATATCCGTGATATCACTGATATCCTTGATATCCGTGATATCACTGATATCCTTGATATCAGTGATATCCTTGATATCCGTGATATCAGTGCAAAGTGGCTACTAGTAGCACTAGTAAGAGCCAAGATGCGTACTAGTAGCACTAGTAAGTGGCAAAATATCCACTAGTAGCACTAGTGGGACTTTTGCACCTTACTAGTAGTACTAGTGACATCATAAATGCTTGATATCCGTGATATCACGGATATCAGTGCAAAGTGTCTACTAGTAGTACTAGTAATGGCCAAAATGTCCACTAGTAGCACTAGTAAGAGCCAAGATGCGTACTAGTAGCACTAGTAAGTGGCAAAATATCCACTAGTAGGATATCCGTGACGTGATATCACTGATATTACGGATATCACGGATATCCAAGAAAGGGGAATGTGGGCGTGTAAGGAAGCTGCCATTTTCACATTGATTGGTCCAAATTTCAGCCAATCAGTGACTGATCTGGTCATTACTTCGAGAAGGGTCTAGCTGCAGCTGCAGCCACTACAAAACACGCCTCCTATAAACCACATCTGCGTGCGCAGCCGCTTCAAACCACGCCCCTGTAAACAGCGTCTTTGCGTTGCATGTGTATGTGCAAAGCCGAGGCGACAATGGCGTTTCAGGTAAAACACTTTTATATTATTTTTACATTATGGGAATATGTTGACGTTTAATGTGACGTTTAAGACATCATTTGCTCAGCAGAAAGAGTGGACTTTATTTGTAAAAACACATTTCTTTAAACTCAAAGTAAATGTTCGTAGGCAAACCCATTTTGTGTCGTCTTTTAAAAGTAATGAGTGAGCAAGGGATGCTAACAGAAGCAGTGGGGGAACACGTCACGCAGAATCAGAATATTTTTATTTTTTATTTTACTCAACATATCAAACTGAATAGTTTCGGTAATATGTGTGTTGGTGAAGTTTGGTTGAAGTGTGTTTTACAGTTTCAAAATACGTTTCTTGAAATGCAGTCTGGTTGCTTTGGAAAGAACAGTGAGGCTGTTTCAAGGGAACAATGCAAAAAGCATCAATTGACCCTAATCTGATTTGGGTCAATTGATGCTTTATGTGTAAGTTAAGTTATGTGTAGACATGAATGCATGCAGATTTGAAATGAAATAGGTTTTTATTCCCGCTACTGTGTTTTAGTAACTTTTATAGAATTGAATGACCAGTGTAGGGTTAGCAATAAAAAGTGGATGAAAAGGGAATTTCTTGGTGTGTATGCATTACATAGATGTATTGATAGGTGATATTGAGCCATGCTTTACCATTTTCTAGCACTGACAAAATCTTGGTATGCTTTCAATCTACAGGGAAGGGATGTTTTTGTCGCTGACCTGCATGTCACCGCAACATGGCTCCCTCCCACCAACTGCGATCCCCTGCTCCATTTCCCAGTAATTAAACAAAATAAATTGTCATTTTGTGAAAAGTTTTTGCTGGTCCTAAATAGCATGTGTCAAAGATACATTTAAGATCTTAAGAAGATTTAATGCAAGGATATTTCAAACACTAAGCTAAATAATGTCTCTTAGCCTTGCAACGCTATTATTTCTAACAAATCACTACTCAATATCATGTACTCCCTCATCATGCATAACTGATTTTAACCTTTTTTTCAAGTGTTCATAAAAGTAGCATTTTTTATATTTTTTTATTTTTCTTATTTACAGAAAGATGCCGTCCAGAAAGATGCCCTCATCATACCCCTGTGGATTCCAGGCCATTTTCTGCTGTGTGTAAGGACATTATACCATTTACAGAACATAATCTTGAGAGCAACATACAATATCAACAGAACATGTGAAGACATATGTTGTGGATGATGATGTCTGTATTTTAACTTTGAAGTCATTTGTGAGTTTGCTGTGGCTTTTTCCTTATTGTACAGACTGTATATTTTCTATAGGTAATGAGGCCACTCCAGAAAAAAAATTTCTTTCTGGATTCCCATTACTTTAGAAGAGCAGAGGGTTTCTCCAGTCAGGCCTACAGGAATCTGTTAAGGTTGCCAGTGTTGTGTGTTCTGGCAGTCACAGTACCCTGACCTGCCAATGTTCAGAAAAATCTCAAAACATAAGTTCTATCAGGAGGCATTGTGACAATAAATGTACCAAGCACTGAAAGATGGTTATAGGATCAGACAAGATTTGCTTATAGAGAGCTGAAATGGACTGAAATAGACAAATTGACAATAGAATAATAGACAATCAAAAGGAAAGGGAGTCAGAAAGAAATCCTCCTTGTTGAACTTTAGGAAATAATAAATACTTACAGATTTGCATGGTCCAGTTCTTGGACATGTTCCCTGTTCTGTGGATTACAGATTTTGATACTGTTCATATTGTGACATACCATCCGTTTGTTTATACTCCCTAACAGAATCATAGCAGTGCATACTTGTGTTTTACATTGCTGTGTTTTTCTGTTACTCAGAGGTGTTGCACAGCGGGTTGCTGTGGGAACCTGAACAGAGAAGACTGTTCTGGATTTGGAGGTATTGCCTGCTATATCACTATCAAATTGATTTGTAAGTGTCTACTATTTGTTGACTGTAACTGTCTGCCATACAGGGTGTTCCTAAGCAGACACATGGCAATGATTGTGGTGTCTTCATGATAATGGTGAGTGAGGGTAACATCATATAAAGTAATGTGGCACATAATTGTTTTGTTTTTTTCTTGTTCAGGACAGCGCTCCGTTTTCTATCTATCCAGTATGTCATGCCTTTTCAAATATGCCATTTATTGTAATGATCAGCACTACATATTTCAGTGTAAATGTGTGCCCACTTTTTCACCGAGTAGTCAGCTGTCAGATATTCCCTGTGTCTTACATGTATTTATTGGGAATTTATCATCACTACAGTATGCCTGGTACTTTGTCATGGATGCTTGTTTTGACTTCAGTGTTGTGAGTATCCTAAAAAATTGAAAAAAATGATATCACTACTTTTTGTTATTTTTTTATATATTATAAAAAAATGTGTCCTCATTGAGTAACTGTGCTCTTTATTAGGATGACATGTGTCTCCTGAGAAGATGGTGGTGCATTGTCCTAATAGAAAACCTTGGGCTGGAAGGGTACGCTGCAGGGCTCAGTTTTTAATTTAATTATTAAGAACACTTTATGGTAACACTTATCTCTTGATTCTGGGTAATGAAAATGTATGTTAATTGCAGGTATGGAAGGAAGTTTTCCCATTTTACAGAAGAAGGACAGGCAACCCTTCGAGACAATGTACCACCGGTATTCAGGATCACACAAAAAAGAAAACATGAAAGCAGCACCATGGTCAGTGAACACCTTACACAGTATCCATCACTCCTGTTTGAAAATAGGTCACCACTCAAACAGCTATTACATAAACATTTATGGTACACGATGCAATATGTTTTCGATGGTACTGTGTTATTATACCGTTGCGTTCAAAATTATTGCACCCCTATTGCAGAATCGGTGTATTAGCAAAATTAACAAGCTTTCAGAAGTTGGCATTAAACAAATCAAACATGGACAATTCAAATGGATTCAAGATTCAAGAATACATCTGTCATTTTTGCAAGAGATGTATTTTTCTGTCACTCAGGAACATTTCTGACATGTACTTAAACGTCACCATTTACAAATCTCTAGCCAGTACAGTTATTTGAAGTGATATCTGAATCACACCTGATATAACTAATGAAGCTATTGATAAATTGCATCAAGTGTACATCACCAGTTTTGCAAATGTGTACTCTTATGAGGGATTTAATTGCAGGGATTGAATTATTTTGAGACAGCAGTAGTCATAAAAAGTGGGATTTTGTGTCACATCTTGAAAAATCCCCTGATTATCGTGTCTTGTCATTAGCTTTTCCAATGTTTTTTGTTGATTTGTTTATTGTAAAAAGCAGAAAGTTTGTACATTTCATCAATAATTTAATAATTTGCAATGGGGGTGAAAAAATAAGTGCAAATGTTAATCCTCTGTGGATCCCATTAAACAAACTGACACAATTATGGTTTGCTTTCCACAGGACACAGACCCCGCCACTGACCACATGTACAACAAGAGGCCGTACAGCTTTCCACGCAGAGAGCAGGTTAATGTGAGTGACGATTATTGCATGAGAACAAAATATCCATTGTTTACAGCTGTGCACTAAGTGATGTCTTTGTGTGACTTCATTAAGGACAATAATGACAGCATGCACCAACATGACGTCACCACAATCAGAGATGTTGTCCTGAGTGAAGACACATGTTTCAACAGGCTTGTGGTGAGAACATGCAAAGGATCAAGAAACAACAAATCTTATTTAATATACTTAGCCGGAATAATCACGTTTAACATCTAAATGCTATTTAATCAAATTTTAGGAAAGGGCTCAGCAAGCTGAACACCAAAGAAGAGTCACCAGTGACCTTCTTGCACGGTGCATCACTCAAGATAAAGGCCTGCTGCAAACATCTTGAAGTGAGTTTGAAATTTAGAGTCGCATGCTGTAACTAATTTTGGTCAAAACATGATAAATGAATTATTTAAGTGAAACATTTTCTGTTAGCCTAGTGTGTGTACATTTACTTTGAGCATCCTCCCAAAAAATATATATGTTTACAGGCGGTCATCGCTGGAAAATTTGTATCCTCCTGGGCATCATCAAAGGGCAGGGTGAAAATTTTCTTTGAGGATGATGAGCAGCTGGACAGAGTGCTGGACTTCTTGACAAGCCTGGTTGAAGCACAGACAACTAGATGTCACGATCAAGTGGCATTTGTTATGGATGTGCTTCTGCCAGAGGTAAATTCTAAAACTTTTTTATTTATCATATTAACATATTTTGTATTATTGCTGTTGTCAGTCTTTAACTTATGGTTAATATCTTGTTAACTGCAACATGGCAGACTACTTTATTGTCAAATTGAAAGATGTCCTTTTGTTCATCTCATGACACAGGCAACAGTCCACGTCCTTTCTGCTGTCCATCAATGTTCAATTGACAGAGCCACGGAACTGTACAACCGTGGAGTGCAGTATGACTTGAGGTATACTACAAACATAAGTAGAGTGCTAATACCTATATGTATTGTTTGTACATTGTCCATGACAACCTCTCAGTGTGAATGTCCTTTTACTAATCGCTGTTTCATTTTGTCTCATCAGTGAGAAACAGGTGCTGGCTCATCTCCTTGCTAAAAACATGAGCAAGGATGCAGTAAATGAAATGGACACATACGCCGAAAACCTCAGAAGAGCTCTGGACTCTGAGGAGTTTTTGAAGAGGCTGTAAATGTCTGTTTGCCCAGGGCGCAAATGTGGCCAGGACCGGCGCTGTTTAGTGCAGCTTTAATTGTAAATAAAAGTTCTTGCTGGTTGTTGCATTTGTCTGAAATTTTTTCCAAAACAAAACTTTTCAACTTTTGTGTTTTACAGTACATATTTTAAAGATTTTAGTATGGTCATATTTATTTTACTAGTCTTGTGAATTGCATACTTAATTCAAAATATTTAATTTAGTTCTAAATAAGTACATTTTATTTGTGTGAAAGGGCCAGCAATCTTTTCTGTTAACCTATAAGAAATCATCACCTGAGAGTGATATTTATGCATCTGATGTAGCAGGCCAAGCTCTGTGACAGTGTGGGTCTCAGAAAAACAGACAGTGGAAACAACCTATTTAAAATGAAATAATTATCACCAATTATTATAAATAAATAAATAATATATATATATATATATATATATATATATATATATATCCGTGATATTACGGATAGATATATATATATATCCGTATATATATACTATATATATATATATATATATATATATATATATATATATATCCGTGATATCACGGATATCAAGCATTTATGATGTCACTAGTACTACTAGTAAGGTGCAAAAGTCCCACTAGTGCTACTAGTGGATATTTTGGCCATTACTAGTACTACTAGTGGACATTTTGCACTGATATCACGGATATCCGTGATATCACGGATATCAAGCATTTATGTCACTGTTATCCGTGATATCACGGATATCACGGATATCAAGCATTTATGATGTCACTAGTACTACTAGTAAGGTGCAAAAGTCCCACTAGTGCTACTAGTGGATATTTTGGCCATTACTAGTACTACTAGTGGACATTTTGCACTGATATCACGGATATCCGTGATATCACGGATATCAAGCATTTATGTCACTGTTATCCGTGATATCACGGATATCCGTGATATCACGGATATCAAGCATTTATGATGTCACTAGTACTACTTGTAAGGTGCAAAAGTCCCAGTTTTCTCGGCGAGTTATGCACTCCGCGTACAGCGGAGCATAAAGTGTCCATAACGCACGAAATACACACTAAAAGACAGGTAAAACTTTAAATAGATTCTATTCTGCAGTCATTATACCGTTGTTGTTGTGATTAATTACAGTACGAATTAGAAAGCGGGGGGGGGGGGTTGTTTGTTGCTATGGTAACATTTAAATATCCCTTCAAAATACGATACGCGAAGCTGTTTTGACGGCTTCATTACCTCGTTAGAGTTGCGGTCACCGCATATTATGCAGTGCGGGCTTGTTATGTGGGTATCACGTACCGGCATTTTCAAAATAAACCATCGTCCAGACTTGTGCGGCCCGATAACAATTGCTCCACGGCCGGGTACTGGTCCGCGGCCTTGGGGACAAAAAGTATTAAAATAATAATTCTGGGCATATTAGCCACTAAATATCTATCTATCTGTCTATCTATCTCTAGATTAGCTTAGAATATGTTAATTCCTACAAATGGAGATAAAATTGATATTGATTTGTAAGTAGTATAATATGTAATAAACATAAATAAACAAAAAATACAAAAGAAAAATAAACAAATGACCTAATTAATAACCATTTTAATATTAAAAATGATTTTAGGTCATTTTCATTTTATAATAATGCAAAATAAGTTGACACATCTTCCAAAATGACTGCTGTTAAACACTCTGGTATTCAGAGCTGCCCCTTTAAGGCCTCAAGCACACAGTTTGAACATTCACCAATCAAAATCCATGTCCCACCTTCTTCATTTGCATGCAGTCCACTAGTCCTACTAGTACTAGGGGTGGAATTGTGTTTTATAAGAAAGAGTCCATGTTGATTCTATCTGATGATCCAGTTTAATAAAATCCTTCTTATGACCCCAGTTTTAGCTTCTGAGCACTGGACAAACTGAAATTCTGCCCTAATAATGTCCGTAGGTAAAAGTTCAGGGTTATGTTTCATCCTGTTGGAAACATTTGACAATCTATCCAATATTCAGGCATTTCAATCTGGACAGGCTTTTAATGATCTACAAGCTGATATGTCCAAATTGTAACTGTACAATCATAACTCATTGGAAATCACTTAACAGCACCTGGTGTCCCCTGAGATTTCTCTGTGCTCTGTATACACTGATATTTTAACTTGCTTTGACCATTCCATTATTTTGGGGGCTGTCACTGCTCCTGTTGGAACCATCTTTTCTAAGCAGGTTCTAGGAGCCTTTGGCGCAGCTGTCACCAGGGGTGGACCCTCCAGCGTCAATGGTGGACCCGCTGGCACTGCTGGTGTAAGTGGTGGACCCTCCGGGGTCAAAGGTGGAATAGCTGGCACTGCTGGTGTCAGTGGTGGACCTGCCGGTGGTGTCGGCATTAGTGGTGGTGTCGGCATTAGTGGTGGAGCTGCGGTCACTGCTACTGCTGTACCTGCCGTTAGGCAAGCTCTTAAGTGATTAAAAAACAGCTCCTTTCTCACAATAATTTTTGGACATAAGCAGCAATGATAATGGCTGCTAGGCACACAACAAAGATTTGTAGACGGTATATCCTGAAAGAATGACAGAAAGAAAATATGGAAGATATTAAAGGTGTAATTTTAGAAATAAAATTGTAAATACGTAATATATAATACATTTCTATACAATTTATAGAAAAGTGGGTCTAAGAACTTAACTACTCTTTTATTGTCTGAACAGCCTGGAGGCTGCACTGTTAAGTTCTACCTTTTTTCATCATCAGATGCCTGGGCAGTAGGGATGTAACACTCAACTCACGACTCGGTTCGAGTCACGATTTTTTGCTCACGATAAGATTTTTTCGCAATTTTTTTTAATCAAAATGAGCTACAGACAAATTCTGACCAAATAAAATTATCTTTTTTTTGTAGGAAAAAAATCTCTCTTTACAGAAACTCTTAAACAGTTAGTGTTCTTATTAGGGCTGCCAGCAAGCAGCTGATCTGACCATTACCTTTCAGCTTGAAGTATGAGCTAACTGAAAATAAAAACAATTAAGATGATAGCTCATTAACCCTTTAATGAGAGTCCACGGCCCCGGGTAACCGCGAGGTCCGAGTGCTGTAAACACAGAGCCGGTCGCAGCGCACCGCCTCGAGGAAATGCGCCCGGCGGGGGCCAGCTATGGTGGCCGGGAATGCAAATAAAAGAAACGCTGCAAACAAAAAGAAACAGCGCTGCAAATAAAAAAGAAACGCTGCTGCAAATAAAAACGAAACGCTGCTGCAAATAAGAGAAACAGCGCTGCAAATAAAAGAAACTTCAGAACGGAAGTGAATTACCGGGGACTATTATTGCCGGTGCACCTGTAGTTTTTTATGTGAGTGAGAAGAAGAAGAAGTACAGAAGCGTATTACATTCACTTGAAAAAAATTAATTAGACACCTGATCTCGTAATTACGAGATAAGGAAAGGCCTTATTGGCCACTGCACTTCGGTAAAGTTAGAAAGATATTGGCACTTCCGGGACCAATAACTCTGAAGTGAAACACTGTTAAAACACAAAACACATATTTTCAACCGTAGTAAGACAGACAACGAGCAACAAGGTAATGTTCATCACAACGAGCTACACCCTAATGTTCATCACAACTAGCTCCAACCTAATGTTCATCACAACAAGCCATCGTCGGAGCCACACCAACAACATTAGTGTTTACTAAGACTTTTTATAATTTCTGGGAATTTTTATTAGGAATATTAATCAATAACTTTAATATGATACAGTACTGCGGTAACGCTATCTACACTACAAAAATCTAGTGCCCGACTGCATCAGTTTGTACATCGTTGTACATCGTACAAACTGACACCTGATCTAATAAATGAAATCAGGTGTCTAAGTTATTATTTTCTAGTGAATGCAATACACTTCTGTACTTCTTCTTCTTTTTCTCGCTCACATAAAAAACTACAGGTGCACCGGCAATAATAGTCCCCGGTAATTCACTTCCGTTGTGAAGTTTCTTTTTTCTTTTTTGCAGCGCAGTTTCTTTTTGTTTGCGTTGTGTGTGTGTGTGTGTGTGTGTGTGTGTGTGTGTGTGTGTGTGTGTGTGTGTGTGTGACACAGAAAGGCAGACGTGGCAGTGGAAGCTGCAGCCACAACAGAACCTATTTCTAATTAAAAAAAGACGAAAAAGAACATATCCTACTTCTCTCGCATTCGCCAAGAATCGTGATTCATTTTTTCTGTCAACCGATGCGAGTCATCACGCATTTGTAGCGATTTTAATCGTGTCACGATGTATCGTTACATCCCGACTGGGCAGTGATGATTGTAATTGATGAACTTGGGGACATATGATACCAGTTATTTAGTTACCAAGTATTATGATGGAAAATTGAGAACCACTTCCTGTTGAAAATCAACAACAAATTGAATTTGGATGATGTTGATCAACTAAGGCAGAACTCAAGTGCAGCTCCATGTGTGTGTGTGCAGGGCAGTGCAGCATCCAGACTGTATAAAGCAAGCCAAACGATTAACAGTGATAATAAAAGAACAGTTCAGTTTCTCCGCACAGACTACTGACCATAAATCAATAACATAATTGACAAAGAATCAGATCAAAAAGGGGAATCTATAATGACATTGGTATTAACAAAATCTTATCAATACCCGTGGTTGGACTTAGCACTGTATTTGACAGTTGACCTCTGATGGCCCTGCAAATGAGGGATTAGGGCATCATAGGGCCCTACCTTAGGGCACAAAACTGTCTTCTCTCAATTTAATGAGCACCGGGAAGGTGCCCTCCAAAAATGTTGTGATGTTTGTCTATAGAAGAATAAAATACATTTAAAACTTTTGAAACGAAATAAAGGATTAAAGCAAAAATATATCGCTAACCCTACACTGGCCACTAAATTCTACAAAAGTTACTAAAACATAGTAGCAGGAATAAAAACCTATTACATACATGTTTACACATAACTTTTACAAAATCAGATTAGGGTCAATTGATGCTTTTTGCATTGTTCCCTTGAAACAGCCTTACTGTTCTTTTCAAAGCAACCAGACTGCATTTCAAGAAACGTATTTTAAAACTGTGAACTACACTTCAACCAAACTTCACCAACACACATATTACCGAAACTATTCAGTTATATATGTTGAGTAAAATTAAAATTTAAAATATTCTGCTTCTACGTGACGTGTTCCCCCACTGCTTATGTTAGCGTCCCTTGCTCACTCATTACTTTTAAAAGACACAAAATGGGTTTTCTTACGAACATTTACTTTATTGAGTTTGAAGAAATGTGTTTTTACAAATAAAGTCCACTCTTTCTGCCGAGCAAAAGATGTCTTAAACGTTACATTAAACGTCAACATATTCCCAAAATGTAAATATAAATGTGTTTTACCTGAAACGCCATTGTCGCCTCGTCATTGCACATGCACTTGCAACACACCGTTTACAGGGGCGTGGTTTGTAGGGGCTGGCACACAGATGTGGTTAATAGGAGGCGTGGTTTGTGGTGGGCGTGGTTTGTGGTGGACGTGGTTTGTAGTGGGTGTGGTTTGTAGTGGCTGCGGCTGCAGCTAGACCCTTCTCCAATTTACAGCTTTTTAGCTGCACCAGAGATACCTTTTTTTTTCTCATTTTACATGTGTGCATATTAGCTGTTTCAAAGAGCGTCAGTCCATGAGTACACGTATGTGTACTTCATGTTTACCGACATTTAGCGTTCTTATTTTTACACTTTTTTTCCCAATTTTGCTCTTCATTACAAACACTTTTTACCTAGTCGACGTTTATGTATGGAACTGCCACTTGAATCTTCTCTCATGATCGCCGCTATATAAAATTTTTACCGTAGTATGTTAGACTTCTGACACCACCGGACTCACCACTCCTGTGTCAGTGCAGAGCAGGCACACTTTGCTCCCCCTCACCTCTCTTGTGTTTAGATGTTGCGTCGTCACGTGACGTGTCTTAGACGCGCAAAGCAAATACAGTGGTCCCTCGTTTATTGCGGGGAATACGTTCTAAAAATAACCCGCAATAAACGAAATCCGCGAAGTAAGTTTTACAATTATTATACATGTTTTAAGGCCGTAAAACCCCTAACCACACACTTTTATACACCTTTTTACACACATTTTGTACAGTACTCCCTTAAACAGGACACAGAACACATGTGCGGTTCTCCCTTAGCTAATTTAGGACGATGCGCGTTCATACTGTACAGCACGCTGTAAAAAAAAAGCTTGCAAAATTACAGTGAAAAAAATCCGCGAAACAGCGAGTCCGTGAAAAGTGAACCGCGATATAGCGAGGGACGACTGTAAACAAGCAAGTTGCTGGCTCAGGTTCACGCAGTGCGTGCCTATTTTCTAGAAAAAAATACAACAGAAGAATGTCAGAGAAGAAGAGGAGCGCCGTGTGGCTGTATTATCAAGCCGAAAGCGGGACAACACAGAATGTGGGATTTGTAAAGCGGGACAACACAAAATGTGGGATTTGTAAAAGGCTAGTCAAGAATACAGGTGTCCCTCACTATAACGCGGTTCACCTTTCACGGTCTCGCTGTTTAGCAGATTTTTTTTTAGTGTAATTTTGCATGCTTTTTTACAGCATACTGTACAGTATGAACAATGAAGAATAGCCAGGCAGGATGGTTGTTCTCAGGGTTTTTATTGTACGCGGCATGGTAAACTTTCCTCCTCATCCAGCAACAACACAAGATTTTACAAAATGGCGCCTTTTATGGGGTGTCCCCAATGAGGGAGAACCCATGTCCATGCTGCTAAACAGTCTGAGAATATTTCATTTCGATCATTATGCCCATAATATTCAACAATATACAAGACAAATATATACACAATATACACACACAAACACACAACTATTTACAAACAAAACCTAATCAAAATCATAATCTGTTACACCAATGAAATAAATAATTTTCCCAACACCCCTACAAAACACCACTTGGTTGCACCCGGAACTACAAAAATGGCTGCTGTTGTCTGGGGAAGCCTTTTGCCTGCACACCCTGGAGATAATGGAAACTGGTGAGTACTATTTCACATTTTACACACTTACACATACACATACATTTCCAGTATATCTCAATCCACATAATTACACAATTCATTAGCTCAATCACACTATATCCAATTCAATCAGACAGAATGCACAATAAATCTTATCTTGCTCTTTTACAGGTGGAACCATGTCGCCATCACAGTACCTCCCAGCACAGCTAAGCTCTAAAAGGAGACTAAATATAGGAAACAAATAAATATGCATTAATGTATATCAAAAATGTGCAAATATACAATGTGCAATGTGTGCAAAGTGTGCAAATCCAATAAAGTGCCTCTGCTTCACAAAAGTGCCTGTGCAGTTATTAAAGTGCATGTATGCTTGTTAAAGTGCATGGTGCCACGTTTCCCCAACTCCCTCTCCAACTCCAGGGAACGAAGTCCTCTTCGTTACAGCCTGTCTGGGAAAAGTGTATAAAAGTGTGTGGTTTTACGGCCTTAAAACATGTATATTAATTGTAAAAATTAAGGCTGATTACTTTTTGGATTTCGTCTATTGCGGGTTATTTTTGGAACATATCTCCCGCGATAAACGAGGGACCACTGAAGTGGAAACACTACAAATTAATATAAACATATAAAAAAACACCCAAAAGAAAATATGGAGCTACAAAATAATAAAAAAGGAAACATCACAAAAAACACTTATAGTCATGAAAATTAATTGAGATTTAGCAATTCAATGACGCATCCACCTTATTTATTGAAAAATATCGGTATCGGTATAGCTGTCGGTGATACTGGCCCGTATTTACTTGGTATCGGATCAATACCAAAATATGCAGTATCACACCACTAGCTTGAAGTTAGGGGTCTTTTTGAACAGGTGGAGGTCCTTGTGAGGCTGACTGAAAGATTTGTTGGAATCTCCCCTCTGTTCTTTTCTATTGCAGAGCTGTTTTGACATAATCTACTGCATGCCTGCAACTGTGATGGTTCGCTTTTTCCAAACAAGATGAAGTCCCCGCACTGTGTGGTTGGTTGTTCCAACATCGTCTGCTGAAGCTGAGAGGAGTTTCAGCGCACTGAGGTTAAAGACCTCGCTTCGCAACCGCATGAAGCAGAAACACCTGAACAATGTGGCAGTTTGTCACATACACCAAGAAAGGCTTGATGCCCTGGACAGGAAGAAACTCTGCCAGGAATTCTGTTTACCATATATCCAAAAATAAGTGTAAAATTGGTAGTACTGAGTTTGTGTGAAGTTGACTAACAAGGTGAAACACAGAATTGGGTAATAATGTTTTGCTACATGCTTTACAACCAGTCAAACCACAAAAGGGAACAGTAAAGTCAAAAGTAGCAGTAGAAAACTAGAAGAACTACTAGAAGACATAGAACTGAAAGAGTTAGAGTTTTATTAAAAATACTTGTGTCCTCCCCACCTCTAAAATAAAAATGTAATCCTTGCTGTAAAGGACTATCTGTGTGTTTCTGTTGAAAAGATTCTGAACATCAACATCAACCACATCAGCATCGACTGTCACATAATCACGTAGCCTACTGTAAGTCTAGTTGGATTCTCAGAACACTGTGGATGTCTTCCTTATGAATGCTACTGCACATCTTTCTTTGAACTCGAGGTCAAGGGAAGTGTTAAGGAAAAATGTAAGTGGAAATGAAAGGACATAGGATCATAGGTTTCCTTTGAGTGGTTGACCACACACACTGCTTATATAATGGAAGATTAATACATGAAAACTAGACGAATCAACTGACCAACAGAAGTTATATGAACAGTTATGAAAATGAACATTGAACTGGCTAACATTATGTCAATATGGATTAGTTGAAGAGTTGGCCCTGATGCTCTGCTTGCATCGGAATATTAAAACTGGTAAGGTGGAGCAACTACAACTCCAGCAAGCTGATGTCTCAGTTGGAAAAGAAGTGGAGATGACATTAGAAGGTTTATTTCCCAGTTCTATTCTTACCCAGGAGGCATGCCCTTTAGAAGGAGAGAGAGACAGAGGGGATATACTGTTGATTCAGCAATTATGCTATGGAAAACCTTTCCTCTGTCTCTTTTCCATAAAACAGTGTTGTGGCCAGGGTTGTATATGACTACGACAGCAGAATACCAGCTTTTGTTTTCAGCCAAGGTGAAGTTACCCGATGCACTGATGATGGGGGGGGACCTGCAGAGGCTGCACAGCTGTATGGAAAGCTCTGTGTTGAGACATAAGTAAGGGCCAGGACAGCACACAGCAGTGAAGTCATGCAGAAGTTTTACAGACTTGTGAGGGTACTGCATACTGAATGAATGATAGCTAATGTAGAAGCTCATCCAAAACACTTGGAATGTAAAGAAGTCAGAGCCAGAAGCAAATGTACATGTTCCAGCAGCACAAGGATGATGTTGAGGCTCATGATGTACAGAAGATGCTCATTTATTCAAGAAAACTAATAACAAGTAGGCTAGAGACATTTGCTTCCAGTCATTTTGAATACAGTTTCAGTTTTAAGGGTCCATCAACTTTCTTTGAATAAAGTAAAAGTTTATGAAGACACGGCTATGCAACCTAGCTAAGGTACGGTCACGATTAAATGGCCCAAATCTTGACATTACAGGAGGTAGAGCTCATGCATTTAATAAGACAAACCAAAAGGGTGAGGTCCAGAAAAACAAAGATCCAAAAAACACAAAGACCAAACCTTGAGCTGGACACTGACACATAGAGCGACAACAAGCTGACTGAAACCAAAGAGCAGCAACCTTGTGGCTCCTAAAATAAAGTGCCAAACTGCAGTTCATCAAACCACTTCATCAAGTCCACTTGAGGCTGCCTACAGAGTGAGTCAGTCTCCATAAGTCCCCATGTTAAACTTCACTGCAGAAGTAAATAAATAAATTGTTTACAGCCTGGTATAAAAAAAAACAGTTTTGGTCTCTAATTTCCCCGTTCATGACAACTGTACTGAGGATGATTTTTTATACAACTCACCTGTTCACATTATGTTAAGGCTTAACACTAGAACTGCCAAGGGCATTTTCAAATGCATGTAATTCTTTCAAAATAAAACATCTGCTGCACATCTGTCAGTCTGTCCATAGTTTTATGGTTGGTGATTTGCAGGTAACAAGAAAGCTAAAAGCTTTTTAGATGCTGCTCTGTGTCTGTAGTTTTTGACAGTCAAGGAAAAAGGAAAAAAAAGATTTGGACAGAGTCGATTTCATCAGGGAAGGCTCACACAACATGGATGACAAAGGAAGCTTGACAGCACATCTCCTTACAGTGGAGCCACAGCACAGAGCTGAGTGTATTGATGTTGGGCTGATTCTTACAAAAAAGCTAACTTGCACTTTATTACTGTAACCCGGTTAAAACTGTGGGTAAAAAGGTTGTTGAAGCTATGTAATAAATAGTAGTATAAATACTATTCAAATCATTTAGATATGTTTTAGTTTAAAAACATTAAGAAGAGTTGTAAAATGGTTAAAATCATTTAAAATGTATGATGTGCTTGATGTTTGTTAAAAAATGCAATGTTTTCCTGGAAAATGTCTAGACCAGCAGTTATGGGGTTAATAACACGCTGCAGGAACGTCTTTTTCAGGTTAGGGTTAGCACGGGGAATTAAGGCTGTGTCCGAAATCACTCCCTAACCAATATGTAGTGCACTATATAGTGACCACGCCATTTTGTAGTGGTGTCCGAATGTTTAGTGTCCACTATATAGTGCACTGCATGTATCCCACAATTCACCGCGAAATGTAGTGAACATCCAATGGTCACTAACCGAAGCAAGATATCCCATCATGCATTGCCAGAAGTTCTCTGGAGGAACATAAATATGGGAGTCAGCAGGGGGTGTAGTTTGACGGAGGATGGTTTATTGAATTAATTAAAGAAAATTATATCTACTCTAATTAAAAAGGCGCTAATTTGACGACATCTTGCTAGTCTTAGAAGAGCAGCGCATCTTCTCCTTTCTCTCTCTCTCTCGCTATTCTAGTTCTCCTCCTGATCATCAATAATTGAATTATTGATAAAACACAAACAGCCAGACTGACAGTAGATGGCATTTCTATAGCGCTACGGGAGTTTTCTAGAATAACGGTGTGTGAATAAGTGTTTTTTTCGGCGGATGGATGAGAGGCGCGAAACAAATTCATGAGTTGTGAAGCAGTATAACAGTCACGAGGTCAGTTTATTCTATTGTTTAATTTCAAATTTAATTACACATTTCAAAACCAGGCAATATAAATGGCTTTCTACATTCATTAAAAAAATTAAAATTAAAAAAGTGTAAACGAACAGCATATAATTAAACATTCCAGTAGATTACACTGTAACTTTCTTCAAATTGCTGGTACTCCGTTATACCGCAGCCACACCTCCACATGACTCATGAATAATAACTGAAGCTACAGAAGGAGATTCAGATGAGTGTCTTTGGCTTCACTTTTTATTCACTGTTGGTTAACAGAGTCGGTTTTCAAACTCACATCACACAGAACTGACAGAGAGCAGTGAGCGTGTCAGTGTGTTGATGGTAACATGTTCAATATCATATTCAGACCTGCTTTCTGTCATGATGTAAATATTTCAGCTTACTGTGAGCATCTTTGTGATGTGTAGGCTGATGTAGAGGTACAAAGTGAGGTCACAGAGGTGTCTGACTTCAAAAATTCTTAAAAACTTATTTAGTTCCTCTCTGCTCTTTTCAGTGTTTGACCATTATTTTGGTGACTTGTACTCAAGCACAGTTTTTTAGTCTTCTTCGTCTATCTCTGTTCAGGTGCTGTTGTCCCGATGTGAGCTCAGTCAACAACAACATGGAGGATAGATGTTGATGTGGATGTGCACTGACAGTTAGCGTCTCTTTCCACCACTTTATAAATGTCTGGTCGATGGCTGTCAACAGCAGTCAGACGAGACGTCTCAATGACAGACACAATGTTAGAGACGGCCTGAAATGGATTTTTGAAAGACAGTGGTTCTTTTATTTTTTTAAAGGAAATGGCTGCTTGAGTTCTGTGAATTTAATGATAAAATGTAATAATAATTATAATAAAAAATATTAGGTGGATCCCGTTAATTTACAATGATGGTTGTTCATACTTCGGGTGAGATTAAGAGACTCAGCAGTGCTAACACATCATTGTTTGGTTCTTTGTTTGTTTTTTGATAATAAACATATTGTTTGTCAAAGTCTTATTCTTTTGTTATGTGATGTGTTTAAAGGCCAAATTCCACCTGGCACTGATGGGTTCCGTCTGCACTGTGCTCAGCGGAGCTAATGTAATGGCAGCCATTCCCGTCCATATTTCAAACCCCACCGGAACTCACTTCTGACTTTAAATCTGTTTTTAAACTAACATATCGATACTGTCAGAAACCAGGAGGATGAAAACACTAGTTAACCAAACAAACTCTGTAATGAAAAACATTTAACATCATCATTTGATATTTGAAATGGATTCACATGGACGGTGAGTGAAAGAGGACGTGCATTCTGTTTTTGGTTCTAGCAACATGCGGGCGGTTCCGAGCCTCAACTGTTTCTGTCCACCTCAGCTGGTAAACTCTCAATAACAAAACTGTCCTCCATGTTTCCACAGAGCACACTGTCCTCATCAAAGCTGTTTTAATTTTTCAGACTGAGATCAGCAGAATCTAGGTTAATGTCCATCTGACACTGACATGCTGCATCAGTGTGACTCGGTTCAGAGATCACAGAGCTCAATGTCTGTCCTTGAATCAAAGCATATTTTATCCAGAGCTCTCCTCCTTCTGTCGTCCTACATACATGATGCAACAAAACATATTTTCATTAATCTAGTTTTAATAAAATGTCAACATTATCGTGTGTCACTGCTGTCATCACACAGCAACTACAATGCTGGACTTGGAATGACAAAGGGAAAAGAATGTGGTGACTATCATGTTTGTGGAACATTCCATCCATTAAAGTGTCTGACACCATAATATCAGGATGAAAGTAAAACAAGCACTGAGAGGAAGGCTGTCACATTTTCATAGTGCTGTCACCCTGAAGGAGAGATGCCACTCATCCTTTTTTGTGGAAAGTGCACCCTTCAATCTCTCCACCTTCTAAACATATTCATGCCAATCATGTTTATTCTTAAAATAAATGCACACAGTCTGTTGTGTAACACGATCTGACAAAAAGTCCATCCCTGCATCCATGCTTGTTCTCTCCTAGGTCTGCAGTCATTGTCACGGTTTATAAGCAGTTTTCCTAAAAAAAAAAATCACTGTTGGGGCGATGTCTGGATCGTTTGAGTTTCTGTAAAATCTTGAAGACAACATAAAATCCACGTAGCACAAAAACTAGGAATGAGAATGAAATGTGGAGAAGGGCCATCAAGTTTGTCTAAGAAATTAGCTTTCAATTTGTAATGCATGTGACATGTGCTTGCATGAAAGCAGAGAGAGGGAAGACGGAGGAGAGGAAGGAGTCCGCCAGTTCATGGAGGGATTTTGACTCTAAGCCTAACAAAGAAGAACTGGCTCATGAAAGTGAAAGAGCAATTTTACATGATCTATTGAACATCAGTGACTACAAAATATCGACAATAAAATGTCATTTTGTTGATGAGTTCTTGGGATTGAGTTTGCAGAAAGAGACGGTGTTCACATGTCTTGTTTGGTGTTCATCAGCATTTTGCACTGCAGCAATTGAACACTTGATTTAATAATGAGTGGCTGTCAACATCAGCGAACAACAACACAGCAAATTTCTCTGTGAGCAATACAGTGAAAAGGTTTCTCGACATCGTTTACTTTCATCATCATTTAATCTGCGTCCTTCTGATGTTGATGATTCCATTTTATGGAAGACTTATAGAAACATTCTGCGCACACCTCTTCACCAGCACATGTTCATATTTCATCCTTATGAGACCGGCTGCTTGTCAACATGTCATGTTTGGAACACTGAAATATGTTGTTTGTTGTCATTGTTCAAGATTAATAATAAGAGACAAAGGAAAACTACTGTACTGTAGTTTATTTCTGTGCTTACTGACAGGCTTCACATGGCTGCTTCTGCCACACTGCAATCACTGAAGATGCAGAGTGCATATTATCAAGTCTTCACAGCATACAATATGATGGTCGTAGCATCTACCAAGATGTCCACACACTATTTTGAACTGTACATGGACAAAGCCAGTAGTTTGACTTATAAGTTATTTGGTGAGTAATGATTGGATTTGTGAAGCCAAACCTGATGTGACTTGGACTTGAGTACAATTTTTGGTGTGTCTCATCTGTCCTCGGTCCTCCAGATACTGTGTTTTCAGTTCATGTTTTCAGTATTTTCAGGTATTCTTCATGATATTTTAGAGTTTGTCATTTCATGATAAACCATAAAAAGTTGTTGATGACTCATCCTACACTCAGTGGCGTGTACTAATTTTACATCCAACTCTCTCTTCTGACGGTACCAGAGCAGAGTGCTTCCTGTTTGATCCAGTCTATCAGTGACTGTGAGGGCTGCTAGTCATCTGGCCCTCACTGATTAAAGCAACTTTAGACCTTTATTCATGATTTTGGTGAAACTGGATCAGATTTTTTTCAGCTGCTTAGCTTCAACTCTTTGTGATTTACAGAGTTTCCTGATGAACAGACAGCTTCACCCTAACTATTTGCTAATTACCTGCTGCTTATTTAATCTGCCATTAGCATGCAACAGAACCGCTGGATTGGATGAGGTTCGAGCAAAGCCTCTGAGACCAACAGGGAATAACGTTACATTACCAAGGTGAAGTATAGGTGAACCGATAAATGTTATTAGCTTAGCTGTGTAAACCAAACTGACTTAGCCCAGGATGCCAGGAGCCAAACCCAGCAAGAAAACCACCTCCACAGGCTACTGTGTGCCCTGCCAGACTTGCCACTGCTGGTTACAGAGATTGCAGCTGGCTACTGGTATTGGCTACTGGAAAATCCATATCTGCGACAAGTCCCTCCCTACCTGCCCAATTTTACAAAAAAGACGAAAAAATGATTAAATAAACAGCACTCTGCTTCCTGTTTCATGGGAATTGGACATGGGAACACAGAAACCACCTGTTATTAAAAATGAAATCAAGGCAGTTGGGCTGTTGTAGTTCAGGTGGCAGTGGAGGTTGCTTAGACTTCGAGGGTCAGTGGTTTAACTCCCAGCTCTCCCTACTTGCACAGTTAATAAGCTATTTTTTTGAAACCTTCAAAGGGAGGACATCTCTTTTAGACGAAGACAGTTCAGCTCAGATCTCAATTTGGGTTTCTCCTGTAATAGTTGTCTGTTCAGTGCATGGTCAATATGAACAAAGGCACAGTAGAACATCTGCGTTCACATGTCGGGATACTGGTTTAACTAGCTTCATCTGTCATAAACATATAAAGCTAAAAGCAGGCTACTTTGCACTTGTCACTTACCTTCATCAGATGCCTCAAACATTTACCGCATACTGAGCGTTAGAATCCCATTAACTAATAATCAGCCTGGTGAGCCGATCAGTGATCAATATACAGTCATTATCAAACTAACTGACATCAGTATAGCTCCTTGCACGGGCTGGGAAATGAGTTTCTGGTTGGTGGATCAGATACATGTTAATTCACCATCTGTCGTGTGTGAAGATATTTCAGCCGTTACCAAAGTTACTACTTGGTGTCCTGCTTAGTAGCTAACAAACTAGTGATCAGAAAAGATTGATGTGTTGCTTGGCAACAGTGCAGTCCCAGTCCAGTTGTGGACCTATTTGTGTTGGCAGAGTCAATAAATTTAAATATATCCAATGTCACTTATTCTGTTATCTAATTCTTACCACAATGCAGCTTTCCATCGCCTCTTCCTTCGTTTTTAGTTACTGAGATGGAGTATCATCAGCATGTATAAAGAATGAGAAAGGTGGGGTGAATTGATGGATTAAACAATACAAGACTTTCACCAAGGAGACCAAAAGTAAACCATTTAATTTACGTGATTTACTTATGTAACATCACCTATATAATGTCACTTACGTAACCTACTTAAGTTACGATAGGTACAGAACACATCAATCAACCGAATCAGGTAGTTCTTGTGCATAAACTAAGTGTAAACCTAACATGACATCACCTGTTTTGACGCCTCAAGTTTGGCAAGTAATAAATAGACTTAGACTGCACTTTATTGATCCCTTTGGGATGACTCCCTCAAACTGAATTTCCAGTAGCATACAGACACTTGTAAACAAGATTAAGGAGGTATGAAATATATACAATATAAGATAAATAATAGACTCTTAACTAAATATATAAAGTAAACCATAGACAGTAAACAATAAGCTCTTAACAGTAAGCAGTAAACTCTAACTAAATATATCAAATAAAATTCAAGTAAAATAGGATCAGATCAAATAAATGTAGAGAACTGTATGGAGGTTAAATAAAGATAAATATAGAGGACTGTGTATGGCATGTGTTATTATACAGTGGATAAATGACCAGTTATGTAGTAAGATTGATTTAAATTAGCAGTTAATTAGTATATTGCACTTAAACGATTGATGAGGTTATTGCACAAAGAAAGTAAGAAGAAGAGTAGAAGAGTAACTACCACTCCTTCCCTTCTGTCCTCTTCTCTCTATTTCCTCCTCCCCCAAGTGAGGAGTTGTAGAGCCTGATGGCATGAGGGACAAAGGAGTTCTTGAGTCTGTTTGTCCTACACTTGGGAAGGAGCAGCCTTCCACTAAACAGGCTCCTCTGGATGCTGATGACGGTGTGCAGGGGGTGGCTGGCATTGTCAATAATGGAATAGAATAAATGTACTCATATTACAGCTCAACAGTACATTAAATTATATTTTTGTGGTGGGAAATAGGCAATGCAGTAATGCAGTAGTAGTTATGTCAATCACAAGGTAGCCATGCCCTAAAGCATATCGTGCTTTATCGTACAGTCTGACTTTGCAGCCAGTGGTGCTGCACCCTCATGGAGACCAGCAATGATGTGAGAGCATCATCACCAACAGCATTATATTCTAAACAGGAAGCTGTCGTCTTGCCTTGGTCCAATCATCTTATTCCATTTAGAGTACTTTATTGATCCCCGAAGGGAAATTCTTATGTTGCAGCAGCAATAGCTAATTGTTTGATGTATCTGATTGTCTGACCCAGCTGTTATATTTACTGGAAACTGTTTCATTTTAGTCAGTTAAATAGAAAATATTATTGTTAAGAGATAATGAAGCAAAGCATAAATGTAATGTCAGTAATTATTATTCACTCTAAAGGTTAACTTCACTCTGACATAAGCACTACCAATGTGTTATTAATTTAGTTTAATTCATGTTGTTGGTTTCTACTGAAACAGCACACAGTGAGTCTGTGCAGACTAGTTAGCATGACAGTGATACAGCCTACAGAAAATCAAATATCTCCCACAGAAAGTTAGAAAGTGAGGATGGAACACAACAAATGAACGCAAACAGAATTATGCACATACATGTTCCGACTGTCTTATGGTTTTCAGTGATTTTTCAACTATGTACTGTTTCACTTGTTGATTTGTTGGTCTGTTTGGTGACAAAGTATGTTTAGTAATCCGATGTTACATAAATACAAAAAATGTTAATGATGTTAACATAGAGAACTGTACCAAGAAAGAAATCTAGACTGGCTAGACTTTTCCATGATTATGTGTCATTTTTCTAAAAGTGTTTCTGCAAAAATTGTCTCAAATCTTGTAAGTTGCTTGAACTTTGGGAGTGTTCATCACAAAGCAACTTTATTTTCTCAAGAAAAAGGTAATGAATTTACAAGGTACAATCCATTGGTGTTAAATGTATAGTCACTATATAACATACATACGTTTTACTAATTCAACAGAACAATATTTAGTGTTAAGTTATTCCTCAAGAGCTTTGTAACCTTGGAGGTCTACAGAAAAGGATGATGTAGTGGTCCATCCATCATCAGGGTTGTGGGGGGCTGGAGTTGATCCCAGCTGGCACTGATTTGCTAACTAATCCGCACGTGTTTGGAAGCTGGAGCACCCAAAGAGAAGCCATGAAGACATGGGGAGAACATAAACTCTACACAGAACCAGTATCCTTCTTGCTGTGAGGCAACAGTGCTAACAACTGTGTCGCCCCATGATTAACTACTTCAGCGAGTGGTTAGACTAAAGCTATCTGTCCATCAGGAAACTGTAGATCAGAGAGTCGTAGCTGAGCAGTAGCACACTGAGCTGGTTTGGCTCCCTGACTGATTGAGCTAATGATAATTAGCAGTTTGCTACAAAGCAAAAAAAAAAAAAAAAAAAAGTCTATAAATCACCTTGGTACTGTCAAATCTCAGAGGCTGTACTCGAAACCTGGTCTGGTCCAGCTGCTAAGCCCAGTTCTGTTGCCTGCTTTCAGCAGATTCAGGTAGCTGCAGTTACTTAGCAGTTAGCTACTTTAGCAAGTGGTTAGACTAAAGCTACCTGTTCATCAGGAAATTAGATTTATCACACAGAGCTGAAGTCAGAGCTTTCTCTTTTTTTAGCACTTCCCGAGCACTGGAGGTTGCTACTTGTTTAGAGCTCGCAATCTGGGCAGCCTGGCTAACAAACTGAGCTTATGTTAGCTAACAGCAGCTACAGCTGGCAGCAGTTTACTTATTTCACTGTCCATCAGGAAACTCTGTAAATCACATCAAATCAAGGGGTCATGTCCCCTCTAATGCTCAAAAGCAGGAAGTCTGACCCCCTGAAAAAAACTGTAATAGTCAAGTTTAAGCTTATAGTTGTCTGTGTTTAATTACAAATGTGTGTATATACAGTATGTGTGAACACACCTGCCAGTAAAAAGAGGCCACTCACAGAACAATATTGTCTTGAGTTGTGTTGAAGTTTATTAAAGACTTGAAGAAGTTTGAAGAAAATGTCTAACAGCCAACCTTTCACATTGCCTCCATATAATTGATGTGATGAAGCTGGTTATCATCTGTCTCTGTTAACTCTGGAGTTAAGTGAAGTATTGATGTGTAGACTGCGTAAGCAGATGTAACAAGAACATATACGGAGCTTTTTTTATAACACCATATCCATTACAGTTAGCTTTAATTACATGAATTAATGAACTCTCACAGACGTGAGGCATGTTTGTTTTGAGCACAAAGCAACAAGTCGCATATATAAGGTAATTGTATGTAATTGGAGTAATTGATGTGTGCAATGTGTTTTCTGTTTGTCCACATGAGACCTGAGAGCAGTTGTTTTTTCTCATGTAGCTGTTGTTTGTTCTTATAAAGGAAAAGTCTACTGACAGCAGTTTTAATGCATTTTTTTTCCTTTATGATGTTTCTGAAGTGTTGAATCAAACTCAGTTTAAAAAGCTCCAAATGCCACATGTTGGTTTCAAATTAAAGGGGAAGTTGTGTTTTTCTCAGACAGAGCTGTCTGTTGATTGAGTAGAAAAATAGCTTGTTTTTCAGTGAAATGCAGCAACATTCTAGAATTCTCTAGGAGTCTTGTGTTATACTGTTTCTATCTCATTTGTTTTTTAGAGGCAAACTGGGGATACGTCTGACTCATAGAGTCTTATAGACTGATAGAGATACTCAGTGTACAGTCCATGCTAAAGAGAGCCTGTGTGCATATAAATCACTGCATGCATATGTACTCTGTGCTGACAGAGCTCTCGAGATATTCAATATTTAACATATTTTGCAATTCATGCAGTTTACAGGATAAATCCCTGCCACATTGCTCTCACCAGAAGCTCTCGAATCCTGTGTCTGTGCACACATTTCCAAAGAATGTCATTCAGAAAGTATCTGCATGAAGTGAAGTATAAATGCTAAAGAGCTGCTGATTACGGTGCATGAAAGAGAAAGTTTCCGTCGCAAAGTATCTGTAGGCTGATGTGTCCCTGCCTCTCATCAGTAGTCATGAAGTGTGATGCTGCTTCATTACAACACAGTTCATATTTACATTATGAACATCATTCCTAATTACACTAATGACTATGTACTTAATGTAAGAAAAGATATTTTTACTGAGAGGACCTTCAGTCAGAGATGAAAGTAACACGGAGTAGACAGACATGGAGGTAAAATCCTCCCACCGGTCCAGCAGAGAAGATGAAAGCCTGACCACCCATCAGAGACAGAATGGAGAGCAGCCTGTGTCATTATCACCGAGTCTGTCACTCGCTTGAGGAGAACCCAGCGCCGTGTTTTTTTTTAATTTGAGTGCACTCCCACTTTTAAGACTCGGGAGATGCCTCCTTTTTTTTTTTTTTATTCTTTTCAAACAATCAGTGTGTATTCACTGGCATCTAGCAGTGTAGTTTCTCATTGCAACCCCCTCCTCTCACCGCTTCTGTCCTGTGAGAAATGTGGCAAGAAGACATGCAAACAATATGAAATGCTATCTAGAGCCAGTGCTTAGTTTGTCCGTTCTGAGCTAGTGTGGTAACATGGTGAAAGACAAGTCATCTGTAGATTCCAAAGACTCATTCCAAGGTCATCAGAATATTATTTTTAACGGATTACACCACACATAAAGACTATATGTCTGTATGACTAAAGGTCGATATTGTATTCAATCGCCGCTATATTCAGTAAATTCAGCCTCGATCCTGTAACTGAACCTTTAAATAACAAACAAACAAGTTGTGGTCACAACATTAAGATTTCCTCCTGGATGAACCTCCAGCTGAATCTCTCAAAAACTGAACTGCTGATCCTCCTAGCCAAACCTACACCGCGACATCAACATCAAAATTTACTCCCTATGTCTTGCCCCCACCTGGGTGGTGAGAAACTTAGGGGTTATGATTGATGACCAACTAACCTTCACCAAGCATGTTGCCTTAGTTACCTGGTCAAGAAAAATCAGGTCTTACCTAACTCAATATGCTACTCAACTCCGACACAAGCTGTGGTCATCTCAAGACTAGATTATTATAACGCCCTCCTGACAGATGTCTACAAAGTTGTCTCTGGTACTCCACCTACCTATTTGAACGCCCTTATACAGGCATATGTTACCTTGTGACCGTTGCAAATTAGAATTATCTACTATTTACACATCTTAAATATATGGATATGCATGATGAATCCCATTACAGAAATAATTGCAGATTACTGAATAAATAGCATTACATTGAAATGTAAATAAATATAATTTGCACTGTGAAAAGATAATTGCACAGCGTAGTATGATTTAAGAGAGACGTGTATAACTCTATTTATGTATCTAGTGGTATGTAACAGTGAAACAGTGCTACATATGAAGGCCTGCAGTGCTGCTCCTTCTTGCACTATATCACCTCACCATCCACATATCACCTTTGAAGATGATATGTGAACTTGGTATTTACTGAGCAACATCCATTTGGAGGTATGTTTTGGCCATCTGATGAATGTAGATCCGAAGATAACTCTCTAAAATAGACTATCATTCGTACAGAGAGCTCCCAGTTCTGAAAAATGAAGCTAATGTGGAGGTGTCTTAAACTCAAGGCAACTTTATTGTCAATGCTGCTATATGTAAGCTGTATGTAAGCTTGTGAGAATGACTATGTGAAATGACTATGACTATGAGTTTATGCTCTCAGTAGATTCAAGTCTTCTCTCACACAGCATGATATTTATGGTGTTTTAGAGTAAAAAGGACAATAAAGCAGGATATGCTTCACCACAGTGTGTCCAACATGACACATCAAGCTCATGACACTGATCACAGATCAAATCAAGACTCAAGAGTTACATCATTGACCATTTCTCTCCTTGTATCGTTTTAAACGTAACCCTGTCCAAATATGGTCACTTCTGGTTCCAAATAACCAAGATGATGATGGCCATATTGCCATACTCTTCAAAGCCGTACTCCACAAACTAATGGTTGAGGTCACAATAAGTTCACACTTGGTGTGTGCCAACTCTTGAGAGAAATATCTGACTCTTAAGCCACTAAATGCTTCATTACATCATCAGCTAGTCTCTAACTGTGTCTGTCTGTGTGCTGCTGAGCAGTTGCCTGTGATGAAAGCAGTGAGATTAAACCTCACTGGAGATATGTCATGTGACAGTCTGTTTCCAAAGCTCCACCATGATCCACATCCCTAGAGAAACGAGGACCACAGGACGATATGACGACACACCCATCGCCCTGACCTATGAAGTCATTTGAGCACCTTGTGCTGTCCCATCTCAAAGCCACCATAGACCCTGTCCTGACCCCCTGCAGTTTGCTTACAAAGCCAACATGTCTGTAGACAATGTATTCAACATTACCATTTCTCCAGCACCAATACTCTCAACATGTAAATAAGTCTTACCGACAGTTCTGGGATTGTTTGGCTACATTCCTAACTAATTGTCTGACTGCTAAAAGTTTCCTATTTACATTTTTATGCTTTTTATTACTGACAATAGAGAGATGACAAGAAATAAGAGGAGAAATGAAACAAAAATGCCCCCAGCCATATTTAAAACAGGGACATATACACCACAGTGCCACAAGGGCATCCCTCATGGCTGCTCATGTTGGTTGCCCAATCAAATTCTTGGGCCACATGAAAGTGTTCTAAGATATCAGCAGTTGTTTTAGTGAGAACAATCCTCCAGTAATTAAGGGAATAAGGAAATAAGACCCACATTGTATTAAAGCATCATTGGAATTTTTTTCTCTCATAAACTAACAGATGTTAAATCCTGTTGATGCTACACTGACTTGTAATCAGATGACTCGTGTCTCTGTCATTCATACGTCTCTTCTCACAGTAGTATGGCTTGAAAAAGTACATAACACTTTACGGCACTATGTCACACAGCACCAACTTTATGACTGATTCTGGTGAGACTGGATCATATTTTATGGAGAAAATGTTTTCTGTTTTTTCCTCTGATGTCCTCCGGCTGCTCCGCCTCAACTCTGTGATTTACAGAGTTTATGATGGACAGTGAAGTAAACTGCTGACAACTGTAGCTGCTGTTAGCTAATGTTAGCTCACTTTGTTAGCCAGGAGTGTTAGTGTTTGTACCACAGGCGGTTTGTACCACCTAAAAGAGGAAATTTTCAGACCGCAGGGGATTGCTGACAGTGAGCAATGTTGGTGTCATGCCAGAACTGGAGCAGGGTGAGAGGGCAGCATAGCAACCGAAGAGGACACTGGCTGGACAAGAGTAAATCATGGACTGACTGTGATTTACAGAGTTTATGATGGACAGTGAAGTAAACTGTTTCCCGCTGTAACTGCTGTTAGCTAACATGAGCTCAGTTTGTTAGCTAATTTCTCTGTTCATGACAACTGTGAGGGGAGTGATTTTTTTAACTCACCTGTTTAAATGATATTATGGCTTAATGACTTATTAGAGCACCCAGGCATTTGACCCACCTCAGGTCAGAAGTAGTGCATCCAACATGGCCAGTGGTCAGCACCACATATTTTAGGCTTCAAAGCAGCCCTTCGGAAACATATGAGTGACGTCACTCAGGCTTTGTCCATTCATTATACTGTCATTGGCTCAGAGCAAGTGTTTGTACCACAGGTGTTTTAGACAACTGGGAAGAAGAAGAGGAGGTTTTCAGGGCTGGGGCGCAGGGGAATGCTGACAGGGGGTAGAGGCAGTGTCATGCCAAAACTAAAGCTGGGCAAGCAGGCAATGTGGCCAGATTCATCACCCTTTACGGATATAATAGCGGAGGCAAAGAGACTGCAGAGGACTTTGACGGAGGAAGCTAAGAAGAGAAGACAAGAGGGCGAGCGAGCAAGAATTCGCCAGACAAGAGTAAATGTGGGACTGACTTTTAGCGGTTGGTGAGAGCTTGGTGAAGTAAAAGGCTGAAAGACAGACGCCGAGCTGGGCTAACTGCTGCTGGACTAGTCAGTGATATTAGCTGGCTGCTGTGTCTGCTGCTGGTGTGCTGGTTGATGTTTGGCTGTCAGCAAAGTTGTCGACTCACTAGTTTTTGTCATGTTCTGCCCTGAATATGTTCTATATATTGAAAAGACTCTTAATTTGAATGTTGAAATGTTTTTTTGTGGAGCTTTTATTTTTAAATTAACCTAGACTAGCCTAGGCAGAAAGTAAGGACTAAGAGCATAAAGAGTGAGAAAAAACTATGAAATGAACTATGAAAATACAGTGATAGATTGTCTGCATCCATCAGAAAGAAATAGCTGTAAGTGTTTCATTTTACCATTAAGAAGTTAATACTTACCTGTTGTTCACATAACAGTTTATTAAGTCGTCTTTTTATCTTTCTTTTATAGTTTCACTCCAATTCAATGTTGTCACCCTGACTTACCTGCTGTGTGCAAAGTCATTAAAGGAGCAAGCAGGCTCACTTCCTGGCTGTTTATCTAGGTTAACACTTGAGAAGTATAACACATAGAGAGAGCAGTGCAAGTAATGTAATCAGAACAAATACTCGAGTACAACTGTGGCTCACAGGCAGAGCAGGTCGTCCACTAATCAGATGATCGGTGGTTCGATCCCCGGCTCCTCCGGTCTGCATGCCGAAGTGTCCTTGGGCAAGATACTGAACCCCTAGTTGCTTCCAAAGGCTGTTCCATCGGTGTGTGAATGTGTATGAATGATTAGAACCTTAAACTGATGAGCAGTTGCCACCTTGCACGGTAGCCAATGCCATCATGGGGTGAATGAGATATGTAGTGTAGAGCTATTAAGTACAGTCCATTTACCATTTAACTGATTTACCACAGAGATATTACACTGAAACCGGGGGTGCTAAAAATCACAAAAATATAATTTTCTACATGTTGCTTAAAAACAGGATTATTCTTCAGACATCTTTTGGACAAAATGCAGAGAAACTGTGCAGAGCTGATCATTTCATCTTCTTTATGTGTTTTGTATGTGTGGCTGCTGGTCTACAACGTGAGTACAATATATGTGTGTGTGTGTGTGTGTGTGTGTGTGTGTGTGTGTGTGTGTGTGTGTGTGTGTGTGTGTGTGTGTGTGTGTGTGCAGCCAATCATGGTCTCCCTTTTGTAGATGCAGAGGCTGTACGCTGTCAGAATGGGAATAGACCAAATAAATAATTATATATACTGTATTTACAGGAGAGAGAGAGATTAACCCAAAGAGCTGAATGGAACTGAGAGAGAGAAAGAGAGAGGGGAGGGTAAGGAATAGAGTAGAGGAGGAGGGGAGGGAGTGAAAAGAGAGATACACTTGCTTGCCCACAGTGGCGGGCAGATGTACAGCGAGCGAGCATAAAGAGCGAGCGAGCGAGCGAGCGAGAGGGAAACAGACAGATGAGAGTAGCGCAGCGTGAGGAGGGGGAGTCCGAACACATCCGCCTGCACAAGGTAAAGACCACCACTCCATTCATCTCCAGCTCCTCTTCTCCTCTCTGTTTCCCTCTCGTCTTCTTCTCCATCTTTCCTTCTTTCTTATTTTTCTTTCTTTCTTTCTTCATTTCTTCTCCTCCCTCTGTTGAGAAAATGTAATTTAGCTGCTGCAGCTGTTTGTGTTGTGTGTGCAAAGTGTCTGCAATTGGTAGCATGCTGCCTACTTGTGTGTATGTGTGAGAGAATGTACAGCATGTCCACAGTGTGTATGTTATGTGAGAACTTAACACTGTGTGTGTGTGTGTGTGTGTGTGTGTGTGTGTGTGTGTGTGTGTGTGTGTGTGTGTGTGTGTGTGTGTGTTTGTGTGTGTGTAGATAAATAAAAAATTCAGTTAAGAGCTCCACAGTCCATATGTTTGGCTGCTGCTTTTGGCCATAGAGAATACGCTTTATATGACTGCACACACTCACGCTCACGTTGGGCAGTGTATTGGTAGTGCTTGACTCCAGGCAGAGCAGAGCTCAAAGAAAATCATTTGCACAGTGTGGACTGTGATCAATTCTCTGCAGTCTTGCATGCAGACCAGGCGGCTCAATGAATGCAGGGTTTTTTTCTTCTCACCCTTGTGTGAGGATTCTTAGAACCTTATAGGAGTGCAATATTTTTAAGCTTTTCTCACAGAGATGGGACTTTTCTCAGTGACACAAAGGAGTAAAATGTGTAAATCCGTCTGTAAATCAAGATTTGGCTTTTCATGTGTAAATGTGGACTAGCTGAAAAGTTTGACAGAGCAGGAATGTGTTGGTAAATGTGATGATCTCCATTTGCTCGGTTATTTTGCCTCCATCTTTGGCTCACGTCTGTGGTGTTTTTGCCATTTTATCCAGAGATCATTGATCTCTTATGAAATGTAGTCGGGGGAAGTTTGATTCTCTCTGGGTGGCACTGTTCTTAGTGTTCGATCAGCCATGAAATGTATTGTTGGTCGTGGTTAACTACTGTATCCATCCATTTAATGTCTAAACCCACTGACTGTAAATTCTCAAACTATTGCCATGGCCTTTATTTACTTCACCTGCAGAGAGAAGCAGCCTTTATTCGGAGAGGAACAGGCCTCCGATCCTTTATTTCTTATTCCCCTTTTTCCGACTTATTGCAAATTGAAATCTTTTTCAATATGTACATGTTGTCTTCATTGATTTTTTTTATAACTTCTACTTCATGTCATACTTAATACTGCTAATACATGTTAAAAACTGATTCAATCTGAAAACTAATTCTGACTTTTTCATTAGTATTAAAGCAACACTGCGTACAAGTTTTCTTCGCAATTTAATTCCCCACGGTTTTAGAGTGTAATCTCACTGTGGTGAATATGGACAGCTGTACACTTGTGTTTGTATATATTTATTTTACTTATGATCTAAAAATAGCAGGTCAACAACTTTGCTAACAACCAAACATCAACAACGTCAACAGCAGCCAGCTAATATCACTGACTAGTCCAACAGCAGTCAGCCCAGCTCGGCGTCTGTCTTTCAGCCTTTGATTTCACCAAGCTCTAACCAACCACTAAAAGTCAATCCATGATTTACTCTTGTCCAGCCAGTGTCCTCTTCGGTTGCTATGCTGCCCTCTCACCCTGCTCCAGTTCTGGCATGACACCAACTTTGCACACTGTTAGCAATCCGCTGCGGTCTGAAAATTTCCTCTCTTCGGTGGTCCAAACCGCCTGTGGTACAAACACTAACACTCCCGGCTAAAAAAGTGAGCTAACATTAGCTAACAGCAGCTACAGCTGTCAGCAGTTTACTTCACTGTCCATCATAAACTCTGTAAATCACAAAGAGTTGAGGTGAAGCAGCAGGAGAACATCAGAGGAAAAACCAGAAAACATTTTCTCCATAAAATATGATCCAGTTTCACCAGAATCAGAATTCTGACAGAGGTCTGACAGAGTGACAGAGACACCATTCACCTGATTACAAGTGTAGCATGGTTTAAAATTAAAATTTAAAATTTGCTTTAACCATGAATTAAATGTAATTCCTACCTTAAGAATGGTTGGTGTGGTGGGTCAGTTTTTTAGCACAGTTGCTTCACAACAAGAAGCTTCTAGGTTGTAGCTCTGATTGGAGCTCTTTGTTTGCCTGCATACATTCCTCTGTTATATGGCTCACAAGTGTGAACGGTTGTTTCTATGTGTCAACCCCTGCTGTGGTTTGCTAAAGTTAGCACTTACTTCTTGAGCACTTTTAAATGATGGATGGACTTCCTGCTGATTTTCACATTAAAATGTTGACCTGTTTTACCTCATTGCTAGTCTTTCAATGTGATAAATCATCAAAGGTGTCTCATTATTTTTGTCATCACCATCATCTTTAACATTTCATCAGCAGGTTGACATTTTAGGCTTGAATTGTCTTGACAATTACTACGATACGATACGATAATACTTTATTGATCCCACAACGGGGAAATTCACTTATTACAGCAGCAGGAGGAGGGGAAACACAGTGTACATATGTCGTACATATTTACAAAAAGTACTAGTTATAATATAATATAATGTGCAGTGAGTATAATGTGCAAAAAAACAGAAAACAGACATGTACAAGAGTCTACAACATGGTCATGTGCAGGTGTTGTACAGTCTCACAGCAGCAGGGATGAAGGACCTGCGGAACCTCTCCTTCTTACACCGAC
Organism: Collichthys lucidus; assembly: GCA_004119915.2. Taxonomy (NCBI): domain Eukaryota; kingdom Metazoa; phylum Chordata; class Actinopteri; family Sciaenidae; genus Collichthys; species Collichthys lucidus. The sequence goes on along the minus strand of CM014089.1, from coordinate 32,131,066 downwards.
ACTGGACACACTGAAAGACACACTGAAATACATGTTACAATCAATCTTTCTTGGTCCCCTGACTTTACTTTAAATATCAGCAGCAGGTCGGTATTCACTTATCCAATGGAACAACCATTTTTGATACAATTGGTTTTCAATTATGAATTTGTCACTTTTTTTCATTTTTTAAAAAAATAATTGTAACAGTCATGGACAAGACATTGCATTCAATATTTATAGTTTTGTCCTTATTAGTACTATAGCAATTGCATTGCACATATTGTTTCATATATCAAACGATGACTTGTGTAATTTGTGAGCTATGAAAGAAAATGTAAAAAACACACACACACACACACACATACACACACACACACACACACACACACACACACACACACACACACCAGCTTGCTGTCTCTCTCTTGCAGTATCACACAGGCACAGTGTCTGCTCTGTTGACTTGCTTTGTGATAGTCACCCAAAAAACAAAACTCTGGTTCTTTTTCCAACAGTTGGTGAGTTGCCTGCTGAGAAGGCTTATTTCACTTTTACTTTGCTCCATTTGCCTAAAAGCAGACAACAGAGCAAAGCAAAAAGACTTCTGATGAATCATCCGTGAGGTGGAACTGCAGACAGACCGGGGCTGCTGTTGTTCCTGCACTGGTGTTGTTTTGTCCTGTTGTTGAGGCTGATGCTCTAACAGTGTAATGCATTACAACATTCTTACCTGTTCCTCATGTGCCATCAAAGGTCCTCACCATTGTCTCGCCTTTTCTTGTAGACGTGTTGTTATCCTACAGTACACTTGAATGTGGAGTGCATATTATCAAGTCTTCACAACATGCAGTATGATGGACGTAGCATCTACCAAGATGTCCACACACTATTTTGAACTGTACATGGACAATCAGTCAGTAGTTTGACTTCTAATTTGGTGATTAATGACTGAGGATTTGTAAAGTCAAACTTGATGTTGAAGTGTCCCATCTGTCCTCTGTCCCCCAGTTTTTGGACTAACATAATAAAAAGTTACTAATTTTACATCCAATGAAACGCTTTCTCTCTTATGATGCTGCCAGAGCAGAGTGCTTCCTGTTTGATCCAGTCCATGAGTGATTGTGAGGGCTGCTACAGTCATCTATGGCTGGGCCACACTGATTACTGTACAAAAGCACAACTTCAGAACTCTATTCATGATTTTGGTGAAACTGGATCAGATTTTATACACAATGTATTTGCTGCTTTTTATTTTGACGTCCTTGTCCTTGGTGTCAACTTTTGCCTAACCACTTGCTAAAGCAGCTAAGCACTTAATAACTTAGCAGGCAACAGGACTCAGCAGATTAGAATATAACCTCTGAGTAGTGCTACAACAATAAATTTGGCAGATCAAAGTCATAGGTCAATCTATATCAACATTTTAAATCTTATCTCCAAAGTATAAAAGGGATAGGACACTCTAAAATGTACTCTTATGATGAAACACATTTCACAAAGTACCACCACATTACATGCCTCAACCTCTGTGATGAGATCCCATAACACATTGTGGAATATCATGGGAAACAGACCTTGTGACCCACTTATTGAGGTTGAACATCATATTTAAAGGTAAGCAGGTCAAAGAGAGGCTCACTCATTCCTTCAGCCACACTTCTCTGGGTAGAACAAACAAGTTAGTCTGGCTAACTGATGTGGTGCTGCTCTGCTTTGATAAGTGGAATAAAATGCAGAGAGAAAGTTATCTACATGAGGCAAACAAAGGTCATTTGATCAGTTAGCAGTACAGATGTACCCATAACCTTTCAGCGAAAATATAAAAATCAAGAATTATTTTTCTAACCTCAAAAGCAGACTTGATTATAATTGCAGCTAACACAACTGAACTGATTAGAAATGTTTGCAAAGAAATACCACACATGGAACAAAAACAGAAATGTCACTGTGTTAAACAATTCATGTTCTCTGCAACATACTTGCTGGAGGCACTAAGGAATGGGAACTGAGAACTGGCTTTCAGTTCAGAACCGTCCCAATGACTTGGAAATTGTACACCTCCAAAGTTATCAATTATTTTCATGCCACATAACAAAACAATGAAGTCAACTTTGTGTCTATGCTGCTGGAAACGTACAAAAAGAGGTCATTGAGGAGAGTACGAGATGGTTACAACTACATTACTTTCTTCCTTCCTTCGTGGTACTTAAAGCTATCATTCTCCACTGAGGACCTGCTAATATTAATAAGGGGGTGGTTTCTCCTCTGATTAATATCCAGAGAAGGTTGTTGTCTTGGAACCAGCCGGTCTTCAGATAGACCTTTTCATTGTTTTCAGTGATCACATTTGATTTGTCAGCAAACTTAACAATGGTGTTGGAGTCAAAAGTGGCTACACAGTCATGTTTGCACAGGGAGCATGGCAGAGGACTGAAAACACTTTTCTGGGGTTTGAGGTGTGTCCACCCACCCTCACCACCTGGGATGTGTCCATCAGGAAGTCAAAGATCCATAAGCACAGTGAGGTGTTTAGTCCCAGGAAGGCCCTGACACAAGGAGGGAGCAGAAGTTAGTAGTCTGGATGAGTGAACCAAATCTTTATACTGTGGGTATAAAGGATGGAGTCGATGAAGTGATTGGTTGATAGATTGGCTCAGGATCATGAAGTCATGCCCAGCAGCAGAAACAGAATCATCTACCTCCTTCACTTAACTGTTTTTGAGTTTTGCCAAATTGTGTGATATTATTTTTGTCTGGTGATGGAGTTATCAAAATCACATTTATTGGAATTAGGAGCTTTCTTCGGGCTCACGGGGGTCTGAACCCTTTCCCAGTGTGCATTTTGAGATAGCCTCAGAACCCTCAGGACAGGACTTGCTTATCCAACCAAACCATAAATGTAAAACCACTTACATCAAACAAACACAGTATCAGACTGTGTATTTAATTTATAATTTGAAACAGTTGACCAAAACTATATAACTGATTTCCAAAAGTCATTTGTGTATTAGATAAAAGGTAAAGGTCAGAAACAGTATGAAGCAAAACCATTTATTAGGCTAACCATGATAAACTGCGACCAGTGGGGTATTTTAATGTAATCACATTTTATTTATTTATTTATTTTTTCCATTTCAAACTGCTGCTTGAATCAGAAATTTGAAAACAAACACAAACAAAACAGGCACAATGGATATTACTACATTACTCCCAAAATAATTCTCAACATGTTATAAAACAATGGAAGTAAGAAAACTTTCATATCTGCTGTATTTGAATGATTAAGTGTGTGCAGATACACTGGTGTTTCAGTTCCAGGTTTGGAGGGCTTACAGATTTTCCTTACTAGGGACCTCAGTCAGCTGCCTGCTGACTGTAAATGAACAAATCACTAGTTGACCAGTCTGATAATGATATGAGTCATCCTCTGGGGCCATGAATGGCAAGCCATTCAGTATACTGTTGTGTTGAGATATTTTAGTCTAAACCAAAGAGGTTGACTAATCAACAAGCATTGCAATCCCTGGAGCCACACAGTCTGCTTTTGGGAGAATAGATTGGACACAAAAGTAAAAATAACCAAATGAAATTAGACTCCAGATGGTTAAAGCATCTAACAAAAGCCATTGCTTCAAAAATAAACTATAGAAACGTACAATGCAAACGGACGTTCAGCATTTCAAGATTATGACTGACAGCTCTCTGTCCCGAGATTCCTTCAAGGTGTTCAGGAGATATATGGGCTGAAATATGTGCCACCAGAAACTGAATTTGAATCATTTATATTTGAATTTGAATTACTTAACTTGAATAATTGCATTAAAAAACTGAATTTGAATCACACAATTTGAATTTGTATTGTTCAATTTGAATCATTACATTGAAAAACTGAATCTGAATTGTAATTTGAAATTTCATTTATTAGTTTGGAACTGAACATTCAGTTCTCACAATTCAAATTCAATTTTCTGTGACAAACATCCGGGTAGTTGAGGCAGAGCAATCTAGTGCAGATACACAGGACGCCTCTTTAGCCAATTAACACCTACGTTTCTGAGCACGTAACATAGTTGTCATTAGTTGCAACTTGCCACCTGCCATGAAACGGAGTAGGAACTGCTTTATGGTGTTTTACTTGAGTGTAGTGTTACCACCCGTCCCGTTTTTCCCGGAATTGTTCTCTTTTTTCATCAGCTGTTCCAGGGGGCAACAGCGAGAGAGAGTTGTGTGCGTAGAACAGAGTGCAGGAGGCACACAGAGCAGAGTGACAGAATAACTTCATAAATACTATTTCTATTAAATGACAGGTTCATCTCAACTTTCTGGAGGGTCTTTGCTTTGCTAAGTAAAGACAATTTAAACCAGCAGCGAGATAATTTTTTATAAATTTCCAGCCCCCCACGTGGGTGCTTTTTCAATTTTCTACTGATGACAGCTTCCAGAAATGTCTAGCATGTGGGTTGTTTTGAATGTATTGAAGTTTGTCGAAATGTATTTATTCATTCAAATTCATTTTATTTAGTCAGTACGTTAAGCGGATTTGGCAGATCCGCCCAAACCTGGGAAAAACGGGACGGGTGGCAACACTACACTCAAATATAACACCATAAAGCAGTTCCTACTCCGTTTCATGGCAGGTGGCAAGTTGCAACTAATGACCACTATGTTACGAGCTCAGAAACGTAGGTGCTCACAGAAAATTTAATTTGAATTGTGAGAACTGAATGTTCAGTTCCAAACTAATAAATTTAATTTCAAATTACAATTTAGATTCAGTTTTTTGATGCAATTATTGAAGCAAAGCAATTCAAATTCAAATATAAATGATTCAAATTCAGTTTCCGGTGGCACATATTTCAGCCCATATAAGTAATCCACTACTGCTGCCAATGGTTTCAGTAATAAAGAATAAAGTATGGTACAAAAAAGTAGACGCATAAAGTCAGAGCTGATCAGGTTTGTATGTGCACATAAGGTTTGTTTATTTCATGCATATATTTATAGTCTACCAACGTTACTACCAGTTTACAATTTTTTGTACATACAGTTTACATCTGAATATCTGTTATTTAAGATAAGTGATGTCATGAACATGGATTATTACCTTCCATCCCACCTGATATGATCACCAACTGTAAAGCATCTTTATTAAAATGAAAAGCTGCAATACAATTAACAACAGCAACATGAAATATGATCCTTGAACTGGTCAATGGGAGAAATACTAATGGGAGAAATGCCATTAGGCCTCACAGCATAATGTTCTGTTTATATAAAAATAATTTTAGTTTAGGACATATTCTATTTCTTTCACGCTGTTTCTCACTTAATTATTTGTTGCATCAATTGATTTTGTCTAAGTCAGTGGCCCAAAACATGACAGTTTTGTTGTGTTAATCAATAATTCATCAGAAGGATTGCATTTACACAAATGATCACTTGTTTTACTTTGACAACCAGCAGCCACCACAGCACAGATGCAGTAACAGTAGCTCAGGAGAAGAGCCAACGTTAGAGAAATGATTGAAGAGCAACGTCCTTCTAAAGATTAGTAACTTCAGCGAACATGGCCACCAAACGCCAGACCAGTCATACCAGGACTGTTATGTGACCAGAGTAGGACCCCAAAGCAGAGACAGATTGCGTGGAGGAGTTTAACCAAATGTCACTTTAATAAAGCAGAGTCCACAAAAATGAAAATCAAACAAGCAGATAGGCGCTGCAATGGGCCAATGTCCACAAAAAATCCAACATAAAGCGACCTTCTCAGGTGGAGAACTAAAGCAAAGGTGATCTTCTCTCCGGGGAACAAAGGAACCAGACATGAGGTTGGAGCACATGGGAAGCAATACTCTGGCGCTGCAGTCAGGGGAAGCCAGGCCTAAAAGGAGGAGGGAAGAGGCTGATAGGCTGAGGGGTGAGTCTGTAGGCAGGAAAAGGGAGGGGCCAATCACACCTCTGCACCTGCAAGAGAACAGGAAGGAGGAGGGGAGAGACAAGGAGCACCAAAAGGGAAAAACAGCACAAAACAGACAGAACCAAACCATGACAAGGACAGTTATACCAGACCAGTCATACCAGGACAGTCATACCAGACCAGTCATACCAGGACAGTTATGGTTTTATAAGAAAACCTGCTGAATGTCTAGATTTGAGCAAGTGTGCTCTTGCTAATAAATATTTGCTACATTCTGTAGGAGAAATATTTTTTAAAGTTACATAGTCTTAATTTAAAGATGCTATCTGTGGTAAACAAAAGCAGACATATTTACCGTGTTTACAGGCTTGGAGGTTTGCAGGTTTGTCAGAAGAAAGACAATATTCCTACTACACTGTGAATATGGCTAATGAAAATAAATATTCCATCTATTATGTCCCATCATTCCATTATTTGTTTATTCTTGAAAACTTTGGCCTTCCTGTATTTGCGCATATCAAAAATCCTTGTCTTACATATGCTACATAATGTTTAAAGGTATGTGTGTGTGTGTCATCCCACCACAAATGTGGACTCTTCTTCTGTTCATGCATCTCTAACCAACCAGCCTCGCAAACTGTTGTCTTGTTGGTTTGTTGACGACCTAAGGTACTTTCCACTATTATTCTTTTGAATATGACAATAGTCTTAATTTGATATGGGTCACATAAAAACCATATTCCATTTGGAAATTCAAAATTATTCCAAATGTAGCATTTTCTGATAAAAACGTGGCTTGCTGATCTTATTCAGGTTATTATTCAGCAGAAAAGAAAAGCCAACATTTCTAGTCTGCTTTTAAACAATATAAAAGCATTACATGTCAACAGGTTTTTGGATATGCTTTGGCATGTGTCAGATATAATACATAACATCAGCCGGAGGACACGGGTCATTACGTTAATCGGAGGAACCACGGCTGCATGCAAACAAGAATATTAGTGGAATATTCCTTTTCATTAGCCGTGGGCCAAAGGCAAAATACAGATCAATTTGAGCATGCAAATGTAGTCCATATCTGCAGTCTGCTGTAAAACTGGGTAACACTACAATTAGAGCTCATTCAAACACTGCCAGTGCTTGTAAATGCAACCATGTTTTACACACCAGTGTAACACAAGACTCACCATTTGCCACTATATGACAGATTCCGCTGGTAGGACTACTAAGGCATCTGCTCCAGGTGCCTGGACACCTCAGTTTAGGGAGACAGCTTTTAGTCAGTCTCGGTTGAAGTAGTGAGGAAGTGGAGGAATAACTTTCAATTGTGCGCTGTCAGAAGTGACACGTTTTCAAATTTCCCCAAAGCTCAGTAGGTAATGATCTGATCCCCTCAGAACTATTCGTTTTTTGGACCAACAGCTTCCTGGAAAAGACACATAATACAGCATCTTTGTTCTCTAATCTCACTGACTCTTTTACAGCAGTAGTGGCTAATTATAGAAACATGGGAATATGTGTTATAGTTACCAAGCACTGATAGTAAAGTCCACCTCACCCAGCATTGTTTTATTAGCTGCAGCCTAAAAAATGGCAGAAATTAAATGCTCTTATAGACAAATACATCAAGAGTAACTTCACAATAAATCAACAATCACTGTGAACAGGACAGCATCTCAATATCAAGACATATAAAAACAAAAATCAACTGTTTCTGTCTTCCTGACCAACAGGGATGGAGTCCTCAAAGCAAATCAAAACTTGAGTTGACCATGATCTTCTCCTAATCCTAACACTGTTTGATGAGTAAACTGAAAATAAGTCAATTAACCCACAAAATAAAAGGCAGATATCAACATAGAAACCCCATCTTTGATTTACTGTGTATGATCCATTGATCCACAATGACCACCTCTTTGTCCACCCGCCTTTATCAGTATTTATGGTGCCATTTTATCCAAGTAACTTACAGCTCTTTAAAACAACAATTTTTTGGGGGGGTTTCATATGACACCAGATGTGCATCAAACTTGGCAGGACGGGGATATTTGGAAGTGGAAACAAGGCACAAATCTCACGAGTTTGGCAAATTTGGATCGCCATCAAGACATGACCCTGGTTGAGGTTGGCAATGGGACATAAACAGTTGCTTCATGTTAAAGTCCCACATTTGTTTAGTCAACCAACCATTCCATCCCTCACAGTCACAAAACATAAACATAATGTCGTTTGTGGACATTTGCTTAAACAACTGACTTGAGAGCAGTCAAGTCCAGATGTGACATGCCTTCTCAGGGGGTCCACCATGATAAACTCCTTCACACTGGATTTGAGTGAACTGTTTGCAGACTGTTTTGGAGGTGGTGCGTTTGAGATAAATGATGGTGCTCAGTTGCTTTTTAAGTACATTTTAAATGACTTATTTTTATGACATTTTGAACAGCCGCCTACCTTACTCTAGAGAAATATGCTAATGTTGTGACATCATCATACATTGGCTTGTCACAGGTTACTGACTCATCATTGAGTGCTCACTCAGGCGTCTCATCAATGCAGGAAATAGGGACCACTTTGATGCGTCTTATTTGCTTTTACATGATTACATTTTTATAAATACAAGTTATGTCAACCTGGATCAGAGTCAACATGAAGAGAGAGGAGATGGACAGTGAATACAAAGAGTCATATGTGGAGTAATGAGGCGTCAACATCCCCAACAAAGAAAGGCAAAGCAATACAATATGTGTTTATCTATGGGGCTGAGAGGTAACATATTTTGTGATGTGGTGATGTTGACAAGAACAGGTCTCTACAGGACACGGACCATTGTTCCAGCTGCATGCACACATGAAATTTACTGCAGAGGAAGAAGCGGGGACAATGCCAAGTGATGATGGGAAGAAGAAGGACAGTTTCACAATATTAAAAACTGTTTGTCCTTTGCTAATGTATTATGAGGTCAGGAAAGCATTCAGCACCACCTTATAGGCTGTGTGTGTGTGTGTGTGTGTGTGTGTGTGTGTGTGTGTGTGTGTGTGTGTGTGTGTGTGTGTGTGTGTGTGTGTGTGTGTGTGTGTGTGTCTGTGTGTGTGTGTTGCAGGGACACTGAGATGAATGAGGTGACTGCACCTATATCCACCAGGACTGTCTCACTTTACTATGAACATGTAACTCCTTGAAAGATATAACTGCATTCAGATTCTGCACCAAGTGGCTATAAAGGCCGTGATAGATAAGATAAACAGTATGATATGGCGATATACTCTATCAGTAAAAACAGAATGGACAGTATAAATATGGTAAATATAGCAGCAGTAATAATGGAATGAGCAGTATAAATATAAATTTGGCAAATATAGTAGATTCAGCATTGTACACAGAAATAACAGTATAAACTGTGAGATATATATATCAACGATAAAAGGTGTATATAGTGCAAACAGTTTGTGTACAGCAATTGACTGGACATAGTGCAATTAGGTTTGTAGAAGAGTTTTTTAGTGGCTGGTGCCATTTGGTTTGTGCATGGTGGTGGGGTGGCAGGTGTGAGTGACCAGAGTTTGTGGGGGCAGAGGGCAGAGAAGGAAGGAGGGGGAGATCTGGGAGGGAGTTCAGCATCCTGACGGCCTGGTGGATCAAGCTGTCTCTCAGTCTGCTGGTTCTTGCCCTCAGGTTCAGTCCTAAACAGTCCAGTTTCTGTATCAGCTGCTGGAATCGTGTTGAAAGCTGAACTAAAGTCTAAGAACAGCATCTTCATATGAGTCCTTAGTGTCCAGGTAAGTGAGAGCTAAGTGGAGGGCGGTGGAGATTGCATCATCAATGGACCAGTTGGCCCGATATGCAAACTGGTACGGGTCCAGGAAACACTTCATGATGAAGGGGGTCAACGCCACAGGGCGGTAGTCGTTGAAGCAGGATGGAACGGCCTTCTTTGTGCTCTTTGGGCTGCTTTTAATGCGCAGGAAGGAAAGAAGAATTCTAAAATGGAAGCAACATGGAACAAGTAGTAAGAGAAATAACTCGTAAAGTGAGAGCATCAGAGTGTTGATTGTGACATGACTCTAATTGTTCTAATGTACTGATGTAATTACTGCTGCAGAAGTGTGCATTACACTGAATGTATCAAGACAAAGTGGAAACATAGAGTTCAGTTACAGCAGACAGCATGTAGGTTTCTTAAGGAAGTAACATAAATCAGGGAAAATTATAAACAAAGGCTCAAGACTGAAAGTCTTAGATATCTCTGCAGTTGAGATAAATAAAGATTTAAATACCATCTTAACAGCTAGAGATGGTAAAATTGTTCACTTTCTCTGACATTGCATTAGTGTCCCCTGTAGGTCCCCCAGTGTAGACTGCTGCAGCTTTTTGCTTCATTGGCTGAGGTTATGACCGAAAGCTCATTAAGCTGAGGGAGTCTTTAAACTTACTTGAGCACGGCACGCACAACAACATTGCGTAACTCTTGGACCATAAACTAACATTTGAAAACATGTTGATGCACACTGACTTGTAATCAGGTGCACAGTGTGTATGTTGACCTGTTCTCACACTAAGTCATTTTGTGCTCCGAGATCACCTGTGAGCAATCTGCAACGCTTTACAGCACAAGTCACACACCACCAACTATTTGACTGATTTTGGCGAATGTTTTCTGGTTTTTCCTCTGATGTCCCCCAGCTGCTCCACCTCAACTCTCTGTGATTTACAGAATTTCCTGATGGACAGTTAAGTAAACTGCCAACTGTAGCTGCTGTTAGCTAATGTTAGCTGTTTGTACCATAGCTGTTGTTGACCACTGAATAGAGGAAATGTTCAGGTCCAGGATGAGGGAAGCTATTAACGGGGAGCAGAACCTGTACCAGAACTGAAGCTGAGGGGAGCAGACAATGTAACCGAGTTCAGCAGTCACCATGAACCTAATCAAATCAAATCAATTTTATGTATAGTCCAAGGTCACAAAGTACATTTTCCTCTGAGGCTTTACAATCTGTACAGGGAGTGACACCCTTTGTCCTTAGACCCTCGGTTCCAGTGAGGAAAAACTTGTCCACAAAAAATCTTTAACAGGGAAAAAATGTGGAAGAAACCTCAGGAAGAGCCACAGAGGAGGGATCCCTCTCCCAGGGCGGACAGACGTGCAATGGATGTCACGTGTACAGGACAGATCAACACAAACATATTGTACAATTACAGTAATGACAAAGGCAACGATGAAGACAGTGGAGGAAGCTAAGAAGAGAAAAGAAGAGAGGGAGCGAGCAAGAAGCCACCAGACAAGAGTAAATGTGGGGCTGACTTTTAGTGGGTGGTGAGAGCTTGGTGAAATAAAAGGCTGAAGACAGACTATTAGTAATATTAGCTGGCTGCTATGTATGCTGTTGTTGAAATTGAGTGCATTAAACACACACACACACACACACACACACACACACACACACACTTTCTTGCTGGGAACCGACAACACCACATTTGATCCTGTAGAGTTGTGGTGTTTACAGCATTCTAATGGTTGTTTTGCTCCAGCGGGCAACATCAGAATTTTAAATCTGCCTAATGACCTGCAGTATGTCCTGTCAAACACTGACTGTGATTTCTCTCTGCAAACTATTAAAAAAGGTAAAAGAGCTAAAAAAGAAAAAGAAAAAGAAAGCTTTGTTTCAAAGGAGAAACTATACGGATTTGGATGCACTCTGCATGTATATGAAATAAGAATGTTCATATCTTCACCACCATCTTACCGTTTGTCCATTCACTGTTCATCCTTAAAACAGATAACAATGTACAGTATACTGCCCCATTGACTTTCAACAAAATGTGTGGATATAGTTTATCAAGTATTAAACATTTTTGAAAGACTAAACATGTACATTCATACTCATGTTTCTGTAAAACACACTGCTGGTAAATTCAGTAAGCTAAGGGGTTTTGCTGCCACAGCCTTACTGTGTCTGGTTTGACCAGTAGCTAATGGCTAATGTTAGTTAATAATAGCTCAGAACAGAAGAATCATTTGCATCTTTGTTTCATGAGACAGGTGTGTAGCTCCGGCACAATGTTGGGCATTTTGCCTTTGACTGTGTGCAGGAGTTTATTTGCAGCTAACAATATCTAATGGATATCGCTGTTACATTTCTGAGAAGGTTCACAGTTTATTACTTCTATACTATTACAGTTTTCAGCATGTAATAATATTTTATTAGTTTTATCACAAAATTGAAACAAGGGGTAAACTATGGAGTCTGTTGTTTCCAACCTGAGGTCCTGCTGTATTACACTAATAACGACACCTTTGAAGCAACCGAGTGAAGAGAATCTTGGGAAATTACAGGAATTTAATGTGGAATTTCAAAGACGGTCTTTGGCGTTTCATTTTTCTTTTACTGGTCTTTGGTGTTAGATTTTATCGTGAAGAACACGGGAAAATGTGACAGAAATGTTACAGCTTGCTCTGATTGGCTTTTTAAAATCTTTTAGAATATGGCCTGTATTTCTTCAGAAAGATGGAAGAGAAACCAACCTCTTCCAACATTTCCTGGTGGAAAAGGTTATTTCAAAGACAATAGCTACTTGCCATGAATGGGGTATGAAGAAAAGAGCTGCTTTTTACTGTAGGGCTACTGTTAGAATCAGATAACAAGCCAGAGCGATTATTTGAGTAGAGCAGTGCCACTTAAAGCAAATCGTAAGCCTATCCTTGTGTCAGCTCTGCTAAGCTACCATTAGCTGGAAAATTGCTTTTTTCTCAGAGGCAATGAGGTTTTCTTTCTTGTCTTGTTTTTTTTTTAGTGACTCCCTCTGACCCAGGAGAGCAGTAATGTCACAAGCAATTCAGAAGCATACTGCAGTGTTGGTGTCAGGGATGAGCACTTGGGCCGGCACAATGGAGTACTGTGCAATGTGTTTTGCAGTCCCATGGCATTTACAGAGAAGAGATGAGTAAGGCACTTAGATAATAACGAGAAAGAATGGCTGGGAAGGGGTAGCAGCAGTGGTGGAAGAATCATCTCTATTTCAACATAAACATGAAGGAAATTCAGCACAAGGACACTGAAAAAGATTCAAACTGGATTTGTAAATGAGTGCTGCCTCAACATCTTTCTGGCCTGATAATGAGACTGAATTACCATTTCATTTTCACCTCATTATTCTGTCCGACACTGTGTACATGTCAGCCATTTTATATTAATAAATAGTGGCTGACGTCAGGTCTGTTTCACTTTCAGCCCAAACAGAAGCTGCTGCAGGATGAGAGAATCAGGGTGATCAGAGAAACCTGTACATTCAAGAGTTGTTGCTGTTGTTGTTGAGCTGACTCTGAACAGACTGAATGATCATATTGATTTCATTCATTTCTTGTCTGTCTTGTTTCAAAGGCATACTTACTCTGACACAGGAAAAGTAGTTTAGTCAAGACCACCTACACCAAGACAGATACATGACAGAACTTATGACCAAAGAGTGCAGTTAGAGCCAAAGTGTAAAAATATTTTCAGTTCATAATGAAACTGTGGCGTGGCTGCGAAGTGCAGCTACAGTGTACATAAGTAATGGGAATCTGTGCAGTTCTCTGTAGTTGTGGTCTTGACAAGTCTTGAAATAAAATCTTTAGTCTTCTTTGTCCAAGACTAAAACAATACCTTCAAAAGAGGCCTCGACACCAAGACCTATCTTGGGTATTACAACACTGCACAGGAGGATGACATTCACATTCCTAATTCAGGCGATTCTATCCTCTGATTGGTTGGTTTATCCAACCAGGCAGTGTGGGTGGGGGGTTTAGTTAAACGGTAAATAACCATCACATCAAGAGTTTTTAATGACAATGGCATCATCCAACATGGTGTATTGTTGAGGGTCTACCTTTGTGTGGACTGTGGAACATTTCATGTGGTAACAGCCCTCCACACCCTGACTAAACAATCTATTCAGCCTTTTCTTGACTGACTGTAATCCATACAGACCCCATAATCACAAGACACCTGAAATGGGTCGAAAGCAGAGCATGCTGTGTGCACTGGCAGTGAAATCATTTAGATACAGAAAAAAGGTGATAAAGAAACAGACTGAAGACAAAATCTAATGGTAAAGTATATCAGCTGACTGAAAAGACTTAAGGTAGACAGATAGATGCAAACGCAGTGGAAATATTGGCAGGTTATCTGTTTAATATGAAAGAAAGATTGTATAAATGTGATGCTAGTGAGAACCAGTCAATGAAATAACCATATAATGACATGCTTTCATGAAAAGGAAGCAAAGACAGTTAAGCATTTGAAATATGAAAATTGGCTCTTGGGGGATCTTTGCAGACTGCTGCTAATGTGATTTGTGCTTAGAAGTTAAATCATGTGTAAAATGTAAATAGAAGTGAATGGGGCTCATGATATTGCACATTGTTTTACTGTCAGCTTTGAATTAGAATCATACTCATGCCTGTCAGTCTGTGTGCTGTATTCTTACACATTTTTTATGATTGTCTACACACTGCTGATAGCAGCTTAGCACTACAAGATACACAGTATTTAGGATAGATAGATGTAAGTCAGACACCTTGTCAGTATTCAACTCACAGCCTCAGCCTTCCTTTAGCGATCCGCTGTGTATTCCCCTCCAATTAGCATCATAATTAGCAACATTGGATGCTAATCCATGGCTAATTGGTTTTGATAGATCTCTAGAAAGCAAAAGAAATTGTAGCACAGCCTCTGTCCTTGGACTGTAGCAGAAGGGCAGTTAGTTATAGTGTTTTATGTCTTGCTGTTTAAAGCGTTTGATCAAAAGAACATATCCCCTCAAACAAAGTTCACTGTTTAAAGTACAATCAAACGCTGAAAGGTCACAATTGGTTAAATAGTTTGATTTCATTTAATTAATTTTTGCCTCTTGGCGACATGTAAGGACACCAGGCTTTGTTAAAAGTACCGAAGGTTGCTGAAATCTACATATGTTGGTTGGTTTTCTTCTGCAGAAGAGCAGTGTGATCAGTACTGTATGTCACGGTTTCTACAGCCTGTAAAATATTTTGATCTAGACGAAGATGACTGCGGGCTGTCAGCAAATTTTTAGACTCTACTCATCAGCAAAATGACCACATGGGCTGTTGTTTGTTTTTTAACACATCTAAGGTTGGGATGACTTTGACACACAAAGTAACTGACTGATTTGTGAAAGTTATGACTGGTGGTAAGTTACATCCGTAAACACCCTGTCTGATTTGTACTGTGCATAGCATTGAAAATAAGCGAAATCTGTGAGTTGTTTTTCCTGGGGTCTTGTTCATGAGAAAATGGAGTGTGAGATGGACCTGAGGGTTGGTGCAGCATCTACAGTACTGCTGATGTTGTACCGGACCATTGTGGGGAAGAAGGAGCTGAGCCGGAATACAGAGATCTCAATTTTCCAGTCCATCTACATTCCAAGTGGCCAAAATAAGTGTCCTCCATGGAGTGGCCAGGCTCAGCCTTAGAGATAGGAAAAGGAGCTCGGACATCCGGGGAGGAGCTCTCAGTAGAGCCGCTGCTCCTTGACGCTGAAAGGAGCCAGCTGAGGTGATACGGGATCTGATTTGGCATGTGATCAGAATGCCTATTGGGCGTCTCTTTGGAGTTGTTTCGGGCATGTCCAACTGGAGGGAGACCGTGGGGCAGACCCAGAACCCCTTGGAGGGACTACATAGCTTATCTAGACTGAGAACACCCTGAGATCCCCCAGGAGGAGCTAGAATGGATGTATGGATGGATGGATGGACGAAATGGCTAACATATTTTGTCATACATCATATTTATGCACATTGGGCCACCTAGAGGATGCTTTCAGTTGAATAAATTGAATAAACCAGGTCTACAGTTATAAACCTTAGACAGTTTTTATATTACCCTTTCTCCTCTTAAATTAATCATACATGGTCACTGAGTACATACACTGTAGATTATTCCCTTATTACAGCCCATTAGATCACTAAAGCTTCAATTTTAACTTTGTGTAAAGATAAGACACGTTGGCCTCTGAACTGTCAAATTCATTCATGTAACTGTGGTCATCCGCCAGTTCTGTAGAAATACGTATAAAAGGACGAGACAGAATGGCAGCCATTAAAGTTAAAATAGCATAACCTGTATATGTGGGTCTTATTATCATTTAGAGGTAATGTGTTCACCTAGACAAACAGAAAAGTGTGCTTTAATATTTAATGGAGTACTAAATTATTGATGCTTGAATTCAAACCGTTGAATTAACACATTTTTCATACGGTATATTAGCTGTTGGTTGGTATCATTAAAAGACAGATTTAATCATTTTAATCAATACAGATGTGTAATAAATATCAAGAACATTTCTTCTTGAGGTATAAACTCCAAGATTCATTTCAATATGAAAGTGTTTTGTGTATAAAGAGAAACAAGTAAATAACCTGTATACACTCAGTGAAAAATAAATTCTCGTATATTACATGTCAGCATTAACTTGGTGCCTGGCCTTAATTAGCCTGTCAGTTCAAGTTATGAATAAATCACACATTCTCACTCTTTTTTATTATTATTTAATTCTGTTCTTCAATCATTCTTTTTTTTTAAAACACAGGAAGAGGAGGAGAAAGAGGACAATCATTTTAGCAGAAGTTTCCTCAGCCGTCACTGATGAAACATTTGTCACTTGAATATTGTTTATGTGTTATTTGCTTGTAGATGAGGCTGGTGAAGCTGGCAGGCAAACTAATTTAGATTGACGGTGCAAATGAAATGCAAAGAAAACCTGCATCCAGTCAATAAGGAAAGCATATACCAAACACGCTAAACAACTGGTTTGCTGGCTGGGGCTGTCAGACGAGTGTTTTCTTTGACAGGAGGATTTGAAGCTTTTGTTTGTTGCTCTTGTTCTCAAATTGCCATTTCTCTAATCAAGTATCCTAATGTGTTCATTCTAACAATTCAAAAAGAAAAAAAAGACAAGTTGACAAACCAATAGACTGATTTAAGGCCTACTCAAACATTTAGTTTAACAGCTCCATCTGAATGTTCACAAGCTGGGTCTACGTAGGACAGGACTGATCGTGATGAATACATCTGGCTTCCTCAGAAAAGTAACTAGTGCAGGGTAAACAGGCATGCCTCAGATCGCTAAAAGTATGTTGTCAACAGTGATGGGAATAATGGCGTTGAAATAAACGCTGTTACTAACGGCGTTACTTTTTTCAGTAACGGGTAATCTAACGATTTACTTCATCTATCGTTGTAACGCCGTTACCGGTACCAACACGCCGTTACATCGCGTTACTGAACCAACCTACTCGTTTAGAAACTGGCACCTCACTCAACTCGCATACAGGCATGCCTTTTTTTCTCCCTTTGGTAAGGGCGGGATACGTAATGACCGATTGGCTAAAGCAGAGATTTCATGTTGAGCCAACCAGAGACACCCGGTGGGCGGGTATACACACAAACCAACACACGGTCGTAGCGCGCACGCACACACACACACACACACACAGCATGTCAGATGAGATGGCGAGTCCCGAGGCTGGGGCTAAGACAGCGTTTTCACGGTGGAAGTATAGGCAGTATTTTAACCTCGTCGAGGTAAAAGGTAAAAATGTACATGTTACAGGCACACTGTGTCTAAGACCAAAGACTTTGTCCACGTCAAATGTAAGCAACTCGAATTTAATGAAGCATCTCTCGACTGCACACGCGTCTGTTAAGCTAGTGGCCACCGGCATGCCCCACGATAAAGGCAAGCTAGCTAACAAGGAAGGCTGGATTTTTCTGCTTCAGCTTCTACCCCAAAACTTACCACACAGCAAGAACTCAATAAAATTATAGGGAGGTATGTGGTTGAAAACATGCTGCCATTGAAAGTTTGTTTTAATTTGCAGCATGTCAAGTGTAAAACATGTCATATTGTTTAACTGCTTACATTTGTAAGTAAAGAAAATGCTTAAAGTTCAGTTGTAATTGCGTTGAGGTGCAATACATTAAAACCTGTATGGGTATCTGTTGTTTGCTTTACTCCAAATTATTTGGCATTTTTTTACTTAAAAAAGTAACGCATTAGTTACTTTCCTGGGTAACTAGTTACTTTTATAGTGTAGTAACTCAGTTACTAACTCAGTTACTTTTTTGGGTAAGTAACTAGTAACTGTAACTAATTACTTTTTCAAAGTAATGTGCCCAACACTGGTTGTCAATTACTTTAAAAGAAGAGTATTGCATTGCTGCAGATGAGGATTAAGTGATACATCATTTCCCCAATCAATAGTTTTTTTAAACAAATTTTGAATAATTTGGCAGAAGAAAACACTCTACTGTTATGCAACTATAAGGAGGCGGTTCATTGAGATAAGCAGTATGTGGTGCCAATTTGTCAGAGAAAATAGAAGAAGAATAGGGGGTTAAAGGTTGACAAGATTAAAAGCATGAAGACTGTTTGATGGGAGCTGATCCCATGAAGTAGATTTTTCTAACACGTTATTTCAAAATGCTCATTATACATGGCTTATTAAACATGAAATTGTGAACATCTTGATTTGAGACAATTTCTAACAACACTAGATGCATGGCTCCAGGGATTGTAATGATCACCCCTTCAGATTGCAATATTTCAACAACTACTGGATGGATTGCCATGATATTGTGCTAAGAGATTGCTGGATCTAAGATAATGTGCCCTCACTTGTGCCACGATGAAGGTGACAATTCCAGTACTTTTCCAAAAATCTCGACAGCTGGTGCATAGATTGATACAAATATGCAAAGTGTTCAGAGAATCTGTGTTTTTGGTGACCCCCCGAACAACAGATGCAATCAGCATTTTAAAGTTTTATCCATCGAAATACTTCAACATCTACTTGACTGGCATGTTTCACAAAAATATAAATGATTCCAAAAGGATGTAAGATAATTTCCTTGGTGCCTTGACTTTTCCTCCGATGCCTTAAAATGTTTCCGCTATTGAATAGATTGACATTTAATTAGGCACAGACATCAAGTTCATGATGACAGCCATGCTGAGGCTGTATAACAGTCCATTATATTTTATAAGGTTATTCTCAGTATATGTCACTCTTCTAGAGATTCATCCAGATGATAAAGGGACTGGTTTTGATTTGATTGTGTTGTAAGGATTAGGATGGGACAATTGGAGAGCAGACTCTGCAAGAAAATTAATGAAATCATAGATGAGTTCAAGGTCTAAGTAGGAATAGTAAGCTCAATGAAATTACTTCAGTTTTACATTTTACATTTTTTTTTACACGTTTTGGATTAGTCGCAGCACTCCCATAAACCCACAAACAACAGACAAAGTTAGTGAACAGATGGATATGAAAGCTGAACTGGAGTTCTCAGGAGTTGGCGGAGACCAAACCAGACCTAAAAGCAGTGTGGATATTGACTTAATACGTTCTTCTCACTCCTATTCAACAAAGTCTTCTTAATGTGGATTGAAAAATTGTTCCCTATCATATTTAGACCACTCTTTAGGAACAAATTCTAGTAGAACAGGAATTAAGATTGGAAAAGCACATTAATATTAATATTAATATTAATATTATCTTCCCTTTATTGAATCAGGCACAGAGAAAATAGTTGACAATGGCCTCCAAATTGTCATCTGCTGGAAGTTAGCAGTATGACTGGATTGTATCTAGTCCAAATATTTTGCTAAGATGTACCCTGTCAAAATGGCAGAAATGCAAATATATACTTTATTTCTTCATCATTTAAACAGCATGCGAAATTCAACAGTACATCCCTGGTTCTTGTAACAGTATTATGGTTGCTTATGATGAATTCTTGATCACATTCTAAAACCTGATTGCAGAGATGTCATCCTATGCAAATAAGCAATTAGCATTGAACTACAAATGAATGAATCGACAAAATCATCTTTGAATGCTTGCACTACTTGCACTACTACTGATGTCACAGCCAGAGAGCCAAGGCATTGCCCAAATTCAGCCAAGTATTAGCTAAGACCAATTCGGAGCATCTAATGTGTACCAGGAAACTGTCTACTGTACCTAAAAAACGACTATGTTGTGTTTGGTGTAATAAATAAACTGATAAACTGTCAAGAAACTAAATATTCTTACATCTATTTCATTACTAGACACATAAATATGAATTCTGAACTTTCTTCTGCCAAACTAATATTAACTTACTTCTATTCTTAAAATCAAATCATCTTTACTCTCATTGTCAAAGTCTGCTTTGTTGGCTTTGTTGGCTTGGTTCCCCATTAGAAAGCAATGCATAGCAATGAATATATTGTAAATATAGTGTACAGGTACAGTTTTTTTCATTATTATTGTTTATAATACATTTTGCTGCTCCCTACCCACAGCAGCTTTCCTGCTGATGCTCAGGATATCAATCAAAACAGGTGGATGAGCGATTTTAATTATTTTTTGGTCTTATCAGTTTGTCCTTTAACAAGTTTTTTTTTATCTTCTCTGTTTCAGGAACGTTCTGAACCTTTCAGACCTTTGATGAGCCTCTGACCCAATAATGACCTGTGGGCAAAGCTGTGGCTTTCGACATGAAAAAATGGACACCTGGCCATAGTGGATATTATATATGAAGGTGCTGAAGCACTCAGTTTGCCATGGACATTACTACAAGTATATGGACTGGTTGTACCTCCTTCTGTTAATTTTGGATAAAGGTGTTTATGCTTCTTAAAATAATCCAAATGGTCCTTGGCTGTGGGAACAATGTTGAGAGGAAGAAAAACACCACATACAAAGGAAAAAAACATGGCCACACAAAGTTAAACCCAGTGAACCAGATTATGGAGTTCTTTTTCAATTTTTCTGAGGAAACAATATGAAATGATTTTTTGGACTGCACCATGTGGCCCCTCCTGGCTACGCTGCACTGTGAAAAGGACTGTAAACCTGTGTGTTTGAGCATATTTCTGTTTGCATATGCCCACCGTGGTATGATACAGTGGAAGTGAGAGGGGAAGACATTTTCGGACCATTCTTTCTTTACAATGAGAGTTCCAGCCAGCGTGGCTGCAGTTTCCTGTCTTTGTCCTCTGGTGGTCTTCCTATGTGTTGTCTCCCAGAGTTGTTATGGGACCCGGGTCGATCTGAGCCCTAACACTACCCCTAAACCCTTATACCCTAATCTCTGGCTCAAATCACTGCCTGAACCAACCCCACTCCCAAGCGCCAATCCAGAAAAACATATGTCTCTACTGAAGCCCAGCCAATCCTCGAGCTCCAGCCAGAACTTTTGGAGCAAATCTCAGTTAAAACCAAGGCTCGACACTATGTCCTATCTTGCTGACCATAAGTCCAAAACAAACTTTCCATCAACAGTGTTACAGGCCATATCAAGTTCAAACACTAGACCGAAGCTGCAGCATGTGCCTAAACTGATTTCAAATGTAAGGCAGGGGGTGGGATACAAACCAAATTCTAATCAGGTGGCAAGAAATACATCAAACAGTCCTAACAGATTTTCAAAACTCAACCCCAAAACAAATCCAAAACCAAGGTTTAGATCACTGTCAGAGCCACAGCCCAGGGCATTCCCCAACTCTGAGGCACTGCCTGGGACTAAGGCCAATTTTCAGTTGGCCCCCAACACTAAATTGTCTTCATTATCCACTCCTAATCAAAGGTCCAACTCATCTGGTACTAGAAACCCCACCTACTACAATGTCGGCCTGGCTTCACTATCAAACCCTAAATCTCATTCTAAACTCAGACCTTCTTCACAAACAATTACCAATGCCAAATCCCACTCTCAGATCTCCAACCCGAGCTTCAGAACATCCTTTAGAACACAAAGGAACCAGACCAAGTTGCTTGACACAGACAAGGATTCCCACCATCGGCCTAAGAGAGGCTGGATCTGGAACCAGTTCTTTATTCTGGAGGAACACATTGGACCTGAACCCCAGTATGTTGGAAAGGTGAGTTATATGTATTATTTTTCTACCAATGGTGCACACAAGTACCAATAAATCTGCTTTCCCTAACCTCTTTTCTCAACATATGTTGAGCCAAGAGCGTGCGCTTGTTGGCTCTTGTTTAATGCCATTTTATGGAGTTATTACTTGATCAATGACATTTTCTAAGCTCACTCATTCATGCCTTGTTGAAATAATTACTAACTGGGGAACAAAATGCACACTCTTCTGTTTCTTGTGTGCAATTTCTAGTAGTATTGAAGATGCTGCAGTATGCTTTATGCAGTATTTAAAATACTTTAATCAATCAATCAAACTTTAGTTTTTATCCTCAAAGATAAAAATAAATCAGATAAACAGGTGGGGCTAAGACCAGAGATTTGGAAATCAGTAAAAGAATCTTCGAAGCGCACAGGCAGCCAATGCCTTTAAAATGACTTTAGAATAGGTGTAATATGTGCTCTCTTTGTCAACAGACAAGCAGCCGAATTTTGTAATAATTGTAGTTGAGCTAGAATATTGTTAGGGAGACCAGGAAGTAGAGAAAAAGTCAATTCGGCTTGAGAGAGAAATGGTTGTACTTCTGCGATGTTCTTAGGATGATAAAAATACATTTTAGCCATGTTTTTAATATAGGCTTAAAAGCTAAGATCACAATCAATGATAACAGATGTTTTTACCTTGTTGAGAAGGGTTTAAATTCAGTGCTTTAAGTTTCATATTTAATTCTCTATCTGTGCTTCAGTACCAATAATTAATACTAATTAATGGTTTTGTCCTGGTAAAGCTGTAAAAAATTCTCTGCCATCCATAATTGTACATTTAAAACATAGTTAAAAAGGGCATCTATTAGCCCTGAGTCATCAGGAGACATGGCAATGTAGAGCTGTGTGTCATCAGTGTAGCTATGGAAATTAATGCTGTGTCTCCTGATGAGTCCCCGAGCAGGAGCATGTAGAGGTTAAAAAGAGTAGGTCCTAAATTGAGCCTTGGGGAACAATTGATTTTATTTTTATCTATTGGATGAACAGTCGCCCATACATACAACATTTTCCCTGTCATTGAGGTAACATTTGAACCAGTTAAAAACCAGTTGATGCCCCTAACTATCTGATTATAGAATTTTTTCAAATATACTCGAATGCCGTTAGCCAGCAATAAGTAAAAACCATTCCTTCTTATTTATCTGTGGTATCCACAGTACATACATACATTTGTCAAAATCAGGTTTGTAGGCAAAATATGCTATTATCTGTACACTGTGTTTTTTTCCATAATATTTTTCATAAGTGTTGCTGGAACTGGAATAATTACTGTAAAGACACAAAGGCAGGATGCGGAATCCAAAAATGGAGCAGACAAGCAAACAAAACAGACAGAGAGTATTAGCAGCCAGAAGAAGGGCTGGTACTGTATGCTTATCTGGCAAATGAGTGAAGCTACAGGAATGAAAGCCAGCTGTGCAGGCAGGTAAGGAATGGTCAGAAGAGCTGAGGACAACTGCTCCAAAGAATGGGCAGGACAGGCTTATGACAGCATTTATATACATTTACTGAGGACAGACAGAGCCAAACACGTCTTTATATTCAGATGACAATGGAGTTAAGTAGCGACAGGTGACAACAACTCGAAAGCAAAGCATAGCTGAGACAGCACATAGACCGGGTCGTCTACCTGCTAACTGAACAGGTGGTGGTTACACCAGCTCATCCAGACTGACTGTGCCAACATGTCCTTGGGCAAGACACTTAACACCAAATGCTTCGAATAGCCACCACAATAAGGTTACAGATATTAGGTGTTTGTACACCAAGGATGGAGGCTCTAAGACCATAAAATAAAGATATAAATCCAACCCTAAGTGTTACTGTGCAGCTTTAAAACAACATTTTCCCAAGGGAGAATGTTGTATACAACATAAGATCAGATTTTGTTTGCTTCTCTTTTAAACAGACATCTTGTTGTGTATAAAATGTATTGGAGCAGCAGACATGATATTATCTACTAAATGTTGCAGTCCAGACAGCTAAACAAACTCAGTTTATCACTGACCTCTTTTACATTGTCATTTCATACACTGTTATTCTGAAAATAGCTTTTCTGCGTCAATATTCTATTGTGACCTTTAATGTCTGTAATGAACACTAATTTTCATACTCAAGTTTGTGCTATGTTGATTAGAGAAACACTTGTTTCTGCTAATCAGCTAGCCTGCAAAAACTGAAGCTACTGTTACTGCTACTGCTACTGTTTTTGGTTTTGTAATATTTGGTATCTGTGTATGCTGCATGTCTTATCCATTAGATATTGCTGTATTTCTAAAACAGCCTGCTAAACTGTTCTTCCACACAAACACATCACTCCATCACACAGTAGCTACTAGCCTTCAGCAGTTTCATTGTTTTCATTTCAGCTCATTCCTCATAGAGAACCATTTCCTTTGAGGATGCAAATAACTACAGAGCTGCAGGTTGAGCTGGAAAATGTTGAATATTCTTCAGGAAGAAAACAGTTAGAGAGCAACCTCAGAGGAACAATCAAGAAAATATGTCTAAGCCTATTATCCAGTACAAGAACCTGGGGAAGTCTCTTTCTGTGTGGATCTCAGGAAGGAAGGGATTCAGTCTGCAGAGCACTCCGAATATAAAAAACCATAAAGTATGTGTGGTGCTCAGATCTAATACTTTATCCCTGCAAACGTCAGTCTTGCATACTCCAGTGAGACACAAAGGTCCACCTTAAGTTGCCACCATGCTGGTTTTCAGATTGCCTGCAATTTGTATGTCCCATTACAGCATAGCTACATGTTCTTGAGTGGTAGAAGACATTTAAAGGGTCAGTAATGCAGTAAGTCTGAAAAGCTACATGCTGCAGCACCCATCTCTAACGATACAGTTAAGTGCATTTCTTGGCAAAAACACTGACATTTGTCTTCATATGCCTATATGCTCAAAAAGAACGGGGCATGCTTTTTACTTTCACTCAGACATACTCTGCAGTTAGAATAAAAACGTCCAACAAAGATGATACATTTTACTTTTGATGCAAACATTTTTTAGGATTTGTTTTTTTAAGGTGCCAGCTCATCTAAGATTTCATTTTTTAAGGATTCACATTAATCTGATGCAGCTTTCTTGCTGTCCGCCCACAGCTGTTCACACCTCTCTATTACTGAGAATGAAAACTCACATACAGTACATTATATTGAAAGTTGGTTGTTGACTGCAGGTAGTTCACTGCTTAGAAAAGCAGTTTGAAATACCATCAAATGTAAGCACAATATTTCTAATGGCTTCCAATTTTTAGGGTATTTTGTTTGGCAGATAATGTTAGCCAAAGAAAATCAGTGCTTAAATGTTGTTCAGCGTCTTTGGAACTCAAATGGCTTACAGGTATTTAATGTCTTTCCTAATCCATTTTCCAGCAAAAGTCCTGTTATCCGGCAGACTTTTGCTTCTCTCAGACTGTCCGTGGTGGCAAATAAAAATGTGAAAGTACAATCTGTGATTCAGCCCTAGAGCCAGCAAATGTCCACCAGATGATGAGTTTCACAAATAAACAGAGTGCTCCAGGTGCAGGCATCATGGAGGGAAGTAAAATTTGTTCATTTGCATATACTACCCACATTGTAATGACACAAAGCTGTTGAATAGGGTTGAGCTCCCTGATATTCCATTGGCTTATCAGGAGCATATGGCTAACATGTGAGAAAACAAAGGTATAATTCAGCAGACACAGAACAACAGAAGGCATTCTGGACCAAATTAAACTATATTTAACATTTATTTTAGATTCAGTATTCTCTCTAATCTGAGCTCTACCAGGTCACAGTATATTTGATTAAATACAATTTCATTGCACATAGTTAGTACCAGTACAATAAAATAAGAGATTAGTGTCTCACTAGATATAAACTGTAGCAAACCAGTGTAATTATGTGTCATGGAAAAAGAGACACAAGGCGATAGCTATATCGGGTTGATGTAGGGACAGATATACGCTGGTGTTCTAAAAGCAACAGGAAGTTATACACTGTAGTTTGGCTCATGGAAGATGTTCTCTGTCATAATTCAGCTTTAGCTGCAAACAGCAGCTGTCCAGCTCACCCCCCCATTGGCAGCAACAGCTTTTAGCTGAAGTTTGGCATTGAGGTCAAGTGTTTGTGACTTTGTACTGTATGTGTGTGTGTGTGTGTGTTTGTGTGTGTGTGTGTGTGTGTGTGTGTGTGTGTGTGTGTGTGTGTGTGTGTGTGTGTGTGTGTGTGTGTGTGTGTGTGTGTGTGTGTGAATGCATGAATATGTGTATGCACGCATCTAAGTGATTGTAGCTACTTTTTAGATGGGTGCACGAATGCTGCTGCTCGTTAGTACTGCTCCAGAATGACAAACACATTTTACATGTGAATAACAGCATTTTGACATATTTTAAAATATCAGTCCAAGAGTTTTCATTGAACAGCTGTTCCTAACACACACACACACACACACACACACACACACACACACACACACACACACACACACACACACACACACACACTCACACAGCAACAGATTGTGTTCATATACATTCATGCTGTAGACAGAAAAGAGGCCTTTCATCAACTTCAACACAAACAACTTTCTGACAATGTGACAACCTTCTGCAGTTCTCCACAGTGTTGTTCTTCTTGTAACTGCAGAAAAACTTTCTCACAATATTACAGGATCATTGTTTTAAATAAACAAGAGAGATGGGGAATGACATGCAGCACAGGATTTGAACCCTGGTGCTGAGCCTTCGTCAGCGCCGGTCCTGGCCACATTTGCGCCCTGGGCGACCCCCCCCCCCCGGAGACGGAGATTTTCTCGTGCGCCCCTCGATGCGCCGTGCGCCCCGATCAGTCTGTCCGGCGCCCCTCTACATCGTCAACCCCCCCCCGGCCCGATCCGCTAACTTGATGAGCGGTATCGAAAATTCGCGAGGTTTTTTTTATTTTCGGGCGATCGTGCGCCCCCCACAGAGACTGCGCCCTGGGCGGCCGCCCACATTGCCCGGCCCTGGCCTTCGTACATGGGGTGGATGCTCTACCGACTGAGCTAATCGACACCCCATGTCAAAATGCTGTCATTGAATACTTGCAAAGATTTATATATGAAATAAATTGATATCCAGTTTTAACACTCACAACTTTATACCCACAAATCACCAAATATCTTAAAACTGCATTATCCTGAGATCATAACCACGGGTCTATACTTAAACTTTTTTTTTTTTTTAGATTTCTGCGTTCTGTGTTTTCCAGATGTCAGGTACATTTTCGTGACACACGGGAAGATTCCAGCATTTTTCAAGTGTGGCTGAAAAATGCAATAATGAGCGACTTTCAAAATAAAGATTGCTGAGAAACATTTTATATACAGGTCATTGTCATGGTAATACTAGTCAGGTGACCTCTGTTATCGTGGTAACAAAAATAAATATGTGGTTAACATGAAGTAGTGGCAGTTGGTTAAGTTTTAGAAAGGGTCATAGTTTGAGTTAAACTACGCAAGTATGTTGATTACCTAAGTTAAACAGAAGTCACTGATGATGATTGGTTTCCTATGAAACACATAAATCATTATCACTAAATCACTACATCACATGACTTTGACAGAACATCCAAACATCACACCAGACAAACATGTCCAGAAATGATGTCATAGTTTGGAGCCTAGACCAAGCTGGATTCATTGATGGGTTGGGAGTAGAATGATTGGAGGAAGGTAAATTAATTTAAAAGGAAAAATGTCACAGTCTGCACTGGCATGTGTTTATATTTCTAAATGGATTCAAATGAAGGCTGTTCTGTTTGCTTATCTGTTGCCAAAGGTAAATGCCGTTGGAGTTCCAGCTCAGACTTCAGGGTTAGCAATAGAGTTAAATAAATTGGCTTTTTAGATTGGGCTAGTGGTTCTGGAGAAAGGAAAGTTCTGTGTGTTATTTAAGCAATATTACACAGGGGGTGTGCTTTAATGTCATTATTGGCACGATAGTGATGCGGTCAGAACTGAGGCGCATGCCAATAAAGCACACCGTTGAATGTAATATTGTGATTATACAACAATTAACAACTAAAATAGACTATGAGTCAGATATTAATATTTGGGGCAATTTGCTCTAAAATAAACTTTTCTTTGCTCACTGTTCTGATCTCCGTTTCTTTGGAGCTACACAGGGTCTGACTAATACCTGGAAAGCACTCAGTCACAGCAGTAGACTCCTATATGTAATGGAACCCAGTTCACTACTCCAGCAAGTAGCCTGAGCCTTAGTAACGACCTAGCAACGGAGACGCTTTCTAGTCCTGTCAAAGCTTATGGAGATCGTGGAGTTTCCCAAACTGAATAAATAGTGCACATATAAACACTAAACTGCTTTGCTAGTTCAGTCGTGTAGTGACTAAGATATCTGCTGAAAAAGAGATTTTTCCATGAACACATTTGGCTCCTCAGTCCATGAACTCACCGGCACAGCTGATGGAGGAGGATCCAAACATTTCAGTAACTCCACAGCGTTGTAAAGTCTAAAGGTCAAAATGTGTTGAACAAAGATCGATGTCATCAAAATGAACATGTTTTTATCTAACCAAATATTCCTCTTCAGTCCATATTAGTCCACCTTTAGTCTTTAAAAACAACATTTTCTCTGAGCTCACTGAACTGATTGATCCCTGATGTGCTGCACACAAACGAGGTACACGCCTGTATTAACAAGGTACACACCTGTATTAACGAGGTTCACACCTGTATTAACGAGGTACACATCTGTATTAACGAGGTACACACCTGTATTAATGAGGTACACATCTGTATCAACGAGGTACACACCCGTATTAACGAGGTACACACCTGTATTAACGAGGTTCGCGCCTGTATTAACAAGGTAAACACCTGTATTAACGAGGTACACATCTGTATTAATGAGGTACACATCTGTATTAACGAGGTACACGCCTGTATTAACGAGGTACACGCCTGTATTAACGAGGTACACGCCTGTATTAACAAGGTACACACCTGTATTATTTATTGCATTTTCTATCCTTAAGTTACACAAGGTCACTTGTGAACCTTGAGGTCCTCAGCAGTATTAGTTGTTAAGTTGGCTTTGACTAGGTGCCAGTCTATCTCAACACTGGTGGCCGGGGTCGAAGAGACCTATTACTGCCTTCTTAGACATAATAGATAGCTTGTCGTTCCAATCTGCGTAAACAGACATCTGTGTCTCTAGACTAAAATGTGATGACAATAACGCCTCCATGAATAAAAATATTTTCTTTGACTAAGTCTGGGTGTGTAGTATTTGCGATGTTATCTTGGGGTTTAAAGTCGATCCACCAGCACAAGTTCAGCAGAACCTGAGACTCAGGCACTTCAGATGTACTTTGAGAGTGTCTCTAATTCTCCTTGATCAAGTGTCAGTAAATAATACAGCATAAGACATCAGAGGCCCCTGAACACTTTCTTCCTTCCTGACCTCACCATTGACTTTTGACTTCAGCACTTTTTCAACAACATTTTAAATTTTCAGGATGTGACAATGTGGAGAGTAATATTTTTAGTGATGAGTCAGCTGTGCCCTCATGCTGATTTAAGCACATTCTAAACGTCTAGTTGACCAATCAGATTGCTCAGTCGGACCTACTCGTTGTATATATCAGTTAGTCAAAGGCATCTTAATCTCTGAGGTTTGTCCACAACTTGATGTCCTATCGCTGAGGTCACATGTGGTGATGTACTGAATCACTGAGTGTTTCTGCCTCCCAACAGTCAACCCATGGTGAAGATTAGTGTTGTGGATTTATGGTTTACACAGGGCAGCTTCACTCTGTAATTTTACAAGCACTTAGGTCTAAGTAACTGGTTTACAGTCAGCTTTCTCCAATAAGCTGATTTATTAAAGGTCAATTTAATGAGAAACCTAATGTCCCAGCTGGATTTCTCTTATATATATATGGAGGGGAGAGATTATTGCACAGAGTAATGCATTCTCATTTTAGACAAAGTACGTTTCCTTCACTGAACATTTGACTCTTTGATCAGTTAAGTAGTCAAGTGCTCCTGTTACAGTCACAGTGCATGTATTCCTTTCCTAATTGTGCGGTGTAACCTGCTATGTCTGAGTGACCTAGTTTCTCGAACTCACCTTTATACCTGTTTACTTTGTGCTGTTTAATAGTTCAACCCCTCACAAACTGTCTGAACTCCAACATATGACATGAAATGTCATTTAACATAATGATTGTTGAATTGGTTCCAAAATGGGACGTGTGGTGTGTATTTAGAGAATAATTTGGTTGGCTGTCCTACTTCAGTCACACTAATAATAACCAACCTGAATGACGGACAACAGGAACATCACACAAAACAACAGACACCATAATCCACTGTCACATACACATCATGTCAAGTAATAAACTCAACACATAAGTTTAATAAACAACAACTAAATATAATTTATTAGTTATTATTTATCAGTCTCTTTATTTTTTTGTTTATTAATGTTGGTCTCATTTTAATTTTAAATAGTCCAAAAAAAGTCCCATTGAACTGAAAGTTCATTTGTTTGACAGCCCAAGACTCCAAAGGCCTGTTGTTCCAAAAATACACACTCTGTTGTCACTAACTTACATTCTAACTTAACTGACATACTGTAACTAACTCTGACCTTTTACAATGTTGACCACACACACTGCCAGTCAGGGCTGGCCGCTGGCATAAACACTCTATGCGGTTGTTTAGGGCCACAACCACTCGAGGGGGCCACACGATCAGTGTGTTATTGGATTTTTTGACCCTCTCTTTATTTCAACATATACTACTACAATGACGGTAACAATTAAATTTACAATGAATTTAAACAGACGTATTAGTACAGGGGTGAAAAATAAACCAGTAATGTTAGCTCGTTTGTGACCACTCCCTCCTCTTTGTGTAACCATGGTGACAACGCAGCCGCAGTGGTTGGCAACTACGGCATCGTTATTTTGCTGGTGTGTGAAATTAACAACACTACAATGGCTCCTAAAAGAAAGTTTAGGAGTGGTGCGGAAGGACGAAAAAAAGAAAAATCGAGACGAGAAGAAGATTACAAGATAAAGGTATGTTATAATGTGACTGTTTGATTCATTTCATTTCAATCAGAATAAATAATCTGCCACGCAGCATAGCATGAGAGCATAATGAGAGCACTTTCATGTCGTATCCGACACATCGCAACACGGCAGGGGGTTATTGAACTTAATAATAAACTAGCTGGTAAACTAGTCAGGCTCTCAGGATTGCATGTCATGTCAGAGAAATGAAAGCAGACAGGAAAACAGCTTTGAATAATGTAATGGACTATGAACAGACTTGCAAGCAGTTCAAAAACAGTATGTTTCAAATCAGCACAAATCCTTTGTGATGTTATATAGTCAATCAATTCATTTTATTGTAGGATGCAGAAGCGTTCTGTATTATTCAGCCCTCACTACACTTGATATGACAAAAGATGAACTATAACAGTATTTAACATCTGTGTATGATGTAAATGTTAGTTTATTTTGTCTTGTTGGTATACTCATTCACACATCACATAGTTTTCATTTTTCATGTGTTGAAGCAACAATACCAGAGGCCAAGCAATAACATGAGTAGGGGTCTAGTTTTACTTGTTAACTGGCTACTAATGTTTTATTACAACATTACATTTGTGTTATTATATTTTTTTTTTAATACAGAACATATTAAATGTTCAAATTGGCCCAAATAGTTTCAGGCTATCTATTTACTTTCCAAGCTATGTTAAATTGTATTTTTGTATCTCATACAAACATACATCTCATTTGGACAATCAGCTGATTTGTATATTTCACTGAGAAATTTGCATTTGTTGTATGGTTAATAAATACATATGGAAGATACATATCTCATACCTATGTCATATCTTCCAGTCTATATGTAAAAATAAGAATAATCTAATGTATTATCTTTTCAGGGGCATTATTGAAATACTTTGGACAGACCTCTGCTACACCAGGTCCATCTACCTCATCGAGTGACATGACTGCTGCTGAAGGGACATCACCAGAAACTTCAGGGGCAGCTACTCCATCCTCTGATGAGAGTGTGGCTGCAGAGGACATAACTGAGGCACCACAACCTTCTACATCCTCCTCTGACACGATTGCAGCTGCAGAGGTCATAACTGATGTACCACAGCCTTCTTCATCATCCAGCCGTAGCATAACCACTAGATCCATTTGACTGTCCTGTCTGCATTTGACAGGACAGATGGCCAGACATTGTATGCAGAGGGCTGTTTCAGGCAGGATGGTAGACATTTTCATTACTACTACATACAGGACACTGGTAAATGAGGAAAAAATCAAGCAGAGTTGGCTTGTCTACTCTAAGAAAAACAATGCAGTTTACTGCTTCTGTTGTAAACTGTTCTCCAGCAAGACGTACAAGTTGGGGACTGTCAGACTGGATGGACATTGGATAGATACGTTGTTCTAAAATAAAGTTTTTTTGTTGTTAATTCAAGTGCATGTGTGTTTTCATTCAGTTACGAGCAGTGTGTGTGATTTGGTGGTTGCACTGTGAGTGTTTTGGTGCAACACACAAAATCTTGCTTAGGGCCATCAAACTTTTAGGGCCGGCCCTGCTGCCAGTGTCAGGACACAGCATTAAAGTGTTAAAGCTGACTGTGGGCATGTGCAGTCATCATAAATCTAATTAGATGATTATCCTATATACAATATATATACTGTATATCTGTATACGTGATCTTAGGGGTCTGTGACTTGTTAAAGGGGATTGTTTTATTGATTATTAATGTGGTATGTTGCTCGATCAATGAAACAATCAATTGACTATAAAGTCTGCTATCCCACCACTACCACAGAGGAAACTATGAGCAGACGCAGTGACTAACGCTCCATGTGCTGTCCTAAAAAAGGTCCCACAGGCATGTCAGACATGACAGTTCAACAGGGGGTGAATGAAAATAATTCAGGCTTACAAACATGAAGGCATGGAGGTGCTGAACCTTTGGGCAGACACAGCATAATCACAGGAAGTTACATTCAGACTGTGTCTAGACAGGAGATCACGCTAGGAGCAGGAAGATTATCATCATGCTACCACTAACACCCCTGGTTAGGGTGTGTGTGTGTGTGTGTGTGTGTATGTGTATGTGTGTGTGTGCATATATGGTGACTCGGTGAGTGGCCCATGGTCGGCCTGTCCAGTGGTCAGTTGGGACGCATGAATGCAATGAGGCTCATCTAACCTGCTCTGACAGTGACATTGCGTGACTTTGACACTGCGCTCTTTATGAAGGTGAGGACTCGAGCTGAGACTGAGAGCCCGGGGAGTTTCAGTGTGTCTGTGTCTCTTTGCATGTATGTGTGAGGGTTATGTTATGTGGTTGGCTCACTTGAAGGTGGAAACAGATGTGCTTAAGGTGCAAAAAAAAAAAAAGCACACATGAAGACAAAGCTGGGTATACACGCACACACTCGGAGCTCCCCGAGGCACACTGAGTCATTGTTTTGTATGGTGCTGTGACAGCTGAGCTACGGTTTTTCTCACTCAGATGAAGCCTCGCTTTCTATTGATTGCTCTGAGCATAACAACAGGAAGGTTGAAGTGCAGGCCGGTGCTCACACTGAAAACACACACATACACGGGCACACAGAAACTCATAGAGTGCACACTGACGTTGACTGATGGAGAGAGCTATTCTGCTCAGAGGAAGGTGGTAGAAAAGCACAGGTGAGGTAAGGTGAGTAAAGAATAGTGTAGAAGAGGAGGAAGCAGCTGAGAGGGAGAGCTGAGACAAAAATAGGAGGTAAAAATGAGGTTAGGAAACAAATAGGAAAGAGGGTGATACTACAGCTGCAATAAGCATAAAGAGAGTTTTCACAGACACCTGAACAATATAAAAATGATTAAATGACTTCTTCTTCCTCCCCTTTGGCAAACACAGACACTGTAGCAGCATGGTTACTCTGCTGAGTCTGTTTTCTTTTTTTTAGAGCTGGACTCACAAATCATTTATCTGTTTTTCAATTTCTGTTGGGAGACAAGTGAAAGAGCATAAAATAGCCCTCAAATAAAATAAAACGACGTGTTATATAAGGCGAACAGTCCTCTCTGCGCTATTTTACGATCACAAAGTTTGTCTGACAAAGCAAATATAAGTACAGTTTATTGATGGCAGCTGCTGCACCATGAGATCAGCTCCAAAGCTGCAGAACAAAGAGACTCAGTCATGTTTAGGTGACAAATATGTGGATTTAAGGCGAGTTGTATTCTGTATTCCATGAAAAGACTGAAACAGATATTGTGCTGGCTCTTCTCTGTATTGTCTGTGTCTGTGCGGCTCCAGCCTCCAATCCAACAAATATATAGTTTAATTCAAAAAAGAGTCATTTCCTACACCAGCTGGTCTTTGTCATTTTTAACAGTGCTAGAGGAAGACGAAGCATTTGGATGGATTTAATGCTGCAGTGTGTAAAAGGGGCAGTGTGTGTGTGGGATTGACTGTGATTGATGGATAACTTTTTAGACAATGCAGCTCAGTGGCACAGACAAATATCACATACAGGGACGGATTGCCAATCTGGCATACCGGGCATTTGCCCGGTGGGCCGACGTGCTATTTGGGCCGATAAATCCTGATTTACACGCTTACACGCTGACTGACAGGGGGCCGGCCCAATCACATCATGAAACACCTCCCCCCTTTGGCTTGATGCGCCGGTGTGCAGTTTATTGATGGGTGAAACGCTATCAGATAAAGATAGAGAGAAAACGCAAAGGTGGCGCAGAAAAACTCCGTGATTAAAAGAAACTTGCTCTTCGGGCAGACGCTGCGAAGTGTGTTAAAATCACTGATATGTTTGCCACAGCAGGGACTTCATCAGCTCCCATCGCTGATGACGGTGGTGCCGGTGGCAGTGGCACTCAACATGTTGTTGAACCTGCGGTAAGTTGGACTGGACTACTGTCAGAACATGTATAAAATGCAACGAGTAGGATAAAGCCACCCAACCCCTTAATGGGTATGATAAAACATACTGTGGTGTCCGGCCGGACGCGTCACGAATAACGAGGCGTTATTTAGCAAACTGGCTTTTATTGCCAACAGTCTTGTTACAGAACTTGGTTATTGTAGGCCATAACCACGCCAAGAACACATAACAGGTCCCACTCTGCAGCCTCACTCGTGCAGTCTCTCTCCACACACGCTCACATACACGCGCTCTCCCTCACCTGCTCCCCCGCCCCCTTGCTCTCATACAGGTGCATTTATGGACCATGGGAAACCACAGAACTCACATTGTAACACACAACACATTACTGCAGGGTCGCTACAATACATTGTAGGCTACACTGGCTGGAAGAGAAAATAAGCCTAGCTCAGTAGCCTACTTTTTATGTCTTTTATTCTAAATAAAAAATAGTCTTTAATGTGAGAAAACGTGTTCACCATTCACCAACAATAACAATAAGTCTAATTTCTTATTAGACTATTATTGTCTGTGGGGTGAGTACTAGGCTGGCCTATTGGCTAAGTTGCTTTTTTGTCCTGCAGATATAGCAGTTCTTTATGTAGCCTAGGTGGTAGGGACAATGTAGGCTACATAACTGATAGAAAATCTCACTTTTAAAATTATATCATTTTGTGAAGAGTCAGCCCCCCCCCCCCCCACACACACACACACACCCGACACACCTGACACACCCACTATCTGCGCCCCTGCTCTTATTTAGGCCTGGGGAAAAAAATGGGCTGTTTTATGTAGCTAGGTGGCTAAATACAATGCAAGTTAGCCTACAAAGAAAGAAAATAGCACTTTTTAAAATGACATAATTTTGTTCATTGCTAGTGTTATGTCAATGCAGCTGTGTGTTTGTTTATATAAATATATTATAAACAGGCTGTATTTCAGTCAGTCATTGTAATTGTACAATATGTTTGTGTTGATTGTCCTGTACACGTGACATCCATTGCACGTCTGTCTGTCCTGGGAGAGGGATCCCTCCTCTGTGGCTCTTCCTGAGGTTTCTTCCACATTTTTTCCTGTTAAAGTTTTTTGTGGGCAAGTTTTTCCTCACTCGAACCGAGGGTCTAAGGACAGAGGGTGTCACTCCCTGTACAGATTGTAAAGCCTCAATGGAAAATGGACTTTGTGACTTTGGGCTATACAAATAAAATTGATTTAATATGATTTGATTATTTATGTCCTGTTGAGCTAGGTTGTTTTAAAGACTTGCACAGTTGCACTGAAAAAACTGAAAAAGTGTGTTATCAAATGTTGTGGGCCAGTCTGGTCCAAAATGCCAGGGCCGATTTTTTGTCCCAGTCCGTCCCTGATCACATATCAGGCTTTGGATACACACACAACACTTGTCAGTGGATACATTTGTTGTGTTTGTCTTTTTGTGGGATTTGTTGACAAAAGACTGAGATTATCATTTCAAAGTTTGAGGGGACAGAAAGTTATTGGTACCTGACGATGACGGTGTCTGAACAGGTTTCAACATATCCACACTATAAAGCGAGGCCAGTGTTACTATGAAGTTATCCTCTCTATGCTTGTTTTAAGGCCAGTTTTGGTTGTTTTAAGAATCACTTTAGTGCAGATAAAAAAGCATTGCAGTGTCGTCAACAAAAGGTCGGCTAAACTTTGACCTCAGTGCGATACAGAGTTACTGTCCTGCATCAACAGCGCATTATCAGGCATTTCTGGCAGATTATTTTGTGATGTCAAAGGTGTTACGCTAATTTGCAGTTCCTCCGTCAAGGCCAGCTCCAGTTCTGGCAGCACACTGACTCCTCTCCTTGTCTATATTTCCACACACCTGAAAAGCTCCTCTTCCGGTGGTCAAAATGACCCGTTGTCTTGTTGTTTGGCTTCATTTTGTGGTTCTGGAAAAGAGACTTTAAAATTTTATGTGTTTTCATCCTGATTTTTAACATATGTCATGGCTGCAGTGCAGTGTCATGTGTTTTTTGATCATCAAACAAAATAAATCAGTGTTCAGTACTCAAAGTTTAATCATGTTGAGATTAACACTGTAAAGGTCTGAATCTCCTTAGATGTCATAACAGTCTTTGTTCTAACACATCTGTCAATGAGGAGAACTTTAGGGTATTTGTTACCTTTTAGCTGATATGTCTTATTTTTAGTGGACCCATTAGGTCTGACTGCAATCTACTTAATCATCTCATTGGTACCTGAAGCAGCTTCCCCACCATCGCAGACACTTTCTGTTTTTCTCTTTAACACAGAGCTGTTTTTGATCTGAACACCCAGTTAGTCTGGACGTACTCCAAGAAGAAGATGAATGACTCACCTTGGGGGGAAATTAATTTTTTTTCATTCCATTGTTATTATACACACACACACACACACACACACACACACACACACACACACACACACACACACACACACACACACACACACACACACAGATAGGCCTGAAATACACGCAGTTGTTCTGGAGAGATGTTAGAGCTATGTGGTTGCCACATAGTCGGGGGGATCCCTGGCCAGTTAAGCATTCAGTGCTTTGCTCAGGGCACCTTGGCAGTGCCCCTTTCCCAGCTACCAGTCCAAATCACAAACTGACCGGTCCAAACTGGACTGGAACCAGCCAAAACTTCCAGTTCCCAAAGACTGTAATACTGTCGCCCCAAGAGGCACATGCAGAAGGAATGAAAGGTAGAGGAGAGAGGAAGTGAAGATAAGGGCAGGAGAGGAGTGTTGGGCAGATGATGAGAATACAGGAGGGACGATGAAAGGTAGAGAAAGTAAAGGAGAGGAGAGGAGTGAAGGTGAACGAGGTAAAGAGAGGACAGGGGAGAAGGGATGATAAAATGAGTCAGGAAATAGATGGAAGGGGAGCAGGGAAAGAACAGATGACAATGAAAAATGACTTACAGGAAAGTTGTGTCTAAAGATTCCTTAAGGGCAGTAAATGCAACGCAGTTTTCCCTTGGACACCTCTGTGACGTCCAGCCTCATCACGTTTTCATACTCCATACATATCTCCTGGTCATGCACGCCATTTTTGCATTCCTAACTCCAGACTTGTGGGAGGGTTTCAACATGTAGCACAACATATAAAGAGAAAGCTGGCTGTGAACCTGTTCCCTTTATAAGCTTCATGTTCTGTCAATCAAATATCCACACTTCTCTTCACGCGTG
Source organism: Collichthys lucidus (assembly GCA_004119915.2). Lineage (NCBI taxonomy): Eukaryota > Metazoa > Chordata > Actinopteri > Sciaenidae > Collichthys > Collichthys lucidus. The sequence continues at coordinate 32,093,012 of CM014089.1, read as the reverse complement.
ATTGAGCCTGACTGCCCCCCCGTAGAGATTTATTAGAAAGTCAGGTAAACATCCAGGCAGGTTCTTTGATAAGACCATTTACACCATGATTTTTCTTTTCTTTTTATTCACTGAGTTGCCTTGATTTTAGTATTTCCCCTGCAGTACCTGAGGTAAGACCAACATTCCTTTGAGCCCTTGAGGGGCAATAAGAGGCAGTAAGACAGAGGCTATAGTTTCTGTGTTATTGTCTTACTAAATCGTCTTCCCCAGACAGCAGATGCCAGAGGAAGGCAGATTTAACCAGGCTGATAAATGCTGACCTTTAGATTGAAATGCCCTAGGATGTTAGCTGTATTCATACATAATAATATGAACACCCCTCTGTCTTATCCAGATATAAAAGTGCCAGAAAAGGAGCCATGGTTTCACATCACGAGACACAAACTTTTGTTTTCAGAAGTCACAGAATCAAGATGTACACCAACAGCATGAAAATGACACCAACACAACCAACGTAAATGTAGCTACAAGTCAACAAAAGTGTCTGGAAGGCAGGGACTTCCTCTGTCAAGGGCCCACTTTTGGAAATGTAGTTAATAAGCTTTAATAATATTTATAAAATGAATAAACATTAGCATTTTTTATGTGGGCAGCGTTTTTCTTTTCTCGTGGTGCTACCAGGCAGGAACGCTGCACTGAAGCTACAATGTTTTGTCTCATGTTGGAGCCTGATATTAGCAGCAAGCAGCAACTGCCATTTGTGAAATTAAACACAGTTGTTTAGGATTGGTATGAGATGGCAACTTAAAGGAAGATTCTCTGACTCTTCATCTCTCAGCTACCCTGTGAGGGTCAGATGTACATAAACCTTTGCTGCAGCAGTATCACTGCTTCTGTGGTGGGTCATCACTGACCATTTATTCATTATTATAAACAAACCAAAATGTCCTAGTATGAATCATTGTATTTATATTGTGAATTAGAAAATAGTTGGCAGGCCACCTGGCACCCTATCAGGCCCATGGGCCTTGAGTTGAGTATCACTGCTGATACATTTTTAAATATACAGAAGTCATAGAGGTATCATATTATGAATGAATCAAATGACCACAGGTCAGTTGAGTGAATCACTAATTTACATTACATTTACATTTTTGTTTTATGTTTCTGACTGTGAGGGGACCCATGCTGTTTGAAACATTGACCAGATCGACCGTGAGTAGCTCCAGTGGCTAGCCGGTAGAGATACGACCAAATGCTGTTTGAATCAGCACATTAAGTTTCAAATCTTTATCTCTGAAATGTTACCTGACTGAAATGAAAGATGACCTAACCCTAACTTCCACAATTCTGTGACGTTGAGGTCGAGGCTTCATATCCGGCGGCAGCGTTTCAGAAGCAGAACGTTTTGCCCACTAGGTTTGATTAACTTGCTCAGATTTGGTGATTTGTCTTGGCTGTGCAGCTCTAACACAGATTAGATTTGTGAAGTAAATTATATAAGTTATAAGTGTGCATCATTCCCTAATTAGTTATGGAGCAGATGAATGCAGAGACCTCTTTTGCTTGTCTTTGCAGTGGCAGATCAGCAGTATCCCAGTCGAGCCTCCAAGCCACTGTGAGACTGCCTCGGGTTGACACACATAAACATTATAACTGGACAAGAAAAACTTCTGTAAGCTCATTCACATTTGATGAAAATCCCGGTTAAGATTTCAGACATTACATTACATTACATTACATTGCATTTAGCAGACACTTTTATCCAAAGTGACTTACAGAGAAGGCCACTAGGTCACTCCAATATTAAACAGGAAACTTTGGCATGGAAATATCCTCCTGCACTCCGCTGGCATCACGGTTTTGTCAAACTCAAAATAGCTTACTGACAATTGGGATCATCATTCCTGCCCTCCTATTATGAGCTAGCTGTAGTTACATTTCAAAGGTTCATGTAAAGTCATTAATATGAGAAATATGTAAGTATGAACAACAGTCAGAGTTAGTCAATGTAAGGAAACACAGCCACCAATTCAATCTCCCTCCCTGCATTAATATCTACAAACACAGGCATTACCAGCACTGTCTCTCTCTCTCTCTCTCTCTCTCTCTCTCTCTCTCTCTCTCTCTCTCTCTCTCTCTCTCTCTCTCTCTCTCTCTCTCTCATACACACACACACACACACACATCCTCCACACTATTCCATCCTCTCCCTGCCTATGGGAGCGTTCTTGTCAGATGGCTGCAACACTGCTGTAGAACTGACCTTTCCATCAAGCACCATGCTGTAATTTGAGGTTAGCACATACAGAGTGGTTTGTTCTAATCAGGATCTGCATCTTCACAGTATCACGTTTGAAGTCATGTGAACAGGTGTTACCAAATCCACAAGACCCAGAATAAAATGGAACCAGAGACTGTGGTACCGAAATATAGATTTTATTTACAATGTATTCAATGAAATACTGATCTGAGTAAATGGTCAATTCAAGCATGACATGAGCAAAGAGAAACAGTGTGGGACTGCACTGAACAGTGTGTGGATTTATGCCTAAAAAGAGGATAGGAAAGCAGGTAGGCAATTTATAATGAAGGACCGCTACACACAAACAGAATTAGATCGAAACTCCAACAGTGAAATTACCTCCTCACAAGGTAAGGCGTTTCAAGCCACAGAAAAAAAAAAAAACGTTACACATGCAAAATGGCTTTAAATGTTCCCATTCTTTAGTGTATTGTAGATTTTCACTCATACTTCCTTTATAAGCACATTACATGAATGCTTAGCCTATAGATACCAAACCCAAATGTTAAAGAAGTAAAGACGAGCTGAAAATGGCTCAGTCCCCAGAGGGTTAAAATGTCAACATGGACATTTGAACAACATCACAGGTCAAAGTCAAGACTCTGTGATAATGTTACATACATTCTAGACCAAATTCAAGGCATTCAGGCAAGGACCCGCGTTCCAATTGGGACAGCATGTTATCTGCTAATTGTTTAATGAGTGGAAACCTGTCTACAAGTGCTGGCTAAATGAAAAACATGTTTATACCTCTGTGGAAATGCAGATGTAAATAAGACCTGAGATGATGACAAATGAAAGTGAAACCCAGGAGGCAGTGTGTCAGTGAGGCCATGAGCCCCCAGAACAGCCCCAGTGCTGAGTGTGTGGAACAACTGTAACACATCCTTGTGAAATGTCCCAGATGTGTGCAGCTGAGTTGGTGACACACTGTCAAGGCCACAGTGTAATGATTCACTCATGTGGGATCATCTGCATATTTCTCTACTCACTCATGTTTTTGCATTCATTTGTCACCTGCCAGTATATGTGTTTGTTTAAATGTCAATATTTGCCTGGAAGTGCATCTTATTAATAGATCATAATATCCTATCAATCACAGTGTTTGTGTGTACATGGGAGATTAAAGTCACAATTCACAAAACGTCAACTCCTTATGATAGTGAAGTGACCACGGTAAAGTAGTGAGGCTAGTGAGCCTCAAGGTTGGACTATACCACCTGAGGTTAGAATCCACAGGAAGACTATATAAAGGTGGACAATGTTCCCAACAAACTGTGGTACAGAATAATGCAGACGTTGATTTTGACTCAAAGGAGAAAGATAGAGCCATTGCTTAGTCACAACAAAACCACACAATAGCAACGGAGTTAGAACAAGCAGCATCCTTGATGCTGGCTACAGCCAACCAGCTACAATGAGTCTGTAGCCAGAAGGCGGCAAAGGCAGGATTGCGGTGGGGGCTACCACACGGAGCTCCGTGTCGGCACTTCAAAAATCTGTTTGTGATGTCACGGAGACTCCATCCATGTTTCATAAAGTCTATGAGTTTGAAGGAGACACAGTTACTACAGAAAAACACATGCAGTGAAGGGGGACAATGCCCTGACTGTGTAGTATGAACACAAGGAGAAATGTGTGTGATTAGTGTTCACATGTCCTTTACTGTATGCACTCGCTGTAAAGGTTGACAGAATGCTAGCAGTATTTGAACATCGAACCATGGCTGAATATTGAAACAAAACTGAAATAGTTTTAATAACTCACACACTGTCTGCCATTGAATCACAGGCTTCTAAGCTATGGAAGCGATGACTCAGTGGAAAGCTTGCAGAGCACTACAGGTCAGCTTTGAAAGAAAAACACTTGCCTTCTCTTCTGTTTTTATTGTTCAAATTCCCTGAAGACAGTGAGAAGTTTATTCTGAAACAACTCTGGTATTTCCTGCGTTTTCAGCATCCGTATAGTAACCTTCACTGTTGGGTCTATGTTTACACTGCTGAATGAAGTCAAGTGCAGTCTTTAATGTAATAAAAGAATATGCCTCCATGTGGCTCAGTCACGGACAACAATGGAGGGATAAGATACACACACAGTACTTACTGTTATTGGTTTTGATCTTTTCAAAAGATTTGTTCATAATATTAGCAGATATTAAAGTGTGATTGCAGCTTCTGGCTCCAGTGGAGAGCAGTAATAGCATCCTACAGTTTACTTATTTATTTATATCCTCTTTTTCTAATAAGCAGAGGACTCTGGGTTCAGTAGCCTGCTGTGATCACACAGGATTATGTATTAAAATATTTATAGGCGCCCCCCTGCTGTGTGTGTGTGTATTGTTGGCCATGGTAACTACCCCTTACTTCTTTTTATTACCAAAAAATTAAAAAACAAAACAAATAAACAAACAAAAAAAAACACACAGGTGATTCCCTGATCTGTTTTAAATCACTCATGTGTTTAATTAAACGAGTGATAGAAAAAAAGAGACACTTCTGAAGAAAAGCTCCAAAAACTGTCTGTGCACCACTCTTCATCATTGAAGTCTTTTCTTTAGTAAAACGTAAAAAAATATAGTGTAAAAATTCTGTGAAAAATGCTCGATGAAGATCGTTCTCAAGTGTGAAATGTTGTTACATTACATTGTTACCCTTGTGGTCGTTGGGGGAAATCTGGATAAGCCTTAATATAATGTGAACAGGTGAGTTCTATATAAATTCACCCTCAGTACAGTTGTCATGAACAGGGAAATTAGCTACAGAGACCAAAACAGTTTTTTTGTACCAGGCTGTAAACATGTTTATTTCTGCTGTGAAGTTGGACATTTGAACATAGGGACTAACCGGCTCTGTGGACATTTGTGGAACTGCACTTCTGCATTAGCTTCATTTCCCAGCCACAGGTTTCTGCTTGATTATCACCAGCCATATCCTTTCTGTAGCTCCTTGTCATTTTGATAGATAAGGGTGTACTAACTAAACAGATCTGAACCGAGAAACACAGAATCAAAGTGTGAGAAGAAGAAAAGCACCATCTTGCATTTGATGTAGGCCATGTTCGTTATGAAGGGCTGTGGGAGTGACTTATTTAGAATTTTCAAGCACAGTTGATCTGAACTGATTGAACTGAGAATCAACCAGTGTTTCTAATCTGCTGTGATCTGATAAAGAATTACAGCATACTTTGTAAATTAGATGTCACTCTTCATTCTCTCAGTCCCAATTAACACCTTTGGTCTGTGAATTGGAAAATCAAATCATTGTATTACACTTAACTGACGCTCTCATCCAGAGCGACTTACAGTCCCCGGAGCAGTGTGGGGTTAAATACCTTGCTCAAGGGCATTTCAACCATGGCTAGGGCAGGATTCGAACCTGCAACCCTCCGATCCCAAGACCAGCTGCCCCACATTGTCTCATGGTCTCACTCATTCAGTCACTATTCATTTTTACACTGCACATGTCTGCTTTTAAATATGTGTAGGGAGATATGTGAATACGTGTGTGTCCTTGCAGTATGAATATTTTCATGTCTTGTGTAGTAGAAGATCACCTTATGCATTTTGGGGTGTCAGACAAAGTTTTGTCCGACAATGAAAAATGATTTTCTTTTTATAGGTCAATCCCCCACATGGAACATTTAGCATCCTTTACCAATCACATTACACAAAATTCATCCAGGTCATAATCAGAGTAACACAGCATGGTTCATCATAAATCAAACCCCCCACAAAATGACCTCTGCAGGAAACTCCATGGAGTTCACATGTGAAAAAAAAGACACTTCAAGGTTTTAACAATAACCCAAAAAATTATCTTTTATCAAACAAACTTACTTAAACTGTGTCCGAGTAATACAAAGTTTCAGTTTTGTTCAGTTCAGTTTTTCCCACACAAGTAAATCCTCTTTTCAAAGAAGATTAATAACAGAAAGCCAACACAGAATCCCCAAAACTGCAGTTCCTCAAACGTCCACTTGAGGCTGGCTCGAGAAGTGAGTCAGTCTCCATAAGTCGCCATGTTAAAATGTCCAACATCACAGCAGAAATAAACCAACCCGTTCTCATTCCCAACGTGTAAAATACAGACGATTTGTCACGCCTCTTAACGTCTGATACCGATGTAAAAGGTACCCTTCCGCGTCTGTATGAAACACTCTGGGTTGTCCATTGACTCCAGTATAATCCGTTTGCGCTGGTAAGAGACGCTCAGAGCAGAGCTCCAGCCGTCCATTCACTCCAATAATAACCCGACCACAGCCATACATGACGCTGCAAGCTACGGAACTGTTTTTCTCACTATGTCAAAGATTTCTTTTATTGAAATCATCAACGTTTCTCAGCACATATACGTCACTGATAATTCAACAATAAAATAGCTTCATGTTGTGGCCCTCGGTATGTTTTTTTCTCCTTCTAGCCTGAAAAATAAACTTTTATTCCTATGTTTTGGATAGCGGAAAGGCCTACACTACCCAGAATGCTCGTCCACTGACGATTTGCGAGCTACAATCTGATTGGACAACCGAGGACCCTCTGCCCGGAACTAGTTTTCTTGTGTTGTTAAAGATTTCTTTTAATAATATCATCAACATTTCTCAGCACAAACACGCCAAAGTGTCACTGATAATTCAACAATAAAATAGCTTCATGTTGTGGCCCTCGGTATGTTTTTTTTATCCTTCTAGTCTGAGAAATAAACTTTTATTCGTAAGTTTTGGATAGCGGAAAGGACTACACCACTCATAATGCTCGACCACTGACGATTTGCGAGCTACAATCTGATTGGACAACCGAGGACCCTCTGCCCGGAAGTGTTTTTCTAAATATGTTAAAGATTTCTTTTAATAATATCATCAACGTTTCTCAGCACAAACACTGTGTGTGTGTCTTTTTTTTATATTATGATTGATAAAATAAAAAGTTAATCACTTCTCTGTTTAATGTGCTTTTTATAATGTCTGTTTTTAGACAGAGCTTGTTATCAACAGACCTTTTGAGAAGAAAAAATGAAATTTCCTGTGTGCAGTTTGCGCTGGAGCTGTACTGTGTATATATCCATATACAGTAACAATTTTATTCATGGAAAGCTTTCTGGGCTGCTCAAAGGATCATAAAAGCACCATGCAGCACACTCACTATGTGAGTTTTGTTCAGTGTTTTGTCAAAGAAATCATCAAAGTCGAATTGACATATTTGCTAGGGTGTGTTTTATTAAAAAGTATGCCGTCACACTGGTAAATTGACAGTCACAGAACATATCTGAGCCACCTCAAGCTGACCCCAAGGTCAAGGCCATATCCCCTGATAACTCATCAACGCTTTGAGATAGGGGCCTGAAATCTGCACCTGCACATTGGGACAGCATGGTCGACCACGGTGTCGAGTTTCAGACCCGTGCGCCCTTCGGGAGGGTCAGAGGCCGTTCTGTACTTAACGAGGCCTAGTAGTAGTATTTGATTTGATTTGACTAATTTTGATTAAAATAAAATTGTATAAAGCATGACATGAATATAGAAGATATTTCAACCTAGACATTCGTATAAGTCACAACTTAACTTATCCTTTTAACCTATATTGTGTGTGTGTGTTGTTATTGTTGTTTTCTTTTCCTGACAGTGGCAAAGTGTAGGATGACACATGGGAACCTGCGCAAGCTTATCTGTAAAACAGCCCACCACAGGTTGCAGAGTTGGCACCACAAGTTCCCAGTTCAAAGTTCAACATGTTGAAATTCACAATAGAAATAAAGTTAAAGTTCATCATAAAAGTTCAGAATAAAATATTAAAAATACGCATTTCAGTCAGTGTCAGTCGTAGTTGTAGCTCGCAAATCGTCAGTGGTCGAGCATTCTGGGTAGTGTAGGCCTTTCCACTATCCAAAACATAGGAATAAAAGTTTATTTCTCAGGCTAGAAGAAGAAAAAAAACATACCGAGGGCCACAACATGAAGCTATTTTATTGTTGAATTATCAGTGACACTTTGGCGTGTTTGTGCTGAGAAACGTTGATGATATTATTAAAAGAAATCTTTAACAACACGAGAAAACCAGTTCCGGGCAGAGGGTCCTCGGTTGTCCAATCAGATTGTAGCTTGCAGCGTCATGTATGGCTGTGGTTATTATTGGAGTGAATGGACGGCTGGAGCTCTGCTCTGAGCGTCTCTTACCAGCGCAAACGGATTATATTGGAGTCAATGGACAACCCAGAGTGTTTCATACAGACGCGGAAGGGTACCTTTACATCTGTATCAGACGTCAAGGGGCGTGACAAATCGTCGGTATTTTACGCGTTGGGAATAAGAACAGGTTGAATAAACATGTTTACAGCCTGGTACAAAAAACAGTTTTGGTCTCTGTAGCTAATTTCCCCGTTCATGACAACTGTACTGAGGGTGAAGTTTTATACAACTCATCTGTTCACATTATATTAAGGCTTATCCAGATTTCCCCCAAGAGTAACAATGTAATGTAACAACATTTCACACTTGAGAACGATCTTCATCGAGCATTTCTCACAGAATTTTCACACTATATTTTTTTATGTTTTACTAAATAAAAGTCTTCAACGATGAAGAACGGTGCACAGACAGTTTTTGGAGCTTTTCTTCAGAAGTGTCACTTTTTTTCTATCACTCGTTTAATTAAACACATTAGTGATTCAAGACAGATCAGGGAATCACCTGTGTCTGACAGCTTATGTCTTGAAACAAAATAGCTTGAAAGTGCATTGCATGTTTTCAATTTGTTGGTATTAAACAGAAGTAAGTAAGTAAGTGAGATAGTTAGTTTTGGTGTCTATAGCTAATTTCCCCGTTCATGACAACTGTACTGAGGGTGAATTTATATACAACTCACCTATTCAAATGATATTAAGGCTTAAAGTTATGCAGGATTAAGAGCACAAACACACTGGTGGTGAAAATTAGAAAAATACTTAAACATTGGACATTTGCCAAAGAAGAACATTAGCCGCAGAAGTGCTTTCAGTGGATTCTGAAAATGAAGGGTTATTATTCTGTGCATGTAAGGAAGGTGGGTCCACCTTTTTAGAAGACCCTGGTTTGTAGCAGCACTTCATACGACTCAGCATCTGAGCAGAGTATCTATTAGTATCCATGGTGACGACACTTTCCTGCTTACTCTGGAGAGTGTGTCCCACAGTATACCTGTTTATTTATACCCTCTGCTTTAATACTGAGAGCCCTCCAGAGCTATGAGTGTGACTTCACATGGAGTGACACTCATGCAGAGTGTTATGGAGAGGCATCGATTTGGGGAATGCACTTTGTTTGAAGCATTTGTTTTCAGCTCATGGCACATACCCCAAGAAACATTTGCACTAAAAACTGTGTAGAGAAAGAGACGAAGGGGTGTAGCTCGGTGTTTCATAACAAAGGCAAACGAAAGCTAAGCTTATTGTGAAAAAATGGGAGTCATTGTTGTTTGTTAATATAACCAAAATAAAATAAAAGTGGGATCACAAAGCATCCAATCATAACCATAACCCAAAATGATTATCAGTTTCTGTTTGACTGGACTATCTTATTTCCGGTTTGCATTGCTTAGGTTCTCCTTGCACACTCTGTCTTTATGGTCATTGGATGAATGGGATTCTGTGCTGTGCGGTGCTGCTGGTTTTTTATTATTATGATAAACTGCCTGTTATATCCTGCTGGAAATTCTGAGAATTGACAACAGAATTCTGATGCTGTTAGCATTTTGACTGTAACTTCCAAGAAGTTGCACTACAGGCCGTAATGATGTAATGTAACACAATTTTAATTAGTAAAAATATTACATTGACTATGTCATGTAACATATTACCGTTCCCGGTTGGAAGACTGGAAAAATGTATCAGCAACTCGATGAAATTCTATTGTATCAGGTTTGAGACAGAGATCTCAGAAACACACCACAGATTGGACACATACAAAACAACAAATAAGTGCAGACACAGTCCCAGAGGAGAGTGTATATTTTTGGTAATTTAGGAGAAGCAAGCCTTTAAAACTGAGACTCATCAATGACAGAGCGCAAGTCTGAAATGGGAAATAGGAACCAAAGTAACAGGTCTGGTTTGTAGAAATGTTTAATAAAGACACTTCTGTTTTAATACTGGTGAAAATGATGATGCAGTTTATTCAGTGAGGACACATGGCCACAATTCTCCTTTAATTACGAGGTTAAAGTTATTTATTATCCTAATTCTTAGTCAAATTCAAGCAGACTGTATTTAGAAGCACGACTGGAATAGTGCAGATGTATCAGACTGGTACGTGCTTGAAGTCCACATTTTAATTGGGCAATAACTGTTACTGACCTTATGGACTTATGGAATTAGACAAGCTAATGAGATGGTAGTTTATGAAGTTAAAATAATACTATAGTTTGGTAAATACACTTTTTCAGATTGACACTACACACACATCTATGTGTTAAATACAGGGTTGGAGTCAGGCAGTTGGTGGAAGCAGGGGAAAACATTACACTGGTTTAACCCTTTATCAGGCGAGGAACCATATATGGTCTTTTCCACAGGCTTTTTTAAAATGGTGTGCCACATATATCAATGAAGGAGCAAAATCAAATGACTTTCTCCGGCCAATCAGTGAATGTCTGTCCATAGCAACAAATAAAAGCGTCAGGCTTCAGTAATGAGAAATGTTACTCTTTACATCAAATTAAAGTAGCCTGTAATCCAACAAAAAAATATGAAGTAAAACCAAGAAAATCACAAGACTGAAATACTCACGTTTGGTAAATGGGAGAAGTGACATTTCCCCTGCGACACTGTCTTTTTAACATTGGGCTTGACAGCTGTTATGCCTGACTTATGTGCCCGCAGTCCTCCAAAGACAGGTTTGACAGTCGGTTCCCTCTCATGCATTTTTATAGAGCTCATTTTGAGAAAACAGATTCACAGGTGTGTGTTGATCTGAGCATGGGGAGCGCACACATGGCTAGTGTCTTCAGTGTGTCATACTTTTGGAGACAAGGCAAAAGGCGCTCAGGCTTTCAGAACACGGAGAGCAGGCTTCATATCACCGTCAGTTCACTGTGATTTGCCGCCTTGTCCAGCAGCATCACATTCCCCATGTTAGCAGTTGACAGCCTTGTGTGTCTTGCTACCGTACAAGTAATAGGAGTCTGTTAACACTGACAAAGGCTAAAAAATAACAAGGCATTATTTAGGATACAATATTCATTTAATATTATTTTACAATGACCCTCTGATAGTGTCTGCTGAGAAAAATTCTGGCCACTGCCTTACAGGATACATCTGCTTCTTAGTCTCCATTTGTTTCTAAAAGTACACTGAATTAGCCATCAGCAGTTCCTCTTTGCAGGTGCACATGAATATACACCGACTGGATCACTTTGGTAATGAAGAAAACTTCAAAATGCCATGACTCACAGGCAAGTTTCTCTATGATTTCTGAGTGGGTTGATAGACATGTTTTCACCATTGACATAAGCTTTTATGATAAAGTGTGAAAGTGAAAGTGTGAGTCACACTGCTTCCGAGTCCCTTCCTGAACTGACCGTCACAACCTCAGCTGCTGATTGAGCTGCTAATCAGACCAAACACCAGCATGTGTTTGTCTTAATAAAAAGATCTTTGCTGCGCTCACTTATGTTCCGCCCCAGTAATGATTTACTAGCCTACATCTTGATGTAAATCATTGCTAGCTTCCTATTATCTGTCCATCCATCCATTCAATGGTTTCTCTTCTGTTTATTTGCATAGCTCGATCTTTATGTCAAACAGACCTTCTCCTCGCTGTCCTGCTGTCCCCATCATTGGTTTAATAGTGTTTATGTGTGTGATGCCCTGTGGCAAGCATCAGTCAGGAGCCATCCTTGGTCATTAGGCTGTCTAAAAATCAAAAGACCTCCATGCAGCTCTGAATGCATCACATCTCTCTGTCTGTTCCTCTCTCTGCAGTACACTGACTCGCTTTATGAGTGTCAGCGTGAATTTGTGATGCCTCCAATTTATGTCGCTCTGTTGGTGTTTTCTGTGTCTGTGAGTGCTTTTCTGTATGTTAGCTGCTGTTTTCTGTGTCTGTTGGTGATTGTTTTCCCCCTGCTGTCGGGGATTACATGACTGACATTTTAGAATATTCCGAAGCAGGAAATGAACTGACCTCGTGATGTCCTGGCCATGTCAAAGAGGCATGATTCATACTCACAGGCACAGGCACAAAACTGTCAACCCAGTAACAATAAAAAATGATTGTTGAAAAATATTCATGGAGATAAATGTGGAGAAAGGTTTGGCACACATTTTGCACACTGACCACTAACTTATGACAATTTAGATTTCTCAATCGGGTAAATGCCATTAAATGTAATATATGTATGTTGCCATATTAGGTTCCAACTGCAAAATGCATCTAAGATGTTATAAGTCAAAACTTTTTTTTGAGTGTAAACATGTAGCATAAATATTTATGGATGTATCAGCTAACAGCTTAGCTTGAGAAGAACTTCTATGAGGATGAAATAAATTCTGCTATTAAAAACTGTCACCACAGTCGCTGATGATGGATATGCCAGAAAATTATAATATGTCATTGCAAGCGCGTCTCTCAAAAATGTCGACTTTTGATGAGGCGAGACAAACTGTCCTGTTTTAACCGAGTGACAGTTTGTTTGTCAGACCTCCAATGTAGTTTATTGATCTGAAGAAAAAAATCAGTGTGTGTGTTTTTTTGTTTTTTTGGAGTGATGATAGTGTATATTCTGTACAATAATATAATAATAAGAAAACATCAATACCATATGAAATATGCTACCTTACAGTATCTGTAATATCCAAACCAAGAAAGGACTGCAGGGAAATTAGAATTAATCACAGTGTAATAAATATTGACTGTAAATGATTTGCAAAAGTACTTTCCATGCACTTAGCTTCACGTTTATAGATAAGGTTGGATTTACCTCAAGAAGATCTGCCTTTATCATACATGAGAAGAGGGGGGGGGGAGTCATCTCCCTCCAGTATCCAGCTGAAGCTTTTTTTTACTGGGTGTGGAAAAGGCTTTTGACAGAGCATATGTTTTATGTTTTATCTGAAAATGCTTTCTGCCCTGTAATTTTGAACTGGTTGGAAGCACTTTATCGCAAACAAGTAGCCTTGGACTGAACCAGCTGGATAAGACTTTTTCTGGTTTCATTGATTCACACAAATGTGTTGCCAACTTTCTAACCTGCACATTTTATATTGGGGCTGGAACCTTTGACATATGCAATAAGAGCTATAGTTGCTATATGATGCATCAAAAATGGTGCTGAGTCTTTCTACGTCTTTATGGGGATTTAGTACCTTTAAACCTGTCCTTACCAGCTGGCCACCTCAACACATCCTGAGCGATTGAAGTTATGAGGGATTTATTTGAAACAACAGCCTGGTTTAATCTGAATTACCACCCACACTTCAGCTATCTGAAGCTGTGTGCTCATTAGCAGCAGCTCCCCCCGGCTGGAAAAGTAATCAACCAATCACGGTGTTGTAGATTTGATCAAGTGTTGGAGCTATCTACTGTCATGGTCACTAGCTGTTAATATAAGCAGTTTGAAATGTCTTGAAGCAACAATGGCCAATTGTAACTTAGAGCGCTCATCAAAAATAAATCTGTATCTTTGATATTGTTACAAACATGATGCACCTTTATTGAGGAATTTTTGTGGTTAAGATGGTCCATAAAAATCTGATAGTTAAGGTTCCATTGTGTCAGACATGCATAGAGTAGAACAGCTCATTGATAATGGCAGGTGTTAAGCACCATAATCGTAATTAGATAAAATGTAGATCAAGGATCAGAACAGATGGCACTGTGATGTCATTTTTAAAAAACTAAAAAATAGTTTGAGCTGACTGATGTTCTTAAAATATCTGCAACTTAAAAAATAATGAGAATAGTAAATGGTAAGTAATTGAACAAAACCTAAAGAAAACACAGAGCTTATCTCCTCCAACATGGATAAAAGAAGTGTGTTGCTACGGTCGTCAAAGGTTTTGGAAAGAACAGAATGATTGGCTGTCATGTATGATAACTGTAAGGATCCCCTTCTGCCCAGCAGTGTGTTTCTTTAGAAAATACCACAACCATGTGCTGCAAATGCAGCAAACACAGTGCAGGCAGTAAAGCAGGTAATTTTATTGAAGTGGAAAAAGAAGAAATAGAACTGCTGCAGTATGAATAACAGGCTCAGTTTATTAACTTCCTACAAAATTACACTGGAGAAAATATGAAATAATATACATGACTGAATAGAAACGTATGCTGGCTTTGAAGTAATTAGTGGTAAGAGTTTTAATTGTATTCTCCAACCTCTCACTCACATACCCATTTTCCCCAACTATTTTAAAGGAACACTGTGTAACTTTTCTACCATAAAAAAACAGTAAGTCAATTTAATGCTACACTGACTTGTAATCAGGTGAATGGTGTCTTTTGTACATCTGTTCTCACAATACTTTGCACGGGACTAAGTCACACACCACCAACTATTTGACTGATTTTGATTGATTCGGCTCCACATCAACTTCCTGTGATTTACAGAGTTTCCTGATGGACAGTGAAGTAAATTTCAGCCAACTGTAGCTGCTGTTAGCTAATGTTAGTTCACTTTGTTAGCCGGGCCACCTGGACTGTGAGCTCATAGTACCGGGGGAGTGTTAGTGTTTGTACCATATCTATCTATCTATCTATCTATCTATCTATCTATCTATCTATCTATCTATCTATCTATCTATCTATCTATCTATCTATCTATCTATCTATCTATCTATCTATCTATCTATCTATCTATCTATCTATCTATCTATCTATCTATCTATCTATCTATCTATCTATCTATCTATCTATCTATCTATCTGTATGAAAGCTCTATTGCAAATCGTCCATAACGTATGCACAATTATGAATGGAAATACAGTCACACTCATAAAAAACATCTTATCCCCCTTTTTTTGCGCATATAGTAAAATGGCTAAATAGCTCAGTCGGTGAGAAGGTGTGCAGATAGTTGGGTTACAGGATACCTTCCCTTCCATATAATATATTGCTACCACATAGGTCTATCTTGGGACCTCCATTATTTCTTATTGATTCAGTAATTTTCTTGTGAGACAATCTCTGTAAGGTTTATCTAATGCAACAATTCAAGACTGATGCCTTCCTCAGCATGGCAGGAAGTCTAAAGACAAAAAAGACATTCTTTCAAAACATGACATATGGTAAATCTAAGGTAAAGATGATTTAAAGGTTTGCTGGGTTTGAACAGACACGTGGCCACCACACATTGTGCTGAGTTTTATACAGGATGCTTAATGTTTTGACCTGTGGTTGTCTCTAGGGATGCCCATGTGTAGTCCAGATCAATACAATCATGCCTCCTGCAGCTCTTAGTTAGCAGCAGTTGGTTTGGAGTGTTTATCTCTGTCACTCATGTTACTGCAGTCCTTAATGCAGTAACATGAGTCACAGAGTAACACTCCAGAATAATCCCTATTAAACATTAATGTGCATTATGATGTTTGTGTACATGTCCATTTTTTCCTTTGTCTTTCATCACATCATTTCTTATTGCCCTCATCCTCCAGCATGCAAGAGACACATGATAGACTGCAGTAAGAAAATGCTTACCTGTCATAAAAGACTGCTGGGCACAAAGCCAAAGTTATCAGATGTGGACAGAGTGCTTACAAAGCAACCACGCGTCGGATTGGGAGCTCTGAAAAATGATTGTGGATAAAAGGATAAACCCTTCATGGCCAGCTGTCATGACAGACACTTTATTTGTTGTGTATTAAATGTTGCATGATTAAAAAATTACAAAATGACAATACGTTGGTGACGTTATGAGGTTATGCTGTCCAGGTCCCAAGATGAGGTCCTGGGCAATGATGGTGTCCAGGAAGGGCGAGGATTCCAGGGTCGACTGATGGGGGGCAGATAGGGCTGGGTTTGTCTTGAAATCCACAACCATCTAGGAAATGAAAACTTAATTAAACTTGCATTTGTTATCGAGTGGCACATCGACAACATCAACAACATCATCATGGTTTCACAGTTGAAATAACTATGTTAGTTAAGTCAGCCGAAGCATGTGATAGCCGATGACAGTGTAAAGAATGGACAGAGCATGAGTGACATCACCCACAGGTGAAGCTAAAGATATGCGGCCCTGTTGGATTATGCTGCTTCGTCCGCCTCCTGGCTAATCTAAAACAGGCAAAGATGTGGAGCATCAGGTGGAGCTGAGGCGAGCCGAATGATCAATCATCACTGTCATCTGTAATGGCACCTACCTGTCAGTCAAAGCAGCCATGCTGTGGCTGACATCTGTTAAGTCTTAATATCATTTGAGCAGATGAGTTCTAGAAAAAAATTCACCCTCAGTACAGTTTTCATGAACAAATTGAAATTAGCTACAGAGACCAAAACAGTTTTTTGTAGCAGGCTGTAAACATGTTTATTTCTGCTGTGAAGTTGGACATTAATATGGGGAATCATGGAGACTGACTTGTTTTATAGCCATCCTAAAGCGGGTGAAAGTTTTTCCGCATTGGCTTCATTTTCCAGCCACAAACAGTTTATCATTAGTGGTAGAAATGACTTATATTGTTTCACCAGTGTCACAGTGACACTTCAAGTTGAATGGTCTGGCCAGTTTTTCAGGAACATCTGTGAGTCAATGATGATCACATTAGACCTCAGGCCAACAGATGCTCCTCCAGTTCCTCCATCCAAAGCAAACACAAATTTTGAGAAGGACTGGTTACCTTTGTTTCCCAAAAACAAACAGACTGGAATGCATCGTATGAGATCTGCAGCCTTTGAGCAAGGTCAAAAAGCCATTGTTTATCAGATTAGTTCCTGGTTTGCAGCCGTCCAGTGTTTTAGATGCAGAGTTTGGGCCCATATTTTTTCTTTTCATTATTACTTTCTTTAAATTGTGTGCTCTGCAGAAATGAAATCATAGCACATTTTTCAGATGGTGACTGTAATGAAGCCAGTAGTGGAGCCAGAACCGGCTCACTATGAAGCATATGAATCTATTTTATGTTTTTGAACTGCTGCATAATTTGGTTCATGCAGGCTACTGTAAGCACAGTTTCCACTGCATCTACAGTATACCTGTGTGCACTTCTATCTGCAGACTATGACACATTGTGAAAGTCATGGTTTTAAAAGTAGTGTCAGTCAGTGATATACAGTTATTTATTTAGTTTGGATAGTGGCCGTACCCATGACTGAGGGCTGGTGATGGATGTAGGAAGAGACGGAGCAGCTCATGAAAACAATTATAGAAATGAACATAAATGTCCATTTTATGGGATTGTGAATTTAGTCCAAAACTGTGAACTTTAATAATCATGAACATGTTCATGTTGTGAAGTTCAACTATAGCTCTCAGAGCACAAGAGCTGAATGGAAACCAATGGCATTGGACATTCAGACTTCCAGTATTCTACAGCAGCATGTTGAGCCCTATAACAATATAAAGAATGAACAACGTAAGCATGATGTCATCCACAGGTTTCTAAAACGCTGTTTTGAAACTTAAAATATGCAGTGCTGGCCAGCGCCATGTTGGCTGTCTTACCTCTTCCGTGTCAGACCTGGACTTAAAGAGGACTCAGATGCAGAGTAAAGATAGTTCAGGCAGACTTTATTAAAAACTCCCAACAATCAGACTATGAAAAATTAGTCTGACTAGAAAAGGAAAAAAAACAGAACAGACGATAAGACCTATAACTAAACAAAACCCACTCTGAAAGGGAGGCAAGAATCACTCATCAAAAGGAAAAGGAAAAATAAATCAACAGAAAATCTCTCCATTAGGAGGAAATCAAAGACTGTGAACTATAAACTCAAAACGCTCCAAAAGGGAGGAAAACTAAACTCTGGTCTAGAAAGATTAAAATAACAAAACAACGAAAAATCACTCCAAATAGAGGCCAACAAGGGCTATGGAAAAAAAACAGAACTATAATGCTAAACTATGGGTTAAAGGTACAAATAAAAAAATCACTCCTAAAGAAGGAATACTGGGGGTGGTTGGTAGCGTAGTGGGTTGCTTGCCCCCCCGTGTGCAGAGGCCACAGCCCTCGACGCAGCTGGCCCCAGTTCGAATCCTGCATCGTGTCATGCATGTCATTCCCCTCTCTGCCCCCTGCTTCCTGTCTATCTTCAGCTGTCCTATCATTAAAGGCAGAAAGACCATAATAATAATAATAATAATAATAATAATAATAATAATAATAATTATTATTATTATTATTAATATTATTATTATTATTATTATTATTATTATAAGACTATAAAACACATGAGAGAAATAGGGAACATGTGGACACAATCAGGAATCAGGGAAGATACTTGGACCAGTGACACATGAGGAAGGGCAAGTGACCTGAAACTAGAGGTAGAGTTAATTATCAAAATGAAACAGGAAGTAATAACTTTTCAAAATAAAACGGAAGCCAAAACTCCAGGACAAGACACCGCGTTGTGACATTCCGCCTCCCGGCTAATCTGAAGATGATGGATCATCAGACCTGAGGCCTGGCTCAGATAACAGCTATACAGTACCAGCACATGTACCTGTCAGTCAAAGCCTCCACATTATTAATTCAGGTGAGTTGTATATAAATTCACTCTCAGTGTCATAAATGGGGAAATTAGCTACAGAGACCAAAACTGTTTTTCGTACCAGGCTGTAAACATGTTTATTTCTGCTGTGAAGTTGGACATTTGAACATGGGGACTTATGGAGACTAACTCACTTCTGGGGCCATCCTCAAGTGGACATTTGAGGAACTGCGGTTTTTGATACTTCCTTCATTGGCTTCATTTACCAGCAACAGAGGTTGGCGCTTGATTTCATGGTATGTTTGGCAAAAGATTCAAAGACCACCGGCGTGGTCCTTACAACTTTAAAGTCATGACATGAAGCAGGATCGCTGTAATGTAAAGGTATTTAAATTAGGTTATTATTAAATAACAGCATGAACTGGTTCATGAAGCAATTATTAGCATTCATAATGTTTCAACAGTGGGGAATAATGGCCTCACTCTAGATTGATTTTATATGTTACTTGTGGTATGTGTGTGTGTGTGTGTGTGTGTGTGTGTGTGTGTGTGTGTGTGTGTGTGTGTGTGTGTGTGTGTGTGTGTGTGTGGACCATGATTCTCTGTGAGAGATGGAGTGCAGACCAAAATATGAAACTAAGAGCTGCAGCCAACAAGGGCTCTCCGCATCCTGCACCTTGTCTACACACACTACATATGTGTGTGAGGCTGTCAGCCTGTGTGTGTGTGTGTGTGTGTGTGTGTGTGTGTGTGTGTGTGTGTGTGTGTGTGTGTGTGTGTGTGTGTTGGAGAGATCAGTTAACTAATCGCAACCTGTTTAGGGAATACACTCACTGCCAAGAATTAAGGATAGCAGCAGTATGCTTGTGTGTGTGTGTGTGTGTGTGTGTGTGTGTGTGTGTGTGTGTGTGTGTGTGTGTGTGTGTGTGTGTGTGTGTTTGCGCCTGTCTGTTTGTGTGCACTTGATGTCCTGCCAGGTGTGTGTGTGTGTGTGTGTGTGTACATGCCCTGTGTGTTCTCAGCCTTGTTCTGTGTGTGCTGTATCTAAACATGGCACCATCAGTCTGACGCTCTCCATCTGACAAGCTACTGAAGGCTGATATCTGTTTGATGTATTCATTCATTTAGCTCCTCATATTCACAGAAATACATATTCACATCTGGGATTGTCCCCCCCCCCCCTTCCCCTCTTCTTTTCCACACTCTCCCTCCCTCCTTTTCTCTTTCTCAGAAATACATGAGCACTGAGCTCCTAGGATGTTGTTGAGATGTACACACTGATGCATGTCCACGATAAAACCTTAAAATATTTACTGATAGTGAAGCTGACATTTGTACTTATGTTACACCTTATCGTCGGTGGCATGAACATCAATTCACAGGTTGTTCTGGAGTATTCATAACCATTACGTGCCGTTAAATTTTTACAAACATCTGAAGCTTGGGAGAGCCTCACCTCCACTGCAGAACCGATCTGACGCTGACAGGCAAACTCCAGTTTACTGTCTCTGAATCTCCTTCTTCATTCTGCACCAAGACAAATTACTTTTAACAAGGACGTACACAAGGCCGGGGGTAAAGTTGCCTGTTTGCCCACTTTGGCTGAGTTGGCCCTCTGGAGAATAAAAAAGAAGATTGTTTTATTTTTGCTGTTCTGGCTGTATGAATATAAGTAACCCTTATGCTGAACTGCTGAAGTTAGACCAAATTAAGTCTCTATCATCCAAAACTTTAACAACATTTTTATATATATATATATTGGGTTATGCCCCTGTCATGTGTCATCACATGTAGCATTCAGACCTATGTGAGGTCTTGTGCAAGTCTTTATATTTCTTTTTTAAATTTCTTTCAGGATAGTGCAACATTCCCTCAGACCAGGCAAGCCAAGCTGTTCTTCTGTCATTGTGCAGTCACATTAAGTTGATGTGCTGCTTGCAGTGCAGGCTTCTCTGTTCTACATCTTTTGATCTGTCTATGAGTTCTGAGTGTGAAATACAATTATCCACGTCTGACAAACGCTAACAGAAACAACCTTGGTGGGGTTCATCTGTAAGGGTAATTTACTGCATACAGGCGAGTAGCTGATAATTAGCCTGGTCAGCCACTGTCTGTAATCAATGAACACATTATTAATTATTAATGAATGAATCAATCAATCGAATAACTTAACAACAGTCAGCATTATCATACTCGATGTTGACAGTCTTCTCATCCATTCAGCATCAATACAACGACTGCACAAGCTTGACATTTTGGACTTTTCAGATTTTAAAGTGTGAACCCTCGTAACACACCCCAACTGAACCCTTTATCGGGTGAGGAACAATATATTGTAATTTCCACAGGCTTTAAAAATGGTGCCCCACGTCTCTCAATGAAGGAGCAGAATCATGTGACCTTCTCCAGCCAATCAGCGAATGTCAGGCTACGTCACAGGTTGCATTGCTATGGCCTCTACTGGATCACACTCTAGCCCTAACATTTTTTTGCACTGTATCTATGAGTGTATGTGCGAGATATTTTGAAACAAGTGTCATATGTTCTGTAGGACTTTTTTTTTTTTACCCTCGGTGATCTTTGATTTCGATTTGCAGCCTAAAACTGAAATTCTTATATCCATCAATAACACTCCAAGGTTGAAATGTACAACTATTTCAATGAGTGCACTCAAGTGGAAAGGATGAAGGGAAAGCCAGCTGAGCTCACTAAAACAGTCAAGTATGGTGGAGATGGAAATGTTCACCACCCTAAAGTGGAGGTCCTGTAACCTGGCTCAGTTATGGAGAAAATATAAAAGTCATGGAACTGTCAATATTTTATTATAAACATAAAATTGAATCAAATTTTCCATGAAAGAAAAGTTACAGAAATATTTGTGTCTGCTGCCGATAATTATAATGCTAATTACAGAGCCATGTAAATAATTAAACACTGCAGGAGTGCTGTGGCAGGTATATTTTGTATCTATGCTAAAAAGAAGCTGTACACAGTCATGAGCATTCTGGTGATCATACAGCCTTCATGCCCCAATGACTTCACTGTAGTAATGACGCTGTGTTCCCAGAGCTCAGCTTTTACTCTGGACAGTGAATGTTGAAATCTTTACCAATGTGTGAAAAGAAAACCCAAGTTGTGACAAAGTGTAACTTTTCTTCAAACATCTCTGCGGATCTCTTCTTCTCCTGTCAAAACAAGTCTGCTGAAGAGGCTGAGATGTGTTGCTGCTGCTTGGACTCGCGCACTCACCTCAGACCTTGTGTCTGTGAAAGCAGGTCTCTCTCTTTTACAGTAGCAATGTGGAGACAGCAGATAGGGCCAGACTGAACGAGGCTGCTGTGGGACAGGCTACATTAAGATTTAAGTCCCTATACAGGGATGAAATGGAATGTCACCTCGTCTGAACTCACTTTACTTTCACTTTACTTTTTTTTCCCAGCCGTCACTGTGACCTAACTCCATGTGGTTTTATGACTGTGACTCCAGAGTTTTTCACTCATATAAATGAATTCTATTTATCATTTCAAAGGACCTATTATACTTTTAGACGGCTTTTTGTACCTCATGCAGCGAGCAGCTGTAACATAGCCATAGAGTGGTCTCTATAGGCGCACCACAGCTGGGCATGCCCTATGGAGTTCAGGGACGTGCCCATCCACTTTGCTCAGTCTAGTTATTTGACCACTTTGCTCAGGACTAACCTCTAAATTCCACCAGACATGGCTCTGGGATGCCACATATAGCTTCGTATTCCACCAGGACCGCTTTCCTGCCAGACTAAAGTTGTTTTTGTTTTGTCTGTTTTTGTTATCTGGAGTCTGCACAGGATGTTTTATTTTGAAAATTCACCCCCTCTGTGCTGTGTCTGTGTTATTTGAGTTCACTGATGGACATGGACAGGTTTAGTTGTTGCTAAGTAGCTGACCAGTAACTGTTACTGGACTGGAAGTTTGAGGTGCCACAACTGAACTAGACACATGGATGTTTTGGTAGAGTGAATCATGCAAAGCTACTCTAGTGGAGACTCAGACACAGCATGATGAGACCACTTTAAAATATTACAGTTATTTAAACTGAGATTTTGACATTTCTTAAGATCCTGAGAGATGTTTATTTGTCCTATCATGGGTGTGGTGTGAGGTGTTTGAAAGATTCTATGGCCAGAGGAAATTCATTCAACCGTTGACAAATATTCTTCAACACACTTCATCACTGGCTTAGATTTCTTTGTTTTGAGATATTAATTTCTTCAAAGCAATACATCTGAATCAGGAAAAGAAGACCTAAATTCAATGGAACTGTGGAACCAACAAGAGAACATTATGTGAAATACAAACCAGACCAGGGGCCTCATGTACAAAGCTTGCGTACGCACAAAAAAATGGCGTACGTCCTTTTCCACGCTGACGTTCAGATGTATCAAACGTGAAATGATCGTAGAAATGTGCGTGCCCCACGCCAATTTTATAGCTGGCGTACGCACGTTTCTACAGCTATTGTTCCTTTGGCGACACTTAGAGGTGAAGCTGGGAAACTGTTAACAATGTGAAAACAAGTAGTCATCAGAGTGATGTGCACATCAGAGACACACTTATGAACAATTAACACACCCACATGTTTGCAATTATATAGGTGGTTATAAAAGCATGCGTAATGTGATGAAGAAAATGATATTAACAAAGGCAGCGTTAGCGTTGTTAGAGGACCTTGCAAACGTGAGCGATTTAAGGAACGCAAGGATTTACTTGCAAACCATGATAATTGGCTCATAAGCCGATTTCGGTTACCAAGGCCAGTGTTACTGGAGCTGTGTGCAGAGCTGCGGCCGGCCCGAGAGCACAACGGGGGCCGGCGAGCAGCTCGGGGTTGTGCTGACTATACGCTGGTTCCTGGCAACAGGGGCATTCCAGCGGGAGCTGTTTATCTAAGTAGGAAACATTTTTATTCCATCAATGTTCAAATCATATGTGATGCGCAAATGCAGCTAACTAACATTGTGGCAAGGTGGCCTGGTTCAACGTACGACTCATTCATTATGACTAACAGCATGGCTGGGAACAGGCTGGAGGCTGGCACGGTGCGCGATGGGTGGCTTCTATTCGTTTAATTGTCCCGTATGTAACGCTGGTTTACATACGGGACAATTAAATGAATAAACTCTTTACTTACCCAGAAGCCGTGCCAGTGTGCCATTGTGCCAAAGCATATGTGGGCATGTGCACATTCAAATATCATGTTTTTGGTTTTCTTTATTTCTTTATTTTCCGCTTGTGAAATTTGAGCTGCAGAGCTTTTTAACAAGCCCCTGATTGTCTCCCTGTGTTCAGTATTCCTGTCTTTTTTATAGCATTTTAACACTTGTCATATTTTTTATAAATTTTTAATATATTTCATAATGTACATATGAGCATTGAAGCAGTGCAGAATCATACTTGGCTTATGAGACACTTTTTTAAATCAAATTTTAACCATTCTTCATATTTTATAAATAAACGTTTAACACCCACGTTTTATTTTGAAAACCGGAAGTGTCCACACGCTGCAGTAAGCTAGCGCTGACTTTCCGGTTTTCTCAAAGTACTTGCCATAAAGTCGGCAATAGGGCGCGCTTGAAAATACTAGAGCAGCTGACGTGACCACGCGAAAACGCGAGACGTGACCGCAGCTGTTTTTCTTCAGAACCAAGTCGTCCGTCTCCATCTTCAATTACCTCACTTGGACTCTTGGCTTCACCTCTCCTCACTTGATACAGAAAGTACGCATGCGCGCAGGGGATGTTTCTGGGTGGGCGGGGCAGTGTGCTGCGTGCTGTGAGCAGCAGGAGTGAGTGACAGGAGAAACTCCGGAGAACTAAATGCAGACGGCTTAAAATATTTACATGACAAGTACTCGATGGTCGCGATATAGTCATTTTATACATCTCACGTAGAACAAGCCGCGATATATCGAGTATCCCTAGGTAGGATTTCACAAACTTGTGTGGGAAATCGAATATTTTAAGAGATCCTCTCACGGACCACTTGAGGTCGCTCGCGGACCACTAGTGGTCTCTGTCCTTAGACCCTCGGTTCAAATGAGGAAAAACTTGCCCACAAAAAACCTTTAACAGGGAAAAAATGTGAAAGAAACCTCAGGTAGAGCTACAGAGGAGGGATCCCTCTCCCAGGATAGACAGACGTGCAATAGATGTCACGTGAATGGTAGTTTGTTCCACAGAAGAGGAGCCTGATAGCTGAAAGCTCTGGCTCCCAATCTACTTTTGGAAACTATAGGGACCACAAGGAACCCAGCGTCCTGAGAGCGCAGTGTTCTAGAGGGGTAGTAAGGTATTATGAGCTCTTTTAGATATGATGGTGCCTGACCATGAGATTTGTAAGTAAGAAGAAGAATTTTAAATTATATTCTATATTTAATAAGTAGCCAATGCAAGGAAGCCAAAATGGGAGAGATGTGATCTCTGATCTTGGTTCCTGTCAGAACATGTGCAGCAGCACTCTGAATTAACTGCAAAGTCCTAAGAGACTTATCAGAGCAGCCTGATAACAAAGAGTTACAATAGTCCAGCCTTGAAGTCACAAATGCGTGGACTAGTTTTTCTGCATCCGCTTGAGAGACAATGCGTCTGATTTTAGCAACGTTACGTAAATGGAAGAATGCAGTCCTCGAAATTTGTTTTATGTGGACATTAAAGGACAAATCCTGAACAAAAACAACTCCAAGATTCTTTACAGTGGAGCTGGAGGCCAGGGGGGATCATCCAATTTTTTATATCCTTAAGGCATGTTTGGAGTTTAGTTAACTGATTGGTTGCATCAGGCTTGATCGATAAATATAATTGGGTGTTGTCAGCATAACAATGAAAATTGAAGTGATTCCTAATAATGTTAATTATTATTAATAGGTTGTATTAAAAGTTCATAAATAAATGAGTTCATAATAGTTAAAAATGGTTTCAAATGTGTGTTGATCAAAAAACATAAATATATGTACAGTTAATAAATAAGACTATTTACAGTTAAAAGATACATTCATATAAAGGTCTTTAAGTTCAATTTGATTGTAAGATATTTGTGATCAGAGATAAGAGAGAATAAGAAGCCGTGTTTGTGTAACCTAACCTGTCACTTGTTATGTCAATCATTTCATTCCTGTTTTACCTTTGGTTATTTGGGATCTCACGAGCCAATTCGAGTCGCTGTGTAAGGGGCGGGACTAGTGGCACAGGTTAGTGTGGGGAGTAGTGCGCACATGGAAAAGAGAGACGCTATCGATCAGAGCTAAAGAGAGGAGGCATTGTTCGTGTGGGAAGCATTTAAGTTTAATCCTGGAGGTCGACTACCCGTGGTCCTGATATAAACTTCTGTGTGACCTGCAAGAGGTGAATATAATGTGTATGCCTGTATTTTGTGCTATATCTACCTGTTATAGTGAATAGAGACTGAATATAATGAGTTTAGCGACATGCTAACTAGCGGTAGCATTCGGTGCTAATGTGCCTGCATATCATAGCTTTTGCATTGTGATATTTCTGAAGCTAACGCTAAGGCTAATTCGACATGAGATGGCATTGGATATTGTGGCTCAATTCAGATATTATGCTTTAAGGAGACGGACGTTGGAGAGGGAGAGACGGATTTCCAAACGATGACCCTGCTGTACTCTGCTGTACTCTGCTGTGCTATACTGTCGTGCTATTCTGCGTTTGGATGCGTCAGGCCGAGCCCTGCTGCTGCTGTATCTTTTCTTGTGACTTCGCCATTGCCGTGAGACTTTTTCATCCACATTCTGCCCTACTAACAAACCCTGGATTCGTGAGTACTAACATACACATGCACGTGCTTTTATTTTGTGCTCAGCTTTGAGTGAAGCGGCCATTGCAGTTTTTAGGCCACACCGCACACAAGCTTCAATAACAGGCCTGCAACAGGTTAAAAGCTCTTTTAAGTGTGTTTTCATCTGAATGTGTGTGGGCCCACAGGTAAAATATTGAGTTTGCGTTGTTGTGAAATAAAGAATACGGTTTTGAAGGTAACTTAAAGGTTTAAAAAGGGATTAATATTATTTATTTTGAAGACTAAATACAAAAGCTTTTATTTTGGAAAGTAAAGTGTTTTTGGTTATAACAAGAGTATAAAAAATGTTTTGTTTTAAGTTAAAGGGACAGTGTTAAACCAAAAGAAAGAAATTGCAAATTTATTTTGAAAATCTCTATTAACTCTGTGAATTGTGTATTACATTTATTTTATTTTATTCCTTAAAATCATTCAGCTATTATTCTGTCTATATTAATAAATACCTGTAAAAGGATTATTTTTTGCATTTAAAGTACAGTTGTGGTGGTCATTATTTTAAAAGTAGTAAACATTATTAGAGGTATACATTCTAAAAGTAACATAAAACAGTTGTATTTTCCTACAACAAGCCCAGGCCCAGTCTCATAGTATTAACCACTCTAGCTTTATTTTAACTACATGGGACCTGGGTTACATAAAATGGAGGCACCGCTGGGATTTTTTTTTCAACACAAACTGAGATTTCTTTAAATAAATCAGACAAAAGTAACTTGACCCCACAACTTTAGTGTATTAATATAAAAGTAACGTGCTAACAGTAACTAACAGTGATTAAAATAAAGTACAGCAATGGCAGTCCCGACAAGCAACCCATCACAGCGTGAGCTAATTAACTGGTGCAAAGGAGAAGCAGTAGACCTAAAGCATGCTCTCTTGTTATATGGAGTGCCTGAAAGTGCATCAAGAGCCGACATTGAAAATACAGCAGGGACCATCAAAGCATTGGGAAAAGTTGCAGTTAGAGGCAGAATGTTTCACCCTCAACAAAAGTCACTGATGGTGTTATGTGAGTGTCGTGAAGAGATCGACCCCTCTAAAATTCCACCTGAGCTAATGCCTGTAAGTGAAGGAAGTGGTTGGAAAACTGTCTGCTACCAAGAGCCTCAGATTGACAACTTTGAAGAGAAGTTGCTGACCTTTTTGCAGAGTGAAGGGAGAACCTTAGAGGACATCCAAGGGCTATGCCCTCCTACAGAGACCAAAGAGAGTAACAGCAACCCTGAAGACATCATCCGTGCAGTCGGTGATGTCCTGAGTAGAACAAACAAGCAACCTGATAGTCAGCCATACAGACGTCTACCGACATTCTCCGGGATCAGTCCCACTCCCGCTGGAGAAGAGACCCTAGACAACTGGCTGGAGCAAGCAACACTCCTAGTAGAGGAAGGTGATTGCTCAGACAGAGAGAAACGACGTCGGATACTGGAAAGTCTCAAAGGGCCCGCCTTTGAAATCATTCAAGCTGTCCGCCTGACTCAACCTGATGCTAGCCCACATGAGTACATGAAGGCTATAGAGAGCATTTTTGGTACAGTAGAGTCCCCAGAAGAACTATACCTGTCACTTAGAGCCCTGCACCAACAGCCTGGTGAACGTCTGTCCGAGTTCCTACGAAGAGTAGAGAGATCCCTTGTCAAAGTAGTACAAGGAGGCGGTTTATCTGTTAGCGCTGCCAACAGCGCTCGTTTAGAGCAGCTTCTCAGAGGGTCCACCTCTGAACTCATGTTGTTTCAGTTGAAGATTAGGGAGCGGAGTGGTAATCCCCCTACATTCTTGAACCTGTTAAGAGAAGTGATCGAAGAGGAAGGTCGCCAGTCAGCTAGACAAAGTCAAGTGTCACACCGTCCCCAACGTGTACGCACCGTCCAAGCTGAAAAGGAGAAAGAACCTGAATCGGTCTCTAAAAGTGAACTGCAAGCTCAGATTCAAGAACTGAGAGCGCAGTTAGAGCAGAGAAACAACCTACAGCCTCAGTCACCACCTGATGAGTCCTGTAAACGTCCTAAAGAGAAACAGAAACCGGAAAACGAGTCACAGAGTGAACTGCCATCACTGCGAAAACAAGTGAAAGCCCTAGAAAGTAAAATAAGTGTAATGAAAGTAAAATACACATCAGACCCCCCAAGAGAACACACAACCCAGCCCCACCGATACAAAGCAGCTACAAGTCACAAGCCCACTCAGTCTAGAGTCTTCTCTCCCCGACAAGACAGTGATGAGTTTTTCTGTTATCGGTGTGGGGAAAATGGCCACATAGCCACCAGATGTACAGCCCCTGAGAATCTTCAAAAAGTCATCAGAAAGCTCATACGCTTGGTGCGAGTTTCCTCCCTCCCCAGCAAAGAGAACCCAAAGCCTACATGTGAAGAGCCGTATGTAGCTAGAGCCAATAAGGTTAAAGTCCCAGAGATCAACACTGACTTACCTGAAGGTCTTGTAGGTCCCTCATTTATTCACACCATCAAAGTTAATGAAGTGGTCTGTGATGCCCTCATCGACAGTGGTTCCAATGTGACTATCATCTTTGAAAGCTGGTACCACCAACACTTACCTGATGTCCCGATAAAACGTCTTTCTGGCCTTGGACTATGGGGCCTCGCTGACGCAGAGTATCCTTACAAAGGATACGTTGTTGTTGAGATGGAGTTTGCAGAGGAGATCACTGGAGTGTCGGGACAAGTAGAAGTGCTAGCCTTAATTTGTCCTGAGCCAAGAAACCAACAACAGACCCCTGTGCTGGTTGGAACCAACACATCTTTGTTCCGCCGCCTATGGGAACTGGTGAAGACAAAAAGTGACAAGGACACTGTGCACTTAATGAGGATTCAGTCTGTTTATGCCCCTGTTACAGCACAAGAGCAGTTAACACAAAATGAAGTCTTGGGACAGATAAAGTGGAAAGGACCCGGTTCACTCTCCATTGCTCCAGGTGCAAAGTATTATGCAACGTGCAAAGTGGAAAGACAGAGTGCCCCGTCCAAAGACCTTGTACTGATTGATGCACCGACTGCCCAGTTATTCCCCGCCGGTCTGCTGGTATAGCCTGGTGTGCTCCCAGACACCGACATAGATGACAACCGTTTCACTGTTCTCATTCAGAATGAGTCCAAAAAGACGACTTCCATCCCAGTTGGGACCGTCGTAGCTGAGATGTATGCGGTGGACACAGTTACCCCCGTCCAGCCTTCTGATCTCACAGCTGAAACCATAGACCCAAGTCTCTTCAGTTTCGGAGACTCCCCCATTCCCGAAGAGTGGAAGAAACGTCTTCAGCAGAGGTTGGCTGAAAGGCAGAATGTTTTCTCACTGCATGAGTGGGATGTTGGGCGCGCCAAGGGTGTTGAACACCACATACGCCTGCATGATCCCAGACCCTTCAGGGAAAGGTCAAGGAGACTAGCCCCTGCAGACATTGACGATGTGCGGCAGCACATACAACAACTACAGGCCGCTGGCATTATCACCGAGTCCCGTAGCCCCTACGCCTCACCGATCGTCGTAGTCCGCAAAAAGAACGGAAGCATCAGAATCTGTATCGATTACAGAACACTCAACAACCACACTACACCAGATCAGTACACAATGCCACGCATCGACGACGCCTTGGATTCCCTATCAGGCAGCCAATGGTTCTCGGTTCTAGATTTGCGCAGTGGCTATTATCAGATAGAGATGGCTCCGGAGGACAAAGAGAAAACCGCATTCATTTGCCCTCTCGGTTTCTTTCAATTTGAGCGCATGCCACAAGGAATCACAGGAGCGCCTGCAACGTTTCAACGCTTAATGAAAAAAGCTGTTGGCGATATGCATCTCCTGGAAGCCCTCGTGTACTTGGATGATATCATCATATTCGGCAAGACACTTGAAGAGCATGAGCAACGTCTTTTCAAAGTACTGGATCGACTAGAGGAGGTCGGTTTGAAGGTCTCTATTGACAAATGTCAGTTCTGCCAGCCTGAAGTTAAGTATGTGGGTCACATTGTTTCCGCCAATGGAATAGCTACCGATCCAGACAAAGTGGAGGTAGTCAAGCATTGGAAAGAGCCCACTCACCTGAAACCGCTGAAGTCCTTCCTTGGATTCTGCAGTTATTATAGAAGATTTATTGCTAATTATTCTGCTATTGTAAGTCCTCTCTCTGAGCTCACTAAGGGTTACGCCCCCACGTGGAAAGACCCCAAGTTCAAAAAGAGTGTCGACCCACGCAAAGTCTACTTCAAGCCATCAGACCCCTTCGGAGAGCGGTGGACTCAAGCCTGCCAGGACGCTTTGGATCCTTTTGTTCCCAGTAAATCTTAGCGTGAACGTGATGGACCAACTAAGTCCTAAAGATATTCAGGTAGCACAAGACATGGACCCAACAATTGGACCAGTAAAGAAAGCAATGGGAAAGAATAAAGGACTGACTCGCTCAAAAAATGACTCATCGGAGACTGTGTTGCTCCTACGCGAAAGCCGCAAATTGGAGTTAAATGATGGATTACTCTACAGAGTAAAGGAAAAAATATGTGGAAAACAGATCAAACAACTTGTCTTACCAGCAAGATATCGCCCAATGGTGTTAAGGTCGCTACATGATGAGTGCGGACACATGGGAATAGAACGCACCACTGAACTGATCAAGGACAGATTTTATTGGCCAGGATGACAGCTGAGGTCGAGCAGCACATTCGAACCTGTGGTAGATGTATCTCCAGGAAGACACTCCCTCAGCATGCTTCGCCCTTGAACCAAATAACAAGTAATGGCCCTTTAGATTTAGTATGTATTGACTTCTTGCAGATAGAGCCTGATTCTAGAGGTGTTGCTAATGTGTTAGTAGTGACAGACCATTATACACGTTATGCACAAGCATTCACTACAAAAGATCAAAAGGCTCTCACAGTGGCAAGAGTATTGTGGGACAAATATTTTGTTCACTATGGTTTACCTGCACGGATACACTCGGATCAAGGCCGAGACTTCGAAAGTCGTTTAATCAAAGAACTCTTGTCCATGCTTGGTGTACGGAAGTCAAGAACATCCCTCGATCACCCTCAAGGGGACGCACAACCAGAGAGGTTCAATCGAACACTCTTAGTGATGCTTGGTACCCTGGACACTGTAAAGAAACAATGTTGGAGTCAACATATCACCTATCTGGTACATGCATACAATTGCACAACAAATGATTCCACGGGATACTCACCGTATCAACTCATGTTCGGGAGAGACGCCAGATTACGCATTGACATCTGTTTTGGAATCTCGCCAAATGGTGAAAGTGAAACCTCCTACCAACAGTACGTCACTCGGATGAGGAAAGACTTGCAAAAAGCTTACCAGTTAGCATCTGATGCTGCTTTAAAGAGTCACCTGAAAAACAAAGCACGTTTTGACCACCGTGTGAGAGACTTACCTTTGGAGAAAGGAGACAGAATTCTCATTCAGAATGTTGGTCTATAAGGCAAGCATAAACTCCAAGATCGATGGAAATCAACACCCTATGTTGTTGTGGAGAAGTTGCCTAACCTGCCAGTTTATAAGGTCAAACCAGAGCATGGTACAGGTGTAGTGAAAACTCTTCATCGAGATCACCTGTTGCCTATTGGTTACATGGTCAGGATGTCTAACCTCTCAGATGACACAAACTCTGTTCAGAGACCTGTAACAAGAGCTCCTTACCCGGAAACGTCAAGCAAACAAGTCTGAAGAAAGTGCCTCAGAATCATCAGACTCAGAGTTTGAAACTGTACACAATCCTCCAGATATTGATGTAAATGAAATCAGGAGACAATTGGATGTGAGGAATCAACAATCTGTGGAGAATGAAGAGAGTGAAAGTTCTGAAGAGAGTGAAAAATCTGAAGAGGAAAGCTGTGAAGATACAGAAAATCAACAACGTACAGAAACAGAGTATGAGGAACCGCCTGAAGGTGATGCACCTCCTCTGTCGGATACTGAGGTCCAAGAGACAAACACTGAATCTGTGAAAGAAGATTCACAAGAATCAGAAGAGGGAGAAAGTTCACCTCCATCAAACAGAACCAGACATGACAAAGCTGCTAAAAGCACTAGAAGTGAAAGTGAAAGGTCTCCTACAGTCCGAAAGTCACTGAGAAAACCCAAGCCATCCGTGAGATTCACTTATGAAAAACCTGGTCAGCCATCTTGTGAACCAGTTATCATCATGCACCATGGCATGGTCATTCAACTCAAGTTGAACCCTCCAGACAAAGAACAAAGGAAAAAGTCCAAAACATCCAAAAGGTACATGGATGAGGAGAAAAGGAATCACCCTTCAAAGTTGAAGAGAGACAAGAGGTGTGATGAGGACATCTACACATTCAGAAGAGGGAGGATGTAGCCCTGTACAAAAAGTCATAAGGTACAGAGCATAAAAAGTAACAGTATATTAATAGGTTGTATTAAAAAGTTCATAAATAAATGAGTTCATAATAGTTAAAAATGGTTTAAAATGTAATACATAAATATATGTACAGTTAATAAATAAGACTATTTACAGTTAAAAGATACATTCATATAAAGGTCTTTAAGTTCAATTTGATTGTAAGATATTTGTGATCAGAGATAGAAGAGAATAAGAAGCCGTGTTTGTGTAACCTAACCTGTACCTGTTTTACCTTTGGTTATTTGGGATCTCATGAGCCAATTGGAGTCGCTGTGTAAGGGGCGGGACTAGTGGCACAGGTTAGTGTGGGGAGTAGTGCGCACATGGAAAAGAGAGACGCTATCGATCAGAGCTAAAGAGAGGAGGCATTGTTCGTGTGGGAAGCATTTAAGTTTAATCCTGGAGGTCGACTACCCGTGGTCCTGATATAAACTTCTGTGTGACCTGCAAGAGGTGAATATAATGTGTATGCCTGTATTTTGTGCTATATCTACCTGTTATAGTGAATAGAGACTGAATGTAATGAGTTTAGCGACATGCTAACTAGCGGTAGCATTCGGTGCTAATGTGCCTGCATATCATAGCTTTTGCATTGTGATATTTCTGAAGCTAAAGCTAAGGCTAATTCAACATCAAATGGCATTGGATAGTGTGGCTCAATTCAGATATTATGCTTTAAGGAGACGGACGTTGGAGAGGGAGAGACGGATTTCCAAACGATGACCCTGCTGTACTCTGCTGTACTCTGCTGTACTCTGCTGTACTGTGCTGTGCTATACTGTCGTGCTATTCTGCGTTTGGATGCGTCGGGCCGAGCCCTGCTGCTGCTGTATCTTTTCTTGTGACTTCGCCATTGCCGTGAGACTTTTTCATCCACATTCTGCCCTACTAACAAACCCTGGATTCGTGAGTACTAACATACACATGCACATGCTTTTATTTTGTGCTCAGCTTTGAGTGAAGCGGCCATTACAGTTTTTAGGCCACACCGCACACAAGCTTCAATAACAGGCCTGCAACGGGTTAAAAGCTCTTTTAAGTGTGTTTTCATCTGAATGTGTGTGGGCCCACAGGTAAAATATTGAGTTTGCGTTGTTGTGAAATAAAGAATACGGTTTTGAAGGTAACTTAAAGGTTTAAAAAAGGGATTAATATTATTTATTTTGAAGACTAAATACAAAAGCTTTTATTTTGGAAAGTAAAGTGTTTTTGGTTATAACAAGAGTATAAAAAAGGTTTTGTTTTAAGTTAAAGGGACAGTGTTAAACCAAAAGAAAGAAATTGCAAATTTATTTTGAAAATCTCTATTAACTCTGTGAATTGTGTATTACATTTATTTTATTTTATTCCTTAAAATCATTCAGCTATTATTCTGTCTATATTAATAAATACCTGTAAAAGGATTATTTTTTGCATTTAAAGTACAGTTGTAGAGGTATACATTCTAAAAGTAACATAAAACAGTTGTATTTTCCTACAACGAGCCCAGGCCCAGTCTCATAGTATTAACCACTCTAGCTTTATTTTAACTACATGGAACCTGGGTTACACATATATAAACTAAATAGAAGTGGTCCTAGTACAGAACCTTGTGGGACTCCATGACAAACTGTGGTATGCATGAAGGATTCATCATTGACGTGAACAAATTGAGATCGATCTAAGAAATACGACTTAAACCAGCTTAGGGCGGTTCCTTTGATGCCAATTTGATGTTCCAGTCTCTGTAAAAGAATTTGATGGTCAGTGGTGTCAAATGCAGCACTAAGATCTAACAGGACAAGTACAGAGATGAGTCCATGCATTCAAATAAACTATTGGTATGGAGAAAGTCACACAGTTGATTAGCTACAGCTTTCTCAAGTATCTTAGACACAAAGGGAAGGTTTGATATCGGTCTGTAGTTGGCTAAAACCTCTGGGTCTAGAGTAGGCTTTTTAAGAAGAGGTTTAATTACAGCTACCTTAAAGGACTGTGGTACATATCCTGATAATAAAGACAGATTAATCGTATCCAATAACGAATGACTAACTAGAGGTAAAACATCCTTGAGCAGCCTGGTTGGGATGGGGTCTAAGAGACAGTTTGACGGCTTGGCTGCAGAAATTATTAAAGTTATTTGATGAAGGTCGATGGGAGAAAAACTGTCTAAATATATAACAGGTTGCTGTTTCAAAACGTTCTGTATCAGAATGCAGATCAATACCTGTTGAGGGCAGGAGGTGATGGATTTTGTTATAATCTTATCATTAAAGAAGCTCATGAAGTCATTGCTACTTAAACCTAAAGGAATAGATGGTTCTGTAGAGGTGTGATTCTCTGTTAGCCTGGCTATGGTGCTGAAGAGAAACCTGGGGTTGTTCTTATTCTCCTCAATTAAAGAAGAGTAATAGGCTGCTCTGGCATTATGGAGAGCCTTCCTGTATGTTCTGAGATTATCTTGCCAGACTAGATGAGATTCTTCCAGTTTAGTGGCACGCCATTTGCGTTCAGATTTACGTGCCTCTTGCTATAATTTACGAGTCTGCTGGCTATACCATGGTGCTAGCCTTCTTTGTTTAATTGTCTTCTTTTTCAGAGGTGCAATAGAGTCTAGAGTTGTCCGTAATGAGCCTGTAATACTATCAACAAGATGGTCTATTTGTAAGTGGCTAAAGGAAGCAGACAAGTCCTCTGTTACAGTTATACATGGCATTGAATTCAATGCTGAGGGAATCACTTCCTTAAATTTGGCTACAGCACTATCAGATAAACATCTGTTGTAGAAGTTTCTACACAAAGGCTTATAGTCCGGTAGTATGAACTCAAAGGTTATAAAAAAAAAATGGTCAGACAGAAGAGGATTCTGTGGGAAGACTATTAGATTATCAATTTCAACGCCATATGAAAGAACAAGATCAAGAGTGTGGTTCAGACAATGAGTCGGTTTATTTACACTTTGACAAAAGCCAATTGAGTCTAATAGAGAGATAAACGCAGTACTAAAACTATCATTGTGGTTGTCCACATGGATGTTAAAATCACCTACAATAATTACTTTATCTGTTTTAAGGATCAAGCCTGATGCAAATTCTGCAAATTCAGATAAAAATGGAGCTCGATATACTGTAACAAATAGAATTGGCTGCAAAGTTTTCCAGGTTGGGTGAGTGAGGCTAAGAACAAGACTTTTAAATGAATTATAATTTAGTTTAGGTTTAGGATTTATTAATAGACTTAAGTCAAATATGGCTCCAACTCCACCACCTTGACCAGTACTTCGAGGAACATGAGTATTATAATGACTCGGAGGAGTGGATTCATTTAAGCTATTCATCCTCCTGCAGCCAGGTTTCAGTGAGACAGAACAAATCAATATCATAATCAGATATTAGGATAGTGCAAAGATAAGTAGATAGTCGCTGATGTGAGAAACGAAAATCTGTTCAGGTGAGCCGAGCAGAGAGCACCATGGCAACAACACAGATAACCAGAAGTGACACAATACGTTACCGCAAAGCACGTCGTCGTAAAAGCTCCAGCAGTTGAAGTTAGTTGCTAACATCAGCATGCTAACACACACAAATGAAGAACAACAACTTGTATTTCTATCGCGGCACAATAGAGTTCAGTAATCATGACACATGACAAGAGGTACAGTTTGTCCATCAATCACGACACATACACACACCCACAGAACACGTTATGCGCTTAAATCTCTAATTATGCACAGCTATTTCCTCCTCTTGTTTCCTCCCAACAGGTAGAAACTCCATAGAACATGTACCAAATGAGTATAGCACCGATGGTAAAAATAGATACCTCATTATACAACGCAGCACAGAAATCCTGTGGGCGTTTTTACATTGCACATTTACATAAATATGTTGTTACAATAATCCAGTTAATTATTTCAATAACTGCACTTCTCTGCATGACCGACTGTAAACTTCAGCAGCACTGAAACTGACAACCACACGACAAAGATGGATTCTGTGTAGCAGGCGAGCAGAAACCTCTGTGGCTGTGAAGTGAAGGCAAAAGTACCACAATCTGCACTTCTCCAAATGTCCACTTGAGGCTGATTTATGGATTATGCCAAAAGCCCAACAGGCACGCCTCTGCCACCTCGCGGCTGTTTTGGTCCGTTTTCCACACGACTTCAAACCCCGTCAGGAAGGTTTCACAAGGGTTTTGTCAAAGTTTATGTGCTTCTAAATGTGTGAATATGTTACATAGTTTTTCTATTTTGGCTGTTTTAATGATCAGTTTGCAGCTTGAGTATTTTATTTTGAAATTCCACTTGATTCTCTATGCTGTTTTGGTGTCCGACCTCCATTCGGCTCGAGCTGCTCTGTGTGTAGATTTGACGCTGGCTGCTCACGGCATCTGTCAGAATTAGAACAGCCACGTATTCCCCACGGTGCCGAGCAGAGGCCCTGCACTTCTGGGATGCTTCTGAAACGGACCAGTGCAGGACTGGTGGGCTTTGAGACATTGTCTAGAACGGCCAAGATTACTTCCGGCGGCTGCCGGACACATGCCCGACGAAATTCGGCCAAGATGGTATTATAGCCAGAGCCACAACTCTCTAACTCCATGTCTTAACAGTCTACAAGAGCAGTGTGTGCCTCTGTTACACCGACACCAGACTCCAGTTTGAATGACAGTGGCTTTAGATGACTAAATGTCAAACAAAGACAAAGATTTCAATAGATTCAGTCATAGTTCTCTCATGAATTCATTTTAATTAAAGGTATTCTCTAATTTTTGTCTATGAAAATTATTAGTCAGTGAAATGAACAGTGCCGCCACACTGCACTGATCCCTTTCTGCATTTCTCCTCTACATTTGACCCACTACAACTGTAAAGTGTCAGTGTGCAGCCACAGGAAACCACCTGGGGACCAAGACCAGTTCTGAGGACCAAACTGCTCAAGGGCGAAAGCAGGAGAAAGCCCAACACAACCTGGACACGTGCACAGAAAAGCCTCTTTTGCACTTCATTTTGTCGACAGAACGATGCACTGATGTTACATAAACTGGATAAAGTGTATCAAATCAGAGTGAAACCACCTTATCGTGTCTCTGCTCTCACGGTTAGTGATGGAGCTTAGTATAGCATGTCCTGTAAATCCCACCAGAAGGGAATTAACCTGTTTAAATTAATAACCGTTGCTTCCTGCCCGCCCACACGCTTTTTGATTCATATTTCACACCCTCACAAGCCTTTGTTCTTGTAGCTGGAGAGACACGCGCAGGGGGGAAATGCTTTAGCCTCAAAATGTCAGTCGCTGCTCCTTCCTCGCCAGCTGCTGCTTGGAAACACAGTTGTTTCCACGCTGCTGTATTTTTATCCTCCTCCCCTCTCCTCTTTGTCTCCTCCTGTCTGCTCTTTTTGTTTTAAATGTTTTATTTTGTGCCAAGGAGATGGATTTTCTTTGTCTTTACACTGCAGTGTAGTTGGAGCTCATACTGGCAGTGCAGCTCTGTTGTCTGTTTCAGTTTATGGGACCAACTGTGTCAAGATTTGCCTCCTCTGACTTTTTGTTCTCACTGACGATATTTTGGAAAGCAGGGTGTGAGGAGACGTGCACAGTATTAGCATATCCAACATGTTCCTCGTGGCCTGAAAAATATTCCCTACATTTGAAAAACAAATCCGTGTCAAACTGAGTATTTGGCTCAGGGTGCATGCACCTTTGAAGTGATTTCTGAGTGCAGAGCGATGCATGTGACCTCCGCTCAGAAGTGTTGTGTTTTACATGCATTTTTAACTGCAACACAACTACTCATACTGTAGACATGCAAATGTGGAGCCACACAGAGCGTACTCTGAGAGCAGTTGGACTTGAGTTCGGTGACTTGCTCAAGGGAACCCAGTACACCTTCCATACTTTGGTCCATACTGGACTTGAACCAGCCACCCTCCAGTTTCCAAGCCAAGTCCCTACAGACTGGGCTACTGGCTCCTGGTATGTGTCACACGTTATTATTTCAAATGGTAAATAGATTTGTATCTGTGACAAGTTGCAAATGTGATACACTCTAGAGTCTAGACTGTGTTGCTTAAAAAGAGAGGTAAAACGTTGAAAGCGTCATTTTTCACTGCTGTTTCATTCTTATGTGGTAAAATTCAATTATTTATCGTTTTAATCAGTCATCTACAGGATGGTCTGAAACCTGTACTCTGGGATCAATTGCTTTGGTCTCCGCCCAGGTACCTGAAATGGCGATACTCAAGTGTGCATGTTAAACCTTGGTTGTTTTGTCTGTATTAACTTGTTAATACTGCTCCCTTTGGACTGGATTTGATCAAGTTGTGTCAAGACTGTGTGCGTACGTGCAGATCCCTGCTTCATACTTAGACAGGCTCGACCGAGCAATCTGATTGGTCAACTAGACGTTTAGAATGTGCTCAAATCAGTATGACAGCACAGCTGACTCATCACTGAATATATTACTCTGCCATCTCCACAGTGTCACATCCTGAAAATCTATAACATGTAAACAAATACGAATAAGTCCACTGGAACCCATCTGAATTTACAATTTCAACTTTTTTAATGAATAATCTGTGTTATGGAGCTGTTAGACCACCTTGTTAATACAGGCATGTACCTCGTTAATACAGGCGTGTACCTCATTATTACAGGCATGTACATCGTCATTACAGGCGTGTACCTCATTAATATAGGTGTGTACCTCATTAATACAGGCATGTACCTCGTTTTCAACACACATCAAGCTCTTTTATATTGTATAGTAGAGGCTGCCAAGCATGGTACCAACTGCTCATTAGGAGCGGACCAGCATTCAAACTGATACTGAGCTCAACCATACCTCTGTGGCTGTCAAGTGAAGCCAACACAGCGGTGCCAAAAAACTGCAGTTCCTCAAACGTCCACTTGAGGCTGGTTACAGAGTCAGTCTCCATGTTCAAATGTTCAGATTCACAGCAGAAATAAACATGTTTACAGCCTGGTACAAAAAACTGTTTTGGTGTCTATAGCTAATTTCCCCGTTTATGACAACTGTACTGGGGGTGAATTTATATACAACTCACCTGTTTCATACATTCTATAACCCACACAAACATCCACACATTGATATCACAGCCATCAAGGACAATTTGTGGTTCAGTGTCTTGCTCAAGGACACTTTGAGTGGACTGGGAGAGCCAGGACTCAAACCGCTAATTCAGCCTCAGCTCAGTATAAAAAGAACCAACAGTTTTCCTCTAATGCTCTTTACAGACTGAGTCATCGAGTAAAGACACACACAGACAATGCAATGCTCAGTTTCTTATGTATAATTGATCATTTTCAATTGTGTGTCTTCTTTTTTTCTCCTCATATATCTAATTTCTGCTTTGTCCTGTTGACTCCTGCATGGTGTTTTGTCTCAATATATGAATTCATGCTTTCATCATAATCAAGCATTCACACAAGAGAAGTCACGGCGCTACACCTGCACCACAACACAGGAACAACAGCGAGAGAGCAGTCAGTATTAAAATGTGATCTTTATCCACACGCGTTATCTGGATAAGAAATGATCAGATTGCCTTTGTGTTCACGCCTGCTATTCTTAATGTGTTCTCACTATCCTTGTTCAGATCGGCTCTGTCGTCCAGAGCAGAACCTGATCAGACTCCCTTAAAAAAAGTTTGGTGAGTTAGGGACAACACTACAAACTTTGTGAAACTCACCCCTGGTGTGTTGCAGTATTGGCTTGTAGGCTACTCTGACCAGAAAAATGAAGCCATGTTCAAAGACCAGCTGCATAGAGAATCCCAACACACCATTATTGTTTTATTTTGATGTGACTGTATAGCATTCATTTCCCTCTATATTGTTTTTATTTTTCAGTTATGTTGAATATTGCATGTTTTAACATTTCAATGTCACAGAATTTGAACAACAACCCACTGTATGTTGGCTAAAAACAAATATACACATCAGTCAATCTAAGTGCACTTGTGTTGAACTCACAATACTCTCCTGATTGACTCTGGAGGTGATAATCACAACTGGCCCTCAATCTGTCTCGGATGCATTTACATCTGCATGTTATGAAGCACTGTTCAACTGCAATTCCAATTACCCGAAACACATTCTAATGCAAGGTGTGAAGGGAGACGCCTTGACAACTTTGTTTCTAAATTGTTACATATGACACAGTTCACTGTCAACAGCTATTTTTGGAGAAGCAAACACATCGTGGATTTTCATCATGTTAAATTGTGTTTGGAGACCACACAGATAATTACAGAAATGTATTGAACATATAGATCAGTATTACCAGGGGTGTAGTAAGTGCATGTATGTAGAAGTGTAGTCTACTGAAAACAACAAAACAAAATATAACCCTGGCAGCTGGAGTCGTCAGACGATTTTAAAAGTTTGCAGTGACAGGGTTCGTTATTGTGTGTCATAGCAAAACATAGCTGTGCAGTTATCCAAATGTTCTAACTGATCAACAGAAGATGTCATAGCACACCACCCACGATCTAAAAGGGAACGGGATTTATGTGAAATTGCTGTTTATTGACTGTAGTTTAGCTCTAGGCTCAAGGACCTGAGGAGAAACATGTCACTGTGCACGTGGATCTTTGATTTCCTAATGGGCAGACCCCAGGTGGTGAGGGTAGGCAGAAACAGTTCATCCACCCTCATCCTTAACAGCGGAGTATCTAAGGGCTGTGTTTTCAGTCCTATGCTGTTTTCCCTGTCCACATGACTAAGTAGCCACTTTTTTCCACACCATCATCAAGTTGTCAGATCTGAACGCTGACAGGACTCAGAGGAATCAGAAAAGGAATTATGTCACCCTAATATTAACATGTCAAGACAACATGTCAACATGTCAAGACAACATGTCATCAATAAGTGGAGAGGGTGGACAGTAACTTGTTGTCCACATCAACCTGACCTGAACACTGCATGCTGACTCCATGGGGAGAAAGACAAGGCAGAGACTGTTTCACCTCAGACACTTGAGGAAGAATTTCTACTCCTGCACCATCAAGAACATTCAAATAAATTCAGATTTTCTGTTCTACTCGTGGCTGTAGTCGACGCAAAGTACAAGTTTATTTATGCCACTGTTAGTACTCAGGGACGTGTCGGATGGAGGGACATTTATCAG
Source organism: Collichthys lucidus (assembly GCA_004119915.2). NCBI lineage: Eukaryota > Metazoa > Chordata > Actinopteri > Sciaenidae > Collichthys > Collichthys lucidus. Next base: position 32,050,744 of record CM014089.1, on the reverse strand, counting down.
ACGTCTGGGCCGCTGTTGACAGATGTGTTCTGAATGAGAGCCACTGCCAGTAAGCAACATGACTTATGCATTTGTTGATGATGAAGCGTTTCCTCTCCAGACTGACCTTGTGGTGTCATACCTTTGCCAAAATCTTGAGTTTGGATAAATATCCAATTATAGACGACCATCTAGACTTTTCTGAAGCAAATTTTCTGTTTGCTGAAAATGTGACTTAGTTATGGACAATTTTAAGTTACCTGATGAATCTGTTCCCTTGGAAATATTAGCTACTCCTTGACACTTTGATTTGGTTAATGAATGTTTCAACAATGGGTGGCACAGTGGTGCAGTGGTTAGCACTGTCGCCTCACAGCAAGAAGATTCCTGGTTTCCTGGAGTTGTACACGTGTCTTCCTGGGTTCTCTCCGGCTTCCTCCCACAGTCCAAACAGGTTAACTGGTAACTCTAAATTGGCCGTAGGTGTGAATGTGAGTGTAAATGGTTGTTTGTCTCTATGTGCCCTCGGATAGGCTGGGGAGTGTACCCCGCCTCTCGATAGGCTCTAGTCCCACCATGACCTTGATGAGGATAACAGTGTTTTCTTTCTTGTCTAATCTTACTTAAGGTCAGTGTTAAGTAAAAATGAATGTGTTCTGAGTTTGTCAGTGTTATTAACCACCCAGCCAAATTTGAATGATTAAAAATATCAACAAGTTTATGAAACTAGGTGTCAATTGGGTAAAATTATGACATAGTATTCTGAGCCCCAGGACTGTGGGGTTGGTCCAATGAATGCTCTGAAGCTCATGGGAGCAGTCAAACAATCATTTTGAAGCGATTGAAACGTGTGAAATGAGTTCAGAAAATAAACATGACTAACTTTGAAACACTCTGAATGAGATGAATTCATCTCTATCTCTCTGCTCAGAGTGGCCTCAGCATGTCATCGAGCCACCCTTTAAGGACCGCCCACAAAATCCTGGGCTGAAAACTAGTGAAAAACAGTTTGAACCTCTAACTATACATTTCACTAATATATTGTTGAAAGTTTTTTTTTTTACGTTTCCAGCAACTATTTTCCAATATACAGTATTAAATGTATTTTGAAAGAAATTTTAGAATTATGTAAACTTAAATAACTAAAAACAGCTATCAAAGTATACCAAAACATGGACCATGGAAGTTGTTATCAAATAAGTGCTGGCATTCTGTCCTTTTCATCAGGACATTTGTCAGCGTAGTCTAAACCAGACACTACTATCAAGGATAATTGAAAACATTTATGCTATTGACCTGGACGTGGTTGTTTTCATGAAACCCAGAGCACACACTCAGCTATGAATGACTTATGATACCAAAGTACTATTTATCAGTGTCCTCAGTTTTACTTTCTCTGTCTCTCTCTTCATCTTTAATTTCCTCTGACATATCCAGCTCATGATAGACTGCATGATGTAGAACGTGTTCAGTCACACTCCTTTTTCATTTACTGTGACAGTAACTGCTTCAGATGCTGCACCTTTCGTACAAGCTGTCACACTCCTGCTTCTCCTTCCCAGATTGGATGGCCGTGCCTCTCATTGCCTGCTCTTCACCATTAACTGACCACTCATCCTGACACTCGGCGATTACTCTGTATTACAGACTTGTCAGACACTTTACCGCTTCCTCCTTCACTCATTCATTTTCTCCTTCTTACATCTCCAGCTCCACTCCAACTCTGACAAAGGCGATGGTTCCGTGAAATACATCCTATCTGGTGAAGGGGCGGGGTCTATCTTCATAATTGACGAGACATCGGGTGATATCCACGCAGCCAAGAGTCTGGACCGAGAGAGCAAGTCCCAGTATGTCCTACATGCCAGGGCCATTGACCGTTGGACGAATCGCTCACTGGAGGCAGAGTCAGAGTTCATCATTAAGGTCCAGGACGTCAATGACAATGCTCCAACCTTCCCTGATGGACCGTTCTCAGCAACTGTGCCTGAGATGTCTGATGTTGGTAAGCCAGGAGCCTCACATCCTTTCTTAATTAAAGACAGGGACTGACACATACACAGCAAACAAGATTGATTGCGGTTAAGTAAAATGTACTGTGTGGATTTACTGGTAGAATATAGCCGAAATGTAATATAAGTATGTTGTCTTTTGCACCTGATAATAAGAATTATCATATTTTTGTTACCTTGGCAACTGACGTGTTAAACCGCCATAACTTATTTGCATCACAACCCTCCCAAAATGACTAATTGCTCTGTTATAATTTACGATGCAGTGTAAAAGTGAAACTCCTCAGAGTTGGAGACATGCAGGTGACTGGAGTCTATATTCAAATATATGCATATCTCAGAATATCTCAGTGCTGCTCGAGCATGCCTGTTTCTTGGCTGATGTGTGTAAACTATCACTCCAAGCCTTGGTCCCTCACCAAACACGAAGAGTCTAACAAGAGAACAAATAACAAAATAGCTAAAGAATTAGTATTTGCATTAAAATCATGTTTTTAAAAATGAAGCCTACCATATCAACTCCAAACAAAGGCTGGCCTCAGCTACTCTCCCAGGCGTCTCAGTGCAGAAGGAAAGATTCAGGTAAGCTTCCCTCCTCTAACCGCGGTGCGTTGCGTTGCGTGAGAGTAGTGTATTTGGTCCATCCTGCACGCGTCTTCAAACCCTACTGGGACCGTTTTTAGGAGCGAGGGTTTAGCCCGCCAGACTTTGTTTACTTGCTCAGATTTGCCCATTTTCCCGGCGCACATGGTTCTACATGTGTAAATACTGTATGCTACGTAGTTATTTAGTTTTGCTTTTGTCTGTTTTTACAACGGTACGACTGGCAGTTTTATGTTTTAAATCCACCCAATTTTCTTTGAGTGTCAAAAATAAAACAAATGTGTAATTCACACGTAGCTGGGACGTGTCTGAAGCGGACCACGGCGGAGCCGGTGGGGTTTGATACATTGACTAGAATGGCCAAAGTATTACTCACCGTCAGGAACGGACTGGACAAAAAATCGGCCCTGGCATTTTGGACCATAGCAGCCTGCCCCCGAAGCGAACTTTTTTTCTTGTGCGGCATACAGTAGATGCGCCGTGCCCCCTAGCCTAACCGGCCCCCACCTGCTCCGGCGCAGCCCACATTGCCCATCGCTAAGCCCAAGAGTGTGTTTGGGGTGTGTGATCTACTCGTTAAATATATATACTTGTCAGACTTGTCGGCCCAAATAGCACGTCGGCCCACCGGGCAAATGCACGGTATGCCAGATTGTCAGTCCGTCCCTGCTCGCAATGATGTGACGCTCACGCAACGCACTGCGGACATGCCGGTGGGGCTTGGGCGTTACATAGACTCCACCCCTCCTGTGTCTCTCCCTTACACATAGATACTGATACTGGCAGAGTAGAAGCCGCGCCCATTTTCATATCAGTTTTTTCTTAAAATAAGAAACATGATCTTTTCTATACTCCATGTCCATACACAAATGAGTATCTCCTACTGCAGTGAATATATGCTTTATATTATGAGTCTTGGACATCACAGTTGATAGCACAGCTTCATGGGATCTCTAGTTGTTAAATGTTTTAGAATGATCTTCATGGTTGAAATGATGGTTACTACCCAAAACAGTAGATATATATTCAGTCATAATATTTACAAAGAGTATAAATCTTGTCAGCTCAGCATAACATTAAACTTCTGTATCAGCCCATATGAATGTCATACCTCACATCTGAATGCCTTCTTTCATCATCCATGGTGTAATGTGGGTCCCATATTTAGTGAAACTCTGAGGGAGAGCTTCCTAAACTTTTCAGATGATCTGTGGCAGTCTGTAACATTTGAAGAGGAAAACAGGCTTCAGTACATTCATAAATGCAACAGATGCAGCATGTTCCTGAAAGATGTTTATGGTAAACAAGGTGACATAAAAAACTCTCTGAAATACAAAACAGTAAAAAAATAAAAACTTACATAGAAGAATAAAACTACAATGGACCAGCGTCCATATTAATGTACAAACAATAACAAAATACCTATGTTTCAGGTAGTAAGGAACATTTACATGTAACACTGCAAAACATTCCACACCATTTTGGATCTGTTTCTTGTATAACCACAAGTCTGATGTTTTAGGCTGTCAGTCATCCCGACCTACCTGTCGGCAGACAGCACTCACTGCATGATGTGACAGGGCAAATATTATTTTGACTTGATTATAAATATGTGCTTCACGCAACAAAGAAGTTGGTTTGCCTGGCTCTGAATAAAGACAGGTACTTTTAATTCTCCCAAAATATATTGAGGCTGAACTGAGGCTCTATGAATCTGCATAGTCCGCAAACAGCAAGAAATGGCTGTGGCGATAGAGTTGCACACGACCCTGCACTGACACCTATACAGCACTCAGTTAACTCAGGGAATATCTATGCTATACTCACCAGTGGAACAGACCCAGCCTGTCCTGAGAGTGGTGGTCAAGACAAAAAGTCTGTAACTCATAGTTCACAGTTCAGGGAATGATAGCAGTGCACTGGCTGGACTACAATGTTAAAGAATCACAAAGTGTATTCGACTCATGAGGGTTCACTGTTTGCCTCCTCGGATCCTAGAGAGGAGTTTTTATTAAGATAAGGATTCAGTCTTTCATTTAAATTTTTCCAGACTGACACTCTGACATTCCGACTCCTTGTCACACCACTACTGTTCATCACTGCCTTGCATCCCATCATCAGGACTGATTGGCCGATTAAACGGCTACTGGCTTTTGCCTTCTTAAATTTTCCAACCTCTAATGAAAAGGCTTTAATTATTCACAATCTAACACCTGAGCAACATTTTAGAAACATAAATCTGAAGAGAACACCACAACACTGTCAGCCATGCTGCTAATTCTGCGGGACACAGTCAAACATAATGCACTAGCCCTGCAGGAACAGGGAGGATTGAACACGTGCACAGGCATCATATTTTGCTCATGTAAAGTAGCTGTCTTTAACTTTTCTCATTATTTACATGACTAAATAATGAGACTACAGTAGTCCCAGCGGACCACTCATGTATAAACATATGGGAATATACTGTATGCCATACGTTCAGTCTTGATGGAAAATGAATGTAAATGAGTTGACATCAGGAGCATCTGCTCCTGGGAATCATCATTTATGTTTCTAGTAGTTCTACATTGGTTTTTTTGCTCATGTTTTGTCCTTCAGAGAATCCATGCTGGTCTTTTTTTTTATTTAAAAATGATTTCTAGTGTTTTTCCCACCACAGAGATTAGCAGGCCAACATCCCATCATTAATCAGGTGACATGACTTTGTGAGAACAGACAGCTAACAGAGCAGAGAGACCAGCTGAGCTTTTAGCAGCATTTCACTCAGCTTTCCTCTCTCTGTATCGATCATCATCTCTCTCTCTCTCTCCCCCTCTCACTGTGTGGCTGTCTCTTTCTTTCTTTCGCTCTCCATCCACACACTTCTGCTCCCCATCACCTACACAACCAATTCATCTGAACCTCTTTGCTCTCCCAGTGGGACGCTTTCTCTCTTCACCGCCGCCACGTCTCTCACCTGGTTCTTTTCATAACACGTCTACTCTCCTTATGACCTCACTACCTGTTCCTCTGATCTGCACTTCTCAAGGTGTTAATGGATTTGTATGTTATTTTAGCAGCACTGCTGAAAAGGGAGTGTCATTTATCAGACAAAATGGCTGTTTAAGTGACAGATGCACTTCTTACCTTTAAAATCAGGCTATGTTGGACCTGGAGGAATAACTTCTGATAGGAGCAGCAGAAAAGCAGGAGTAAAAGTATCACAATGTAAAAATACATCCTGCGTTCATAATCCTACCAATTAATGTATCAAATGTAAAAGTAATGCTCATGGGTCTTGTGGATCTAATAAATTATTTTTTAAAGCAGTGTGTAAGATTCGCTGTTTGCTAGATTCTGTAATTTCCGATTGCGATTGAACGCAACAAGATTCTGTAATTTCCGGTAGAAAAAGCAATAAAACAAATCCACTGCACATTTTTGTAAAATAGTTAAGAAAGCAAACAATGCTGTGCACTGCACTGACGTTACCTTCAAAACGTTTTTCTATCATGTTACACTTGATTGAGATCAGCTAATCTCTGTAACATCACAACATACTTGCTGTGCAAATGACAAATCATTCATTTCCTGTTTGTGAAGGTTGAAATTTTGGCTAAAGCACCTTAAGCAGGATTGAACCCAAATGCAGGTTTGAAGGCAGAGATGAAATAGTTCAAATAATTTAATATAACGAGCCTCCACATATATGAAGTTTAGAGTCCAGTGTAAACACAAGATCAAGGGTGTGCATACAGTTCTGTGTGGGCCAGACCATGAGGCAGTCATCCAAAATACTCAAACAAATCTGAGGGAGCGGGGAAAAGAGGAGTGGGTGAATCCATCAGATGAATGATATCTCTGTTCTGGAGAAGCAGTGTCATATCAGGCAGCTCATACAAAGCAAGCGCTTTGTTCATCAGATTTAAAAAGCCAGGCATCTCAGTGATGTGAAATGGCATCATATATTTCAGTATGCATTACATATATCTGCTTAATTAAGATCTTTTGTGTTCTTTGTTGTTGGTGTATGTAGCCTCAGTCTCTTTCATTGTAGGCTGTCCTGCTGTCTCTCTGGGTGCTGCTGGACACACTGTCTGCAAGAAATACTATATAGAAATTCTATACTGAAGCATGTATTGGCACAATGATAACTACTGTTTATCATCATTTTATTTGTTTTATTATCCACCTTTGGACAAGCTCTAATCACAGACCTACTTCTGTTTGCCTTTTTGTTTCTATGAGCTCATTCTAACAAATTCTACCAATCAGAATGTTAAAAACATGCTGGTTACATAAAGTGAATGGATTAGATTTTTATACAGTCCTCTCTGAATTTTTGCAGTAAACATCAGACTTGACAGAGATAGCGGAATTCACAGGGAGTTTTGGAAGAAATGTTATAAGGTCACTTCTTCGTGCAAATAACTGGTTCCCAAAGTGGGGTCCTAATCTCCACTAGGGGTCGCCAAACTTCACAAGAAAGCAAGGCCTTTTTAATTTTAAAGAAAAATTACAATCGGCTCACATACATATGATATGTATCAGTATTTCATTCATTTCTGTGAGGAAAACTAAAAAAATTTTATTTCTAAAGACGGAAATAGAAAATTGTACAAAAAATTCATAGAAATGTCAGAAAAACTTTGAAATATTCACAGGAAATAATTCATCCAAATCACTCATTGACACAAACCTGCAGTTCTGGTTGTCATTGTACAGTGTCAGTTGTACTGTAGTATTATGTATTTAACATATGACAGTTCCAACTATACAGTTTACAACTATATATATATATATATATATAATACTGTAGTTGGAACTATCCCCCTTAACTCCTTCATGAACTGGACCACACAACATAGTCAGAACTTTATGATGTTATATCCAACCAGATGTAAACGAGGAGGCAAACTGAACACTACCATTCTCAACAAACATGGGGTTAGCACACATGGGCAGAGGAGAGACAGGTGGAGCAAAGAGCTGTGCAGTAATATATATATAATATTGTAACTATATGGATGATTGACATGAACCTCACTGGCTGGTGTCACAGAGGTTAGCTGCAGCAAGGCAGCTGCTGAAATGGCTGCTGCTCAATGTGTTCAGTTGTCATTGTCTCCAGTTAAAACAGCCATGCAGTCTGATGATGAAATATGAAGAGGAAAATGAGAAATGTTCTGTGGGGGAAATAGATAATTGATTAAATATATGCCAAAACCAAATAAATAGGAGTGAGGGAGTTAGCAGCAGTATGAAACTCAAACATTTCATTAGAGATTATATCAAATTCTTTGTGAGGCAGAGACATGTTGTAGCTGAGAGGCTTACCTTCACCCACCTGCCAAATCCCACTTTAATGGAAATTCAGTGTGGTCACAATCCAAGATCACATCCTTTCTCTATACATTTAATTGTAACGTAAGGTACTTTTACAAAGAAATATGATGTAATTATAACAGGGTTACTACATATACAGTATTTTTACTTTACAGTGAGTCATTTTTACTTCTGATTCATATTCAAATGTGAAAATCAAAGCAAACTATATAACAGTAAAACCTGACTTATTACAAAGTATTTTTGTACCATTATATTACTACCTTTACTTAAAGGTCCAGTGTGTAGAATTTAGTTTCATCTAGTGGTGTAATCTCTGCATTGCAATCTCTTCACATCACCCTCACCTTCCTAGTGTTCAGAAGAATCAAGAATTAAAAGGTTCTACATCAAGGGTCACCAACACGGTGCCCGCGGGCACCTGGTCGCCCGTAAGGACCACCTGAGTCGCCCGCCGGCCTGTTCTAAAAATAGCTGAAATAGCGCCACTTACCAGTGAGCTGCATCTAATTTATTTTGATTGCTATTCTTGTTTAAATCACACTTATATGTTAACTGGAAATGACAATATATCTAAAAAACTTGTTAATTTTTTTTTTTAAATAAAAAATGTTTAATATAAATGAATTATGACCTAGTCATAGTTCAAAGGTCAGTATGATGCGCATGACATAGCGTCTGCGCAGACGCTACGACGAAAGAAGCGGGCGCAGCAAAAATGAGGAGATGATTGAGCCATAAAAAGATGGCAGAAAAAAAACAACATAATTTTCACGACGAATGGGAGGTAGAGTTTTTTTTTTTCCACTGTGATAGGAGCATGTGTTTGTCTTATTTGCTGGCGACTGTGGCAAAGCGGCACTCACTGATGCACATCTGCAAGACTCACTCAGAGTTGCGCTGTCAAGTTACAACATACTGGTAAACAGCATGCAATGCCAGGCTTCCCACTAATTGACAGAGAAACGGATACCAGATTTGGTGTCCAGTTCATGATTTGTTAAATGTGTTTGTAAAATGTAACAATTGTTTATGTTAAAATGTTAACAATGTAAAAAATTGCAGATGCAGATGTTAGTGTGAAGTTCAAAATATAATCAAATTTATTTAAAAATCTGAAAGTTTATTTTTGTATTTTACATGATTGATTGTTTGTACAAACGTGGTGCAAAGTAATTCATGGTTTGTTAAAAAATGTCATTGTCTAGTGAAAATGGGACATTGTGATTTCCACGACTTAGTAGAAGTTATCTTAAAATGTTTTTGAACATTTTTTTTTCAATTTGAAAAACAAAATATAGAAATAAAGTGTTGCATATTGATATTTATCTGTTTCCTATCTTGTTAAATCAATGTTGATATTCATTGTGAGAAATCATTAACATGATCAGTGTCTTTGCATAAATTAATATCATTAATTATTAATGATGACATTTAGTTAAAGGTAAATTGAGAAAATTGGCTATTTCAGAAGTGTGTATCAAACTGGTAGCCCTTCGCATTAATCAGTACCCAGGAAGTAGCTCTCGGTTTCAAAAAGGGTTGGTGACCCCTGTTCTAGAGTCACTATTCAGTTTGTCTGTAGAAATACTGAGCATGAAAGAGGACTCTCTCACACTGTAGATATAAAATGATCATTTTTAAGTAGCGAAAAAATAAATAAAAATCTTGTTTCCAGGTTTTTATACATGCATGGAAACATAGTTCTGAACATTATGTTCAATGTCTGCTTTATTCTAAAAATAAAGACCCTGAATCTTACACACTGCACCTTTGAATTCCATGTAAGGGCAATTCTGAGATTTCTTTCAAAATATATTAGGTATGTTGGAAAATAGTTGTTGAAAAGGATATATTACTGAAATGTGGAGTTAGAGGTTCAAACTGTTTTTCACCAGTTTTCAGTCCAGGATTTTGTGGGCGGTCCTCAAAGGGTGGCTCGATGACACACTGAGGCCACCCCGAGCATAGAGATAGAGATGACATCATCACACTCAGCGTGTTTCAAAGTTAGTCAAGTCATTTTCTGAACTCATCTGACAAGTTTCAGTCGCTTCAAAATGGCTGCTTGACAGCTTCCATGAGTGGGCTTGGCTTCCGAGCATTCATTGGACACGCCCCCACAGTCCTGGAGCTGAGAAACATTTTTACCTGATTTTGACACCTCATTTCATAAATGTGTTGATATTTTTAGTCATTCAAATTTGGCTCAGTGGTTAATAACACTTCCTTGTTCTTCTTCTTTTTCTTCTGACAAACTCAGAAAACATATTTAATCTGACTTTACACTGACTTTAAGTAAAGAATATAAATACTCATTAATTCATAACATATCTACCAGATAGGCAAAATGAGCATGAACGGTGGAGGCAAAGAAGAGGCACTAACTGAAGACATCTTGTGTTTATACACCGTAGAGTTTGTATGTAGCATTTACTCAAAGGCTCATGAATGAACAGTGTGACCTGTATGCACTATCCTTTAATTCGTCTATAGTGTGGATAGTAACAGTGGCACAGCACAGTGTTAATACTCCAATAGCTCACCCGGTGCACCGTGTACAAAGACTGAGCTGTTACTGCAGTGGCCTTGGTTTGATTTCAATCCTTCACTGCACGTTCTCTGCCTCTGTCTCCCCCTTCTCCTACCACTTTCCAGCTGTTCCTGTCAATTTAGGCCAAAAGCTCAAGACAGAAAGAAAACAAAATAATAAATAAATATATATACAAACAGTATGTTTTTTTCTAGGTCCATTACAACTGGTGGTAGTACAAAAAACACGTTATGTAACCATGTGTGGATTCTATAAAGACTCATGGAACCTTCATTTAACACCAGCTGAACATTTAACGCTGTCCTTGCTGAAAGAAGAAATGCACTGCAGGTCCACCATGATGAATGAGATGGATAAAAGCTTTGGCTTCTCCTGTCTGCTGCTACATGGTCAGGCTAATGGGCTGTGGCTCTTTACAAGAGCACTGCTGACAGCACATACTGTGTTTTACTGCAGCTGATAGCAGCGCTGAGGGGGAAGTTTGGAGTGTCACATTTACATAGAAACAGGATATTTTCATACTTTAAAGAGATTGTGGCTCAGTTTTTCATTTTAGATTCTAATCAGAGGCGAGTGTATCAGCAGTGACGGTAACAGTAAGTTTGTGTGTGTGGGCTTGCTAGTTGTGTTTTAGGAGGACTGCTGCTAGTATTGGGGAGCACTTGGTGCCTCATTTTCAAATACAGTGGATTCAATATAGGTTTTATTTTTATGTCAAGAAGTAAAAATATAGATTAAGGTTAGGGTAGGAATTATGTTTGACAAAATAATCTTTACTCAATGTCAATTTAGCAATTTCGTGCATATAATAATAATAATAATAATAATAATAATAATAATGATAATGATAATAAAACATCACTGATTCTTGAAAGTTGGGACAAAAATTGACACTATATTGATTAGAGTTATATTTTCATGTAGATACAGATCTGTGCTATTTAACCATGTAAAGTTGCAGGCTGGAGGTTAGAAAAACATTTTTAACAAATATTACATTTACCTTAAAAACTTTTGTCATTATAATTATATACTTTTAGTGTTTCAACTCTACCAGACACACTAAAAGTATATTATTATACAATTTTAATAGCCCAGCAAGAATCTTAAGTTCTGATATATGTTGTAATAGTGTTTAGTTACTCTGAAATGCAATAAAATATAATATATAAACTAAAGGCTGTTATGAATACACAGATTTCTAAAAAAGGATGTAGATCTGATGATAACACAAGAAAAACTAAAGAAAAAAAATATATACATCTGACAGTGCTGATGAAGAGCTGACGGTGTTGACTCTTAAAGGTGCAGTGTGTGTTCCTACAACAAGCAGGCACAGCTATAATATTCTTAAGAGTATAACACAAAAGTATTGTGTAAAATAATGTAATTGCATGCTATATGTGTGCATTATTGTGCAGATAAAACCCTAAAATAACTTTCTATTCATTTACTATGTTCGAAAATTGTATATTAGCACACTAAGCAGTTATTGGTCGATTTGTCAACTCGGTCAACCTGCAGAAAAAAAACACTGTAGCTAGCTAGACAGAGAGTGTTGCCCCTAGGTTCAGTGCTGGGCGGTCCTGGGCGGTGCAGTCAGGAGGTCAGCATCAGATGAACGGAGGCTGCAGGAAGGATGGTGCAAGTCAGTGAGGAAGGAAGCTCATGGTGATTATGGAGGGCTTTGTGTGTGAGGAGGAGGATTTTAAACCGAACCTGCTGTGAAACCAGGAGCCAGTGGAGGTTCTAGAGGACAGGAGTGATGTGATCATGGGTGAGTGTGGGTGAGCAGACGCACAGCAGAGTTTCTGCACCAGAGGAGAATGAAGTGATAACTCACTAAACATGTCCTGTAGAATGTTTCCCACAAGGAAAGTTAAAAAGTAAAAGACTACAGCAGTCTACTTCAGCAGAGGTAAACAGGTAGTACAGACATGTCTGTGATGTTTTGTGATCTTTGTAAGTTTCATGTGTGATTGTTGGAGAGCTGGACATTTGGTCCAAATTGGTTTTTTTTTTTCTGGTTTATTTTCAGGAGATGAAACATTCTCCAGCACAGCAAAGTTATTCAGAACCACACATTTGTTGTAGTGACACAGCTATAATTACTCTGTCTTTAGCTACTTTTTACAGAGTGCACTGACCACAGGAACACCACCAGTGATGTCTTGCAAGGACGGCGCTCTTGTAGCTTTTATGTCTCTGCCTCTATTCATCATCTCTCATACTCCTCATAATGTTGGATAACCAGCCGCTGCACTTCATATTATAAATTATAGCTAATCAGGGGGGCACTTCAAATGACAAGTGTTGCTTGCACTGAATGCTCAAACACTCAGTAACAGAGAGATCCATAAGATCTATCATAAGAATGTTCATTAAAGAACTAGAATTCATGCTCTTTATATACTGGTGGTGGTCAATACTTTTGTCTAATCTGATCACTTCTTATTTGTTCCCTTGTCTATGCAGGAACGTCTGTTTTCCAGGTGACCGCCTCGGATGCAGATGACCCAACATATGGAAACAGCGCCAAGATAGTTTACAGCATCCTGGAGGGACAGCCTTACTTCTCTGTTGACCCAAAGACAGGTAAATCTGCCTCCGTGTTTACTTTGAAGACGTTTTAACTGCTGCCCAGGGAAAGTTCAAACAGAGAGTTAGCTAGGGATCACCTGGCACGAGCGGCGCTGTAAACAAGTTAATGATGCCAAAAGGCAAGGAAAGCACTGGGGTTTTTACTTTGTTGTTTAAATCTATTAAATGCTTAAAACAACTGTAATGAAGCAGCTTTTCCCAGAGAGTGTTTAAATGATGCAGGTGGTGACTTCCCGTGAACTGCTTTCAGCGGTGGAGCCAGATCTTTTAGGGGACGAGTGTCACAGGTGGGGAAGGTCCTTCAAACGACAGGGTGCACCTGCTCGTTTATTTTTTGGTGATGGAGCAGGTGCACTGCAGGTATATATATATATCACTAAGTTTCAGGAAAGAACACATGTAGAGTGATTTTAAGATTGAATCATAAATTAGAAAACGATTAAGAATAAGAAAAATATATATATTCCCTGTCAATGTATTTCTAACTATCCAACAAACTGCATTGGATAAGGTTAATTCAAATCACTTTCAAAGGTAAAAAAAATATCACAAAGGTTTTAATAGCAAGCCAAGATTCAGCATTTTGCATAATTTATTTGAACTCAGATTGTTCAGCAAGTTACTTGTTGCATTTTTTAATAACGTGGATCAGAATGACGCCTGGTTACTCAAACAGGACACCTGTGATAGCAGCCACCTGTCAATCAAAGCATCCACCTACTTAATTCTGCATAATTTTAAGCCGTAATACATGGGTCACGGCACACAAACCATCAATATTCCGCTAAGTACTTCTTTTGGATGTCTTCCATTCTCTTTCTCTCCATTTTCTGTCATCTCTCGACTGTCACTATGAAAATGTGGACAAAATTGTGAATTCTATTCCGTTTTAATCACAACACTCCTATTTTGACTTCCATACATGTGATGTAGTTTTGTCAGGATTCAGCAGCAGTGTCCACTTATCATGCCGTCTCTCTAGACCTGTCACCGTACTGCTTAATTATCCAACACTTGGTTTATGTGACTGACAGATTTGCTGGAACATGGATTGAGTTTGAGAACAATTCGCATTCATGGAGGTTCACTTGTGGGTAAAAGTATATAAAAATCAGTGGTTTGTACATATTTCAGGAATCAGACTTTGAGTTTTGACGGATAGTTGAACAGAAGCTGACCTCCTCCCACCCTTCCACAGCTGCTGGATTTGCCTGCCGTACAACCTTTTGACAAATGAGACAGCTGTCTGTCCACCCACAGTACTGATGCTATCCGAGTTCCAGCATTTTGGTAATCACCACCGGTTGATTGGGGTGCACCCACTGTAATTTGCATTTGTTTTCATGGATGAATAAATCAGGTTTTTATACTTTTGTTGTAGCATTTCACTAATCCTGAGTGGAATTGTTTGCAGAAGCTTTTCCTGTAGCAATGCTACTGCCAGAAAATTCAATGTAGCACCTCTATCTATTCCCCAGCTTTCATCTGAGTTTGTATTGTTAACATCCATTTTGAAACACTCTTTCATTTATCCTTTTTCTTTATTCTGGGACTGAAGTGACACGTTCTCTTGAGGTAGCCATACAGTACAAATACTTCACAGTCAGTCTACAACTCCAAACTATAATTCTTTTTTTTTTATTCCTCAAGAGACTAGGTTTGCATGTGTCATACCTACTGCTCTGTCATTTTTACTCAGCTCAAATTGAATAGTATGTTGTGGTGTCATAGGTTTTTCATTTACGCACTTTGGGGACATTTGGAGGGAAGGAAAGCATTGCACATCTTTAAGTAAAGATGAAACGTGTATCATCTTTTACTCGTATCAATAAAATGGCTTTAAATTTGTCAAAGTCCTTTGCAGTCCAGCATCAGTGGGCTAAGTGCATTGCAAATCAAATGGCTACATGTCAGCAGACAGAATTCATGAAAAAAAGCTATTTTCCTCCCTGCCACTGCCCTTAACCCCCGGGATCTCTCTTTTCTCTGTGTCTTTCACAAACAAAAGCTTTTTCCATAAATGATACAGCGTCCATTACAGACACAAGAGAAAAGGCCATGTAGAGACAGTGTACAGAGAATATCAAAGTGTCTTCAGCTGAGAGTGCTTTTCAAAGCGTATTCCACTCAATATGGATGCAATTAACTGGAGACAGAAAAGAGGTTTCAGTACACAAGCGACACCATCAGGGCTGTTCTGTGTTTTTATGTGAGTGTCCTGTATTCAAAAACAGCTTCATAATGAAACCGCCTTGAAAGTGAATCTAAATATTTTAAGTGTTATGTCATTTCAATTAGAAGATAGCTCTTCATGTGTGTCCAATTTACCAAAATAGACGTTGGGGCTGTTTAATCCTTGGGGCAAAATAGAATATAGTAAATACCATGGCACCCACACTCTCAAATTGTACCCACCTCACCTCTCACAGTGTGTAATTCACAGTATTAGAATTTTAATTCAATAATTTTGTGTATTCAAACATTTTCTTCCTTCCTGGTGCCAAAATAAATAATATGACCTGATGACAAAAGTAAGAGTGTATATCTTGGCAGCTAGTTATTGGCAGGCGTACAGGATACATCTACCTTCACATCCATTTCCTGAATATATGATTAAAGTGAAACCCAGAGGAAAAGAAAATCTCAATGGTGTTTCATTTATTTCTCAGGGACAACTATGAGAGCTATGTGAAACCAAAATGAGACTATGGCTTATTTCTCCTCTTTCTCAGTTTCTTCTCAGGAGCAAGACGATGCACAAAATCTCAATTTAGACTCCTCCTGAGTTTAAAAAGAGATCTCACCAAGCTCTAAAAGAATTCTCAGATTTTTCGCAATATTTGTGTCTCATTTTGTCTCAGACAGAAAGTAATAGAGGTCTCTCTGTGAACTCAGTCTGCTCTCAACAAGTGCTTGTTATGGAATTTTCTGTCCTTAGGTAACACATGGTCACATGTGGGCCTTGAGGTCCTCAGCAGTATTAGTTGTTTGGCTTTGACTGGGTGCCAGTCTATCTCAACACTGTGGTGGCCAAGGTCACAGAGACCTATTGCTGCCTTCATAGACATAATAGATAGCTTGCTGTTGATGTTCCAATCTGTGTAAACAGACATCTGTGTCTCCAGATAACACCTGCATGGGTAAAGACATTCTCTTTGACTAATTCTGGGCTTAAAGTATTTGTGGTGTTATCTTTGGGTCGATCCACCAGCAGGAGTTGGGCAGAATGTGAGACCGACTCAGGCACTTCTGATGAACTTTGAGAGTGTCTCTAATTCTCCTTGGCCAAGCATCAATAAATAATACAGCATAAGACATCAGAGGCTCCTGAACACTTTCTTCCTTCCTGACCTCACCATTGACCTTTGACTTCAGCAATTTCTCCACAACAGCGCTCACTGATTTCTCATCCAGTACCTACACAATTATTTAATAATTAATATTGTATCATTACAGACTAAATGAAAATAAATAGTTGGAGGCTGCCAGTCATTATAGTCGTCCATACTGTAATTCATCCATAAAAACTTTACTTTGTTTCATAGACCACTTAATAAAACAAAACATATAAAACTAATCTGTCATTTATTATGTACTAATTTTACATTGTCAGATGCAAAGGAACATTATTTATTAGCTGGAGTGTAATATAGATTATTAATAAATGGCATTGCTAGTGTCTGACTACAACTTCTGATAATGGAGGTGGTCATCATTTGAAGTGATGTTAATAAGTTTTTTTGAGTTTTTAACCAATCATTTATTCACACAAAAAAAATCACCTTTACACCACAAAATGCGCAATTCAACAAGAAAAAACAAACAAAAACAAACAAATAAATAAATAAATAAAGAAATAAATAATAAAAATAATAATAAATAATAATAAATAAACAAATAAAACACAACAACAAAAACAAATAAATCAAATAAATTAACAAAGAAACAAAACAACAACAAAAACCAAAACAACAACAACAAGTTAAATTAACACATCAACAAAAGTAATTTCCAGTTCATTTAAAGAAAAAAGTACTCCCTCATAATCCCACACATTCTGAAAAGTTTCCACATCCTTCATCTTAACATAATATCTGTATTCCAACATAATACGTGCTCTAACCAAATTCTTGAAAATTAGTAAACAATCACACCTCTGCCCTATGTCCAACTTTTCCTTTCTACTTAAATAAATAGCCAACTTTGCCTGACCAAACAGGAAATTCAATAATCGACCTTTCCTCTTCTTGTTCTTACCATACGAAAAGCCAAAAATGAACATTTGTTTAGTAAACTGCTCTTTAAAGGACAGCAATAAAGTGCGAGACAATAGCCTCGAACAATGTACAAAACAGTGAAATATAGTCTCTCTGACAGGACAAAAAGGACACTGATCTAAGACTGTTGGATTTAACAGTGACACAAAAGCATTCACTGCCACAATCCTGTGTAAAATTCGCCACTGCAAGTCTCCAGTATTTTTTGTTAATGGTGGTTTATAAAGCAAGCCCCAAACAGGTTTTACCTCTGAACCCATTTTAAAATGGTCCCTCCAAGGTGTGTCTACTCTTCCATTAAGTTTTCTTTTATTTAAGACCTTGACACAACCTTGATAGAGTCTCTTTCCCCCCACAGAGTCCAGTGGCATCCACCTTTGACCCTGCTCCAGCAGGGAACCCCCACAGTCTATAAGTTTAGGCCTAATACACAACCTGGGAAAAGGATCAGAATCATCAGGTGTCAGTTGTCCAGCAAACCATCCTGCCAGCAGCGCTCTCTCCTCACTCGACAGCGCCTTCCTGAAACTGTCCAACACCAGACCGATCACCCGAACAGATCGGACCTCCAGCCTTTGTGCCAGAGTTGCGGCATTGTCCAAGTGAGCTCCTGCCAGCTCCAGCAGATGCCGGAATGTTGTTATGCCCTTGTCCTTAAAAGTCTCATACATCAGTGGCGCTCCTTGCCAGGCAACGCCTAGCCGAGCACCCCTAAGAATTGGCTCCCTCAGAAGCCAATATAAGGAAGCGCCACGGCCCAGTCTGCCTGTTTCCATCTGTCTCCACACATTAAACACACTGCTATAAAATGGTGACACACAATGCAAATTTAAATTTGAACAATCCATAAAAAACAGTGACTTCCTAAAAATTTGTCCAAAGATAAAATCGGCAACCTGTCTCAATGGTAAATCTGGCGGGCCATAGAGAAACCTCTGCAAAAAAATTAATCTAAAAGCTGCCTTCCTACTGGCTAGATGTACCAAACCTTGCCCACCATCCTCTTTTGACAAAAATAAGACACTCTGAGGTATCCAGTGTAATTTATCCCAAAAGAAGTCGACAATAATACTCTGTAATTTTCCTAATAAAGTTGCTGGAGGTTCTATTACAGCCAGGCGATGCCACAAAGTAGAGGCCACCAAGTTGTTAATAATAAGTGTACGCCCTCTATATGAAATTCGGGGTAAGAGCCACTTCCACTTCTTTAACCTCCCCTCCACCTTTTCTACCACTCCCTCCCAGTTTTTCAATTCCTCTGACTGGTCACCCAGGTGAACACCTAAATACTTAATCCCACTCTTCAACCACTTAATACCAGCAGGTAACTTAGGCTCATTCCCCTGCCATTTCCCTACTATCAATGCTGTGCTCTTTTCCCAGTTTACCTTAGAAGAGGAGACTTTACCAAAGCATTCTGTGATATTTACTAGTTTCTCAATGTCTCTTTCACCATTTACAGCCACCATAATATCATCTGCATATGCAGAAAGATGCAAGGGTAAAAGGTATCCCTCTATAGTGAAAGGAGCACTTAAACCACCATTAACTTTCAATACACTTTCCATATCACAATAAAGAGTCCTAGTCAAGGCAATAAAACCGGGGGGGAAACCAAAAGCCTCAAGAGTTTTCCAAAGGTATTTGTGCTCCACCCGATCGAAAGCCTTCTCTTGGTCAAGAGAAATCAGACCAAACTTTAAATCCAATAGTCTAGAGATATCCAAATAATCCCGAATTAATGAAATATTATCTCTAACAGATCTGCCAGGGACACAATATGACTGATCAATATGAACAACCTGCTCCATCACCTTTTTCAACCTATTTGCCAACACTTTTGAGAGGATTTTATAGTCAGCACACAACAAACTCACTGGCCTCCAATTCTTGATCTCACACAGGTCTCCTTTTTTAGGGAGAAGAGTAAGGACTGCTCTCCGACAGCTGAGAGGCAACCTACCCCCGGACATACTGTCACTTAGGACCTCAAACAAGTCCTCCCCTAATATGGACCAAAAGGACTTATAGAAATCAATAGGAAGACCATCCAGACCTGGAGTTTTGCCATTTTCCATGCTCATCAACGCCACCTGCAGCTCATGCAATTTTAGTGGACCTTCTAGTTGTGTGCTGTCTTGTGCTGCTACCTGTGGCAGATTGTCAAAAAAAACCTCAGACATCAGCTGATCATCTTTGTACTCGCTGGCATAGAGTTGGGAGAAGAACTGCACTGCTCTTTTTCTTATGTCAGATGATTCAGTGAGATCCTTCTCATCAACTGATCGAAGGCAATGAATGAGCCGGCTTTGACCATTCTTCTTTTCAAGGTTAAAGAAGAACTTAGATGGAGCATCCATTTCCGAAATATTTTGAAAACGTGATCGAACCAATGCCCCCTGTGCTCTAAGCCCCAGCAGATCCGCCAAAGTAGCCTTTTTGACCTTGAGTGCCTGAAAGTGGCCTCGATCTCCTGTGGAAGCACTTAAACTCTGCAACTCCATTATACTAGTTTCTAGCTCTCTAATCGACTGGGTGGTCTCTCTTGTGACATTAAAATTGTATTGTTTACAAAACTGTTGTATCTGTATTTTGCCAACATCCCACCATTGTTGTAAAGATGAAAACTGGGACTTTGCAGACCTCCATTGTTGCCAAAAAACAAAAACATTCTCTAAAATGCCCATTGTTTAACAGCACAGTGTTAAAGTGCCAATATGCACTCTTAGGTTTGACCCCATTTAAGAAAACATTCCCTATTACCAAACAGTGATCTGAAAAAAACACTGGACACAAGAAACAAGATCTAAAAAATTGCACTTGATGTTTAAAACAATAAAATCTGTCCAGCCTCGCTAAAGAGATACAGTTATCCTTGCTGTGTGCCCAGGAATACTGCCTCGTGTCCCTGTGCTTAGATCGCCACACATCAATCAACTCATAAGTCTCAATAATCCGTTTCAACATCTTCCTTGACTGAGCATTGGGTTCTAAATGATTCCTGTCCAGATCATCAGTAGTACAGTTAAAATCCCCTCCTACAATTAAAATATCTGTTGAGGCGCAATTTGACAAGGTGTTTTCTAATTCTTCGAGGAAAATGTGTCGTTTACCAGGATTCACTGGGGCATATACATTTAACAAGACTAGGGTGGACTTCTCATATTTAGCAACCACTTTAATTAATCTCCCTTTAACAACCTCTTGTAGATCAAAAGAAATAGGCAGAAAACTTTTTGAAAAAAGGATTGCTACCCCAGCACTCACTGTGCTCTTGTGACTTAAAACAATATTCCCATCCCATTCCCTCTTCCATTCAACTTCATTTCCATTATTACTGTGGGTTTCTTGAACAAAAGCAATATCAATACATTTTGTCTTTAAAAGATCATAGCACATTGTTCTTTTCTTAACATCTCTTGCTCCATTAAGATTTAGAGATGCAATTCTAAAACTACTCATGGCCAAACATAAGGTAGTGTAACATAGTCACACCCTGTTTTTCTTTATTTGGTCCCTTGTCTCTAACTACTCTCCTGTCATTTCAGGTCCCATCTTCCCTGATCAGCTCATTCCCCTCACCTGGTTTTCCCCGCCCATCTCCACACCTGCAGCCCATTTTCTCATTAGCCCCTCAGTGTGTATATATACTAGTCCAGTTTCATTTCATCCCTGCCAGAGTGTCTTGTTTTGTTTCGCCAAGTTCTCCAGCAATTCCTGTTTTTTGACTACCTGTTCTGATCCTGTTCTTGCCTGTTTTGGATTCCTGCCTGCCCCCTGTCGGATTTGTTTGCCTGTCTTCTGATCTCCTGGTTTTGACCCTGCCTGTTTCTGGACTTAGTAAACTGATCTTCCCTCGAACTTGTCTGCTTCAGTGTCGTGCTTTTGGGTTCTCCTTGCCAGTATCAGCACCCGTGACAGGTAGTCAGAAAAAAAAAAATTATATGAAACTTTTTGATTCATTTGTAGCGTTGTGCTTTCACCTTATGAACCAGTTTCCTAAGACGATAAATCTCTGTGTCCTTCAGCCCATCAGCACCTCTCTGTCTCATTACCACTGAGCAGATTGAATAAACAACGACTGGTTTGGAAAAAACTCATCCACAGCCACATCTCTTTTCCCCTTGGTCACTTCTAAGAAACTTCGGAGGCCAGGGTGATCCCGTCTAAAGTAACTAAGTCTCTAGAAAGAGAGTTTCTGAGGTGCTTGGGTCCAATTACAAGAATTTTTTATATCCTTAAGGCATGCTTGGAGTTTAGTTAACTGATTGGTTGCATCAGACTTGATCAATAAATATAATTGGGTGTCGTCAGCATAACAGTGAAAATTGATAGAGTGATTCCTAATAATGTTCCCTAAAGAAAGCATATATAAACTAAATAAAAGTGGTCCTAGTACAGAACCTTGTGGGACTCCATGACAAACTTTGGTATGCATGGAGGATTCATCATTGACATGAACAATCTGAGATCGATCTAAAAAATACGATTTAAACCAGCTTAGGGCGGTTCCTTTGATGCCAATTTGATGTTCCATTCTCTGTAAAAGAATTTGATGGTCAATGGTGTCAAATGCAGCACTAAGATCTTACAGGACAAGTACAGAGATGAGTCATTTGTCTGATGCCATTAGGAGGTCATTTGTAACCTTGACTAATGCGGTCTCTGTGCTATGATGCACTCTAAATCCTGACTGAAAATCCTCAAATAGGCTATTGTTATGGAGAAAGTCACACAGCTGATTAGCTACAGCTTTCTCAAGTATCTTAGACACAAAGGGAAGGTTTGATATTGGTCTATAGTTGGCTAAAACCTCTGGGTCTAGAGTGGGCTTTTTAAGAAGAGGTTTAATTACAGCTACCTTAAAGGACTTAGGTACATGTCCTGATAATAAAGACAGATTGATTGTATCCAATAACGAATGACTAACTAGAGGTAAAACATCCTTGAGCAGCCTGGTTGGGATGGGGTCTAAGAGACAGGTTGAAGGCTTAGCTGCAGAAATGATTAAAGTTATTTGATGAAGGTCGATGGGAGAAAAACAGTCTAAATACATATCAGGTTTTACAGCTGTTTCCAAACTTGCTGTATCAGAATGCAGAACAATGCCTGTTGAGGGCAGAAGGTGATGGATTTTGTCTCTAATAGTTATAATCTTATCATTAAAGAAGCTCATGAAGTCATTGCTACTTAGACCTAAAGGAATATTTGGTTCAGTAGAGGTGTGATTCTCTGTTAGCCTGGCTACAGTGCTGAAGAGAAACCTGGGGTTGTTCTTATTCTCCTCAATTAAAGAAAATGTCATTGGATACACCATGATTGGTTGGTAAGACTTAGTCTGCAGTGCAGACTCGGAGCGCAGAGGCTACCGGAGGAAAACAAACACTGGTGCACCTCGAAGAAGAAGGTAAGCTACGTCATTGTACTTTTGTGATGATTCTACTTTGAGTGAATTTTAGAACGTTTATATGGCTTGTGCTTATGTCAGAATCTGATCTGCTCATAGTAAAGTTAGCTGACTGTCATCCAGCGGGCTCAGTTTAAAACTGAAAACTCTGCTATTATATTCAGAAACACAAGCTGAGCTACCTTTAATACAGAGCTACATGCCTTCCTAGGATGGAGGCACGGGCTCAAATAATGCCTTAAAATGAAGCTACATGTAGGCGAGGGAACAACGGACAGTCCCTCAACATTACATACTGTGACAATTCAACTGAGCAACATGTAGTCCTACTCAATGCTCAATGCAAACACTGGAAAGGCCAATAATGTAGACAGCAATTAAGTGACTTTAATTGTCTTAAATACTATTAATATTTGTAAGTGCTGTTAATTTTTCTACATAAATGAATTCTAGACATTTTGCTTGACTTATTAAATGCCTCTATTCCTGTAAAACAATCATTCATCCTCTGTGTTACAGGCGGTGAACAGGGCCTTCAAAGTTTTCTGGATGAGGTGGATCAGATTCATCCTCGAGCTGGTTACACATCTATAAGACTGATCTGGGAGTGGCCTGTACCTAAACAGTGCCAGCTGGGAAAACAGTCCTGGACAAGGCTGAATGTAGCCTGACTGTACCTCTGCTGTAATCTTTTACTAAAACAGTCGTCCCTCGCTATAACGCGGTTCACTTTTCGCGGACTCTCTGTTTCGCTGATTTTTTTTTTGTAATTTTGCATGCTTTTTTTACAGCGTACTGTACAGTATGAACGCGCATTGTGTTCTAAAGGGAGAACTGCACATGTGTTCTGGGTCCTGATTAACTAAGGGAGTACGGTACAAAGTGCATGTAAAAGGGTGTATAAAAGTGTGTGGTTAGGGGTTTTACGGCCTTAAAACATGTATCATAATTGTAAAACTCGCTTCGCAGATTTCGTTTAGTGCGGGTTATTTTTAGAACGTATCCCCCGCGATAAACGAGGGACCACTGTACAACAAATGTCTCAATAAAGTCTCAGAGCTTCTTTGATTATTAACAGTAAATAGTGATGGCAGAAAGGTGAGAACTCACCCTCACACTGAAAATGTCTGTTGTTTGTTTGATGTATTTTTCTGTTGAATGATAAGAGCCTCGCTGGAAACAATATTAATGATAATTCATGATGAGACGGAGAATAAGTAGAAAAAGAACATACTGAAGTTCTGTAGATGGTTGATTATTTGAAAGAGTAAATCAAAAAGAGTATCAGTTTGATTTCATATTTTGAAAAGACAATAAAGAAAAGTGTGAACAGAACAGCTCTTTAAAGCATCCTGCTGTAAAACTGTGTCAGTCAAGTATTTAAACTGGATGCCTGCATTAGAGAACATGGTTATAAGTGCAGTGGGGCTGAAATCTTATCTTATTTTTTTAGCACGTGTCAAGTAACGTTACCTTTAACATCTTTCACAGATTGCAAATGGAGAATTTGACTTAGCTGCAGCTCTAAAAAAATGCAAAGACTCTTGATTCATTAATGTGGAACATGAGAGGAAAAGACATTTGTTGAGGTGGCTGTGGTCAAAAAAGCCCTCATACACAAATGCTGCTAGTTTTGTCTGAACACTTTTACAGACAGTGTTATAAAAATATAGTTGTTGCTGAGGAGAGGCAAATGTATAGTTGTGATTTTCTAAATGATGAACACGTAGGACTAGCTGTTCTATTACAAGTTGTAGCCTATTATTCAAAGTCACCTGAAATACTTGTTGTGTTTGGGCCAGTTAAGGAAATCATTTATTTGTGAAAAGATCACCAATTATTCTTGTCAGCTTTGAAGGTGAAGTTTTGTGAACTTGTGTATGTAACTGTTAGACACTGTTCTTAAATCACTCAGAGAGAAACTATTACACAGCTAGCTGAAATAGTCGATTGTTATTGGTCAGTTAATCTGCAGATCACTATTAAGTGTTTTATGAGTTGGACATTTTTAATAAATTGATTTTTTCCCCAGCATTTTTAAATTACCTTGATATGTGTGCGCATGTGTGTCTCTCCACAATTGTTCTAGTATTGCTCATTTTTGTTTCCAAAGGAGAAATAAATGAAACATCTCATCTTAAGTCTCAAGTATGGCTCCTGTTGTTAACTGCCCTGTCTCACTTATCGCTCCTAGTGAATATTAGAGAAACATATCAGATAAAATAAAAACCAATATGAGGCTGAAATGACAATCTCAATTTTGTCTCCCGAGCCTTCACAGGAGATGGCAGTTGTAGTCAGGTTAGATTCACTGCTGTTTTCATGTTTTGCAAAATTGGTCTATTTTTTCTGAGAAAAAGAAATGTCAAAACATTCAGAGAAACTTCTCAAAGCGCTCCTGCTAGGTAATCCACTTCTCTACTGTCAGTATTTTCAGGGCACTCATATTTTCACAGCATCTCTATCCTCCCACACAAACTTTGTGAGCCAGTGGGTTTGTTAATTTGCACACGATACACTGTACACAAGTGCCCACTCAGGTTCAAATACTTAATTTGCTGCTGACAAGGGTGTGGAAGTATGACCGTATGACATTAGTCTTGATTTACTGCAGGATTTGAAAGGTTATTGCGTTGGTCTTTACACTTTTGGGTGTTGGCTGGAATGGAGTCTCGTGCAGTCATTGTGAAGAGCACCACATTGAGACCATGAGGCAAAACCAGTCACATAATCAGCTGGGAAGGAATCAAAGTCATTGACCAGTTGTCAACATGGGTGGATCAAGGGAACCAATCACCCATCAGCATTGTTCAAAGGTGTATTCCTAGCCACAGCACACAGACTGGCAGAGAAACCATGCTGAGTCCTTTACAATTGGCAACTAGAAGGTTGTGCTAAACTGATCTGGGATAAGACTACCAGACGGCAGTCAATCAACAGACAGGGTGTCACAAGGACAGATACTGGCAGGCAGTGCAGCTCAAAGGCTGGATGGATATACAGGGCAATAGACCATTTGGCAGAACGAATATTGGCTCTACAGGTGTAATATGACATCAAAACAAATTGTTCCAGTAACCAAGGGTGGGCACTGCACTGTGCTTAGTGACCACAGTAACAGGGGATTTGGAGCCAACATCATTCAACTCCATTTTTCCAGAGGACGATTAGCATCCATGCAGGCAGCTGTACCAGGGACTACAGCCAGTCAGAGTACTGCAAGAATCACAAACCAGTCCCAACATGATGGATGTTGTGGGTCAGAGTAATATATGTTCCTCTAATGATGTCGTAAAGATGTAACAGGCAGAGTGTGGGTCCACTGCTGCTAGTCTGGAAAGGGAGAGAACGCCTATGCATTAAGTTAAACAGAGACTGGTAACCTTTGAACGAAAATAGCATATTATTCATCAGCTTCACTCGCTCCATTTCTTACATATACTACCAAGGACATGCAAAGGATTGGTGTCAGGCCAGGACAGGGGGTCCAAGGCTTCATCCTGGGCACTGGACCATCCTTGCCTAAGCCTTTGTATCTCGGCAGCTAATCCAGAATGCTGCTGCCCATATGGTATTCAATCATCCCAGCCTCCCCCACACCAATCTACTTGTCACCTTCCTGGCTCCCCGTTTCTGTTCTGCCTTTGGAAGATTGGTCATCCAAGCACTCAGAGAACACTGTGGTTGTTCTTCTCAGTCAGGGCTCCTTTCAGTTCTTACCTCACAGTGATGAAAGGAGCTCCACACTGCAGTCAGAACAGCCATGGCCCAGTTAGTAACACATTTCTGTGGTTACAAATAGCACTATGAGTTCTTACTAGTCTCAATCATTTAGGAATGGGTACTGAGGACAGGTCTTACATTGGTACCAGCGTATGATTGGTCATAAGTGAGCTAACAGTGACAGTTTAGTTTTTATAGTAACCTTTCTTTAGTTTTCTGTGCTATTATGGTGTTTGCTACAGACTTTAAAACAACTTTGCGTAAAATTATTTTCAGTTAATTAGGAAACATGCAGGATAAACTGTATTAAGTGATTAATTCTGCCTAACAAAACTAACAAACTACTCTGTGCTCCTTTACACCTTTTCAGCTTATGTCCTCCTCTGTAAGTCGCTTTGGATAAAAGCGTCTGCTAAATGCAATGTAATGTAATGATTAATATGGAAACACTGGTGATACCCCTGTAGCTGTGGTCTTGACTGGTCTTAAAATAAAATCAGTCTTAAAATAAAATCAGAGTTCAGAGTTGTCTTTGTCTGAGACTGAGACAAGACAAGAGTAAAATGCAGTCAATTCTAAGATAATACTGAGACCTGCAAAAAGTGGTCATGAGTACTTTAACACTGCTACACCCAGTAGTCGAGTTGTAAAATGAAACCAGGGGGATGGTGAAATTTTTCATTTATGTGACATATTCCCCAGTGTAGGGTCTGGGGGGTCCTCCCTCAGAAAATTTTGTTTTTCTTAGATGCAATTTCCTGCATTCTAGTCAATTTTAGGGTGACTTGCTAGACATGGCAAATCCTAAATCCCATCTGATTCATAGCTTGCATTCTTAGTTGCATGGCCTGCACAAGACAATACTATTTATCGGAAAGAAACAATAACCACTTAACTAGAAAATTTCTAAAGAAATTTTGAGTGTGCGTGACTTTGGCCCCGTCGTCCCCATGCATTATTACTGACACTGCTCAGAAAATTCAGCACTAAAAAAGAAATTTTGAGAGTGACGAGTGGGCTATTGCTGGGGGTCTGTATCCAAAAAGCACACCTCAAATAGTCATTGTTAACATGTTTAGTTAGACACAGGAGCAGCTAGCGCTTACGTGCTAGCAATTATAATAATAATAATAAGTTTAATTTGTAAAGCACTTTACATTTGAACGAAATCTCAAAGTGCTACAATTAACATTAGCATGTTAGCATTACATGTTAGCATTAGCATGTTAACATTAGCATGTTAGCAGTAGCATGTTAGCATTAACATGTTAACGCTGATGCGCTAGCAGTTAGCATTAACATGTTAGGATTGGCATGTTAGCATTAGCATGTTAACATTAACATGTTAACATTAGCATGTTAACGCTGATGTGCTAGCAGTTAGCATTAACATGTTAACATTACCATGTTAACATTAGCATGTATTTAATTCCTAGTGGCTAATGCAAATTATCATTAGCATGTTAACGCTCATGCGTTACTGCTTTACTGTCTCTGTCTGCCATTTTACACAGACAGGTTCAAATTAAGTGCCAAGAACTACTAAAATGGCCGCCGCTAAGCTTTTGCTGGCCCCTCCCCCCTCTTTTCCTTCAAGCAGGCTGAGGTTGTCAAGCAACCAGGACCAACTGTAATCAGCAGAACAGTTACTGCACCTGTTAGAATGTGAGTTAGAGACTGAGAGAAAATGCTGAGACCTCCACTCGAACAAGAAAGATTTCTGGCCAAAACCGTAATTCCAATCATTGAGCCGACTTAACCACAAGGAAGATGAGACATTCCTGATCAATTTACATACTTGTTTGGTGTCGATAAATAAAGAAATGTGCCCGTAGGAGCAAGAGAGAGAAACGTTACTTATCTTTTTTAACATGGGAGTGAATGAGGCTGTGGGAGGGAGTAGTCGATCAATTAGCACGTAGGGAGCCAAAACTATGACAGAGACAGCTTCAACAGTGTTATCACTGCGACCGCCTCGAATTTCCCTATGTTTTGATGGTATAATCACGTCTGTAGCTGTGCATTTGCGGCCACAAATGCAGTTTACAAATTTATTATTTTTATTTTTAACGACTTTTCCTCTCACCCTCCACTCTAGCGATGACATCACTCACTCTGGCTCTGGAAAGTTCTCCCAATACACACCCATTCATTTTTTGGCATTGTTTGTTGGCGAAACTCTTAGAAAAGTCATAGCACACATGTCCCGGCCGAGCCGCACGTTTTGATACCCATTTTGCGCTTTGCACCTGCTGCCCTTTTTCTGCATGTCTTTTCCCTGTCTCTTACACTCTCTCTCCCCCTCACATTCCTGTCACTCTTCAGCTGTCTCTATACTATAAAGTTTGAAAAGGCCATAAGAGATATATCTTAAAAATGTTGAAATTGGTTGAAAAGAGTAGAATAGTATGAAGTGATACAATGTTGTGTAACACTGTAGAAATTTAGATGAAAAGGTAGAATTGTAGAGAGTAATAGTAATAGTACAAGATCTTGGTGAACTGTGTAGTTTGACTGAACTCTGTAGTAGAAGAAGAGGTAGTTTAAATTGTAGGTCTGTATAAAGATTTTAAGTTTGTATAATGGATTTGAAATGGTAAAATATTTGTAGAAAAAGTTGAATAATTTGTAGAATATTAATAGTAGAATTTAGTAAAATAATAGTACAAGATCTTGGTGAACTGTGTAGTTTGAATGAAGTCTGTAGGAGGGAGAAGTTTAAAGTGTAGAAGGATTGTAGAGACTGTCCTGAGACTCACCTGTCCAGGTGTGCAGCTCAGCCTGTATTGATCGTAGATCAGCAGATTTTTATTGTTTAAACATGATGATGTCGATCTGTTTACTGACCGTCTGTTCAGTGTGTGTGCGTGTGTGTGTGCGTGTGTGTGTCTGTGTGTGTATGTGTGTGTCTGTGTTACTGTCTGTGTGTGTGTGCGTGTCTGTGAGTGTGTCTGTGTGTTACTGTGTGTGCGTGTGTGTGTGTCTGTGTGAGTGTGTGTGTGTGTGTGTGCATGCTTGTGACAGCTGTGCATGCTCAGTCCCTCTCCCTCTGACCTTCTGACACAAAAGTTTCAAATGAAGTCACTCGAAGAGAAAATTCAGTATTAATACAACAAGCTGTGTCATCATTGCCTTTTTACTGGGCTCTTATTTTGAAGGGACTCTTAGGGACTATTTTAAAAAACTGTGTGTGTGTGTGTGTGTGTGTGCATGTGTGCTTGTTCTGTCTGTTTGTGTGCATCTGCCTGTCTGTCTGTCTGCCTGTGTGTGGTGTGTCTGGCTCTCTATCTATGTGTTTGTGTTTGTGAGAGACAAGGATAAAATGGCCGACATTAAAAATGTAGTCTTGATAGTCTGACATCATACACAGACTTCAATAAAGTTGGTCAAAGGCATGCTTGAGGTTGCCAAGCAACCAGGGTGAGCTGCAGGTCAGATTAATTAGACACAGGTGCTCCATGCAGCGTGTCTGTCTCACTGAAATGCACAGTATATGTCTGAATGATCCCCCTCGAAGAGGGCCAAAAAAAACCTATAAGGTATGCCTCAAACCAAAATCTGAAATGACCAGAAGAATGCTCGTCTTGTGGATCATGTCTGTGCCAAGTTTCAGGCAAAAATTGTATAAACTTTGGCCTCAAGAGTCAGAGCAAGCACGTGTGGTGCCTCCTTCCGGAAAGATTTCTGATCCGAAATACATGGGAGTCTATGAAGCTGGGTGAGGGGGTAGTCGATCAATTAACACGTAGCAAGCCAAAACCATAATCAGAGACAGGTATCACTGGGGGAGTATCTCCCCAGCATACATCTATACAAATGAATGCAAAGTTCTAGAGGAGCATCACACCAATAAGCAGCACCAGTATTGATAAAATCCTAGCAGTACCCATCCCTAAACCCATACAAGAACTGCAAGGACTGAACCTTTGTATTCTGCTTTGTTGATGTTTTAGAGACCTGAAACATGGTTTGATTTGTCACTGCAGCTGTGCTGGAAATGTCTCATCTATATTTTAAGAGTCATCCACATGAATAAGACAAATACGGCACCAGACAACACAAGGCAGCCAGAAATGCAAGGTTCATGGGTGTTTTTAACAGTGTCGAACTATTTTGGGCTGAATTTCTCCTCTGCTGGGAGGTTAGAAAATGAAAACTTCAGACTGAATGGGCACAGCATGAGCTGTCCTCTCCTCTCTCACCACAAACATACCTCTACTTTCTCCTCTATCTTGTTTTCTAATGCACCATTTCTCTTGTCTCCGCCCGCTCTTCCCTCACCCTCCTCCCATTATTCTCTTTGCTCAGTCGTCTTCTTGTCAGCAGAGGAATGCTTCCAACCTTGAGGGATTTTGTGATTTGCTTGTTTTTTTAAGAAGTAGTGCTATTTGTTAGAGAGAGGCTCTATTAGGAGTCCAGAGCAAAGTCAGACACAGTTAATGTCCTCATCTAGGTGGTCTACAGAGACTCCCGCTAGGCAAGGTCAGCCGTGGGAGCACATGCCTATAAGCATTCAGGAAGCCAGCTAGTGAACATTCATTTTATCCACAGGCCTGGAAATATCTTTCTATTTGAAACCATGCAGCTCCAAATGACTCCAGACAACAGTTACTGTTTAATCATTTGTATGTCAGACGTATTACAGATTTTCTTTTCTTTGTATGCTAACGGGCTGTTTAACATGGTGCACTGACCGGCAGCAGATTAAGGCAGGAGGTGGGTTTGATGTCCACACAGCTAGGTTCAGACAGCTCCTAACAAATGTGATGCATACAGTCATCTACTGTATGCATCACATGTACAGTTTAGGTTAACCCCCTGTAAGGGATTCTTACAGTACATCTATCCTGTTCAAACCTCTCCGCACAACGCATTTGAGTGCAGCCTGGCTCATTCAGACAGCGTCTACATTTTATGAGCTCCTTATCACTAACTGATTGATGAAGATGCAAAGGTCACATACTGTATGTGGTTAAGGTTAGCTGTGTGGATAATCTGGTAATCAAGGATTGCTTAGGTGGCTGATTTAGATTCCAGTCCCGTCCAAATTGCCCCTGATGGCTGTGACGTTACTGTGCGCATGGTGCAAGTGCTACTTTATACTGTCAGCATTTGGAATAAAAAGATGTTTTGTTCCATCATAGAAGGAGGAGAGCTTTGAATAAATAATGTTTTGATTCAAAGACAGACATCGAGCTCTGTGATCTGGATGGACATTGACCTGGATTCTGCTCATTTTACTCATAAAAATGTAAACCACTTTTGTTCACGATCCACGTGAATACATTCAAATATTAAAGTTCAGTTATGACTTTAGATTTTCATGTCTAAATGTGTCTCATTACAGAGTTTTAGGTTGTTTTTGTCAGCTTGTTTCGGAGAAAAAGTTTTTTCATCCTCCTGAATAGATATAACATAAAAAATGTACCGTTATACCACAGAGTGTACAGAATAAACATGTAAAAGTGTATGTGTGTGTGTGTGTGTGTGTGTAATGCAAGTAGAAAGGTTTCAACAGACAGACCAATTAAATGGTCGAGTCTCTGGAAGTTGTTTTTCATTCCTAATGATGGCCACACATTTCTATAGCTGGATTTATTAGAATGTATCCTGTACAGACAGACGACCTGTGGTGATTAAATTATTAAAGCTGGGATGCTCCTTTCTCTGTCTGTGGGAGGACATGTGGCTTTTTATATTGAAATCTTGCCGATGGCAGATTTAAAGTCCAACATAGAACTTCCACCTGCTCTTCATCTTGATCAATATGATTAGCATGACAGTTCTTCTTTTGTACTACACACACACACACACACACACACATACACAGGAAATTAATTCTAGGCTTTGGCCAAGCACTCAGCAGCCAGCGTGTCCCAGAGGCCAGCAGCTGAATGCTAAAGGCTTGTTTAAAATGTTGCGCAGCATCTCATCCGGCTGACAGATGAACTTAGTCGTGCAGGCAGGTGGGAGCTGAACACAACATGTTTGGTGGAATTTACCTGACATCAGTTGGAGAGGAGGGGAGAGGACGGAAAGTAAGAAGAGAGAGGAGAGGAGAAGAAAAAAGTGAAAATAAGGGCAGGAACCAGGTGGTAGAAAGGAGACAGGGTAAAAGATAGGGAGTTGTTGTCATAGTTTAGGGACTGTTCCATTCTCGTTTCACAAGCAAAGCCGTCCCTGGAGTTGTCAATCATCATGAATCAAGAATTCAACTCCAGCTATAACTAACTATGTTAGTGGAACAATACTGATTGTCACAACAAAATGCTTCATCATTTACGGAATATCTCTGCTCTCCCTTTAAGAACCATGTGCTACTTTTTCATTACCTTTGACTCTGAACAAGGCTGGCACAGGCTCTGAGGCAAAAGTTCTTACCCAATCTACATTCCATATAAGTTCATTAGATACACCTGTTCAAAACAAATCCAGCTTCGGCATTGTATCCAGACAGATTATCTGCTTGTATCCAAGCCCGGTTAAAAATGTGACTCCAGTCAGATTTCTACAGCATCTACAGTTTGTGTGTCTGCTTGTATTAAAAGTATCTTTTGAGTCACTACACACAACGATGACATTAAATCCAAAGTGACAAAGGGCATCAGACATCTGACAATGTAGTATGGAGGACAATACAGAGAACAAGAGTCTGTGTACAGATGCTGAAATTAACTTTCTCCTGGCACATGTGGTGTCACGCTGGTGCCTACGCTGTTACCTATACATTCAACTGATCTGATCATGTACTAATAAATGACCTGAAGTCTTTTGGCAGCTACAGTACGTAAGCTTAATGAGCGTTTCTAAAAACTCAATAGGAACGTTCATGAAGGAAGGATTGTTCATGTACCAGCGCACAAAGCCTGATCCTGACTGTCAGGGGCCAGGTTACATCCGAGTTCTACTGAAACGGAGATGATGGAGTCATTGTTTCTCTTCCTGCTCCAGCAATGTGTTTCAGAAACAAGCGTAGCAACTTACAGCGAAGACATCACTTGACTCTGCATCACATCTGCTCAGTGATGTCAAAGAGCTGACAGCGTTGTAGCAATAGCTCGCTAAATGAGAGATGCTTCTAGTCTCTTTTCAGCGTGCCAGAAAATCTCATAAGGACACGTGCCACTCTGGTGAAGCTCATGAAGTGGACAAACGTGAAGGCCCCTCCCTTTCCTGTCTTCTTTCCCTTTGCCTTCACGTGTTGTGTCGTCTAATTATATGAATAATTAAATGCAAACAAAAAGACACGCTTCGAGCAGGTGCAGAGCCGCAGTGTTTGAAACAAAAAAAGCAGGCCATGAATATTGTTGTCATAAGCTGCACCAAACAGCCATTCTTTCTGCTGTTATCTGTGCCGTGCTGATATTATACAGATATTTCATTTGCGTGCAGCTCTCTGGTGGCCTTGGAAAGGAGGCGCCGGCTCTGCGCCTTCATGCTTGTATGAGCACGTGAATTATCAGGAGAGAAAAGGATGGCTAACCTTGGACTTTGTGAAGTCTAAGAAAATCACAGGATGAAAGGCAAACATTCACTCTGACAAAACGCCTGTGTGTGTCTGTATAAACGAGGATCCTTTCAGTCAAACATCCCTCTTTCTCTCGCTCTCTCTCCATCTCTCTCTCTCTCTTGCATTGCTCTCTCTGCTTTGCTGGGGGAAAACAGACATCTTGTGAAATGTACTGGGTTACACCTCTGCAGTCTGCAGTGTAGTGTAGAGCTTCACTGCTCTGTAAAGAAATAATGGCTGACTGCTATTATTAGCTAGTTAGAATACTGTTTTTATTTTTGTTTGTTGTTTTGTCTCTTCTGAATTACACAGAATATGACTGTACAAAGGCGGAGAGAGAATCTGTCTCTGTACAGAAAGAAACAGAAATGATTTAAGAGACGCTTGATTGTTTACCTAATATTCTCATATCAACAAGATGTCAAATACAAAATGTGATAAGCTCATTAAATATCATTTAGATGACATCATTCAGTAGTTTCAGAGCTATCCTCCTGCATTAAGAGTATTTTTACATCTATCAGCCAAACCTTCTACACACCACGACATCAACATCACAACTGACTCCCTATCTCTAACCTACAGTGGCCTGGACCCCTCAATGCTGCAAACAAAAAAAACGCTGCAAATAAAAGGAAACACAGCTGCAAACAAAAGAAACGCTGCAAAAAAAATAAACACCGCTGAAAACGAAAAAATCCACAACGGAAGTAAATTTCCTGGGACTAGGGGTGGCACGGAATACACGGTGCAAAAGTTTGATGTTGAACTGAACGTGGAACATTCACGAGGGAGTTCTTTCAGAACACATTTAACCTTGCACATGCAAACTCTGATTGGTCTACGCTAGCTCTTCGAATTCAACCTCTGGTAGGTTAGTTGTGATTGTGAGTAGGCAGGGCCGGTCTGCCCAGGGCGCGAATGTGGCCAGGACCAGCGCTGTGAGTAGGCTAACACTGAGAATGGCGAGTGACTCGGGCGCACGTCAGACGAGACAAGACAAAATATGTTCGTCAACGAGCCCTTTTCCCTTGACGAGACGACACAATGTTCGAAAAACACTGACGAAAAATGTGCCAATGTGCGTTTTTGTTGACGAATAAAAACAAGACGAAAATGTCATGCAAAAAATAAAAAATAAACACTGATACCAGCATATGGAAACTTTGTGTTCTTGTTGTTTTACTTTAGGAATCTGCAGCTACCCCAGCTTGAGATTTGCCCAATAAAAACAGCCTTTGAGGATAGCCTTTTGGGTTATGTTTTTTTTTCCTGCACTGTACTGAAAATGTACTGAACCATTTCGAGGTTTCGGCTGTTTAGCCATTTTAAACTGCGGAACCTGGGCGGCCGTCTGCGCAAAGCTCTTGCAGGTGGAGAGGGAGCCGGGGGCTTTCGAGGGAGGCAAAGATGGAGAGCTTCGTCCTCCTTCTTTTTGGCTTCACACCGCCGTTGCGTCGAGTCCAACGTGGACCCAAAAATCCCCTCCAGGACAATGGGCATGTCCAGGTCGTCCTCCTTCTCTCTGTCTGACAGGTTGGCGAGGTTGAGCCACCACGCTTGTTCCTGCAGAACCATAGTCCCCAGCGCTTTTCCTGTGGCCTGGACCACGCAGTTGACCGGTGTCTTTTCCCACGCACTGTCTTATAGGCCTGGGCCCACTGAAAACGGTGAGACTTGGACAGCAGACTGGGGCTCCTGGAGGACACCACTGACGGCCGTTGGTGAAGGTGGGCCGCAATGAGTGGCTCCATCGGAGGCATGCGGAGCAGACCCAGGCTCTCCATCACCTCACAGTCGAGGGATGGGGCTCCGGGAATCGGGCTCCTGCTGCTGTAAGGGCGGTCTCTCCATGAGCGCGCCACCTCATCCAGCAGCTCTGGGAAGACGGGGTGAAGTTGCTTCGTCATGCTCTTGGCCAAGGGCAATTTCTTCCCCTCGTAGCGGGACCTGGTGGGCTCAGCTACGACAGCGGGCCAGGGGATGGCTAGCCGAGCAGCAGCACGTTTGCACACATCGAGCATGTCCGAGCTAGGGAGAGGAGAAGCTGGTGTGCTGCCCTCATCTCCATCCCTCGTCCTCATCCTCTGATATGAGGAGGCCCGAGGTGTCAACTTCATCTTCCCCATAGTCTAGTACCAGGACGTCTTCCTCATGCGGGAGGTCAAGTTGGGAGCCCCAGCTGGCGCTAGCCTCCGGTTCCACCACCGCAACAGCCCCCTTCTCCTCTTCGTCCTCGACGGCGGCGCCGTCTGAAGGGAGATAGGGGTCATGTCCAGACAGGCTAGCCTGATGGGCTAGCCGTCTGCCGAGACTCTTGTTTGTGAACACTGCACAGTGTTGACATGAGCCAGGGATTTCGATAGCTAGCCGGGCATGTTGCAGCCCCAGGCAACTCGAGCAGACCTGGTGTGAATTTCTGCTCGATATCTTGTTCCCACAGCGACAGGGACGGGCCCCAGAGTCTCCGTGCCCTCTGGTGTGAGGGGTTTTAGCCTCAATTCCTTGCGAGCTGGTGTGCAGGCAAGGAGTCGAGGAAGTTAACTGGTGTGCTAACTCTGAAGAAACCGAGAGATTAGCTGGTGTGCTAATGCTTGGTACTCGAGCAGCCATGGTGAGGCGTCGAGAACAGTGCTGACCTGGCCGTGGTGGGGCGAGGAAAGCACTGAGTTCGATCTGGTGTGACTGAAGAAGCAGAAAATCTCCAAGGTTAGGTAGCGCCCGGCCACAGAAGCTAAATAAGATTCGTCTGTGGGCAGTTTAGCTAGCTAGCCAAGGACGCGAGATACGCCCTGAGTGAGAGGAGGTGTTTGAATGATGTGGTGCCGTCCGCTTGGGCTATTTAAGGTAGGTGGTACTACCGGGAACGGAGACATTTCACCAGCCAATCAGGATTGGCGTAATGAGATTAATGCTTCTAAGGTCTGCAGCAGGGGCGTGCATCCCATAGTGAGACATTGAGCGAAATATTATGAAAGATAACTCACACTATTCGTCATGTTCACCAGGAAAGCTAAACTTTCTTGCTGTTGCTCACTGTGGACACTTTTCTGTACTTGCTCCTAGATTTGATGGGAGCAATTGCGGTTTCCCAGCATCTGCCCAAACCCTGAACCACATAACCAACATCATGCCAGTGCCAGCAGATGCTGGCAGGGATGAGCATGAAAATCTCTTTGAAGAACTGCAAAAACAGAGTGGTCTAAGAGCTCCTTTGCAGTGGTAATCAGCTGTAGAGAACTACATCATCCTGGAAAATATGGCTGGTCTTTTAGGGACCTTTTAGGGACATATTTGGCTCTTTTTTCTTTATTGATAATTTGTGTTGTGACAACATGCAATACAAAGTTTTTTGTGTAGTGTTTGCTGTCTGTCTGTGCCTGGGGGAAAAAAAGTCTGTAGTTGTGTATTTTTATTATAGAAACAAGCTAAATAAGGAAATAAAAAAAAGTGTGGTATTAACAGACCACATATTTGAAATAGAAAATATTGAACATGAACAACTGCAATTAACGCAGTACAACTTAAGCAGTGATGTATAACATTCAACAACATTGTGTCTAAAAGCACTCAAAGCCGGGGGAATTCTTAATGCCAAAGTCCATGTTGGCTTTGAAGGCACTAAAAGTGTCCAAAAGAGGAAGCTTTAAAATGTTGGCACAGGTATTTGCCATTGGGAATGTTGACATTGTAGAACATAGGAATTGAAGGCGTGGCAGAGGACTCATACCAGCAGGAGGCACACGTGGCATCCCTGTAGCGAACATTAACACTTCCTCTAAGGTCAAGGAGCTGTCATTTTCTAAAAGTAGAGAGAATTGGAATCAATTGAAAGTTAATACTATCTACATCAACAATGTAACTTTTCATAATTTGTGTATATAAAACTAGACGAGAGCAAATTGACTAACGTTCACAATCGAGAAGATAGTCTGCCCAGTAAGTCAAAGCCTTCTCTTTCTGAGCCCTCTTGTTGCTTCCCTGTTGACTCAGTTCGGGCTGGAACAGATTTTCCATCTCTGCAGCAGACAGCTTCACATCGCAATGACAGAGAACAGGGGTCAGGACCATCGGATGCTGCTGCAGAGCTGTCAGAAACTGCAAACTTTTTAGTCCAGCCTTGAATCTAAAATACAATTAAAAGATGCATGCAAAGTTAAAGTTACATGTACATCATGTAGAAGTAAGTAAGCAAGAAAATGGGACAACAACAACCCTTTTTTCTTTTAGTGACAATGAAATACAAAAACCTACCTTTCAATGGCAGTGTTGTTCCTGTGGATGATGTACCACTTCAAGTACTCCTCTACAATCTTTTTTTTTCTTCACATGACCTGACACGCCTGAAGCACCTAGCAGTCTGCAACATGGCACTGTTCTGTACCATCAAGTCCTGAAGGCTCTCCAATGATTGTGCATTCTGAATCTATGAGAAGAGATAACAGAGTCACATATTTCATATATGACAAGCGAGAAATGATAATGCCAGAAAGATATCTTGAAAGAAGTGTAAAAAACTCTCCTTAAACTCTCTCTCTTTAACTATTCTAGAATTTCACACCGTTATATCAAATATCCTCATACCTCTTGTAAGACTTTCCCTATCTCCTCATCTGTAATGTCTTGTACAGATGCCTTGAAACTGCTCTGCCCTGAGAAACAAGCAATATCCCAACATGGATAACAAGTGTGTCTTAATCACGGCATTCCCTGCTGACAAGGGCTAAACAAGCCTCAGGATAGTGGATATAGATAGTGTTAGTGTGTGTGTGTGTGTGTGTGTATTAACTTGGTTTGTAAGAGCTGCCAGGACTGTGTAGCCATCAGTTGTTTCTCAATAGGCTACCTATTTGACTACCTTCACTCACCTGTGCTCTGTAGTAGACTCTGCTCTGAGTGTGAGCGTGTAGCCTTACATGTAACTCTGTTTTGCTGCATATTCGAGTAAAGTTACCGAACTCGATTCTCCTCTTGCTCGAAGCTAACACTACCCAGTATCCTCTAGTTCAGCTTCATATCAAACCTGGTGCTACATGGCCTAACTATAACACATTGGCAAGTACAGTCGCGTAGCGACAGTAAACACTGACCTTTTCATTTACTTTTTGTATTCCTCGTTTTCTTTTTTTCCGTCTTCTTAGCTCTCTCTCTCGCTTCTTCTTCTTCTTCTTCTTCTTCTTCTTCTTCTTCTTCTTCTTCTTCTTCTTCCTCTTTGCTCACATAAAAAAACACAGGTGCACCGGCAATAATAGTCCCAGGTAATTCACTTACGTTGTGGATTTTTTTGTTTGCAGTGTTTCTTTTATTTGCAGTAGCGTTTCTTTTTATTTGCAGCAGTTCCCGGCCACCGTACTAACCCCTACCAGGGTAGCGAGAAAGAGTGATGATGGATGAGCAACTAACCTTCTCTGATCACAATGCAACCCAACATGCTACCCAATTCTTGACACAGGCTGTGGTCATCTTGCTAGTCGATTACTGTAACACCCTCCTGACGGGCCTTGCAGCCTGCACAGTGAATCCCTTTCAGATGATCCAGAACATGGCGGGGACGTCTGGTCTTTAATTCAACCCTAAAAAATCACATGTTACCCTGCTGCTCATCAAGCTCCACTGGCTACGTGTAGCAGCCCACGTTGAATTCAAGTTCAAGTTCTGCACCCACTTATTTGGTTGCACATATACCATACAGGCGTGCGTTACCTCCTGTGTGCTCAGAGCAATCCAAACTCTTCTCGTCTGGTGTTTCCCGCAGAACGGGAAACTACCTGATCAGGGGTGTCCCTCTCTAAGTTCAAAAAACTGCTGAAGACGTCCAGCTCTTCAGAGAGGACCGCTTCTCCAACAACTGGACATGATAAATCCAGTGGCCCTGTACCTTGATCTTTTCCTTCTTAAGACACTTTAGACAAAAGTAATGATAACATAATACGATGCTAATCAATATTTGTTGTTAAGAGTGGGTCAGAGGATGATGGGTAAAGTTGTAAGTTTGTATTGACAAGGCAGTAGTAGTTCTTCGACTCTTAATCAACAACCCATTTTTCTGCAGCAGCTGCAGTATGGAGTTATTTTTGTCTCAAATATGTCCATAAACGCACAGAGAGTGATCTACAAATGTTCCTTGATTTGCACACGTGTTTTGCTATCCACAAATACAAATTTCTAATTTGTAACTTTTATTTTGGTTTTTACAAATATAGGTGTATTTGTAAATATATTTCCCATTTGTAAAAACAAAAAAGCCATTTGTAAAACTGAAAATTCTGTTTGTGAAGCGTGATTCAGCATTTGTTGATCACCATTCACACACATGCGTCTCTTTCCTCAGTTACGTATTCCTGAGGCATTCTTGCCAAACAAATATGTCGTGATTCACAAATGGGTGCCCTCCTCACTACTAGCTAGCAGTGTTGTTCTATGTGTATAACATTATATTTATTCAGCTTTCTGGATGTAAAAACAACATTTCAAGATATATCTGGCATTGTTTGAGGACATTTCTAGCGAGAAATGTACGTTTTACTCTCTAAATCTATGTTGAATGAAAGCAAATCACAAACAGAATTTTCAGTTTTACATTGTTATTACCAATCGGAAATTATGTAAAAATAAAAGTTACAAATTAGAAATTTGTATTTGTGGATAGCAAAACACGTGTGCAAATCAAGGAACATTTGTAGATCACTCTCTGTGCGTTTACAGATATATCTGATACAAAAATAACGCCATACTGCAGCTGATTTCAGTGAAACTCACTGTACACAGCACCAAACAGCAGACAGACCCAGTTAGTGTGGCACTGACTGAGGAAAACTCCTGCAGACCTCGAGGTGGACAGACAAGTCTAAAAAAGAACACACAAAACTTTTTGCTTCAAAGAAATAATCACTCAGCATCCCTGTGTGGGCTTGAACCAGCGACCTCTCGGTTAACAACTCAGAGTCCACTCTGAGCCACAGACTCGCGGCTTCTTTTGTGCATTCAAAACATGTTGTGTGCTTTTCCTCCAAACTCTGTATTTATGATATAATTATTATCGCTTCCATTGGACTGATCACACAATGCAGTAGCTGTCTATTAAGGCTGTCACTGTTCATTGTCGTATTACCAAACCAAGGACACAACAGAAGTGTTTATGGGAGCTGACAGGATTCAGGTTTCTTTTTATCATCAATCACATTCACAATACCACATTCTTGATAGGTTGCAATGTTTGTAGCTGCATTGACTGCACATGAAGTTATAGTATATTATATGTTCAGTCACTGAGAAATGGCCTAATGCTATAAAAACCAGGACTTCCAATATCATCATTTTATAACTCTTTAAAGACGTCATGCACGTCAACGTCGAGTGTGTCAGATTTAGTTACTGACTCTGTTTACTATACAGACTATAGCAG
Organism: Collichthys lucidus; assembly: GCA_004119915.2. NCBI lineage: Eukaryota > Metazoa > Chordata > Actinopteri > Sciaenidae > Collichthys > Collichthys lucidus. Next base: position 32,009,345 of record CM014089.1, on the reverse strand, counting down.
ACATGATGTTTCCATCTGTGTATGATCACCTGAATATAAGACTCATCATAGTTTACTGAGATCACTGCATGATTACTACACTGATCATTAGCTCATTGTGTTCACTGCAGTTAGTTTTCATAACTCAAAAAAACATGGCCAAAGCAATGAAAAGGTTCACATGAATCTGGAAGTAACAATTTTCTTTGTTTCATATTATTTTTGCTATTATTTTGAAGGAAGCCTGACCTTATTTTGAAGGCTCAGTCATTTCCTAAAACAGCTGGCCGGAGAAAAGTGCTTTTGTTGGGAACTTTCAGCAGCAGAACTGGCATTGTTTCTTTAGTTATTATTTGTGGCAGTGGGATATGGGGTGCCGTTTGTAAAGCATCTCGCTCTGAAAATAACAGCAACATTTTGTCACATTTAGCTAAAAACAATGTTTAAAAAACTGGTTTGAATTTTTGAGAGTCACTTTTTTGCACATTTAGAACAATATTTGTGAACTTAGAGATATTTTAAATATTTAAATTTAAATGTTAAATGTAAAATCTAAATGCTAAATATAAATATAAATGTTAAATATAAATCTAAATGTTAAATATAAACCTAAATATAAATGTTAAATATAAATGTTAAATAAAAATCTAAATATAAATGTTGAAGCTAAATGTTAAATATATATCTAAATGTTAAATATAAATATAAATGTTGAAGCTAAATGTTAAATATATATCTAAACGTTAAATATAAATCTAAATCTAAATGTTGAAGCTAAATGTTTCAGGTGAAACTAAATATTTAGCTAAAATGCAAATTCAAATGACTGGTAACCGGAAGTGCCAAAATAAAAGCTCGGGAAGAGAGAGCGTCTTTATAGTGGCAAATAACGAATAAAACCCATCTTATCCGGGGAAATGGACTCTTGGACATGGATTATCGTGATAATAACTAACTAACACTTTGACTGATCTGTCATTTTCGCGGTGTAGGATCGTCTACACCCGCCCGCGTTCACCCCGGTAAACTCTACTGTCGGTCATACCTCTGCAAACATGTAAATAAATGAGTCAAGTCAAAGTGAGCCCGCTTGTGGCTGGCTATAGTGGCTACAGGTTATAAGCACCCTTCATAAAAGTGACACTAAAAACACAAAGTACTCTTCAAATAAAGTTTCTCCAAACGTGTTTGTTCATCTAGGTAGTTATTATCACGATAATCCATGTCCAAGAGTCAATTTCCCCGGATAAGATGGGTTTTATCATTATTTGCCACTATAAAGACGCTCTGACCTTCTCAAGCTTTTATTTTGGCACTTCCGGTTACCGACATTTGAATTTGCATTTTAGCTAAATATTTAGTTTCACTCGAAACATTTAGCTTCAACATTTAGATTTATATTTAACATTTAGATATATATTTAACATTTAGCTTCAACATTTAGATTTATATTTAACATTTAGCTATATATATTTACCATTTAGCTTCAACATTTAGATTTAGATTTATATTTAACATTTATATTTAACATTTATATTTAGGTTTATATTTAACATTGAGATTTATATTTAGCATTTAGATTTTGCATTTAACATTTGGATTTAAATATTTAAAATATCTCTAAGTTCACAAATATTGTTCTAAATGTGCAAAAAAGTGACTCTCAAAAATTCAAACCAGTTTTTTAAACATCGTTTTTAGCTAAATGTGACAAAATGTTGCTGTTATTTTCAGAGCGAGACGCTTTACAAACGGCACCCCATAGTGGGACGACATGAGACAAATAAACATGTTCATTGATGGCATGATCGATGAGATGTTGGATACATATTCGTAGGATTCCATTGGCTGTGCAGATGTTGGCAATAAGAAAATTATACTATCTCATCAGTAAAGATTTAACCACAAGGTATCACACAATGTAATTTATTTCCCCATTGCTGATGTTTGATGCTGATGCTAAATATAAATTATACATTCTGTATCTGTGTGTTTGTGACGCCCTTTAAATCTCTTCTTGTATGCAACGATTGAAGAGGCTGTTCTACAGTCACCACATGGAGAAACTAAAACAAACAAATATCAAAACACAGTGGAAAAATAGGAATCCTCTTTATGCTGGTCGACATGGAGATCGATCCCCGGTTCAGTTCCCTCCAGGCTGCATGTTGAAGTGTCCTTGGCCACGATACTGAACCCCAAACTGCTCCTGAAGGCTGCGCCATCAGTGTGTGAATGTGTATGAATGGTTAGCTCCTCAAACTGATGAGCAGTTGGCACCTGCCTAATAATAATAATAATAATAATAATAATAATAATAATAATAATAATAATAATAAGTTTAATTTATAAAGCACTTTACATTTGAATCAAATCTATGTCTTTATGTCTTGGACCATGGTTCATGTGTTAGACCATGGTTCATGTGTTTAAATGAAAAGGTAACGTCAGCAATATCTGGAAAAAACTTTGTTGATAAGTGGGTGTAGTGTTGAGAGATTAACCATCCCTCTTGCTCCCACTGCCCCCCATGACCTTCCCCACCCACCTCCTCACCTGTTCCCCATCGCCCTCATTAGTCGCTCAATATATACACGCCACCCACACGCTAGGGCAGACAGGCTGTCCAGTTTGCATCTGCCCTAGCTGTCCAGTCGTGCCCCCGATGATTCTCTGGAAGGATGTCAGAACACTGACAGAACTTTGCTGGTTCTGACTCTCTTCCAGGTTTTGATCCTTGGCTTGTCCTTGTCCTTTTCATTTAGTGAACATGAAAGTTTACTGTCGAGTTTTTGTGTTAACACATGTTCAATGCTATTCAGACCCTCCAGGAATTTGCGATGTTGCGATTTGTAACTTTAGCGCAACTTCAGGGAATCACTGTAAATTCAGGGCGGTGTTGCAATTTTAACCAATCACCGCAACTTCCGCGCAGTCTACCTGGGGGATTGAACTCGGCGGGTCAGGGACAGCCGCACAGTGCGGAAGGATCCCCTCGTGGGACCTCTCCTGGCTGGCTGGCCCCCGCTGCGCCAGCCGGAATTCGCGATTACTAGACAGAGTGTGATTTCACCAGAAGTGCTGCAGAGCATTTAAGAAGCATCTCTCCACTCTGCTCCACAGGGAACATGTGAATATGTGTTTCTGATGATAGCAGCACAGAGCAGATGGTGCTGGTAGAAAGTCAGACACAGAAACAGAATTCAGGAGATTTTCAAAATAAAACACCCTGTACAGATTGTGAAGCAAAGAAAAATAAAATAACCAAGGCGGAGGAGAGAGGAGTCAAGGCAATGGACATTTAACAGATTTGCATGGCATAGCTGCATCACGTGACCAGGAGTCATCTCCCTTATACGTCACACGTCCACAAAGGACACACCTGTGGATCCTCACTCATAGCTCAAAAAAAAAGGAATGAGGAGAGCCCATGCTTTGCTCAACACAATAGTGGTTCAGGTGGCTTTCAGGATTTCACTATCAGGTATATTCTATATTTACCCCTCTGCATTCATCCTGTCACACTGTTTCACAACGCAATAAATAAGTTGAGTTACTCAGTCTCCCACTGTTTCCCAGATACAGCAGTAAAAGATAATCCACACAGAAAGTGTTTTTAATAAAGCATTTCTGATGTGTCTGTAAGTCATTTAATTAATGCTATCAATCCACTGAGACCTCCTTACCTCTCATGCACTTAGTAAGCCACAAACAGCTGATTGTATATGTGTTGTGAACTTAATTGAGTGTATATCGATTGATCAATTTCTCAGTTTCTCTGTAAGCTTTCTGTTCTTACTATCAGCAGATAGGGAAATAAAATCAATGATTTAATAGATAGATGGATGTTTTCTTCCTGTGTACTCCTCAGGGGGCTGACCATTCAGTCTGGTCTGCTTCAGTCGTGCCTTCTCTCTGCTAACACACTTTGATGTGGATCTTTTTTAGATTTTTTCACGAAAGCATAAAAATAACAGCAGATGTAAAGTTTAAAGCTCCATTAATTAACACATATTTTGAGGTCAAAATGATTTAAATGAATCAACAGAAATATAATGTGTGTGTGCAAGAGAGTGGTGAAGTTCTGGATGACTCTTTTAGCTTATTGTTTTGGTCTGGACTCTTTTAGCTCAGCACCACATGGCAAACAGACAAAGACTTGAACACAGTGCAGCATTTAGCAGCTTGGTGGAGACTAAACCAGAGGTAAAAGGGTGAATACTGGACTGTAGTGGTAACACAGTCACAACTCACTTATTTAGCTGCAACATCAGAGCTTTTCTGCCCCCTGTTGGCCAAAAATCAATTTATGCAGTATTAACCCTATAGACCAGGGGTGTCAAACTCAAATCACCCAGTGGGCCATAATGGAAGACTGGGACTACGTCATAAGCTGGAGGGCATTAGCACATCATAGTATGGACACATTAGCTGCACAAATAAGGCACACACATTTGCCTCCTATGAAAGTTAGCCTGTGTGTCTTGCTCTGAAAGTCTCTGTTCTCAAAGTCATAGGTCTTGACCAATGACAGTATCTTGACCTGTGTGCTGGCTGTAGCAGTGCATTGTGGGATTTGTAGTATGAGCAGTGGGAGTGCCATTTACTGGTGGGCCTTTAATAATAGATGTAAGGCTTTGAGTTGATGGGTCTGCTCTAGACGCTGCAGCACCCCCAATTTCATCACCTAATCGCTGTAGATAAGCAGATGGACTAACCCGGGTCTTACAGCCCAGATGGAGGCTGTTTTCTGGGCAATAGTTCATCAAAAAACCAGCAGGGAGAACTGCCCCGTGACTTCTCTACATTTAAACTGGTAGATTGGTAGAAGCAGTATTTTTGTGTCGAATCAAACTCAGAATGCCAAATATTTGGCATCAAATTAAAGATGATTAAAGAAGTTTGTTGATTTAGGAGGAAAAATGTTAGTCAGTGAACTGCAGCAACATTCAACAATCATTGTCAATGTGTGAAAGATGGTAGTATGACATCCCAAAAGTTTGAAACTCATTCGAGTGTAGGAACAATATGAACAAATTTTTGAGTGGAAGGGGAAATCAATAGACTTGGCAGGTAAATGCGTAGATGCGTAGGTCAAGGCTTCTTTGGTTAAGCACCATGGACAGCGGTGGGACAGAGAGAGAGAGAGAGAGAGAGAGAGAGAGAGAGAGAGAGAGAGAGAGAGAGAGAGAGAGAGAGAGAGAGAGAGAGAGAGAGAGACTCCTCATTAGCAAGAAGCATTTTGCTTATGGAAAGAAATATATCTGTTTAAACGCCAAATAATTTTGTGAACTGAAAAGGAATGACAGTGCTGCTTGCTTGGGGGGTCGTCCATTCTGGTAGCAGAGTGAAAGCAGTGCAGCTGGATTTTGCACCCACGGTCAGTATTAGTAGTGTGTGTATAGGCAAACAAACAACAACAACCACAACCACTGTTACTCACTGTGTTATTACAATACTAAAAGTTTTCCCTTCTCCACAAACGTAATAAATCCCTACAAACTTAAAAGTTATAACGTAATAATTATTACGTTTGTGGAAAATAGCGTGTTTCGTTTGTAGTAGACAACGGCTATTACGTTTGTGGAAAATGTATTACGTTTGTGGGATTATTGCAGCACACGTATCTGTAAACACACAAAGAGATAAACACACAAGTAAAGTTGTAACAAGTATTCTGTCAAACTGTAGCAACTTTGACCGGACTTCCTCTGGACTACTCTCGAAGCCAGCTGCTGCTTGCATGCGGGTAGAGGGTCGACTTGAACAGGGCGCACTTGAAAATATTTGAGTGACTGGCAGTCAAACGAAACTCGAGATCTCGACTTTAAAACTCAAAATCTTGACTTTGAAACTCGAGATCTCAAGTTTCAAAGTCAAAATCTGAGTCGTTGTTTTTTTTCTCGTCTTTTTTTTTTTTTAATGTCACCTCGGGGACTCCGTAAAAGAAACTAAAAGCCTGCCTAGTTTCTCACCTCTACTCACTGAGACAACCAGAAAGTGGGCAAAGTGGGTACAACTGTTGGATTGTCAATTACAAACACTGACAGACAAACGCAGCCTCCACCTTAAACATTCAAACAATGGAAATGTGTGAAGATAAAAACACACTGATGCCTTAAAGGGCCAACACATACCAGCACCTTCCTTCCATGTGATAACATGTGCACCAACCCACCGTTGGTATTGTTTATGAATGAATTCACATGAAGGGAAATTTATGTCTCAACACAAGAGACAGAGGAGGTAAGAAATGTTAAAGAACTGTTGTAATAAAAATAAATAAATAATTATTTTTGATCACTTTGGGGAAGCAGAAAACTAGTTGTGAACAAAACATTGACAAAGTCCTTCCTTGCCACTGTCGCCAAGCGCTTACTCTTGGTGGAAATTGTTAGGTCTCTGTTAATCATATTAGCTCTTCAGTCTAGACCTGCTCTGTCAGTAAAGTGTCATGAGATATTTTATGATCTGATGCTATATCAACTAAAACTGAATTAAAAAAACATCACTCGATCATCACCAATTTATAGTTGATTTGGTGAAGATATGAAATATGATTATATCTGGCTATTTCTGAAATAATTCTCATGTTTTTCATCTCCAACGTTCTCATAGTTATATGTGTTAAAATTATACTCTGCAGTGTTTAAACCATGAAACACACTTTACCTAACACAGATGCTGAGGCCAGGTAACCAGACAGCTTTATTAAAGTGAATGTGGAGTTCTAACCAACCAGTGTGGTGTGTGTAGAAGTCTGTAGGGTTACACTGTAGCAGCCTGCTGTCACTTTCAGGCCATTTAATGAAGGCACTTCTCAGAGGCTGCTGATTTATCAACATATCAGATGATGCACGGATTTCATGAACTAAAGAAGTTTTTAAAACAGTATGCAGCAGCTGTGGACAGCAGATACTGTAACAGGCACCATTCATAGGTCGGTGATATGTATATGACTGGTTTACTGACTTTCGTGCTTTGACCACATTCCTTCCTATGCAATCATAAACCCAAAACACTTCCCTTTTCAAGACCTGTGCTAGAACCAGTGCTCGTCTTGCTATTTGGTTACTTTGACACCTTCTGTTAGAATAAAATGTTTTATATATCGTATTTATATATCGTATTGTACCTGTAAGTTGTGTTGCAAACTCATCACCCTGGTTTCTATAGAATCATAGAGCAGAAGGCCACCTCTATCAGTTTATTGAAACAGGATCTGTAGAACAGAGGGCTACTCTGATTATCAGCCGGTTGAGAACAGAGGGACAAGATACTGTCACGGTCAAAAGTCAAACCCTCTAAAAGTTCATTATGCAGTTAGTCATGTGAGGCATACTGATACAAGTGAACATCGAAGGGGGAGTTTAGGTTTTCCTCCTCTTTAGGAAGATGGCTGAAGACGATTGGAGCAGCTGAGTGCCAAGAGACTGGGACCAGCCTGTACACCAACAAGGAAGAGCTAAGTTTAAACCAGGCTGCTCCCCAACAGTTTTTGGACCAATGAGATAGGCACACATACCATATAACTTCTACGTTAGGCACTCTCTTTTTGGAAGATGGTTGCAGCTAACTGCTTGCAGACTGCGATTTTCTGAACAAAAGAGGTCCATGTACATGTGTATGTAATATTTTGATGTCCTGATGCTAAATAAATACTCTTGCTAAGAAATAATTCGGCTATAGGATTCCTCTATGCAAACCACTGTGCGCGCTAACACTTCCTGACAGGCCTCCCAGCTTGCACAGTGAATCTCTTTCAGATGATCCAGAACATGGCTGCATGCCTGGTTTTTATTCAACCCAACGGTCACATGTTACTCCAAGCTCCACTGGTTACATGTAGTAGCCCACAAATCCCTAATGCTGACTACAAAGTAGTCTCCTGTTCTGCACCCACCCTAACAACACCAGGCTCTGCCAACCGTACACTCAACACAATCCAAACTTTTCTTTGGTTCTTTCTTTCTTTTGTTCCCCGTTAGTGGAACGTCCTACCAGTTCCTACCAGATCAGGGGCGTCCCTCGTTACCTTCAAAAAACCTCCTGAAAACCTCCAGCTCTTTAGGGAGAACCGCCTCTACAACAATAACACCAACAAGTGGACATGATAAATCTATCTCCCCTCTTCAAATGTCACAGTACTTATTGTTGCAATAACATGTCCTCGTCACACTGTACTTTGACTGTTTCCCTTTTGTGAGTCACTTCGGATAAAAGTGTCAGCTAAAAGACTAAATGTAAATGTTATCAAGGACACACTAAGGTTCATGGCACACTAGTGGTTGACCAAGCTCAACTCAGAGTTGGCCAATAATCGCAATTGCAATCAAGTATTATTATTATTATTATTATTATTTTAAAATTTTGAAACAGAAATCCTGAACATACTGTATATCTGTACGTAAAATGTCATATCACAGCGGAGCTGGTCAGCGCACTGACATTTACAAACATTTGGCTGGCACTACTAAGCAGTGTCATGGCATACTTATGGGCTATGTTGAGCCTCTGCGTGTTGTGTTTGGTGTCGGGGGAGCGGGTGGCATGTAGCAGGGTACAAGAAGCTTCTGAATTCATGCCAAAGTGAGCATTTTAGCCTGTACATACAGCTTGCAGCGCTGTCTGTGAATATCTTTATCATCTGATAAATAACTGACAATATGATGATATTTAGACAATAATATGTATTATCTAAAATCATTTGTATATATAGTTATTGTGAATTTATGGCCCTTAAATTTCTGGATGATGCAAAAGGGCACTACTGTAGAAGTGACTAACTGTAACTGCAGAAATAACTGACATGAAAATCACTGAATGAATATTTAATATTGAGTATTGAGAGTATTGGTCTTAATATAAAGTGGGGGATCAAGCGATTATATTCAAAGTCTTTGAATATACTGTATGTGTCAAATTGCAAAAAACGTGTATCATTATTTATTTTTTTACTATACCCCACACTCTAATTGTGCAATATTCCACTCATACTAAAATGTTTGATTTAAAAAAAGATGTATTCCAGTTGTCTAACTTCCTGTGCTCTCTCATTCGTATCTATCTGTGGGATGTCTCATTTTTTCTGTGACACTTTGAATCGAGTGTTTCATTAGTGGCTGTTATGTGTAGAAAAAAATTGTTGGGATTTAATAGTGACTTAATGAAGATCTGCTAATGTAATATAGAAGGATCAATATTATATACAGCATATATATCATGTAATATATGATTTGTGTGAAGTAAAATCATGCTGCAACCTCCGTGGCTGTGAAGTGAACATAACACAGGAAGTGCCATAAACTGCGGCTTCTCAAACGTCCACTTGAGGCTGGCTCCAGAAGACAGTCAGTCTCCATAAGTCACCATGTTAAAATTAGTTAAAGTTAAAAAAACTAGTAAAACTAACAACTACTCTGTGCTCCTTTACACCTCTTTCAGCTTATGTCCTCCTCTGTAAGTCGCTTTGGATAAAAGCGTCTGCTAAATGCAATGTAATGTAATGTAATGTAATGTAAAATATCCGACATCACAGCAGAAAAAAACAGTTTTGGTCTCTGTAGCTAATTTCCCCGTTCATGACAACTGTACTGAGGGTGAATTTATATACAACTCACCTCTTTACATTATATTAAGACTTAAAGGTAAGCAGAGTGTGGCCACTTTGACAGGTAGGTGCTGTCACAAGTGGTTTGTTTGAGCAACCAGGCATCATTCAGTTCACCTCAGCTCCACCCATGAACCACGTCTTAGCCCATTTTTGAATTTGTCAGGAGCCGGCAGAGGCGGGACTGCTAAGATGACAATCACAGCCTCATAACGGCTCTTCAGAAACCTGTGTGTGACATCACAGAGACTACATCCATGTTTTACAGTCCATGAGTAAAATCTACAGAATATTTACACTAGTATCGCTATACAGGGATATAGGTAATATAATACACTGTACAATATGTTTTTTTCTTTTTTTCTTCACTTATGATTTTTCCTGCCTGACAACACGTATGCCTTACCTTTTTTATTTTAATCAGGTGAAAAATGTTTTATATGTAATTTTAGTCAAGTTAAATGATGCTAAAAACTAAGCAGATCATCCCCCAGAACTTGAATGCAGAAACATTCACTGAACTCTATGTATGTATGCTCAGCTTCCCTCCCTTTGGTTTCTGATCTGTCTGTCTGTGTCTCTGAGCTAAAGGAGAGAAGAATATGCTCCTCTTATCTGCCCTCTCTTTCTTTCTCTCCCGTGCCCTGCGTGCGTGCGTGCGTGCGTGCGTGCGTGTGTGTGTGTGTGTGTGTGTGTGTGTGTGTGTGTGTGTGTGTGTGTGTGTGAGGGATTACAGTGAAAAATGAGACAAGGGCATGCAGAAGAAAGCTGCATTTATAATGTCAAGTACTCTTTACTGGGGGAAATTCACAATCAAATATATTTCCCTAACTACAGTCCTCACATTGTTTGGGTTGCTTTCATCTTGGCCTGAAGCGTGTGGTGGAATGTGCACAGCTCAGAGTCTTTTGGTTTTCTGCTGGTCAGGCCAGTTTTGTGTCTTTCTGTCAGAAAAAAGACTGACGCTGGGATTATATTGTGGTTTGGGAAGAGACTTCCCAATGTGTCCCTTCGAATCAAATGTAATAGTAGCACCAAAATATAGTTTTGAGCCTTACTCAGTTAAAAGTACTTCCATTGCTGAAATTGTGTCAATTTTTGTCCCTGGCTCAAGGCAGTTAATCTCTGCCTCCATCCTTATAACACAGAGGCAGAATTCCTCCAGCCCCTCTGGCTTTTTTTTCCTGTGTCATGTCAGTCCCCTCCACTCATTTTCAAACTCTCTCTGCCTCTTTCTGTCCTCAATCTTTCTGAACTCCATCTCTCTCTCTCTCTCTCTCTCTCTCTCTCTCTCTCTCTCTCTCTCTCTCTCTCTCTCTCTCTCTCTCTGTCGATGTATATGTGCCTCTCTCCTGGTCACTCTCTGTGATACAGGTGCATAATGTGTGCTGCCTGTCCTGTCCAGCCTGCACCACGTCTCTCTGCTCAGTCTAAAGGGGCTGATAAGGCCAGATGGCTCTCTGCTTTGTTAGCCTCTGAAGCGAGTAATGCAGTGGAGCAGAGCCTCCAGGCTAAACACTGCCTGCATCTCATGTGGGAGTAGTGTGTGTGTGTGTGTGTGTGTGTGTGTGTGTGTGTGTGTGTGTGTGTGTGTGTGTGTGTGTGGCTGTGTGTGTGTGTGCTGTGGCAATTCTGTCCTTGTTAGAACCAGTTTGGGTGCAGACCATGTAAGTGTGGACATTTTGCAAAGTGAGGCCATTTGACCAGCCTTCTCTCCCTCTGGCTGCTACTTCTAGACAAGGTGTCAATTCTCTTTATTCCACATATCATACACAAAATGAAATGATATGGTAAATGAACTGTACTTAAATAGCGCCTTTCTAGTCTTCCGACCACTCAAAGCGCTCTACACTACATATCTCATTCACCCCATTCACCCCATTCATACCCTGATGGCATTGGCTAACGTGCAAGGTGCCAACTCCTCATCAGTTTAAGGTTCTAATCATTCATACACATTCACACACCGATGGCGCAGCCTTCGGGAGCAACTTGGGGTTCCGTATCTTGCCCAAGGACACTTCTGCATGCAGACCGGAGGAACCGGGGATCGAACCGCAGATCATCTGATTAGTGGACGACCCTACACTTTAACCAAAGATGTGGTATTTGTAGCTTTTTACCTATTTTTACTATGGCTATAGCTACACTAGCAGCTGTGTAAGGCTGTACTTAGGCATAAGGATTCATTAAGCTAAATGCTAAAATGTTTGTTTACATGCTCACAATGAAAATGTGAACATGTTGATGTTTTGGTCTATCCTGCAGTGACTTCAAACTCCACCGGGAGTGTTTAGCCCACCAGACTTTGTTTACTTGCTCAGATTTCGTCATTTTCCTGGTTTATGTGCTTCTAAATATACTCTACATGTGTAAATATGTTACATAGTTAATTAGTTTCTCTTTTTTCTGTTTTCACGACTGGCAGTTTTCACCGGATATTTTATTTTGAAAATCCACCGGATTCTCTATGCTGTTTCTTGTCTGGCTTCCGCTAGCTCGAGGTGCTCTGTATAAAAATAGAACAGCCGCATTGGAGTTGGAGGCCTGCTTCTGAGATGCTTCTGAACCGGACTGTGGCGGAGCAGTTGGGGTTTAAAACATTGACTAGAACAGCTGCATGACGTGACATGACCGCGCCCGGTGGAATTTGGGAGTCATGGCAATCCATCAACAATCCATGAAATGTATTGTCAAGATATTTAGAGAGAGAATATCAACTCATAGTGGTGCTAAAAGGAAAAGTCAGCAGATCACCAAACACAAATGTTTGTACAAAGTTTCATGGCACATGACATGATATTTGAGATATTTAAGTCAAAACAAATGTGCTAGAAAGTGACCAACGGAAGCACCGGCCGCAACATTATCTAACAGTCTCGTGGTTGGAGACTGGATTTATAGGTGGGACTCCATGAACAGAAATATTAGTGCTGGGTAGAATGGTCATTTTCTAGGCTGATATATGTGCAGCTAATTTTATTATTAGGAAGTAATGGACGGACACACCGACTGTGCTGAGATATCTACACTTATTGTTTGTTGGTTTTAGAGGAGACACATTCTCAACTGGGACTGCCCTCGGAAAAAGACAAGAGACGACAACAACTAGTTAGGTTGTTTTGGAAGTCAATGACACAGGTTGTATTGTGCTGGTTAGTTTGGAGGACTTGCCTACTGATAGGTATGGTCATCAGCAGCATGATAGTAGTAATGGCTCAGTGAATAACCAGGTCGAAAACCCAGGCACACAACTATGAAACAAGCAGGTTGTGTAAAAGTTTGCATTTACTTATGGTCAAAAATAGGCCAAAGTCAAAACCAAGCTGGTAGATCAAAACAAGCAAACTTATTGGAAAAAGGGGGGCAGGCAGAGAGGCAGAAGTTCACGCGTCAGGCGGGCATAAAGACTGGAAAACTTAGGCGTAAGCACATTGGACAATCTGGCAGGGAATGAGCGTAAATGGGCCAGTGCATATACTTCAGGGCACACGAAGGAAAGTGGGAACAGGTGAGCAGGTGGGTGGGGAAGGTCAGGTGATGGGAAAGGCTGGAGAGGAGTTACTGCAGAGTGGGAGGGAGTGGCTGGGTCTAAAATTACATGAGTTAGTACATGGAAGGAGAAAAAACAGAGCAGAAAAGAGAATTAATGATTAGGATTTTTGTTTGAATTGTGACACTCAGCTTTCTCAGCCAATCAATAGGACTAGAGGTAAAGTGTCTGGCCATTTCAACCCTGTGTGTCTGCATAGTTAAGTCAGCTATTTGTGCATTGTGCCATTAAGAGTTCTGGGGATGATGGACATGACAAATAAATAATAAATTATTCTTTCGTCAGACATTTCACCACTGTTGCAACATCATCTTTTCTTCTTGGGAAGCTTCCACCCACACCCACCCACAAAACATCTCGATAATAACAATAAACAAAACTTATTCCATGCTGGAATATTCACAAAGTCTATTTGTATATGTACAAACGGTCCTGATGGCTGTTTTTATTGTGTGTATCCTGGACTCAGGTTGTAGCCACAAGCTTCACTTGGACTGAGTCCAACCTTATCTGTCATAATGGTATGTAATATGGTACAACAACAGATGTCTTGTGGTTTCATTGCTGCCGTATCAAAACTGCTTGATAAGCAGAGCACCAATGAGAGCCATGTTTCTAAACTGAGATACCGGAGGTGAAGCTGTCAGTTGCAATTAATTGAATTCAACTTAAGTAATACATCTACATTTAAAATTTCAGCTTTGATTAGACTGCCTCGTTAATACAGGTGTGTACCTTGTTAATACAGGTGTGTACCTCGTTAATACAGGCGTGTACCTCGTTAATACAGGCGTGCACCTTGTTAATACAGGCGTGCACCTTGTTAATACAGGTGTGTACCTTGTTAATACAGGCGTGTACCTCGTTAATACAGGCGTGCACCTTGTTAATACAGGCGTGTACCTCGTTAATACAGGCGTGCACCTTGTTAATACAGGCGTGTACCTTGTTAATACAGGCGTGCACCTTGTTAATACAGGCGTGTACCTTGTTAATACAGGCGTGCACCTTGTTAATACAGGCGTGTACCTCGTTAATACAGGCGTGCACCTTGTTAATACAGGCGTGCACCTTGTTAATACAGGCGTGTACCTTGTTAATACAGGCGTGTACCTCATTTATACAGGCGTGTACCTCCTTAATACAGGTGTGTACCTTGTTAATACAGGTGTGTACCGTGTTAATACAGGTGTGTACCTCATTAATACAGGCGTGTACCTCGTTAATACAGGTGTGTACCTCATTTGTGTGCAGCATGTCGGAGATCAAACAGTTCAGGGAGCGCAGAGAAAATATTTTGATATTAGACTAAAGGTGGACTAATATGGACTGAAGAGGAATATTTGGTTAGATAAAAACATGTTCATTTTGATGACATCGATCTTTGTTCAACACATTTTGACCTTTAGACTTTACAACGCTGTGGAGTTACTGAAATGTTTGGATCCTCCTCCATCAGCTGTGCCGGTGAGTCGCTGACTTCATGGACTGAGGAGCCAAATGTGTCCATGGAAAAATCTCTTTTTCAGCAGATATCTTAGTCACTACACGACTGAACTAGCAAAGCAGTTTAGTGTTTATATGTGCACTATTTATTCAGTTCGAGAAACTCCACGATCTCCATAAGCTTTGACAGGACTAGAAAGCGTCTCCGTTGCTAGGTTGTTACTAAGGCTCAGGCTACTTGCTGGAGTAGTGAACTGAGTTCCATTACATATAGGAGTCTACTGCTGTGACTGAGTGCTTTCCAGGTATTAGTTAGATCCCGTGTATCTCCATAGAAACAGTGAGCAAAGAAATGTTTATACTAAGAGCAAATTTCCCCAAAACATGAATCTCTTTTGATTATATATTTTATTTAAGTTGGGAATTGTTGTATATTTACAATATTATACTCGACGGTGAGCTTTGACTTATTATTGGCACTTGTGACGCTAACTGTGCCAATAATGACGTTAAAGCACACCCTCTCGTATTGCTTAATTAATATTTATTTGTTGGAATGTAGCTTTTCAGAAACAACATTTGAACAACACCATAAAACTTTTTTGCTCCACAGCTTTCCACAGAGAGATAGATAGAAGATTAAGGAAACCCAGGCCTGACAGGATTGTGATGCTCTGTGACCTCTATCAGCCAAACATTTCAGGAGGAGAAGTGAATCTGTTTTAGGCCTTTTCAGACGGGGAAGTGGTCATCAGTGTATTTGAGCAATGGAGCACAAGATCATTAAGGTCTTTCTTTTTCACTGTGTCATATATCAGAGGTGAACTTTAAGGGCTCTCATGAATGTATAATGCTGACCCTCAAAGATAAAAGCCAAAAAAAAAAAATACTTATCAGGCACTACAGTATCAAATTTGGAAACACAAGGCAATGAGGCAAAAATTGAGTTACCATCATGCACAATAGGTATTCCTGGGAGAGAAATTGAATAAACATCTTTCAGGTCTGCAGATTTGTTGAATTTAGTATGGAGAGAATGTGTATATTACAGGTGCTTGGAGTTGGAAACAAAACACCTTGTCTCATAAAAGAATCAATGCTAGGTTGTATGTGTTTAACAGCCTTTTAGTAACCTTAAGGTAGCCTTTGAGCGTGATGAGTTGCACCCACAATGGACCATCTCCTGAGCCAGGTCAAAACTCCCCGACCACCTCCAAGCTGGTTGCAGTTACAGCAGATGCTTCGACTACAGTGTGTTCCCTGTAAAAACAGGAGGGACTGTGGACTAACTAGATCAAGCTAGCGCTACGATCTAGTGTCAGCATTTACCTTCCAATGAATATGGTCAAAGCCGGAACCAAACACAACTGGAACCAGCAATGGTTTTCTCACTGGGTTTGGCTCATTTCATTCCAGAGCTCAGAGCCAGTTTGGTTGGCCAAGCTAATGACAGTTTCTAGCTGCTGGTTCAGCTAACAGAAGATGCAATTAGCAGCAGTTAATTAGCAGTTTGCTAATTAAGTAGTTAGGCTAAAGCTATGCATATTGCGAAACTGTGTATATCACAGAGAGTTGATGCTGATCAGAGGGGAAAGCAGCAAATATATTGTGTATAAAATCTGCTTCAGTTTGAATAAAGTTGTGCTTTTGTACAGTAATCAGTGAGGCCCGGCCATAGATGACTGTAGCAGCTCAGGTGGCGTCACATAACGTTTTATTGGATGTAAAATTAGGACACAACCCCAAGTGCAGGATGAGTCATCAACAACTTTTTATGGTTTATCAGGAAATGACAAACTCTAAAATATCGTGCAGAATACCTAAAAATACTGAAAACATGAATTTGTGTCAGTGTTGGTTGAGATACTGAAGGACGGGTGACAAAAAAAATTCTGCCCCAGTGCTTTAAACTCACAGTCTAGCCAGCCCAGCTAACCAACTAAGCTAACATTAGCTAACAGCAGTTACAGTTGGCAGCTGTTTACTGTCCATCAGGAAACTTGCTGTAAAGTGAACATTTTTGATTGAACAATTGAACCCAGATTAAATGATGAAGTGGGCGAATATGCAGAACACTTTGTCTTGCAAAACAATTATTTTTGCTCACAGATCAGAGTTACTCCAGCTGCACAGCACTCAGGGCCAAAGTAAGTATAATTGGGAGCTGATAAAAGAGTGGGCTGGCCCAAGAAACTTGCCGTGAAGTCATGGGGCTGCTAAAGCAAGAACAATTTTTGTCACAGTTTAAGTGTCAACAAGGCAGACAAACAAATCAGACTGTTTCAGTCAAAAATACAACAATTTTACAACAACAAACTGAGCAACTTCAAACTTTTTCATCAGAGACCTCCAAACACAAAGCACGAGTTGCGCAGTGATCACAGCATTCAAAGCACACAAAGCATCTCTGCCTAAAAGGCTCACTGAACAATTAGAAGAAATCAGAAATTACAGTTTTAATAGAATCTTTTCATATGAATCTGAACTGGCTTTGACACATTCTACCAATGGGATTCCAGCAAGTGTTAAGTTTACAGCTGCTGTCTGTCTGTTTGTGTCTTCTCTGTCTTCCCTCTGCTGGATGCATTTCAGGATTTTGCCTGAAACATTGATTTTCTCTGAACCTTCTAGTCCATGTCTGATCTGTGAAAATCTTTTTGTCTCCCGTGTGAAATCACTGATTTTAAAGATAGTCCACATCAGACAACAGGATGATTATTACAGTTAGAACTTCTATTTTTATGCCTGCATTAGACTCCCAAACAGCCTGGAAGCGATTGATAAACTCTGTTAGGGTCTCACACTGCGACAACACTGAAATTCCCATTGGGTGTAATCACTAAGGCTGTTTTTTTTTCTTTTTAATCTGGCCTTGGTGTTTTGTCTTCATCAACTTTACTTTGGAACTTTTGGTCAAAAGGGCATTTGGCAAGCAATGTCAGGATTTTAGCACTTTTTCAATTTGTGAGCACAAGGCTATTTCTTTTTTTTTAACTGGCCATTTCCCAACAGCCCACACATTCATATCAAATGTGAAAGGTAAAACAGATAGAAGATATAGCTAGTCCAAATATTTTACAGTTTAAAATGTTCTTACACTTACAGCTTTATGATGCCTAAGACTTGAAGAAATCAGAGCAAAAAGACAGACATCGTCTGTGACTTATGGCGAAGACCTGATTCATGCTTATTATGACAATGAAGCATCTCCAAAGTCTTGAGCTTATCTACCAGACAGGCTGAGCCTTCTTACACAATGTGTGCCAAGTGTGGAGGCCCCTGAGGCTCCTCGTATTCTTCATTTAGCCCTACACTGCAAGGTCCAACTTGTAATAAACCAGAATGATTCTTTACCTTGCAAGGAAGAACAGCAACACATTAGCCACAAGACTCTGGTGAATGTCAACAAGGGCGTCAGTGACAAATGGTGGGTCTCCTTCAAAGCTCACCAGCTGCACACCCGACTCTTTGGATCAGACCAGGGTCCACAGGGCAACACCTGAGGCTTCCCAAGCAGGTGACGGTATGTGGGACAAGGCTGCAACACTCTGTGCACCAGCTGGGAGTAATACAAGAGAAAGAGAGAGAAGCCTTCAATAATATAGTATAGATATATACTAGATCAACTAGTTTCACCTCCACAAGTAAAATGCTGCTTACACACTGATTAGTATTAACAATCCAATAATAAACTATATCAATCATTGGGACATTTTATTGCGCAGTGTGGGGAAGGTCTGACCACAGTGTCTGTATCAGGAGGCTGACATGAGAAACTTTGTCCAGATAAAACAGAACATGTTTATTTGCAAAAAAAAGCAAAACATGCAGAATTACATAATGTAAAATATATTACATAAAAAAGGGAATTGTGGGAATTGTTAGGTATCTGTGAGGAATATTAGTATTTAAGGTCTATGCCTACTCTACAATAAAAATAAAAATAAATAAATAATAAAAATAAAAATTGAAGAATTGAATTATTGATCACATGCTGCTGATAGCTACACCGGATGTTAATGCCAATTTGTTACCTCGCCCTACATACTTTGAATTAACCCAATGACATCACAGCTAATTTATACGGCAAAAAACCCAGCACAACAGAACAGAATTGATGAAGAATTGACTAAAATGATTGCAAGCAATTTCCAACCCTGCTCATTTCTATCTGCTTTGTGTAGCAGAGTATTCAAGTGATATATGTGTTCAAATACAAATCACAAGTCAAAACAGCTAAATTTGGCTGAATTATAAAAGGCTTAAGTGGTCAAATGGAGTGCCGTTTGGGAGCCGAAAGAGCCTTCTCTTCTTGGTGAGCTGAGCCATATGATCCGGCTCACTAAAAAGAACCCACTTTGTCACACAGAGCCACAACTTTTACTGCTGAAACTTTCAGTACATAAAACTCCTAATACTTCTGTACATGTAGCATTCTTAAAACAGGCCTTGTGGTTTTTACATTACTGAAGTTCAATGTTTAGTTCACTATAGCCTTGTGATCCAGTGCCTGAAGTCACATTAAAGCCTGGAGGAGTGTGTTGATCATTATGAACATTCCAATTATAAACAGCTTTATTTCATCATGTTAGAGACTAAGCGCGAGAATCTTTGTTTTGTGTCATGGTGTGGAAGCTGCAGGTTCATTTCTAATCTGTCAAAGTCTATTAATGTCACAGCCCTGTCTCTAGAAAATCTGTTTTGTGACCACTTTATTGCACAAAACAAACATGTCATCCCTGCTTTCCATGTGAGTTTAAGAGCTGATAATAATTGTACAGCATATATAACATACATTAAAGCCAATGTGGTCATTTATAATCTAGCAAGACAACTAAATTAAATGAGAGAGTGAGGCAGGAACGAGCAAAAAACTAGTTTTCAGTGTAACTGAGAGCAGATGATGTCCTCCAGACAGGAAAACTTCTTTCAAGATCCAGACAGTCCACACAGTGATGAATAATGTATGAAACATGTAGAATGTCAGAAATATGTCCCATTCAAATCAATTTGATTTTCAGTTCGCGTACAGATGTCCTCGGATTCAGCAGGACTCCAGCAGACATGCATCTCTGCCATGTGATAATTACATTTGAGTCTGCTGAGTGTTTTGTATTGGTATGAGATGTGTGATATGAAGAAATAATATGCATGCAAGAGTGTGAGTGCTTCACCATCAGATGAATATAAGCTATAAATATGAGCTACCGCGCCCTGTGGCCAAATCATATTACCATATTTTATATATTACAGCCAATCACTCTCACTTTACAGATGTGGTACATGCCGCCATGCTTCAGCCAGAATGACTGAGGAGCTGAGACTCAATTAATTTTTCCTTTGAGATTTGTGATTGTATTTTTTGGATCATGGAAACACAACGTGTTTACTATTTATATGCAACATCTGAATTAATGGTTTTATATATTATGTGAGTGTGTCAGCAGATACATCCACATGTTTTATTTTAATAATATGTGAAATTATTAAAAGAACAGTTTGTACAGTCACTGGTACAGCCGAAGTTGTGCTTGTGTCATTGGGTTCAACGTTTTAAACTCTGCTGCTTATTAACAAATGTGTCAACTACACTGTCAAACTTTAAGTGCTCATACAACCAGT
Organism: Collichthys lucidus; assembly: GCA_004119915.2. Taxonomy (NCBI): domain Eukaryota; kingdom Metazoa; phylum Chordata; class Actinopteri; family Sciaenidae; genus Collichthys; species Collichthys lucidus. Next base: position 31,989,135 of record CM014089.1, on the reverse strand, counting down.
TTAACTTAATGCGTATAAAAATAACCTGCCTAAATATGAGTTTGATAACAATGCTTTAAACTGTATATTTCAAGCAGGCAGCAGGAGCTGCATTGTATTATTCAGTAGACCTGAATAAAAAATTAAAACACTGCCACAAAGACATGAAAAAACACACTGTCAATCTGTTCAGTGACTTTACAATGAGTCCATTGTATTTCATTCTTTAATGCAATTTTTAACATAGATATGAATTTGTGAACATACTTCTGAAGTAACTGATACATGCTGTCACAACCTAGCTGTAGTTTTGTCTTTTGCTTTTGCTTTAATTGACAGGTGAATCACATCTTGTCATAGAAATGAAGCTACTAAACTGACAGCATAGACTTACAACTCATGATTACAGACCATGTGACGGAAATTCTGATATTTCTTTCTAAATACATTAAATACGTTGTAAAATAGTTGCTGAAAACACTTGAAAAGACTGGAGTTAGCCTCTGTGCTTCTCTGTATGCTAGTTAATATTCTTGGTTACACTCAGTTGATAGCTCTCTGCCTCGAAGTACTGCACATGCACATTTCGCTGAATGAACAGCTTTAACAGCTCCAATAAATGTAAGCAAATCTTCTCTCCTTGTCTGTACCTCAGGTGTTATCCGTACAGCGATGTCCAACATGGACCGTGAGACCAGGGACCACTACGCTGTGGTTATCCAGGCCAAAGACATGGCGGGGTCGGTCGGAGGATTGTCTGGGTCCACTACTGTCAACATCACCCTCACTGATGTCAACGACAACCCTCCAAAGTTTTCACAGAGTGAGTTAGCGAGTCCTCTCTTATTCAGCACCGCTTATCTCTGACAGCAGCAGGTCAGCGAGTGTTACCTCACCTTCATCCTTCAGCTTGTTTTTCAGTTTTATCCTGCTCCTGTTGTCATACCTCATTCTTTTGTTTTTCTGGTGGAGTCCCTCAGAGAAGTTAATTTCATCATGATCCAGATGAGATGACTTTCTATTATCTCAGACAGAGAAAGTCTTCCTCTATCAACCTCAGAAAACGGACATCTTATTTTTAAATGCACAGAGGCTGTACATTATTAATAATATATACTAATTTCTTGTTAAAGTCTAAGTGGTATGTTTACTTGAAAAAAGAAAAACAAAACAAGTACTGTTATCTCTGCAAACCATGTTATTGTGTTCTTTAAAGGCTTCTGAAGAGCAATTTCTTTCACCTTTGGCTCCTTTGGTTCTTTTATTGCTTCACAGCGACGTTTTTCGATTTCATCCTCTGGTGCAGAGCATTGTGTTGAAGTCTAATGTTTGTATTTCAAACAGCTGTTTCAAATTCTAAGTTTAGAAATTGCTGATGTTATGCTGTCAAAATATGCAAAATTACAAAAAATGGTGGGAAATGCATCACTTCCTATGTAACAGCTCTTTTTGGCCTTGTCCATATAAAGCTCTGACAGCTGTGACTGGATCCATGCTGCTGCTGGTTCAAATATCAAAAACAGTTTGGATTGTACTGACTGTACTGAGACAACTCTGTCTGGGCCCGTGTGTGCACACACTATGATTAATGAGACACACGTTACCACACACACACATTCGTCTTTGCAATTACACCTTCAGGCCAGCATGAATATCATTATGGTGATGCGAGTAGTAAACATGTCAAGAAATGCTAGCTCATAAATGGCATAGCAACTCAGCCTACATACAGTATTTATTATGTGTGCATTTATTTGTCTCTGATTCAATCAAAGCACACAATACAGAAGCTCACAGAGAATGTTTGTATTTAATGTGCAGAAAATATGTCATCCAAGAACATCATGAACTCCCACAACTGTGTGTGCTGTAGCCAAACAGGAAACCAGACATGAGTAGAGTAGAGTGATAGATACATTGCATGAGCACTCACTGAATAAATGGTCAGAGAACTGAACTGAACAAAACAAACAAGAAATCTCTGCTTGGTCAGACGTTATGGAATAAAACAAAAACATAGAATAAATATAAAGCAGTTCGTAGTGTGACTGCACAGTATTTCTGACTTGGAATGGGTCCACATTTCAAAGCAAACTGACAGCGTTTGGACTTTTTTCCCCTCATATAAGTCACCAAAGAGAAAAACACCACCATGAAAAGACTTCACTTCACAAAGTTTTTTTTTACTTGAAATCATGTCACATAATCATAGTCAAAAAACAGCCAGACCTTCTCGGCTCTCACTGCCAGAGATTGATGCTGATTTCTGGGGAAAGTGCACCAAAGAGTCTGTGGGGAGGACTAACTGGGCCATGGCGACTTTTCCACTGAGACTCTAAATTAGCAGATTTTTTTTTTCATAAGTTGCCAAAAACATTACTGTACCTACTACCACATTATTGTTGTGTGGGTTGAAGTGTGGGACGTTTTTATTTCATTTTGTTCTCAGACTCTGAATGTTGACTCAGGAACCAAAAAGAGAGAAATGTTGTTGATCACATATTCTGTAGTGCTACTTATTATTATGTCTAGGTTTGTTTGTTTTTTTGTTTTTTATTTTTTTTACACCTGTTTAATAAAAATTCTAAAAACTAAATACCACATATTTGTTATATACTATATATGTTAGATATTTTTGAGAATTCTGTTGCTTTTTGAGAGTCCTGCTGAGCTTAAATTTGAAACACCTGTAGTTTCATGGCTGCATTACAAAAAAAAACAACATCAGAAGAAGAATAAAAGTAAATGGGGAATATAAATAGGTGAATGACATGGTTGTTTTTACTCATGTTTTACAATTCAATTAAGCATGTGAGTCATTTACAGTACAGGCAATACCTTCCTCCAATGCTTCTACCAGCATTCGTTACCAACAGGCCTTTATTTACCTGAGAATTTACTGCATGTGTGTTATTCTGTCATTCATGTGCTCTCGCCTCAATGATCAGCACTTTGCACAACATGTTGACACAGGACCTTGCACCCACCCTGTGACCCTGCTAGCCTCTGAAGGAAACAAGAGGCAGGAATTCCTTTTCTTCTTCTCTTTAAGGCTGCATGTTCTCAGTTTTGGCAGTTTATACCCCTCTTATGCAAACCCCAACTGAGAACAGAACAAACTCTGTCGGATGTGTCCTTGAAGTGAGGTGTCATCTTGTTCCACCCTGCTAAGTAATATACTGCCTACTGTCCCACCTGCTTATTCATGTTCTCAGAGGCAAAGTAAACATTTGTAGGAAACAGTGAGAGGAGATTTCATTGCATGTAAAAAGCACTAAATGGTTGTTTTCATTTTTAAAAGTTTTGATGAATGAATGATGTTTCGCTGTTGCAGAGAGCTACCAGCTGTATGTACCGGAGCTGGCTCCAGTAGGGAAGGCAGTGGGTCGGATCAGAGCCAACGATGAAGATGAAGGGCAAAACGCTGAGATGACGTACAGCATCACTAACCTAGATGCAGCTGCCATCTTTACCATCACCACTGATACTGACCGCAGGGAGGGAATTATTTCCCTCAAGCAGGTATGAATCAGTGATCACAACACACAGGCCAACACTTTAAGCACATAATGTGTTACAAGTGTGGCTTTTGGAGGAGGAAACAACAGGATGGCTCTTTCTTCTTCGGCTTGTGCTTTTAGTTAATCTTTCGCAACTGTCATGGCAGCCCAGTTTGAGCACACTTGTAACATCCTTTAAAGATGCCACAGAGATGCCAGATCCAACTATATCTTGACATCTGTGGTTGAAACATGCTATTGCACATTGTGCATTGAACTGTCGCTGCTTTTCACCTAAATTCTAAAACCAACACTGAGCTTTGTTCTAGAACAGGCTATGATTGGCTAGTTATGTCACTGCAGTGCAACACAAAAAAATTAATAATTCATATATTCCCAGCTGTAAGTAAAGTAAGTTTGACGCCTGCAAGGCAAAGTTGCATCCTAAGCATAATCGCAAACCACGTGAATCTGGTTTAAGTTGGTCATGTCATACAGCACGCCATCACTCACCTTCTTGGTCAAATAGCCCTTACAGAACCTGTGAGTGTTTGGGTTCATTGTCCTGTTGACGAATGAATGATGATACTACTATGTTGTGGTAGCCATGTTGGCTAAGTGTCTTTTGAATAAATCGCCAGCAGTGTCACCAGCACCCACACACCATCACACCTCCTCCTCCATACTTTATGGCGGGAACCACACATGCAGATGCCATCAATTCACCTTTTCTGTGACTTAAAAAAGAAAGAAAATGGTTGAATTAATCAGAGCACAGATTTCCACTGGTCTTCCTTTGTTGGTGGTTTTTGTGGCTATGCTTAAAGACACATTAAAAGACTGACTTAAAGTCATGATGGACTATCAGTTCTCTTACTTGGTTAAATGATTACCACAGTAGCACAATAAAGCTATTTACTGTATGCCAAGACTGCCTCTGAACAACACAACTGATGGTGTCAAAAGTATTAAGAAGGCAAGAAATATTCCTCTGTTGGTGATAATGATACATGGAATAATGTAGTTTGTTTGCAGTGGATGCAAGACTTGAATTGAAAGTGCAGTTCCACAAAATATAATCTAAATCATTAGCCGCTGCAGTTACCCAACTCACAGCAGCCGGTGTGGACCGATCAAAATGTAGCTCACTACTCTGAGTTGGGTTGTGAACTCACTGACGTTATCACCACACAGCTGTTGTCAAGACAAACAGCCCTGATAATGCTGCTTCCCCCCAGTAATCCAATAGTAATTTCCGGTTTTGCCATTTTGCAACTGTAATTAGCTTTAGGAGGCAAATTAGATACTCCACTACGGAGTTGGCTTTTAGCACAGTCTTGAATCACAGTCCAACTGTAGTTTTATTCTATGAAATAATTAAGAGCAAAGAAAATTAAATTGGAGAGCTGATTATCTGATATTCTGCTCAAGAGTGAATTAGATTGGACAAATATTGAGCTACACGCAGGGACGGATTGCCAATCTGGCATACCGGGCATTTGCCCGGTGGGCCGACGTGCTATTTGGGCCGATAAATCCTGATTTACACGCTTACACGCTGACTGACAGGGGGCCGGCCCAATCACATCATGAAACACCTCCCCCCTTTGGCTTGATGCGCCGGTGTGCAGTTTATTGATGGGTGAAACGCTATCAGATAAAGATAGAGAGAAAACGCAAAGGTGGCGCAGAAAAACTCCGTGATTAAAAGAAACTTGCTCTTCGGGCAGACGCTGCGAAGTGTGTTAAAATCACTGATATGTTTGCCACAGCAGGGACTTCATCAGCTCCCATCGCTGATGACGGTGGTGCCGGTGGCAGTGGCACTCAACATGTTGTTGAACCTGCGGTAAGCTGGACTGGACTACTGTCAGAACATGTATAAAATGCAACGAGTAGGATAAAGCCACCCAACCCCTTAATGGGTATGATAAAACATACTGTGGCGTCCGGCCGGACGCGTCACGAATAACGAGGCATTATTTAGCAAACTGGCTTTTATTGCCAACAGTCTTGTTACAGAACTTGGTTATTGTAGGCCATAACCACGCCAAGAACACATAACAGGTCCCACTCTGCAGCCTCACTCGTGCAGTCTCTCTCCACACACGCTCACATACACGCGCTCTCCCTCACCTGCTCCCCCGCCCCCTTGCTCTCATACAGGTGCATTTATGGACCATGGGAAACCACAGAACTCACATTGTAACACACAACACATTACTGCAGGGTCGCTACAATACATTGTAGGCTACACTGGCTGGAAGAGAAAATAAGCCTAGCTCAGTAGCCTACTTTTTATGTCTTTTATTCTAAATAAAAAATAGTCTTTAATGTGAGAAAACGTGTTCACCATTCACCAACAATAACAATAAGTCTAATTTCTTATTAGACTATTATTGTCTGTGGGGTGAGTACTAGGCTGGCCTATTGGCTAAGTTGCTTTTTTGTCCTGCAGATATAGCAGTTCTTTATGTAGCCTAGGTGGTAGGGACAATGTAGGCTACATAACTGATAGAAAATCTCACTTTTAAAATTATATCATTTTGTCAATGTTATGTGAATGCAGCTGCAGGTATCTGTACATTCCAGTATTTCTAGCCTAGGCATATTTAAAGCCACCACCACTCACCAAAAATGTGAGTGAAAACTGAAGAGTCAGCACTCTCATTTTCTTTGTTCATCTAGTAGTCCTCGGGTAAGCTCTTATTCAGGCGCGCAGATAGGTTTGAGAACCCCCCCCCCCCTTTATGTAGCTAGGTGGCTAAATACAATGCAAGTTAGCCTACAAAGAAAGAAAATAGCACTTTTTAAAATGACATAATTTTGTTCATTGCTAGTGTTATGTCAATGCAGCTGTGTGTTTGTTTATATAAATATATTATAAACAGGCTGTATTTCAGTCAGTCATTGTAATTGTACAATATGTTTGTGTTGATTGTCCTGTACACGTGACATCCATTGCACGTCTGTCTGTCCTGGGAGAGGGATCCCTCCTCTGTGGCTCTTCCTGAGGTTTCTTCCACATTTTTTCCTGTTAAAGTTTTTTGTGGGCAAGTTTTTCCTCACTCGAACCGAGGGTCTAAGGACAGAGGGTGTCACTCCCTGTACAGATTGTAAAGCCTCAATGGAAAATGGACTTTGTGACTTTGGGCTATACAAATAAAATTGATTTAATATGATTTGATTATTTATGTCCTGTTGAGCTAGGTTGTTTTAAAGACTTGCACAGTTGCACTGAAAAAACTGAAAAAGTGTGTTATCAAATGTTGTGGGCCAGTCTGGTCTAAAATGCCAGGGCCGATTTTTTGTCCCAGTCCGTCCCTGGCTACACGTATTAGAGGCACCAGCCCCAGTTACATCAGGTGGCAGGGGCTGTACTGTTTGAACACTTTTCTTCTTCTTTACAAATGTACTGAAATGAACTGCACAGGAAATTAAATTGTATGAAATCTAGCGTGCATGTCGGGCTGAAATTCTTTGAGATGGTCATGTGTGTTTGATTTGCCTCTGCGGCCTTTGAACTCTGACAGTGGGGAAGCCCATGCTCAGCAGCAGTGAACATTACTGCCACAAGTTAAAAGTGTTTTAATATTCTTTGTACCTCTTCTTCAGCCACTCAAAAACTAAAGAGGGGAAGGCTACTGGCACAAGGGTAGTGCATAATTGTTTTTCTTTGTTTGAGGTTTGCTTTTGTCAGCATATTGTAGCAACTTTTTGGGAAGAATTATCAAAGCGTGCTCTTAGTCTCTTAATTCCTGTGAGTCTTTTTTGTTTGGCCAGCTGACAATTTCAGTGGCCAAAACTGGATGCAAATGCAAAGACTATGAAGTAGTATTTAAGGTTACTGGAAATGGTAAATGGCTTTTATGCAAAGTGCTTTACAGTTTGCCACTCAGTCACCCCTTCATGCACAAATGCACATCAATAGCAGCGAGCTACCATGCAGTCTTACTCAAAGACACTTAAACACTTTGAGGAGCAGCTCGGGATCAAAGTGTTAAATGTGATTAGTGGGCAACCAGCTCTACATCTTCAATTATAGCTGCTCTTTCTTGTTGCATACAGACAGAACACTGATCAGAATTCCAGAAAAAAATTAACTGAGTAGGATAAACCTCTCATGAATGGGGCAATATTGTTAATATAAAATCAAAATCCCTAATAGAAGCTTGTTACATTCAAGAACAATGAAGAGTTTCTAAATCAATTGGATGGATTAATAATGTATGGCTTAACTGGAAATTGCTTAACTGTGCACACAGATTCAAAAACTGTTTGAACGGATTAGTAAACTCAGCATGTTAAATGACAAAAAACATGTTTACAATTACATATTGTGGCTGTGCTCCAGTGATTTCTCTCTTTCCTTCTCTTCCTGATTGAGTAACATATGGGAGGTTAGGGTGGAGGCCACCTGTCTACAGCTCCATATCCAGGCTATTTGTAAGATCTTTCTAAAAGAAAGCTAATTTGCTGTCTACAACATGTCTTAGTTAATGTCAAAAGTTGTCATTAGAAAGATATCAGTCATTGGAGTAAAATGCAATTAAAAAGACCAAATGACAATTGATAACAGTAATAAGTGACATGTTCACAACAGCTATGTCATGGTTATGATAATATCATATCAGTTTTATGCGACTTCAAATAAAGTAATAATTTTTATATAATAATAAAATGTAATGTATTATATGTAATATATATACTGTGTGGACATTTGGATACAAATAGAGGCCTGACTGACCAGTGAGGTGATTCATTTATTGCCAATACCAACCCATGCCCACCCTGAGTGATCCAACCAAATCTGTCTTGTAAATGTCATGTCATGGGAGATAATGACACTGTTGTTTTAACTCCCCAAACCCCCTTTATTTTGAAGGTCAGAGGTCCATATCAGAGGTCTTGTTGTGCTCTCAAAATAATAAATATTCATTTATTAGTACTTTCACACAGAATTTAGTATTTTTATTCTTCTCTGTGATCCTTGTCGTCAGTGTCATGTATGTGAGAAGTAAACAAACTGTCACCTGATTATCATCATTAGTATAGGTGTGTTTATGATCACCATTCTCACTCCCAGCTTGTCAAATACAAGGCCCCAGGCTTCAAATCATGACAGTGTAGGTACCCTACCATGACATGTTGGACACATACATCTAGAGTGAACATCACTGCAAGAGACTAGAAGGATTCCTATAACATCAAACATTGGTGCACGGACCAAGCAGCAGTATTTGACGAGCTGGGAGTGAGAATGTGTTGATGATTACAGTTATTGAGATACATATCATGATTAAAGTCATAACTTTTGCTTTAACTTTTTACTCTCCAGCCTCTGAACTACGAAAAGCGAAAAGTTCACACACTCAACATTGAAGGCTCCAACACTTACCCAGATTCCCACTTCTCACACCTGGGCCCATTCAAGGATACCACATCTCTGCGAGTCATTGTGGGCGATGTGGATGAGCCTCCTGTCTTCTCTATGGACTACTACATTATGGATGTGTATGAGAACTCTCCGGCTGGCACCCAGGTTGGCACTGTAACTGCTGTGGACCCTGATAGCACCAACAGCGCTGTCAGGTAAAGGAAATGCAATGACAACATGATGAATGTGTAGGTGTTTTTGCATGTCTGGTAGTATTTGGGGATCAGGCGTCTTTCCAGGAGAAGGAAAGGAAAGGAAAGCAAGTCATTGGATCAGAGCTGCGTCACATTATGTGGCTTCAGAATGTTCAGCATATCCGCTGAAGAACTCTACCACTTTCCAAAATCAAATCAAATCAGATCTAATTTTATTTGTATAGCCCAAAGTCACAGAGTAGATTTGCCTCAGAGGGCTTTACAATCTGTACAGGAAGTGACACCCTCTGTCACTGAAAAACTTGCCCACAAAAAATCTTTAACAGGGAAATCCCTCTCCCAGGATGGACAGACGTGCAATGGATGTCACGTGTACAGAACAAATCAACAGAAACATATTGTACAATTACAGTACCAGTTAAACCTGTGATAATGAGCGAGACAAAGATGCACAGCAGCAGCAAATCATTAACTAGCTACAAACTGTAATGGAGATATGGTAACAATAATGACAGTAATATATGTAGTGGACATCACGCAGGACTACGACCATCAGAAAATTGTAGGTCATCCAACTTTTTATATCCCTAAAGCATGCTTGGAGTTTAGTTAATTGATTGGTTTCATCAGGCTTAATCGATAAATATAATTGGGTGTCATCAACATAACAATGAAAAAAATCCTAATAATGTTCCTTTAAAGGATGCATATATAAACTGAATAGAAGTGGTCCTAGCACAGAACCTTGTGGGACTCCATGACAAACTTTGGTATCAAGCTAAGAAATACAACTTAAACCAGTTTAGGGCAGTTCCTTTGATGCAAATTTAATGTTCCAGCCTCTGTAAAATAATTTGACGGTCAATGGTGTCAAATGCAGCACTGAGATCTAATAGAACAGTACAGAGATGAGACCTTTGTCTGATGCCATTAGGAGGTCATTTGTAACTTTGACTAATGTGGTCTCTGTGCTATGATGCAGTCTGTAAGAAATAAGGGTTAATTACAGCTACTATAAAGAACTGTGGTACATATCTTGATAATAAAGACAGATTAATCGTATCCAATAGACTAACTAGAGGTAAAACATCCTTGAGCACTTTGGTTGGGATGGGGTCTAAGAGACAGGTTGACGGCTTAGATGAAAAAATATTAAAGTTATTTGATGAAGATCAATGGGAGAAAAACAGTTTAAATACATATCAGGTTTTACAGCTGTTTCCAAACTTGCTGTATCAGAATGCAGATCAATGCCTGTTGAGGGCAAGAGGTGATGGATTTTGTCTCTAATAGTTATAATCTTATCATTAAAGAAGCTCATGAAGTCATTGCTACTTAAACCTAAAGGAATAGATGGTTCAGTAGAGCTGTGATTCTCTGTTAGCCTGGCTACAGTGCTGAAGAGAAACCTGGGGTTGTTCTTATTCTCCTCAATTAAAGAAGAGTATTAGACTGCTCTGGCATTACGGAGAGCCTTCCTGTATGTTCTAAAATTATCTTGCCAGACTAGATGAGATTCTTCCAATTTAGTGGCACGCCATCTGCGTTCAGATTTACGTGCCTCTTGTTTTAATTTGCGAGTCTGCTGGCTATACCATGGTGCTAGCCTTCTTTGTTTAATTATCTTCTTTTTCAGAGGTGCAATAGAGTCTAGAGTTGTCCGTAATGAGCCTGTAATACTATCAACAAGATGATCTATTTGTAAGTGGCTAAAGGAAGTAGACAAGTCCTCTGTTACAGTTATATGGCATTGAATTCAATGCTGAAGGAATCACTTCCTTAAATTTGGCTACAGCACTATCAGATAAACATCTGTTGTAGAAGTTTCTATACAAAGGCTTATAGTCCAGTAGTATAGGGTGACCATACGTCCGTATTTCCCGGGACATGTCCGTATTTCACGTCCTGTCCTGGGTGTCCCGGTTTATTTTTAGAAAATGAGGAAATGTCCCGGTTTTTGTAAAATTACTTTCATTCAGTTCCTTTTCGACACGTCTTTGCTTACATCGGACCAGTAAATCGACAGGCACTAGGACACTGTGCACGATGACGTCAGCCCTGAGCAGAGTCAGTGCAGGCAGCCTTCGTCAACCAGTTAGTAGACACTAGACAGCGTGGTTGTCAGTCTCCACCACCATGCCCAAGCGCAAGTGCGAGTTACAGAAAAAAATCCCTGCATTCAGACCGGGGCGAGACAAAAGTGAAGCACTGTGCACTGTTTGCAAAGCAGGCACGTATGTCTCGCTCTGCAATGGTGGTGCAAGGGACCTAAAATCCCACATTGACACAGAAAAACAAAAAAAAGCTGTTCGAGGCGATAGTAGCGCCTGTTCGATATCTGAATATTTCGTGAAACCAGGGAAAGATTTCTTTCTTTGAAACATTCATAAATTGTAAAGCACTTTTTGACTTTTTGAATAAATGCATTTAAATAAAACCTTTCACATTGAGTAACAGAAAAAAGGAAAAAAAAAAAGGTCGTGTCCAAAGTCGTTACTAAGACTATCATTGTGGTTATCCACATGAATGTTAAAATCACCTACAATAATTACTTTATCTGTTTTAAGGATCAAGCCTGATGCAAATTCTGCAAATTCAGATAAAAATTCACATTAAGGACCTGGAGCTTGATATACTGTAACAAATAGAGTTGGCTGTAATGGTTTCCAGGTTGGGTGAGTGAGGCTAAGTGAGCCTTCACAGGTCCAAGAGCACGATGCTGCAGTGAGGAAGGCCAAACCAGCACTTCTCTGAAAGTACTACATTTTCCTCACTCACCTGCTTATATCTCCCTTGGCACACATGCTGCAGCATGTCCCCCCTCTCATAAGCCCTTGCAGGTAGAAGGAACTATATGTCATGATCATTAATCAACTCTGCACTGTCTGACTCTGGGGAATAAGAGCTCATGCCAAGCCAAAATTCTGATTGTGGTTTCTCAGACAGAATCTCAATTTACAAGGCCCAAATAATGAAAACCAGTGTAAATGAAAGCCCCAGCAGCTGAATGTCGGCCAGCAGGACACACTTCTGAATCTCATTTGTTTTGTGTGCATTTAAAGGAGATCAGTTGAGTAGGTCGTCCTTCAGTGTGACCCAGGTCGCGCTAGCCTTTACACTATATAAGATATGTAGTCAAATGCATTCCAGACCTACCTCAGCAAGTGGTTTGAGTGATCTGATCACAATGCGTCTTCAAGATAAACCTTACATTTGTGGTCTGTCGCCTTGAAAGGAGGTGAGCACTGGTGATCTAGCTTGTTGACAGCAAAGAAACTTTCCTCAAAAAGTCACAGTTTGGAAATTACTTGCCTTAACCGACTTCCAAGCAACCAACACACTGTTCTTCAAAATGATGCAATAGTATTTTAGATTAATGGCTATCAGTTTTGATAAATTCAGCTTTGTCTCTGGGATATTTCACTTTCCACTTTGGTTTCATATGGCAGTTGACTCAAAATATATCAATACACAAATCAAAGTGCTTTGCCATTACAATTGGTAACAAAACACATATCCAGTTTCCCAATTCATCCAAAATCATTCATCAAGGGATTTCATATAAGATGCATATTGTATTACCACTTTCCAGATGTAAAGCACTAAGTAAATGCTAAAAATAAATGTAAAAGTTTGCAGATCATTCAAAAAAAAAATTATTTGAAATCCACAAAGACTCAAAATTATTGAAACATCACATTTTGATATAGAACAATGAAAGAACTGAGCAATAAGAAAAGTCATGCACTACCTGCAAGCTTTCTGCCTAACAAAACTAACAAAACTAACAAACTACTCTGTGCTGCTTTACACCTTTTCAGCTTATGTCCTCCTCTGTAAGTCGCTTTGGATAAAAGCGTCTGCTAAATGCAATGTAATGTAATGTAATGTAATGTAATTCATATTCCCAATATTCAGAAAATCCAGGTTATGGACTGCCAGTGCAAGGTGCTTCAATTATTTCTAGCACAGACATCCACTTCAGCACAGACAGAGTTTAAAGGTCAACACTCTAATTCATCTAGTTATAATTCAACCCCAGAAAGCCCTTTTGATTCTGGACTCACTTTGGTCTTCTGAAGCAGATCAGTGCCATACAAGGGCTTTCTATCCTCAGCCCAGCAGCTGGCGGCACAATCCCGGATAGACCTCTGACAGCACTGCTGCGTTCTGATAGATTGGATTGACCGAACATTTTGACTGGTCTAAAGGCTGTTAAGCCTTCAGGGTCTCTTAATAGGTTAAAACTAGTCAGAAATAGGACAGTTCTACATTTTAGCTCTACTGCTTTCAACACAGATGCTCATATAGAAGTACCATTACTACAGTATACATTGTACATTCTACTTATGAATAACCAGTGGAAATGTGCTGCCTTTACTTATTTTTGGACTTTGTGTAGACTTTCTCTCTCCATGTCTTTGAAAACAGCAAGATAGTCAGTGGTCCTACGCTTCAAATTATGACTCTGTAGGGTCCCTTTAGCGAAATTTCTGGATGGGCCAGTCCCGTTATCAAAATGGGACCTGTCCATATGGGGACTTTAAGAAAAATGTGTTTGCGGTTTTTGTAAGGATGTATTTGTGTTAATATGTATGTGAGCAAACGTCTATGTCCTGTATGTTTTTATTCATTCATCAGTTTGGCTTTCACACATCTGGTAGAGGCACAAGACAGATGTATTGGTGATGTTCCTGAAGCACTAGGATGAGTAATGGAACCAGGTTCAGAAAGAGACCATAAATGCTGAAAAGTGATCTATCCTTCCTTTCAGTTTTACAAATCTGTTGAGGTGATTGGGTATCGGAAGAAAATGCTGTTTGGGCCTGTGTGAGTCATGCAATCATGGTGGAAGTTGTAATACTAATTATGGCCACTGTGCAGTGTGTCATTCCTGAGAGCTTTGCACATACTGTACACAGAGAAAGCTTTTAGAAGTCGAAATTACAAATCACTTCAGCTCAAATATTGAAGTCTTTTAAAACTTTTTTTTCCCCATCCTACGGCAAAACCAACCAAATCCATTGCTCTGCAGTTTGGTAGTACATTCAATCTGTAGTACAAAACTAGCCAATAGAAGCACATGTAATAGTTAATAGCAGAGTTATCAGGTTAGAGTTTACATGTATTAAAAACGTCTAGTTCATAATTTCTGGATATTTCAGTCTGGGAAGAAGGAGTAGATGATATTTTTATTGAGATGATTTCAGACACATTATCAGACAAATCAGCAGAGCATTTACATCCATACCTGGAGGGCATAGTAAAGGTTTCATTCTACACTGCCTGGATCACTTATATTCTCTTATATTATATTACCCTCTAAATAGTGTAATACAAAATATTCTCTTTTAAAATCATGTCATTATGCATCACAGGTACTTCATCGAAAATGAAGAAGAAAGGCCACTGTATTTCAACATCGGAGTGAACAATGGCATCATCAGGACTACTCAGGTTCTGGACCGGGAGGAGACGGCGTGGCATAACATCACTGTGATGGCTGCAGAGGTTGGTAAGTTTACAGCAACAGAAGACGAGGTTAACCTGTCTGCTGTCTGCTCTTCTGCATATTCATCCATTAGCACGATGATATTCGTCCATCCAGCTATCCATCCAAGAGTCACCTGATCATCCATCCATCCATCAATCCATCCATCCATCCATTTATCCATCCATCCATCCATTCATCCATCCATCCTTTTTTATAAAACACAGAGAAATTGAATGTATCAGGTTTTAGCAACTTTACTATTTTAAGTCCTTTGTCCAAGAACGTCTTGGCAAATGAAGAGTGTTGATTTTAGTCCTTAATCATTCTGCCCTCTGTAATCAATTAAAAATGCTGTATTCCACTTCACCCTGACATAAGTGGACCCAAAGTGCAAACCTGAGCAGAGACTGAGCACAGTTCAAAAGAGTTTATTAACAAAGCCAGGGGGCAGAATAGTGCAGAGACGGGTAGATGTCGGGGTGACGAGATCCAAGCAGTGCAGGGCTCATGGTGGGTGGCGTCTAGAGACAGGATTAATGATGAGGCAGGGCTGGACATAGCAGGTGAGTGGCACAGAGGTTAACACAAGGAACACTACACTTTACATAGCATTGTTACCACGACGGACATTGAATGATGGTAGAGTCTCAAAGGTTGAACTGGGGTGGTGAGATAGTGGACTGCCTCGTCATGACATAACAATGCAAACAGACTAAGAACAAAGAGTCAGTCAGTCAATGCTAACCATACACACACTGATGGCACAGCCTTCAGGAGGTTTAGTATTTTTCCCAAACACTGCACGAGCTGGGGATTGAACCAACGCTCATTTGATTAGTGGACATCCCGTTCTACCTCCATAACCATAACCATAACCACCATAACAAATATTTCTATGAACTTGGGGCAAAGGGTTACATTCAGCTCATTTCTACTACATTTCTACTACTTTCTACTTTACTGTTTGATTGCATCATTCCCTGTGTTGGATATTTAAGTTCAATATTAGTCTATGTCAGGATGCAGGATATTAATTATGTTGATGTTTTATCTAATCAACTTTTAAACGACTAGCTTCTCTGTTGAAGTCTGTAAAAGCCAGCTGATAACTGTGTTGACTTTGGCTTACTTTAGCGTTTTGTCTTTGAACCTTTGCATGACCTCAAAAATAAACTGCACAGAGTTCAGGAACATTTTTAGAACGTACTTAACCCAGTGAATTTCTGTGGAATACCCTTTGCGACACATTTAGTGATCTGACAGGACCTCTGCGTAGATTACATCTGTGCTGTAACATCTGAGGAATAGTCCATCAGTTCTTTCTTCTTCATCCTCCTCTCTCATTTCTCTCCAGCCGATGCTTATCTTGCCAATTACCCTTTCTCCTACCCTTTACTGCACAATAGTGTGAGTAATGGACTGAGCGGGGGCATTCATAAATGCCAGGCGGCTCAGTCACCCCGATGCTGAGTCTCTGTCTGGGGATTAATCTAAGATCCAAACCTTTCTGTGTAGGAGGGACACCTATCATATCATTTAGGAATTAAAGATGTTACCCCGCATGTCTCTCCTCATGTGAACCTGTGGGAAATACTGAAATTTGTCCTCATGTGAGGAATAAAGTCATTGGGCATTTAAATCCATCATCCCTTATTTCAGGTCAGTTCTCATGTTGGTATTAGAGATAGACAGGTAAAGGTGGTGGCTGACAGGCAGACAGAGAAAGGACAGAAAAAAGGTGAAGTGAAGTCCATTCCACATCTTTCCTTCTTCAGGATAAAAACCCAGTAATCAGAGTGTGCCAATGTAATACGTTTAACCTTGAGGACCTCACACATCACATCACATAATCACCATCAGTAAACAGAAGGACTTACCCGGCTCTCACTGCCCACACAGAGGCTGTTTTCTGGGACACAGTTTGCTGAAGAGTTAGCAGGAAGGACTGACAGGGTCGTGGTAACTCTTCCACATATACAATGACACTAGAAGGGTAACTACTGCGTTATATTTTTAATAGTAGGGCGAGCAGCAGTGTTTGGCAAGTTGGTATTGAGAACAGGCCACAGGTGCTGTTGGACAGGTTAAAGCTGAACAGTGTAGCAGAGTTTAAAAACACACTGTCAGGACAGAAGCACCCAGCCCTGTGGTGTATGTCCGTACAAACAGTAGAACACACACATACAGGGAAAGTGGAGGTCGAACAGTGATGCTGAAAAGGAGATGTGTCTTTTTTTTTCAGTTCACACTTCCACATCTTCTTCTCTGCTCTCTCATTGTAAGCACAGAGAAATAAATCTGTTTGTGGCAGTTTACAGCAGAGAGGTCAGGAGCAAAGGTCACCTTCATTCTGCCTGCAGTTGAGACTGGATTAAAAAGTTCGGCTCTCTGGTGAATTAAACAGAGAAGAGAGAGATTCTCTTTCAGATCTGGTACCTGACCTCAGGTAACTCAGGTCTGATCAGAAACTGCCTCTCTTGCAGTGGTGAGCTGCTCCTCAGACACTCCATAAGCTTTCTCTAATAGGATGAGTTGAGAGAAGCCCGGCAAAGCGGAGCACGGAGAGGGAGAGAGGACTTAGATAAGGAGAGATGACAGGGAGGGAAGAGATGAGAGTCAAGGACAAGATGGAGTATAAAACAACATTAAACATGTCTGCAGTGTGGACTTCAAACCCAGTTTACCATCCAAGAACTGTAAGTTTAATCTTGTCCAGTAAAGAGTAACTCTCAGAATAACATCTGTAGCGCATGAAACTTTTCCTGAGGTTGCATTTATAAGATCATTTACAGGTGAACTGAAGTATTTAATAAACCAAGAATGGCAGCTTCATACTTAGCATAGAAACGAACATGGACACACACACAGTGGAGCACTCCATATGCAGCATCCACAAGTGACTACGCACAGTAAAATTTAGAAAATCAAAAATATAACTGAATACATCTATTATTATTATGACTTGTTAAATAATTCAGAAAAGTGGAAAGACAGCTCAATACATTTTCTTTAACTTAACACATCATTTTACTCTTAATTCTCACATTTTCTTTCCTAATCTCAAACATGTGTGTCCATGTTAGACCTGTCTGTCTGTCTGTCTGTCTGTCTGTCTGTCTGTCTGTCTGTCTGTCTGTCTGTCACATCGACTAAATTTCACACCCCTACACACTCCCTCCAGCAGTTAAGATGAAATTAAATATCGAGTGTGTGAGATATTGAATTACAATAATTGAGCTGCAGACCTCCCACACCACCAGCAATGATTCATATGAGTGCAACATCACAGTTAGATAGATTATCTAAATGAAGCAGTAAGTTTATCACAGATTTTTTTTTTCTTATTTAACCCATCAGATGTCTTTCTCATGTCTAATCGTCCTTTTCACTGTGCCGTCTCGCCCTGTAACCTGTTTAATGTTCACATGCTGTGAGGGAGGAAGATAAGAGTACGCTGGTGACTTTAGCTTTAACTCTGGTTTTATGCGTTCACAAAGAGCTTCCAGTGTCCTGAACTTTCTGCCAACCTGCACTGCTAATCTGTGCTGAAACAGGTTAAGCTTGGATCCAAATTCTGTGTTACCTCAACCGACCAAGTTGGTGGCAGGTGCACACCGCACATTGTTAAGCAAGCTTGAAGTTGAAGTCCTCACAGGGGGTGTCAAGACCGTAAATAAAGGCCTGAGAAAAGGGGATGATTTACTGCTAAGCTAAAGCTATCTTATCTTCTTCACCAAGGGGGCCGGAGCACAAAAATCACTGCATAAATTTGAAAAAATAAAAAAATATATGGATAACAAATGTGCTAAAAACAAGTGCAAAAGAAAATCTTTTTTATTTAAAGAATTTTTCTTTAATAAAATAAATAGTAACAACCCAAGGCTCAATGTTTGTCATATCTCACAGCAGAGCTCATGGCAGAGTAAGCAGATGACATGGGAGGCATGAGCTTGGATTATTTTAACAATATAGCTTTGAACAATAAAAAAAATTATGTAAGAAATGTTCCAGGTTACATCAATGACAGAAATCACAGCCAAGTTAGAACTCCAGTCTCCCCAAAATAATAAAAAAGTATATTTTTCCAAAACAGCTGAATAATGCTTAACAGTGGAGTTATTGATTGATATTTTCAATAAGAATTCACCAAAATTATAAAAAAGTATATTTTTTTCCAAAACAGCTGTTGTAGTATGACCACGAGGAGACTGTTGACGTGTGGAGTGATTTTGGGGACATAATACTGTATAACAGTGGAGTTACTGATTTTTGTTTGCAGCGTCTCTAGGCCAACACAGGAGGCAGAACGGAAGCGGCACGGTACCGCCACGGCGCAAGTTTTCGCAAGCTTTCTGTTTCGATCCTATTGTGATTAAAGATTGATCAAAGGGTCTCAATATGGACGATGAGAGACTAATTGTTGAAGTGGAACAACACACAATCATTTATGACACAACAGATGCTTTTTATAATCTCCTCCACGTCGGAGAAGCAAAGTCAGTTGTTTGTTGTTGTTTTCTTTAGACACTGTTTGTCGCGGGGTCTCGCTTGGATTCTCGCGTGATCTCGCATGACATCGGCCGGCTCGCTCCGCTGCCATTCCGCGGCTGAAAAGCGTCTGGTGTGAGTTGACACCGGGCAAAGTACCGCTACCACTACCGTTCCACCTCCTGTGTGAGTCCCGCGTTATGCGTCCAGCTCGGAGGACAGCTTGTTCTTTTACAAAACGGGTTTTTGGTTCTTGTGGCTCGTAGTATATGCTATTACGATGTGAAAGAGGCATCATTTGTGTTTGAACAACGTTTCGCCTCTTACTTATTGATCCCGGAAGTCCGAATCTGTGAATATCTTTCCAACTTTACCGAACTTGCCGACTCTCTTAGTGGCGTTTAAGATTGTATTCCTTTAGCACACCCAATTGCTGCATGCACACCAAACACAGGTCATCCCAGTCATCTCCGTGAAAAAATACGAATCCATTTTTCCTGAAAGATCCGACGCTCAGTGTCCACCATTCCTTTTTTCGACAGCGACATTTTTCCAACGAGGGTGTCAAGATTGAAACAAAGTGTCCGCTACCTGCGCTCAGAGAACCAAGCCTTCATGAGTGCCTTCAAGTGAGCCGCGCCTTCACATGCGGTGTTAAGCTAATCGGCGCACACAAAGGCGCCGCACGGCACAGCGGTGCGTCATGATATTATAAATTTTTTTTTATAAAATCATATTTTATTAAAAATGGGCCGCGGGCTGGATGAAAAAGCCAGGCGGGCCGGATGTGGCCCGCGGGCCGCATCTTTGACACCCCTGCTCTAGGCGGATAGATCAGATGACTCCCTTAAGAGCAGATGTGGCGCACAGACACAGACACTGTTCTGAACCTCTAGCATCTCATGGTTAAGTTCAGACCTTTGAGTTAAGTTAAGTTTAAATCTACTGTTCTGACTGCAGCATATATCCCCTACAAAGCAGTGAAGCAACAAAAGAACTGCATGCTTTCATTAGCACACAACAGACACATAGCCTTTACTGCTGTGGAAGACTTCCAACCTGAAGACCGTATTCCCCAAATTGTACCAACATTCTTATACATATTATTGCTCATTTTTAGGTTCTATAAAAGGTTTATTAATTTTGTTTAGTATTGTTTTTGACTACCCCTCAATATTATCACAGTCCAACATACTGGCCACATTACCAAGTTTAACAGACAGACTCACATATTCTGCTTCCTTTGCTGTGGAGACATTTCTATCACATTTCTATCAAAAATAAAGTGAATTCACTAGGTTTGCACTTCCTCAGAATATGACAGTCTGTAAAGATTTCGTGCTGGTCTGGGCAGCCACCAGTAGAACAGCTTATGTCTTAGCAAGACGGTAGTCAGGGGAGTTGCGGGGACATATCCATCACATTTCCATAAAAAGTAATGTTCATCGGGTCTTCACTTCCTGGTGGTATGGTAGGCTGACACCGTTCTTTTGGTTCTTGAAGCCAACAACAGAGAATATGAGGGGAAAGTGGCCGTTAGCAAGGAAGTAAGTAATGGCAGACAGTGAGGCAGATTCAATCGGTGGTTTATCACCTAGCTGGAGGTGGTGCTGTGTTACAACATGAAGAAAAGGCTAGGGGAAAAAAAGAGGCTTGTGGCAGGGTAGGAACAGTGTTTTCTATGGGAGAGAGCAACTCCTTTGGGCTTTGTAACACTGCAGACCTTTTACATTACACAAAGATCACCACCTCAGGTGTCGTTATGTATTAAACTTTGAATTTACTGCAGCAGCAGTCATTGGTATATACCCCACTACTCTAAAACACGTTAGTGTCAATTAAGAATCCTGTGGTGTATCAGCCACAGAGAGCACTATTATGGCGCTTCTCCACTGGCTGGTACCAGCTCGACTCGGTTCGACTCTACTCGGCTTTTTTGCTTTTCCACTACTAAAACTTGGTACCTGGTACCCGGTACCCAGTACCATTTCTAGTACCACCTTTGCCGAGGTTCCAAACGGGCTGAGCCGATACTAAATGGTGACGTAGTCATTATTGCCAAGTGTCGCTTCCGAGTCACTCCCTCACACGATTAAAACGACCTCCCAAACTCTTCGTCTTTTTTCTGCGGTCCGCCGCCTTGCTGCTTTCAGCCTTGCTCGATAAGCCACTTGCCTGTTGAAATGTGGCAAACAGCCAAAGGCCAAGAATCAGAAATATAATACTTTCGTCCATCTTTCTCTTAAACATATAAACATTTAGTGCTCTCCTCTCTGCGCGCGCGTTAAAGTCAGATACTTCCTGTGTGTGTGTTCCGGTCACCATAGCAACTGGTACCTCAACTATTTTGTAGTGGAGAACGGTAGCTCCCAAACCAAACCGTGTCGAGTCGAGTAGAGTCGAACCGAGTCAAGCTGGTACCAGCCAGTGGAGAAGCGCCAATAAACAACAGAACCACAGTAGACTTTAGTCTGTGTCAGGAGCCAAACCAAAGAGGGAAAACCACCTTGGTAGGCTACCATATTCCCTGCCAAACTAGCACTGGTTTTGGAGATTGTGGTCGGTTCAAAGTCCAGCCACGTTCACTGGAAGGTAGCATATAGTAACCCTATGTGGCTGTGAAATGAAGCCAATACAAAAGTGACAAGAACTGCAGTTTCTCAAACGTCCACATGAGTCTGGCTCCAGGAGTGAGTCAGTCTCCATAGGTCTCCATGATCAAATGTCCAACTTCACAGCAGAAATAAACATGTTTATAGCTTGGTACAAAAAACAGTTTTGGTCTCTGTAGATAATTTCCCCGTTCATGACAACTGTACTGAGGGTGAATTTTTTATAGAACTCACTTGGTTGCTTTGATTGACAGGTAAGTGCCATCACAGTTGGCTTGTTTGAGGAACCATGCTTTGTTCAGCTCCACCTCAGCTCCAACTCTTTGTCCTTTTCTGGATTAGAGGCAGGTACTGCCAAGATGGCAACAGCCAGAGCAACCACAATGAGCTTCACAATGGCTCTTCAGAAACCCGTGAGTGACATCACAGAGACGTTGTTTTATACAGTGTATGGAAGGTAGACGCTGCATAATAGCGGGTGTGTAATGCACACTCAGTGCTGCTAGCTACCACAAACACAAATCAATATCCATGGAAAGTCCTTCCCTATCTGCCATGAGCAGGTGGATGGCAGTATACTTACAAGAAACATATTTTTGTAATTTTTTAGGCTTCATTTGCTTTGGTTTTGTCCTTAACAACAAAATGAATACATATATTTATTTCCCACTCCACTGTTACAGTAGTTTTGTGCTAATAGACAAGTGAAACAAAAAATAGTTTTTGTTTGTATTGCATTATTTGCTGCAGGCTGTAGAGATTTCAACTTCGAAAAGTAACAAAAACTATAGTCACCTCTTTAGCATCCCACGTCTTCAGCTCCCCCGAGGCACGCCGAGGTAATATTTGTCAAGGATGTTTGAAGGATGGTTCCTAAAAACAACAACAACCAAACATTGCTGTTCGTACGTTGTGTTTTCTAATAATTCTGTCCCCCCCAAAAAACAGGATGTGGAACCACTGTATACTCAAAGAGAAAGTGAGCTACTGCTGCAGATGTATATTTATCACAGATGCTGTCCAATTCATATTTGGAAATGATTGACAGCTAAAGGAAAAACAGGGGTATAAGTCATAAGTCATAATTTGTAAACACAACATGATGTGATGTGTGTTCATTTTAGGAGGCGCACTGTGCAGACGTCTGTGACGAGTTTCTGATGGGCTCTGACTATGTGTCATTTGTAAATTACTTCATCACAACCATTATTTATTATTTATTTTTAATGGTCACCATCTCCCCTCCTGATGAAAAATCACTCCTCATTTATTCTGACAGATCCTCGTGGTGACACTGTTTGACTGATCAGCTGACTGACTGACTGATTTGGTTTTGGCAGCGTGGCGACGCAATGACTAATGCTGCTCTTCAAAAAAAAGAAAAATAAGTAACACAAAACACTGAAGGGTGAAACATAGTTTCATCACTAAAAATGTCTCATTTTCCAGGAACCCTGTCTTCGACTGCTGTTTCTTTTTTTTTTTTTTTCAAGGCAAAAGACAAAAACTGACAGCTAAGAGACAACACAATAAAAACAAAACAATGAATACAGGACAATTCAGAAAAGTTTTGTACAACAACAATAACTCTAATAAAAACTGCTCCAACAAGTTTCACCAATCAGACTGATCTGGCAGCCTGTGTTAGGCCAAAAGGTCAGTGTTGCCAACTCCTCAGTAAGGAAAGTAGCTATTGGCTGTCCCAAAAGTCGCTTAATGATGTCATTGCCTAATTTGCATAATCAGCTATGTCCTGTATTTATAATGGTCGCTGTAGGTAAGAGGAGTAACGTCGTCAGGCAGACAAAAAGTGAGTAGAAATCAACCTAACCTAGAACTAGATATCAGCCAGCGGCAGCTTCGCACATGCGCAATTCATTTGCAGTCTGGATGTGGAGGGGTGAACATCTCCTGCTCCGACTTCCTGTGAGTGCTTTGGGACAGAGGAGGAGCCATGACAATACCTCGTTGAGAAGGCCGTACGTGCTTTCACATTAGGGTTTCTAATAACACCAGAAAAAGTCACTAGAAAAAAAAAGTCTGGGAAGTCTCTAAATGTAAGGGTAAAGCCGGGACTATTTGTTGCTCTTGGATATTGTTTAATATTGCAGTGAGCAGATGGCAATCTGATTATTTTTAATCCTTCCTAAAATATGAACTGTGGACTGTGTGGGAGCAGAGATTTAATGATGAACCGACTTTGGGACCAAGGGATTCTTAATAAAGCTGGAGCAGTTTATGAAGACTTTTTGTTTTGCCACTCAGACTTCTTTTTGTTTCTTTTTTTTCCTCTCTAGTTTTAAAAGCTATAATTATGTTGATTGGACTGAAGAATAAAGTGGGTCTACAGCTAAATTCAATAGTTGAAAGGACTGTTGTTTTAGGAGTCTGTTTTTGTCTTTCTTTCATTAATGAATTTATGGCTGCTTCCCACACATGACCACTTTATATTATCTGATTACAAAGACTGTGTCTACTGTATTTTTTCATTGTTATTGGTTCGTCTAAAATAGTTTTTCATCCTGTCATTGTTGGTCCACAGCATGTTTTTGGTTTCCTCTAGATAGTTGTAGTCATGGATCCCTTGTGGCTTTGATTTGGACAGAAACAATCTTACATTCAGCAGAGACACGTGGCTATGGGGTGCTGTTTCTAAAGTGTGAATATAACAGCAACATTTTGTCACATTTAGCTAAAAACAATGTTTAAAAAACTGGTTTGAATTTATGAGAGTCACTTTTTTGCACATTTAGAATTAGCTAAATGTGACAAAATGTTGCTGTTATTTTCAGAGCGAGATGCTTTACAAACGGCACCCCATACGTGGCATTAGCCTGGACTTGCAACGTACTGTAAGAGGATTAGAGTACTACATACAGAGATAGAGAGATACAGCACAACAATGATGTGTACATAATGTAAGATTTTGATCCATATAATTATATATCTCCATGTTCCAAGAGGCTTCTGTCTTAATAACTGTTCAGTATCTTTCAACAAAAATATTAAAACAGTGCAATCACTTTGTCATTTCTTTAATACTACAGCAACTTGAATCTGTTTCTTGTGTTCATTTGCAGATAACCCTCGTATGGTGAGTCACGTTCCAGTTACCATCCAGGTCCTGGATGTCAATGACAACATTCCAGCAATCTCTGGGGGCAACAATGGCATCATAGTGTGTGAGAGCACTAAACATGGACAGGTGGGTTACAAATGTTCCAGCCCACAAGCACCTTGAAAACTTTTTGGAGAACCTTTGTGTGGAAAATAAAAAAAGTTCAAAACTCCATTTGTACTAAATCATATCATCTGTTGTGAGGCGTGCTTGAAAAGCTGAAAATTCACACAACAACTCAAATCTGTAGGACCTTACAGCATAGTATGTGAAGCATTTATAAGGTTTAGGTTAGATATTATGCATAAGATTCCATGCAAATGTAGAGCAACTTTGAACCACATTTCCAGAAAATATCAGATGATGTACCATTGCAACTCAAAATCACAAATGTATGTTGATCTCCCTCAGTCTTGGCTTCTTTACAGCAATTTGACCATGAAGGTCTGATTCACACAGTCTCCTCTGAACAGTTGATGTTTACATGTGTCTGTTACTTGAACCTCTGTCATGCATTTATGTGCTAATTATGATTTCTGAGGCTGCTAAATGTAATGAACTTCTCTGCAGCATAGGTAAGTATTGGTCTTCTTTTCCTGGGGCGGTCTTCATGAGAGACAGTTTCATTTCATTCAGTGTTTGGTGGTTTTTGTGACTGTGCATGATGATACATTCAAAGTTCTTGAAATGTTTGGAGACAGAATTGACTGCCAACACTACCTTTGAACAACACAACCGATGGTCTGAAAAGCATTAAGAGGGCAAGAAATTCCACTAATTTACTCTTGACAAGGCACAGCTGCTAATAGAAAAGCATCACCTCACAAAACTGAGAGAATGTCAAGAGTTCAAATGGTGACTACTTTGAAGAATCTAAAATATGAAACATGTTTTGCTTTGTTTACTACATAATTCCATGTGTGTTTCTTCAGTTTTTGTGTCTTTAGTGTTAATCTACAAAGTAGGAAGTAATAAAAAAACAAAAAAACAAAGAAGAACATATATTATACTCACCTGATGACAACTGAACCACAGGCTGTACTTCATTTTGACTGAACCTCCTGACCCAAATACTCACAGCCACAAACATGGATGAATCCACAACTGGAAAGAGTCCCTAACAAATTCACTATTTACTTCTTGTTAGGTAAGGTTTCTTAAAAGCTACAGGGAGCAACTGCTTTGGGAAATTGCTGAGACATTTTAAAAATGAAACTAGATATATGTAACATATCAAAAAGATGGAACCAATGGGTTTGGGACAGAGTGCTGCAGTTAGAGTAGGGAAGTCAGGATTAAAAGACTGTTTCTAGGATTTGTTGACAATGAATAAAATAGAAACACAAACGCATCCTTTAGAACCAGAGGATGGTAAACAACCTGACAGAAACCATTTGAAGACTAGTGTTAAAGTCAGCATACACCACTTAGAACTGCAGCTTCAGTGCTCACTCAGGTGAATCTGAAGGCACGGTTTGAGGTCATTTTTTGAAATTTAGGTTGAACTCTTACCTGTTTAATCCTGACATTCTCTCGGAATTGTTTCACATCATGAAAGAAATTGAAACAAATACCAAAACTTGTGCTGACTGTGCACTGCAAAAGGAAAAGCTCCTCACTAAAGTGACAGGCCAGATGATGTACAAATGAAATGCTAAATGTGAACACACCTCATGTACAAGCTCAAGCATATACAATAAATACAAATACCCAGTATGCACCATTGAAAACACATTCATCCTTTCTCTCTCTCTCCCCCCCTCTCTTTCTCCCTCTCTCTCTCTCTCTCTCTCTCACACACACACACACACACACACACACACACACACACACACACACACACACACACTATACATTCATGTTGATCTGTAGCCTTTTTGTTGTGTGTCTGACACCATCAGTGGGGGATTTATCAGCTGAGCTGCAGACTCTGCAGCTTCTTGAACCCATAAATTATTCAGACTGCAGAGCATGCTGATGCTTCCACTGCTGGGCCAGATAGCAGAAGAGACGATCATATTAAACCCAAACACGGGCCTGCCTCACTGGCTCCCCCCCTATCTCCCCCCCACTATCCTCCCCCATCCACCACCACACAGCCAGCCTCTCTGCTTCACAGCAGGGCCAATTCTGAACCATAGATGATAGAATGATTTTTTCTTCTTCTTCTTCTTCTTCTTCTTCTTCTTCTTCTTCTTCTTCTTCTTCTTCTTCTTCTTCTTTTAGCGAAGGCATAGATCTGTCACATGTACACATACAAATTACACAGCACACTCAAACACATCTCCTTTTTATAATTCATTTTGCCCACTCATTATTTGTCCACTGCTTTCTCTGTTTTGTATGTAAATTTAAGATCAAGTGTGTGTGTGTGTGTGTGTGTGTGTGTGTTTGTGTGTGTGTGTGTGTTATCATTTAGCTAGGCTTCAGGCAGCAGACAACACATGCTAGCACAGTCAGGTGTCTCATCTTGCTGACACTGCAATACGTTTTAATGCATGGCACGTCACTCTGGTGTGACAAACTCTTTCTGCTGCATTTGGTGTCTCATTTGCATAATTGATTGCAAAACGATGAAACTGGCTGTGTAGGTTGGGGGGCATATAGTACATTTAATAGTCTACTTGTTTGCTGTGTTAAGTGCACAGAGACGAGTGGCAGATACAAACCCGAGGGCTCTCAATACAATTTTCTGTTTTTTTTTTGCTCTTGAGAAACATTAAGTGATTCCTGCAGGAAAAAAGATTTGAACTGCATTCTGTGAATGGATTACAATTCATGTTACCACTTACAATGATATGAAGATAATCTGTAACTAATTGCACTTATTAAGCAAACCTCCCACTTCTGCTGATGTTAAAACAGAAGACACAAGGAGCTGCATTGACACTGGAGGATTTAAGTCAGACACTTCAGTTTAGAAGTGGAATCAGGACATAATCAGGTGACAGTTATCCTCATTCAGACATGGTGCTTATGTCGATTTGTGGGTGAAACCTTCAGATTACAGAAATCAGTTGCAGCCAGTCCATGCCTGCCCGAGGCTGACAGGTCTGACTTGTGTTGAGATTTCTGTAAATGAGACATCACCATCTACCATCATTTTACAAGGAATGCGGACCTTAACCCAAAAGAGGCCAGGGGATAAGAAAAGCAGATAATAATTATACATGTGAAATACTGTGTGCTGTATAAAGCAGACATTATTTGATGAGATGATAATGAAAATAAGCTATTAAAGGGGATTTTTATTTTGACATGGACCAAACTTTCCTATGTTTTGTGTCTAAGGGACTAATGGGATTTTTTGTTTTAATTGGTCCAGTTTTGAGTGAGAGTGCAACCAGCAGAAGCAAAACTGGATGCAACATAATCCCTCTGGGCAATTGCACACTATCAGTGTACATCCACATAAAGTGCTTGTTTGTGCCACTGACAGGCTCAGATTGTAAGTGTCTGACAACATTATGGAAGTAAACAGCAGTTATATTTCCATGTTCAGAACCAGCAGACTTCATTGACAAAAAACTGTAATTTTGCCTTATAATGTTGCAGAGCTTACTCAAACTTGACAGGAACAAAATAAAACTCACCAAAACCTCCATTTGTCTTTTCAAAGCAATCCAACAATCACCAGGCTGCGTCAAATCTCCTCATTCACAGAGTGAAGAGGGAAATTGACCCTTGAAGAGGCAGCAGCACGTCTAAATAGATGATTTATTTATTTCGACAAAACAAGAGTTGGCGATTGTCCCCATTATTCACTGAGACACAAAACCTGGGAAAATAAAACCCAGGTTGAAAAATACAGTTAAAGTAATTGATATATTGATTGATAAGATATCACCTAGAAACCTGTTCCCACAATTAATTCTGTTGACACCACAAAACAAATGCTGGAGGCAGCTTGGTGATGTAATGCCTCAGCACAGAGCTAGTTGATGAACTACTTCGGTTGGTAATCTAGACAATAACATCAAATCAAATCAATTTTATTTGTATAGCCCAAAGTCACAAAGTACATTTGCTTCAGAGGGCTTTACAATCTGTACAGGGAATGACACCCTCTGTCCTTAGACCCTCGGTTCGAGTGAGGAAAAACTTGCTCACAAAAAACCTTTAACAGGGAAAAAATTTGGAAGAAACCTCAGGAAGAGCCACAGAGGAGGGACGGACAGGCGTGCAATGGATTTCACGTGTACAGGACAATCAACACAAACATAATGTACAATTACAGTAATGACAGGCGTGCAATGGATGTCACGTGTACACAATAAATCAACAGAGACATGAGGAAAAGCTGTTTGCACACTTACACATTACCAATCTTCCGGGATTTTTGTGTGGAGAAAAATAAACAAGCTGGATATACAGAATATGCAATGTAACCAGTAAAATGCAATACACATTTTCATAAATGTTATGCAATATAATGTATAATGTTTATTGCATAACTAGCGAAGCCACTGATGATGATTTTGCCGCAGAATCAGTGTTTTTGCCAAGTAGGTTTTCATGAAGATGCATAACAAGAAGCATAGAACAAGAAAAATATATAAAAATGATGAAAGCAAGTCAAGTACTGCTTAATCTGTGCATTTTGTGCAGGAATGTTTATTACACTGTTTGGGGAATGTGCAAAAGTTCATACTATTAAGTACAAAGAATATGGGCGCCACCAAAGGTCTCAGTATGCTTAAAACAAACTTGTCTAAAGGGAACAGTATTATGTAGCTGTTCTGAATGGCCACTCTCAATGGTGAGGTAAATAATAAGAAAGAGCAAGGTGCCATGAATTGCAAAATATGAGATTGACGGTCAAACTGCTCCAATAAACAGCCTCTTAAGGTCCAAAGTGTGTAGTAATTATACAATGCCAACAAATTATGATTTGTTTCTGTATTTAAACACATGAATATTTCATGAATTTACTTACTACCAACTTTGGCATGCAAGCAGTGTCACATCCATTGTTAACGGGTGCATAAAGCTCCCCACACAGCCATCAAATATCTATAGAGAAACACTTGAATGTGTCATAGAGTTCAGAGAATAAACATGGTGCTGTTGTTTGATTCTACCCCGGCAGAGGAAGACGTGTCTAGGAGCACCACCAGCTCAGCCATGAAGTAGTAGACCATGCAAACGGGGGGTGGGTGTAGGGTTGGTAGGTGGTTATGTAAAAATTGGCCATCATCTGCTGCTTCACTCACTACAGAGTTCCAAACTGCCTCTGGAAGCATGAAGTATGTTTCAGCATCTTCATGAAATGTGTTTCCATTGTCGCCCTGCACACAAGCTTCACATAGCCATATGCAATGCCAAAGCTGGAGTGGCATAAAGCATACTGCAATGGGACTGTGAAGCAGTGTAAAAGCATTCTTTGTGGCGATGAATCACACGTCGCTATCTGGCTGTCTGATGGACAAATCTGATTTTGGCAGATGCCACGTGCCGCTCTCAGTGGATGTTGGTTTCTCTGAACACACTTTTCAAAACTTACATGAGATGAAACTCGCCATGTATGAGTGACTGTATTGACCATTTGCAATTTGCTGTTGTTCAAAGTTCGCTGGACTTCGTTCATACTGCCCCACAACCGCTCTGCATTTTGGCAATGTAGCGTCAGACTGTTCTGCAGGGATACTTTGAGGTAGCACTGTAGACTATGCTACCACAAGGCTAGATAGTGCAAATAGGAAAACTGTGGTAATAGGGATATAAATAAATAAATAAATAAATAAATAAAGTCCTCCCCCACGTCATTCCTCGTGGTGGAGTGTAAATGTTGGAGTTTTGGAGTCTCACAGCCTGAGCAAAGAAGCTTCTTTATTGCTAATACCTACATAAACATAATGTCAGAATGAATAATGGTAATTTAGTGTCAAGCACTGTGTGGTCAGCAGTGGTGGACCAAACACTTGCAATTATAAAATGGCAGCAACAGCTCTCACTTAAGTTTCTGTCAAGAGGAAGGCTTGAGGTAGTGGGTGTTAAAAATACTGCTGGCTTAAAAAGCCTCTTACCAAATTTGTCCTGTTTAGTGAATTTGTTCAAATGACTGTGGGAAAAAGTAGCCTGCTGTGTTCTGAAGTCCTTACCCCACTGTGAATTCCCATTTCAACATTTTAAATTATATCCTCATGGTATGGTGCATTGGTTTGCACTGAATTATTACCCCTGTTTTGCAGGAGCATTGTGGGAGAAGCATGGCATTGTTGTTAGTGTTGCAAAACCAAGGACAAGGTTGGATGGATGGGTCAACAATGTGACTTCAGCAGGAGAATGGTGTTTGTGGGAATAGTTTAGATGCAACTTCTAAAAGTGTGAAAAAATGACGAAGTCGGAGGCCGAACGATCTTTTTACCTTTTATATAAGATTCACATTCAGTAACTTCTGTTCAAAAAAGTTTTTTTCTCCCTCCTTTTGTGAACACTAAACGCCATCTACTGGCCATTCTGAATAACAACACTAATGTTAACTCCAAAATAATCACTGGCCTTTAACTGTATTTTTAAACTCTGTTTACTATTTATCTTTTTAATCCGAATAATAATGAATAAATTAATTAGCAATTAACTTAAAGTGACAGGGGAGGCTGGAGTACAACAACTGAGCCTTACATATATAGTGCATACAGACCATTGTCCAGATCAACAGTTGTTCCATTCATATTAAACCAATATACAACCACCTTCTTCATTGCAGTCTGACTAGAATTAACCAGAAAAGAGGATACAACTCAAAAAGCTACGTATACCATGTCCTTACTGTATTTGATATTTGCACACAGCAGGTTTATAAAAAATGATCAGAAGTCTGGATACAATATGAGAGGGAGTAATTACATGACCCTATTTAATGAAAACCAATAAACATGAAAAAATATACCAATCGTTAAATATGATCGGAATATCTCACTCAAAACAGATGTGGAAGTCCAATAGAACACAAAAATGAAAAAATCGAAATAAATAAACAATTTATATATTTTCTAACTTTCATAGCACTCACTGGAACCGAGGATCTAAGGACAGAGGGTGTGACTCCCTGTACAGATTGTGAAGGCAAATGTACTTTGTGACTTTGGGCTGTACAAATAAAATTGATTTGATTTAAAATTGATGGAAGATTTGACATACCAATGCATAGCTTCTACCCTTATCACATTTTCAACTCAACCAGTCACTGAACTCAATCTGTAATGGCAGTTGACTGTCCACTATGATGCAGTATCTTCTCGAGGTTTCTGCCTCTTAAAGGAAGTTTTTCCTCGTCAATGTCACCAAGTTCTTGCTCATGGTGGGAACTGTTGAGTCTCTGTAAGTAATACTGTAAAGAGGTCTAGATATGTTCGGTCTAGATATGTTCTGTATGGAAAGTGTCATAAGATAACTTCTGTTGAAGTCTGTTGCATGATTTGGCACTATATAAATAAAATTAAACTGAAAGCTGACTAGATTAAATAACCTGCCACTTGAACAGTATAAAGCATCAAGGCAGATGAATAACCATAATAAACTCTATGGCACACACATCACTGCGGTGCTGAGCTGTACTTGTTGATGTTCGTCTCTGGAGAGTTGCAACAATCACAGTGAGTTTGTCGTTGTACTGTCTGTTAGCCATGAGCACCATGGAGTCCTCCACAATCTGCTCCTAGCTCAGCTTCCCTACTTGATCATTCACAAAGCTTAATTTAAACAGCCCAACATTGTGTGAGGTTAGACAGTGAATGAATCTTAATTGTAAAGCAACAAGCTATCAGTTATAGGAAAGGCCTGTATTTGACAAGACGGGCAAAACAGTCCGACAGTTCTATATTGTGTATTTACAGGTTTATTCTGGAGGTTCTTTTGTCAAAACCTGTGTCAGGTGATCCACAGGAAGTAAAGTTACAGACACATGTAGAATAAAGAAATACAAAATAAAATGAAAAACCCAAAACTATGACAGATGTCAGTTATTCCAGGAGGAAATGTATTGTTGTAGATGAGGGAAAAATTCACAAATAACAAATCTGGCATTTTTCTGTTTAAGTCTCTGATATTTAAATGAAATTACCCATTTAGACAATTCTGAATATTTGCTTTAAATATTTGGCCACTGTACATAAAATACCTTGTGAAAGAAGTTACTCTAAATCTTCATGGTGGCCAGTCTAATACAACAAACCTCTATTCCTCTATTAATGGAAAAGCTGTTCAAACTACACATTTGAACATTTACTGATCAACAGTTACTGATGATTTGTAGCTGCAGTTACCTGATTACTTCATAGGAGAGTAAAACTTTTTCATAAGACTGATATGCCAACTAAAGTTATGGTTTATGATAATAATTCTTCATTCAGGTGATGTGTAAACAGGAAATCACGGCCAATTAACTTGATATTCTGTGTAATGGATTGTAATGAATTGCAAGAGGTCACACCTGCTCTGTGTGCATTGAAGACCTGTCATTGAACGTCACTGTCAGCTTTCTTTCTTTCTTTTGCTTGTTTTCTTCTCTAACCGCATTTCTGGTTGTCCCATTAGCTGTTATTATCATCCCTTCTGTTTCTCTCCATCAGGTGATTCAGACCATCCGAGCAGCAGATCTGGACAACTTTGCAAATGGAAAGTTTTCCTTCTATATGCCTCCTGAGCATCCAGCCAATCCCAATTTCACCTTGAAGGATAATGGAGGTAAGACGCGAACGAGCAGACAAATTGTACTTAATTATTTTCTCCATGATCCAGTGATGGCACATGTAATTACTGTCTGCATTATGAGCAGAAATAAACATTTTCTCTGCGTGAAGAAGCACTACATGTATGTTCCCTGCTAAAGGCACATGGTGGATGGTGAGTGCATAGACTACAGAACAGTGTAGGCAGGAGGTCCACATCCTGATTCCTGTGTGGTTAGGGTTAAGAAACAAATGTACTTTGGTTAAGGTTAGAAAAACATTGTGGTTTTTGGTTAAATGTTAATAAAGAAAGCTCCCACTTTCCTGTATCTTGAGAAGCCTCATCAGTAAACAGTGCTCATGCACCATGGTCCCAGAAACTCTGAAGACCAAGGAGACTTGTCAGACCATCTGAGAACACAGAACATAGTTCTTTTAATACTTCCATAAACCCCTGTACGCAATATGCCTTGCGCTCACAGGGGCATCTCACAGTACTATAAATGGTAGTGAATATCTGTTTCTACAATATGTCATATCTGGTGCAGCAGGGGCATAATTCAGTGAGGCTAGTGAGTTAGAGTAGTCTCTAGCTGTCTGTGGTTTCTACCTGTATAACACATTCTACTGGCATCATTACCACAGTCCTGTCTCTTTGCTTTCGGAGGAACAGGTACTGTACCAGCCCCCCCCCCCTTCTGAGAGCTGCTTTTATGTCCATGAGAAAACCTGTGGTTCTGTTGCCTTGGTTACCCAGCCGCTGGAGTTTTCTGTTTATTTCCTCTCCTTATTTTGCATTTGATTCTATCTCTCCTTTAGTTTTCAGGTATGTGTCAGGTCGTGTGATGTTCTCCAAGCTTTGGTCCTCTGTCTTTTTATGAGGTCTCACCCATCTCCTCTCTTCACTGTGACTCCCCTGCTCTGTATCCCTTTAAATCTGTCTCCCTTTCTTCTTTTCACTTCTCTTTGCTGTCTCCTGCATCTCCCCTGGTGTTATTATTGCATTCTGCAGTTGACTTAAAGTGAAACAGGAATGAAGAGTGTCGACAGCAGTCTCGGTAATGAGACACCATGACAAGAGTCAGACAGAGAGGCTGGACTGCAGTCTGTGAGCCAATTGCTGCAGGCAGTTTGCAGCATTTGCAATCAGATGATCGGCGGTTCGATCCCCGGCTCCTCCGGTCTGCATGCCGAAGTGTCCTTGGGCAAGATACTGAACCCCTAATTGCTCCCGAAGGCTGTTCCATCGGTGTGTGAATGTGTATGAATGATTAGAACCTTAAACTGATGAGCAGTTGGCACCTTGCACGATAGCCAATGCCATCAGTGTATGAATGGGGTGAATGAGATATGTAGTGTAGAGCGCTTTGAGTGGTCGGAAGACTAGAAATATCTCGATATTTTTAAGCTATATCGCGATACACTATATATATATCTCGATATTTTTGTTGTTGTTGTTTTGTATTGTTTATTTCTAATAAATAATGTTATTATTACCTTGATAGCACTGTAATTGCTTAGAATCAATGTAGAACAGTAGATTTACACTTGCTGTGAGACCAATGTTGGGCACATTACTTTGAAAAAGTAATTAGTTACAGTTACTAGTTACTTACCCAAAAAAGTAACTGAGTTAGTAACTGAGTTACTACACTATAAAAGTAACTAGTTACCCAGGAAAGTAACTAATGCGTTACTTTTTTAAGTTAAAAAATGCCAAATAATTTGGAGTAAAGCAAACAACAGATACCCATACAGGTTTTAATGTATTGCACCTCAACGCAATTACAACTGAACTTCAAGCATTTTCTTTACTTACAAATGTAAGCAGTTAAACAATATGACATGTTTTACACTTGACATGCTGCAAATTAAAACAAACTTTCAATGGCAGCATGTTTTCAACCACATACCTCCCTAACATTTTATTGAGTTCTTGCTGTGTGGTAAGTTTTGGGGTAGAAGCTGAAGCAGAAAAATCCAGCCTTCCTTGTTAGCTAGCTTGCCTTTTTCTATTCTATTGGCAATACATTGTGTTTTGAGACATTCGCACGAAATCCCGGACGATTTTGAAAATCCCCCCGGACATTTTTTTAGGTCCCAAAAGTAGGACATGTCCGGGGAAAAGAGGACGTCTGGTCACCCTACTTTAACCATTCTTCATATTTTATAAATATACGTTTAATACATTTAACACCCACGTCTTATTTTGAAAACCGGAAGTGTCCACACGCTGCAGTAAGCCAGCGCTGACTTTCCCGGTTTTCTCAAAGTATTTGCCATAAAGTTGGCAATAAGGGCGCACTTGAAAATATTGGAGTGGCTGACGTGACCACGCGAAAATGAGAGACGTGACCGCAGCTGTTTTTCTTTGGAACCAAGTCGTCCTGTCGTCCGTCTCCATCTTTGATTACTTCTCTCCTCGCTTGATACAGATAGTACGCATGCGCGCAGGGGATGTTTCTGGGTGGGCGGGGCAGTGTGCTGCGCGCTGTGAGCACCAGGAGTATGGAAAGCCGTTTGAGCATTTATTCAATATCCTTGATATCGGACTTAAGGTCCATGTACTAGTAAGCTTTTTGTCCTCACTAGTAAGACGATATTTCGCACTAGTAGAACTACTAGAACACACTAGTAGAACGACTGTGTCTTACTAGTAACGTTTTTTACACTACTAGTGCCACTTTTGGCCTACTAGTTCGCAATCAAACCCTACTTGTAAACTACTGTGCTGCACTAGTAACACTACTACGCCCTACTAGTAGGCATGTGTCATGCACTAGTAGCCTCCTGGACCCTACTAGTAGCACCAAAATGCCCACTAGTAGTACTAGTAAGTACAAAAATGCCCACTAGTAGTACTAGTAACGTATATTTTACCTTATTAGTACTAATAGTAACAGTAAGAATGCCCACTAGTAGTACTAGTAACATCAAAAATGCTCACTAGTGACAGATATTTTTTTCTTACTAGTGAGCCTCCGAACCCAACATGTAAGGAGTTTGGCTGCACTAGTATGACACAATACACTACTAGTGCGCAACTAGCCCGCTACTAGTGCGCAATTGGACACTACTAGTGTGAAACTTCATTCAACTAGTAAGACATTTCTGTAACATGTAAGACATTTCTGCACACTAGTAGGACAACTTTGGCGTACTAGTAGGACAACTACATCTTACTAGTGAAGCAAAACTGTGCACTAGTTGGCAACTGTGCGCTACTAGTACTACTAGTGACACAATAAAATTCTACTAGTTAACATCTACCGCCTCACTAGTAGTACTAGTAGTGTGCAGATGTCAACTAGTGCACAGTTTTGCTTCACTAGTAAGATGTAGTTGTCCTACTAGTACGCCAAAGTTGTCCTACTAGTGTGCAGAAATGTCTTACATGTTACAGAAATGTCTTACTAGTTGAATGAAGTTGCACACCAGTAGTGTGCAATTGCGCACTAGTAGAGCGCTAGTTGCGCACTAGTAGTGTATTGTGTCATACTAGTACAACCAAACTCCTTACATGTTAGGTCCGGAGGCTCACTAGTAAGACAAACTTTGTTCTACTAGTTATACTAGTAAGAAAAAAAATATATGTCACTAGTAACACTAGTGAGCATTTTTGATGTCACTAGTACTACTAGTAAGGTGCAAAAGTCCCACTAGTGCTACTAGTGGATATTTTGCCACTTACTAGTGCTACTAGTGGACATTTTGGCCCTTACTAGTGCTACTAGTAGACATTTTGGCCATTACTAGTACTACTAGTAGACACTTTGCCCTCTACTAGTGGTACTAGTAAGATCGTGATATCTCACTAGTAGCACTAGTGGGACTTTTGCACCTTACTAGTAGTACTAGTAGACATTCTGGCCGACACTAGTAGTACTAGTAAGGTCACAAATGCTGTACTAGTACTACTAGTGGACAGTTTGGTACATATTAATAGTACTAGTAACATCGTAATAGTCTCACTAGTGTTACTAGTGGACATCCTTCCCATTACTTGTGTACATGTAAGTTGCAAGATGCAGTCCACTAGTAGTACTAGTGGACTGCATGCAAATGAAGAAGGTGGGACATGGATTTTGATTGGTGAATGTTCAAACTGTGTGCTTGAGGCCTTAAAGGGGCAGCTCTGAATACCAGAGTGTTTAACAGCAGTCATTTTGGAAGATGTGTCAACTTATTTTGCATTATTATAAAATGAAAATGACCTAAAATCATTTTTAATATTAAAATGGTTATTAATTAGGTCATTTGTTTATTTTTCTTTTGTATTTTTTGTTTATTTATGTTTATTACATATTATACTACTTACAAATCAATATCAATTTTATCTCCATTTGTAGGAATTAACATATTCTAAGCTAATCTAGAGATAGATAGACAGATAGATAGATATTTAGTGGCTAATATGCCCAGAATTATTATTTTAATACTTTTTGTCCCCAAGGCCGCGGACCAGTACCCGGCCGTGGAGCAATTGTTATCGGGCCGCACGAGTCTGGACGATGGTTTATTTTGAAAATGCCGGTACGTGATACCCACATAACAAGCCCGCACTGCATAATATGCGGCGACCGCAACTCTAACGAGGCAATGAAGCCGTCAAAACAGCTTCGCGTATCGTATTTTGAAGGGATATTTAAATGTTACCATAGCAACAAACACCCCCCCCCCGCTTTCTAATTCGTACTGTAATTAATCACAACAACAACGGTATAATGACTGCAGAATAGAATCTATTTAAAGTTTTACCTGTCTTTTAGTGTGTATTTCGTGCGTTATGGACACTTTATGCTCCGCTGTACGCGGAGTGCATAACTCGCCGAGAAAACTGGGACTTTTGCACCTTACTAGTAGTACTAGTGACATTATAAATGCTTGATATCCGTGATATCACGGATATCCGTGATATCACGGATATCACGGATAACAGTGACATAAATGCTTGATATCCGCGATATCACGGATATCCGTGATATCACGGATATCCGTGATATCACGGATATCAGTGCAAAGTGTCCACTAGTAGTACTAGTAATGGCCAAAATGTCCACTAGTAGCACTAGTGGGACTTTTGCACCTTACTAGTACTACTAGTGACATTATAAATGCTTGATATCACGGATATCAAGCATTTATAATGTCACTAGTACTACTAGTGACATTATAAATGCTTGATATCACGGATATCAAGCATTTATAATGTCACTAGTAGTACTAGTGACATTATAAATGCTTGATATCCGTGATATCACGGATATCCGTGATATCACGGATATCACGGATAACAGTGACATAAATGCTTGATATCCGTGATATCACGGATATCAGTGCAAAGTGTCTACTAGTAGTACTAGTAATGGCCAAAATGTCCACTAGTAGCACTAGTGGGACTTTTGCACCTTACTAGTAGTACTAGTGACATCATAAATGCTTATATATATATATATATATATATATATATATATATATATATATATATATATATATATATATATATATATATATAATAATTGGTGATAATTATTTCATTTTAAATAGGTTGTTTCCACTGTCTGTTTTTCTGAGACCCACACTGTCACAGAGCTTGGCCTGCTACATCAGATGCATAAATATCACTCTCAGGTGATGATTTCTTATAGGTTAACAGAAAAGATTGCTGGCCCTTTCACACAAATAAAATGTACTTATTTAGAACTAAATTAAATATTTTGAATTAAGTATGCAATTCACAAGACTAGTAAGATAAATATGACCATACTAAAATCTTTAAAATATATACTGTAAAACACAAAAGTTGAAAAGTTTTGTTTTGGAAAAAATTTCAGACAAATGCAACAACCAGCAAGAACTTTTATTTACAATTAAAGCTGCACTAAACAGCGCCGGTCCTGGCCACATTTGCGCCCTGGGCAAACAGACATTTACAGCCTCTTCAAAAACTCCTCAGAGTCCAGAGCTCTTCTGAGGTTTTCGGCGTATGTGTCCATTTCATTTACTGCATCCTTGCTCATGTTTTTAGCAAGGAGATGAGCCAGCACCTGTTTCTCACTGATGAGACAAAATGAAACAGCGATTAGTAAAAGGACATTCACACTGAGAGGTTGTCATGGACAATGTACAAACAATACATATAGGTATTAGCACTCTACTTATGTTTGTAGCATACCTCAAGTCATACTGCACTCCACGGTTGTACAGTTCCGTGGCTCTGTCAATTGAACATTGATGGACAGCAGAAAGGGCGTGGACTGTTGCCTGTGTCATGAGATGAACAAAAGGACATCTTTCAATTTGACAATAAAGTAGTCTGCCATGTTGCAGTTAACAAGATATTAACCATAAGTTAAAGACTGACAACAGTAATAATACAAAATATGTTAATATGATAAATAAAAAAGGTTTAGAATTTACCTCTGGCAGAAGCACATCCATAACAAATGCCACTTGATCGTGACATCTAGTTGTCTGTGCTTCAACCAGGCTTGTCAAGAAGTCCAGCACTCTGTCCAGCTGCTCATCATCCTCAAAGAAAATTTTCACCCTGCCCTTTGATGATGCCCAGGAGGATACAAATTTTCCAGCGATGACCGCCTGTAAACATATATATTTTTTGGGAGGATGCTCAAAGTAAATGTACACACACTAGGCTAACAGAAAATGTTTCACTTAAATAATTCATTTATCATGTTTTGACCAAAATTAGTTACAGCATGCGACTCTAAATTTCAAACTCACTTCAAGATGTTGCAGCAGGCCTTTATCTTGAGTGATGCACCGTGCAAGAAGGTCACTGGTGACTCTTCTTTGGTGTTCAGCTTGCTGAGCCCTTTCCTAAAATTTGATTAAATAGCATTTAGATGTTAAACGTGATTATTCCGGCTAAGTATATTAAATAAGATTTGTTGTTTCTTGATCCTTTGCATGTTCTCACCACAAGCCTGTTGAAACATGTGTCTTCACTCAGGACAACATCTCTGATTGTGGTGACGTCATGTTGGTGCATGCTGTCATTATTGTCCTTAATGAAGTCACACAAAGACATCACTTAGTGCACAGCTGTAAACAATGGATATTTTGTTCTCATGCAATAATCGTCACTCACATTAACCTGCTCTCTGCGTGGAAAGCTGTACGGCCTCTTGTTGTACATGTGGTCAGTGGCGGGGTCTGTGTCCTGTGGAAAGCAAACCATAATTGTGTCAGTTTGTTTAATGGGATCCACAGAGGATTAACATTTGCACTTATTTTTTCACCCCCATTGCAAATTATTAAATTATTGATGAAATGTACAAACTTTCTGCTTTTTACAATAAACAAATCAACAAAAAACATTGGAAAAGCTAATGACAAGACACGATAATCAGGGGATTTTTCAAGATGTGACACAAAATCCCACTTTTTATGACTACTGCTGTCTCAAAATAATTCAATCCCTGCAATTAAATCCCTCATAAGAGTACACATTTGCAAAACTGGTGATGTACACTTGATGCAATTTATCAATAGCTTCATTAGTTATATCAGGTGTGATTCAGATATCACTTCAAATAACTGTACTGGCTAGAGATTTGTAAATGGTGACGTTTAAGTACATGTCAGAAATGTTCCTGAGTGACAGAAAAATACATCTCTTGCAAAAATGACAGATGTATTCTTGAATCTTGAACCCATTTGAATTGTCCATGTTTGATTTGTTTAATGCCAACTTCTGAAAGCTTGTTAATTTTGCTAATACACCGATTCTGCAATAGGGGTTCAATAATTTTGAACGCAACGGTATAATAACACAGTACCATCGAAAACATATTGCATCGTGTACCATAAATGTTTATGTAATAGCTGTTTGAGTGGTGACCTATTTTCAAACAGGAGTGATGGATACTGTGTAAGGTGTTCACTGACCATGGTGCTGCTTTCATGTTTTCTTTTTTGTGTGATCCTGAATACCGGTGGTACATTGTCTCGAAGGGTTGCCTGTCCTTCTTCTGTAAAATGGGAAAACTTCCTTCCATACCTGCAATTAACATACATTTTCATTACCCAGAATCAAGAGATAAGTGTTACCATAAAGTGTTCTTAATAATTAAATTAAAAACTGAGCCCTGCAGCGTACCCTTCCAGCCCAAGGTTTTCTATTAGGACAATGCACCACCATCTTCTCAGGAGACACATGTCATCCTAATAAAGAGCACAGTTACTCAATGAGGACACATTTTTTTATAATATATAAAAAAATAACAAAAAGTAGTGATATCATTTTTTTCAATTTTTTAGGATACTCACAACACTGAAGTCAAAACAAGCATCCATGACAAAGTACCAGGCATACTGTAGTGATGATAAATTCCCAATCAATACATGTAAGACACAGGGAATATCTGACAGCTGACTACTCGGTGAAAAAGTGGGCACACATTTACACTGAAATATGTAGTGCTGATCATTACAATAAATGGCATATTTGAAAAGGCATGACATACTGGATAGATAGAAAATGGAGCGCTGTCCTGAACAAGAAAAAAAAACAAAACAATTATGTGCCACATTACTTTATATGATGTTACCCTCACTCACCATTATAATGAAGACACCACAATCATTGCCATGTGTCTGCTTAGGAACACCCTGTATGGCAGACAGTTACAGTCAACAAATAGTAGACACTTACAAATCAATTTGATAGTGATATAGCAGGCAATACCTCCAAATCCAGAACAGTCTTCTCTGTTCAGGTTCCCACAGCAACCCGCTGTGCAACACCTCTGAGTAACAGAAAAACACAGCAATGTAAAACACAAGTATGCACTGCTATGATTCTGTTAGGGAGTATAAACAAACGGATGGTATGTCACAATATGAACAGTATCAAAATCTGTAATCCACAGAACAGGGAACATGTCCAAGAACTGGACCATGCAAATCTGTAAGTATTTATTATTTCCTAAAGTTCAACAAGGAGGATTTCTTTCTGACTCCCTTTCCTTTTGATTGTCTATTATTCTATTGTCAATTTGTCTATTTCAGTCCATTTCAGCTCTCTATAAGCAAATCTTGTCTGATCCTATAACCATCTTTCAGTGCTTGGTACATTTATTGTCACAATGCCTCCTGATAGAACTTATGTTTTGAGATTTTTCTGAACATTGGCAGGTCAGGGTACTGTGACTGCCAGAACACACAACACTGGCAACCTTAACAGATTCCTGTAGGCCTGACTGGAGAAACCCTCTGCTCTTCTGAAGTAATGGGAATCCAGAAAGAAAATTTCTTTCTGGAGTGGCCTCATTACCTATAGAAAATATACAGTCTGTACAATAAGGAAAAAGCCACAGCAAATTTACAAATGACTTCAAAGTTAAAATACAGACATCATCATCCACAACATATGTCTTTTGATTATGTTCTGTAAATGGTATAATGTCCTTACACACAGCAGAAAATGGCCTGGAATCCACAGGGGTATGATGAGGGCATCTTTCTGGACGGCATCTTTCTGTAAATAAAAAAATAAAAAAATGCTACTTTTATGAACACTTGAAAAAAAGGTTAAAATCAGTTATGCATGATGAGGGAGTACATGATATTGAGTAGTGATTTGTTAGAAATAATAGCGCTGCAAGGCTAAGAGACATTATTTAGCTTAGTGTTTGAAATATCCTTGCATTAAATCTTCTTAAGATCTTAAATGTATCTTTGACACATGCTATTTAGGACCAGCAAAAACTTTTCACAAAATGACAATTTATTTTGTTTAATTACTGGGAAATGGAGCAGGGGATCGCAGTTGGTGGGAGGGAGCCATGTTGCGGTGACATGCAGGTCAGCGACAAAAACATCCCTTCCCTGTAGATTGAAAGCATACCAAGATTTTGTCAGTGCTAGAAAATGGTAAAGCATGGCTCAATATCACCTATCAATACATCTATGTAATGCATACACACCAAGAAATTCCCTTTTCATCCACTTTTTATTGCTAACCCTACACTGGTCATTCAATTCTATAAAAGTTACTAAAACACAGTAGCGGGAATAAAAACCTATTTCATTTCAAATCTGCATGCATTCATGTCTACACATAACTTAACTTACACATAAAGCATCAATTGACCCAAATCAGATTAGGGTCAATTGATGCTTTTTGCATTGTTCCCTTGAAACAGCCTCACTGTTCTTTCCAAAGCAACCAGACTGCATTTCAAGAAACGTATTTTGAAACTGTAAAACACACTTCAACCAAACTTCACCAACACACATATTACCGAAACTATTCAGTTTGATATGTTGAGTAAAATAAAAAATAAAAATATTCTGATTCTGCGTGACGTGTTCCCCCACTGCTTCTGTTAGCATCCCTTGCTCACTCATTACTTTTAAAAGACGACACAAAATGGGTTTGCCTACGAACATTTACTTTGAGTTTAAAGAAATGTGTTTTTACAAATAAAGTCCACTCTTTCTGCTGAGCAAATGGTGTCTTAAACGTCACATTAAACGTCAACATATTCCCATAATGTAAAAATAATATAAAAGTGTTTTACCTGAAACGCCATTGTCGCCTCGTCTTTGCACATACACATGCAACGCACAGACGCTGTTTACAGGGGCGTGGTTT
Organism: Collichthys lucidus; assembly: GCA_004119915.2. Taxonomy (NCBI): domain Eukaryota; kingdom Metazoa; phylum Chordata; class Actinopteri; family Sciaenidae; genus Collichthys; species Collichthys lucidus. The sequence goes on along the minus strand of CM014089.1, from coordinate 31,945,059 downwards.
GAAGCGGCTGCGCACGCAGATGTGGTTTATAGGAGGCGTGTTTTGTAGTGGCTGCAGCTGCAGCTAGACCCTTCTCGAAGTAATGACCAGATCAGTCACTGATTGGCTGAAATTTGGACCAATCAATGTGAAAATGGCAGCTTCCTTACACGCCCACATTCCCCTTTCTTGGATATCCGTGATATCCGTGATATCACGGATATCAGTGATATCACGGATATCCGTGATATCACTGATATCAAGCATTTATGATGTCACTAGTACTACTAGTAAGGTGCAAAAGTCCCACTAGTGCTACTAGTGGATATTTTGCCACTTACTAGTGCTACTAGTACGCATCTTGGCTCTTACTAGTGCTACTAGTGGACATTTTGGCCATTACTAGTACTACTAGTGGACACTTTGCACTGATATCCGTGATATCACGGATATCACGGATATCCGTGATATCAGTGATATCAAGCATTTTTGATGTCACTAGTATTACTAGTAAGGTGCAAAAGTCCCACTAGTGCTACTAGTGGACTTGTCTGATCCTATAACCATCTTTCAGTGCTTGGTACATTTATTGTCACAATGCCTCCTGATAGAACTTATGTTTTGAGATTTTTCTGAACATTGGCAGGTCAGGGTACTGTGACTGCCAGAACACACAACACTGGCAACCTTAACAGATTCCTGTAGGCCTGACTGGAGAAACCCTCTGCTCTTCTGAAGTAATGGGAATCCAGAAAGAAAATTTCTTTCTGGAGTGGCCTCATTACCTATAGAAAATATACAGTCTGTACAATAAGGAAAAAGCCACAGCAAATTTACAAATGACTTCAAAGTTAAAATACAGACATCATCATCCACAACATATGTCTTTTGATTATGTTCTGTAAATGGTATAATGTCCTTACACACAGCAGAAAATGGCCTGGAATCCACAGGGGTATGATGAGGGCATCTTTCTGGACGGCATCTTTCTGTAAATAAAAAAATAAAAAAATGCTACTTTTATGAACACTTGAAAAAAAGGTTAAAATCAGTTATGCATGATGAGGGAGTACATGATATTGAGTAGTGATTTGTTAGAAATAATAGCGCTGCAAGGCTAAGAGACATTATTTAGCTTAGTGTTTGAAATATCCTTGCATTAAATCTTCTTAAGATCTTAAATGTATCTTTGACACATGCTATTTAGGACCAGCAAAAACTTTTCACAAAATGACAATTTATTTTGTTTAATTACTGGGAAATGGAGCAGGGGATCGCAGTTGGTGGGAGGGAGCCATGTTGCGGTGACATGCAGGTCAGCGACAAAAACATCCCTTCCCTGTAGATTGAAAGCATACCAAGATTTTGTCAGTGCTAGAAAATGGTAAAGCATGGCTCAATATCACCTATCAATACATCTATGTAATGCATACACACCAAGAAATTCCCTTTTCATCCACTTTTTATTGCTAACCCTACACTGGTCATTCAATTCTATAAAAGTTACTAAAACACAGTAGCGGGAATAAAAACCTATTTCATTTCAAATCTGCATGCATTCATGTCTACACATAACTTAACTTACACATAAAGCATCAATTGACCCAAATCAGATTAGGGTCAATTGATGCTTTTTGCATTGTTCCCTTGAAACAGCCTCACTGTTCTTTCCAAAGCAACCAGACTGCATTTCAAGAAACGTATTTTGAAACTGTAAAACACACTTCAACCAAACTTCACCAACACACATATTACCGAAACTATTCAGTTTGATATGTTGAGTAAAATAAAAAATAAAAATATTCTGATTCTGCGTGACGTGTTCCCCCACTGCTTCTGTTAGCATCCCTTGCTCACTCATTACTTTTAAAAGACGACACAAAATGGGTTTGCCTACGAACATTTACTTTGAGTTTAAAGAAATGTGTTTTTACAAATAAAGTCCACTCTTTCTGCTGAGCAAATGGTGTCTTAAACGTCACATTAAACGTCAACATATTCCCATAATGTAAAAATAATATAAAAGTGTTTTACCTGAAACGCCATTGTCGCCTCGTCTTTGCACATACACATGCAACGCACAGACGCTGTTTACAGGGGCGTGGTTTGAAGCGGCTGCGCACGCAGATGTGGTTTATAGGAGGCGTGTTTTGTAGTGGCTGCAGCTGCAGCTAGACCCTTCTCGAAGTAATGACCAGATCAGTCACTGATTGGCTGAAATTTGGACCAATCAATGTGAAAATGGCAGCTTCCTTACACGCCCACATTCCCCTTTCTTGGATATCCGTGATATCCGTGATATCACGGATATCAGTGATATCACGGATATCCGTGATATCACTGATATCAAGCATTTATGATGTCACTAGTACTACTAGTAAGGTGCAAAAGTCCCACTAGTGCTACTAGTGGATATTTTGCCACTTACTAGTGCTACTAGTACGCATCTTGGCTCTTACTAGTGCTACTAGTGGACATTTTGGCCATTACTAGTACTACTAGTGGACACTTTGCACTGATATCCGTGATATCACGGATATCACGGATATCCGTGATATCAGTGATATCAAGCATTTTTGATGTCACTAGTATTACTAGTAAGGTGCAAAAGTCCCACTAGTGCTACTAGTGGACATTTTGTCACTTACTAGTGCTACTAGTACGCATCTTGGCCCTTACTAGTGCTACTAGTGGACCTTTTGGCCATTACTAGTACTACTAGTAGACACTTTGCACTGATATCAAGGATATCACGGATATCAGTGATATCCCTGATATCACTGATATCACTGATATCACGGATATCACTGATATCAGTGATATCCGTGATATCACGCTTTACAAATGGCACCCCATACATTATAACATAATTATTGTTCTTCTTATTGCCATCAACAACAGTAAAAGCTCATCAGGCTTTATGGGGTTAAGTTTTTGCTGGGTGGAATCCTTTCAGAAGAGCCAATAGGAAACCTCAATGCATGTGCTGTCCCCACCTCCCAATTAGCATTTTATTCCACTAGTTCTACTAGTGAACATTTAGACCCTCACTAGTACTACTAGTAGGCCAAAAACACCTTACTAGTACTACTAGTGGACACTTTTGCCCTTTCTAGGACTACTAGTAAGGAACAAAATAACCCAACTAGTGCAACTAGTGGTTGCTGTGGCTCTTACTAGTAGTACTAGTGGACAATTTGGGCCTTACTAGTACTACTAGTAACAATAAGAATGCCCACTAGTAGTACTAGTGAGAGCCACAATGTCCACTAGTAGTACTAGTAATGTCGAAAGAGACATACTAGTATTACTAGTAGACATTTTGGCCCTCACTAGTAGTACTAGTAATGTCAAAAACATCTTACTAGTGCTACTAGTGGACATTTTGGCTCTCACTAGTACTACTAGTAGGCATTCTTGCTGTTACTAGTAGTACTAGTAAGGGAAAATATACCTCACTAGTACTACAAGTGGACATTTTTGTACGTACTAGTAGTACTAGTGAGGTCAAAAATGCCTCACTAGTACTACTAGTGGGCATTTTGGTGCTACTAGTAGGGTCCAGGAGGCTACTAGTGCATGACACATGCCTACTAGTAGGGCGTAGTAGTGTTACTAGTGCAGCACAGTAGTTTACAAGTAGGGTTTGATTGCGAACTAGTAGGCCAAAAGTGGCACTAGTAGTGTAAAAAACGTTACTAGTAAGACACAGTCATTCTACTAGTGTGTTCTAGTAGTTCTACTAGTGCGAAATATCGTCTTACTAGTGAGGACAAAAAGCTTACTAGTACATGGACCTTAAGTCCGATATCAAGGATATTGAATAAATGCTCAAACGGCTTTCCATACCAGGAGTGAGTGACAGGAGAAACTCCGGAGAATAAAATGCCGACGGCTTAAAACATTTACATGACAAGTACTCGATGGTCGCGATCAGGGCCGTATTAAGCCAATGTGGTGCCCCTGGGCCTCACCTAACAGGTGCCCCCCCCCCCCCCTGTGTATCAATTCAAACAGCATCCAACTATACACAATACATGTAGGCATATTCAGATGCCTCAATTTCAAATGTGTATCAATTCAAATAGCCAAAATCATTAAGTGTTAGTGTACATCAACTCAGCAGACAAGCCAAAAACACAAACAATACATTCCCATTATCGTGGGAGAAAGTTTGACATAGAAGAAAAGTAACTTTTTAATCCAAAAAAAATTATGTTTTAATTAAAATAATATCAGTAATTTAACTTTTCCTTGTCTCTGACATGAGTTTTCAGTCTCCCCTCATGGAGGATTTGCGTCTCCACAAGCAGCTTGGCACACAACATGATCATGAGGTCGTTATACAAATATTTTTGTCCGACCTTGTTGCTTAATCTCCGCTAATTAGTTTGGAAACGTGATTATCAGTCCCGCTCGGTGCGCCCTGCCCTGCTCACCCCGGCTCTATGAGACGCACATCGGGATAGTGTGCGAGGCTCTCAGCCTTTATGTCTCTCGGAGGGAAACAGGAGTTTAACCCTCAAATGTGAATTTAAACAACTTAAATCGGATTAGGCTGCAAACAAAGAGTGCGCAAAACGCAGGAAATACCCAAAATATATGACAAGCGAATTTGTTTTATGACTCGGGGTCAGAATCGTTTTTTAAAGTATCGACGCATCGGTTTCAGTCAGCTCATTTAAAAAATTAATATCAGTGGGTACCGTACTTGTGGACTGACCCAACTGACAGATTGGGGAAAGGGGGGAAGAATGGTCATGTAATCTCGATTTGTTTAATATTATCATTATTATTGTTTTTGTTATTATGAAATTAGTGTTCATGGTGAGTTATATATGGCCATTTATCATTTTCAAGTGAATAACACAAACATACAAATTGACGAAAATTATTTTTAAAGTTTGTGTCATGTGGTGCCCCCCCAAGTGGTCGTGAATGGTTGGTGCCCCTGGGCACTGTGCCGCAGGCCCATATGGTTAATCCGGCCTTGGTCGCGATATAGTCATTTCATACATCTCACGGAGAACAAGCCACGATATATCGAGTATATTCGATATATCGCCCACCCCTACTAGAAAGGCGCTATATAAGTACAGTCCATTTACCATTGTTGTTGTTTACTTGTGCTTCCATAGAACAAGTAGAGTTTCTTTCATAAGCTTTGTTCTCACCACCACTAACCATGCTTAAAAGTTAAACAGAGTTCCTGCTTTCATGGTATTGCTGACGTCATTTGTGATGCTATAAGATAAACCACACATGGGTGGTGTTGTACTAGGTTATAAGTTTTAGGATTACAGTGTGTACTTTGGTTGTTGTGCGTGAATAAGTCCTGTCCTGTTAACCAGTGCTCTGGCTCTGATGTACCGGCTTTTGGGGAATCTGGTCTTGTTACGTCCCTTCATGATGAATTGCACAAATCAGTACAGTGTCGGTCAAGCTAGTTAGGAGCAGGGAGAAGTTAGACCTCCACTTTATCAGCCTACCGAGGCACCTGTGTGTCAGCGTTTGTCCTAGATTCACATGTGCGTCCCCATGAACCTCTCATCATTTCTGGGAACCTGTTGACAATCCTAGAACCGAGCATCTCTGGAGACTCGACAGCTGCTTAATAACTCCCCCACACAGTAACTGTCCTCTGTTCCTCTGTCTTTTTTCTTAATAAAATCTTTTTGGGTTTTGTGGATTTTTTTTTTTTTTTTGGTTTGTTTGCTTTTTGTGACTGAACTGAACTTTGGTTGGAAATAACTTCCATGTTTTTCATTTATGTTGTTGGGTAATTCGTATAAAATTTGTGTTTTTGTACTTTTTAAATTGAACTGAATCTCCAAATGTAGGGACTGTGTGTAAAACACTCATTAGATATCTCAACAACAATCCAACCACAAAAAGCCAACAGCGTTGTCACACTAAAAAGATGTTTGGTGACAGCCTAACAGATCTTTTTTCTTTACTTCCTGTTAGGGATGGGAATTGATAAGATTTTTACGAGGTTGCTGCTGCTAGGTTGAGATTTATCTCCAGTCCGAAGCGTGTCAAAAACATGACATTCATTTAAAAATATTGCATGTTGTGTGCGCAAATGTTTCTGCATTTTTGTTGTGTTCCCTCTCGACGCTGTTATCTCCACTTTGCAATGATTGCACGTTGCCGTGTTGCCATCTTTTTTTGGTGAAATAGAGTGTGTGTCATTGTTTACTACTGACTGCACTGCACGTGCGAAACTATATTAAAGAAGTTTGACTCGCTTGTGACAAAAAGTAAAACCTGCTGTACAGTATTTTCAACTCAAATTTAATATATATTATAATGGACTGTACTTACACACATTTACATACCGATGCCACAGACTTCTGGTTCAGTATCTTCCCCAAGGATCTGCAGACTGGGTTACTGCATGTTGGTAGGTTAGTACCTCCACCCAAATCTGAATTCAAGCAAACAAATCATTTGTTTCCAAGCTGTTACACTAACATCTCATGATGGGTAGGGCACTCCTACTCACTGCTGTAGAGATCACAAGTATCAACCAACCACTAACAGTAGCTCCTTGCAAAAAAAAAAAAAAAATCATAAAGTTGCCATCCACCAGGAAGGCACAACGCTCCAAAACTTACTGCGAAAGAGATCAGTAGGTTCCAGGGGATGAAAATGAAAGCCATTCACCAGACTTAAACCCAATATACCATTTGTGGAAATAACTGAATATTCACGAGCCAGGCGCCCTGAATCTTTCAGGTTTCAATGACTATCTGTGTAGAAAAATGGGCCAAAATGCCACCAGAACACTGTGTATTAGTTTCAGGAGTCTTCCTGGTGGTAACAGCTTTCTCCTCAGTCACCTCAGTCAAGGCAATCACCACCTTTGAGCAGTATCTGGCAGCATTTGACATCATAATTTTAAATTATTGTTGCTGACATCTGTTGAAGCTTTAAAGCTGGATATTATATTGAATGGTTATCAAATTCTTATAAATCAAATTCTCAAAATAGTTCCTGCTAATGTGCAGTATGGATTATGTTCATGTTTGAGAGCTTTGTGGATATGTGGGCCACTTTCTGCTGTTTTTCAGTCCCTGCATTATCTTAGTTTACCTCCTGAAACCGCCTCCCTCCCTTCACTTTGTTTTTCATTTACCTCACACTCACTATTATCTTCATGCTCTCATTGCTTCCTCTGTCATTTTTCCTGTCTTTTGCCTCCATCCATCTCTCACTCCTCCTCCCCTTCTCTGCCAAGCTGCCAGATACACCTCCCCTCATCCTTTTCCCACCTCTTTAACTTACAACTCCCATCTCCTCTTTCGTTCAGTTGTTTCCTCTCATTACGGCTCATTCTCAGTGTATCACCTCTTTCTCTTCCTCTCCACTCCTCACCTACTCCCTCCTCCATCTCAGTCAGAGGAGAATCAATAGTGCTGTTGACAGCAGACCTCTCCTCTACTGCCTAGCAATTATTTGTTGTTCACTAATTCACTTTCTGTCCTTTGACCTTCTCGCCATGCAGTGTCAACACTTTTCCTCTTCTCATCTCTTGTTGCAGCCATACAACAACCCACCAACAGCTTTCATGATAAGCTATGTGCATATCTCAAAGGCCTGATCATATATTATGAAAGACATAACATGAGAGTGCACTTTGACATTATGAAGCTTTATGAACATGCAGTGAGCACCACATGGGATCAGTCATGAGACGATCAGTAAAATAAAACAGTTACAATAAATTTGATGACATTGAGAGAATTGTTATTTGAGATTCAGAGTCAGAGAAAATACTATTTAAATATCAATGCAATTATGTCATCAATAATCAGAACTATATAATAAATATATAACCATCTACAATACAAAGCTCAGAAATGTATTGTCTATGTTTTAATACACTGGGAATGACTGACAGGTGCTCCTGGGTGCCACAGTGAAATATAGTAGAAACACTTTGGGGCACTCTGGGGTCTAGAGGGTTAAAGGATTGAGGTGTACAGAATAGCAAAGATTCAATTTCAGTTCAATTCAGTTTAATTCAATTTTATTTATATATCGCCATATCATAACAAAAATCTCATGACACTTCTCATACAGAGCCGGCCTAGACTGTACTCTCCACAGTACTATCTACAGAGACCCAACAGATCCAGATTATTAGTACTACAACTCTGCCCATCATCGGCCTCTCTCAAAGCCATGGCCAGAAAAATCTAAATGACTATTATAAATATAAAATCAAACAAAATCTGATGGAAGATGTTTTAGTAGAGAAAGCCTGACTATAATTTAGTGCCTTAATTGTTTTCTCAGATTTTGCTGGATCACTTCTACAATCAGATCAACAAAATAAGTTGACTTCTGCCAATCCACAGTGGAATCCAGCAGACTATATTATTGAGTTGAGCCGGGCTGTTCTAGCTGCTGAGGAGCAGAGGCAGTCATGTCCCTGACGGCCAAAGGACTGGCCGCTATATGATGAGTTATAGAGTCCCCAATGACAAGTTTAGTGGGAGGCCATGCTCCAGTTAAGGAATGGACACATAGCAAAGGAGCACAGAGATCGGGACAGGAGGGGACGATGTCTGTGGATCTAAGTGGGACAGGCATCAGCAGAGGATTTCAGGTGCAAAGGAGATGGTCCTTCCAGTGAGTCCAAAACTTGGAATTTATTCTTTAACTAAATGGAATCCGACAGAGATAAATGAGTACCCCAGTGATTTTTCTCCATCGCTCTAAGGTAGCTGGTAGTCATTTTGTTCGGTTCATGCTGTATTTTACTAACAGGCTCATTACCGTACTAGGTGCTTGGATAATTCATTGGCGCAGATTACAAGATTGCATTTATTTATATCCAGTTGTGCCACATCTAAAATTTGCTCCCCTTCTGTTCATTTTCTTTCTTTCTTTATCACTTTTTTCCCCTCTTTCTGTCTCCCCCTGTTAACGGCTGAATGCTCCGTGTTTACAGTAGAATACGTCACAACTCTGCTCTGCATCTTCTGCCTCTGCTTCAAGTGACGCCTCTTTCCCTTTTATCCAGAATCTAAAGTTACAGGTGGTAACAAAAGGCTTTTTCTGCCTACAATACAATACAATACAAAATGACTCATAAATAAGTAAAGGTCAAAAAGTCATGCTGGTGTTTTTTGTCCTCTTCTCCTAAAGACCTTCTCTGGTACTTATTCTAAAGAGACCAATCTAACATTTAAGAAGTCATTAAAACATGCATGCACCATGTAAAGCCCCAACATTTAAAATAACTGAAATACTCCATCTTGTGCTTACCTGTTGCCTGAAACCTTAATAATTTATCAAAAAAGAAAAAACTCTCTGAAATGTCAAAATAATTAGTCTTAACACAGCATTAAAATGAACTCTTTGATATATGCAAACATTCTTCCATTCCGAACAGTATCAAACTCCAAAGTGTCTTTGAGGGAAAGACTATATATTTGGTGCCTGTATTCCCTTCTGATCTGATGATCATAACTGAATACATAAACCCATTCTAATTAGAAATCACAAAAATAAGTTATATTAATATGTGTCAATAATATCAATACGTTGTATTTCTCAAATGCTTGAACAACACAAACACAGAAGATCTAGGGGGTTCCTTGATTTGTGCTTTTAAAAGTACAAGATGAATATTATATTAGCTATACATGCACTGTTTAGTGTCTTCAGAGCATTCTCACTGCTGAATCCACAAAACACAGGAAAGTGCTTCTTATTGGATTCTTTTAGACACTGTAAAGTTTTAAATCAAAGCACATCAGTCAAAATTCAACAGAGGTGAGATGCAGTTACTTCAAGAAAAGGACTGACTGATCAGGAGTAACTGATGCAACACTTTCATTTCATTGCAGGAGTTGTAAAATGATATATAAATGGACTGTACTTAAATAGCACTTTTTAGTCTCCCGATGACTCAAAGCGCTTTTACACTACATATCTCATTCACCCATTCACACACAGTGATGGCATTGAACCTACAGGAGGAGGAGGACAAGGATTAGTGGAGGACCCACTGTACCTCCTGAGCCACAGCTACTCCAAAAATGACCCTTGTATCTTGGTTGTGCTAAAACATTTTGAGCTGAATTTTCAAGTGGACAACTTGCTGGGTTACAACAGTCTGAGGCGATTTACTGATAAACCAACAACAATAGTAAGACTATGGAACACAACTCTTCATTCCCTTAAAGGTCAACAACTTTCCATGATCCATTGATCA